>OW240915.1:134926810-135260158 GCA_933207985.1 Pelobates cultripes | reverse complement strand
GGGGTGAAGGTGAGAGGGAGGGGGTGGTGGTATGAGGGAGGGGTGGTGATGGTGTTAGGAAGGGGGTGATGTGAGAGGGAGGGGTGATGGTGAGAGGAGAGGGAGAGAGGGGTGATGGTGTGAAGGAGGGGGTGATGGGGTGACTAAATACCTTTTTTTTAATTCCCTGGTGGTCCAGTGTGGGCTGCCTGGTGGTCCAGTGGGCTCCCTGGTGGTCTGGTGGCCATTATATCCGGTCTGCAGCTTCATATCTCGCGAGACCCGTCAGAGCGTTGCAGTGGTAACCTGCGGCAATGCTCTGATTGGCCAGTTCTCACGAGACACATGGTCTGCAGCTCTGCACATTGCAAAGCTGCAAACCGGTGTCTGCGATCGCTGGACCTCGCATCCGGTGGCATACTGAGCAAGCCGCCGGGACCAGTCCTGGTGTCGGGTCCTTGGTCACTGACCGAGGACCCGACACAGTCTGCCCTAAGGTGGTTTAGGCGGCCGCAAGGTCCCAGCCAGTGTGAGGCCTTAGGCGACCGCCTAAACTGCCTAATTAGAGAGCTGCCTCTGTTGCTTATGTCCTGTTCTGTTAACAGCTGGTAGACCCTGCAGCAGCCTCCTGTGTGTGATTAAAGTTCAATTTACAAAGCAAGTGATAAATACTTTAAAGTAATTTACTTTACTTACAATCTGATTGAAAATTAGACTTACATCACAGGAATGTTTTTTTTATTTTTTTTACTGTGTAAAGTGTGTAACATGACAGTGTAGAATCCCAGTTAAAAGAATATTTAATTTTTTCTAGGCTATTCTAATTTCCAGTCCTCATTTGTTCTGCTCCTCCCACATCATATGAATAACACCTTCACTCCCACTCCCAGTCCAAGTCTTTCTTTATTTCTACCCTACTACCTTTATCTCATGTTAACCTCCTGCTACATTCAATAGCTCCAGACTATCCTCTCTTTTGCTTAATTTACTAATATTTCCATTCTCACTTTTTTAATGGCACTTTACCTATATGTTCCAATCAATCTTGGTTCGCACTAGAGCAAAAATGTGTACTTTGCATCTTATTTTTAAAACTGATTTTTTTAAAGCAAAGTTTATCAATTTCCCCTGGGTGCATACTTTAATGCAATGTGCAGTGCATGCCTATGACAATATGGCCTATATTAAAACATAATGCAGACACAAGTCAAGAAGATCCCATGATCTACTGATTTAGCAGTGCTACACACAAACATATGTATGATATAATAGAGAACCATAACACGGCAACAACCATGAATCATCGCTGATCTCATTCAAAGTGTTTTAGCAAAACCAAACAGCATGAATAAATTATAAACACTCATTCATAATGTAAATTGAATACAATTCAATTCAGTAATGCTACATTTGAAGACCGTTGAGTGTAGGCCAAAGGTACTTGCATTTTTATTTTTTATTTTTTAAGGAACAAACCTTGTTCTGATATCCTTGATTTTTTATTTTTTTTTATAGGATATTCTTATATTCTTATTATAGTGATGAATGATAATTTAGGAACACATTTTATTTTCTTTAATAGTAAAAGTGAACAGTACTTCAACAAAAAGTGAGACATATAATTACTTTTACTAATATGTGGGGATTATTAGCACTATGACCACCAAATATTATTATACATATTATTGCACCATAACCACCACAGCTTATAATTATTTAAATGATTAAAAGGAGATACTAAGCACTTTAACTACTATAGTTTATTGCAGTGGTTATTGTGCAAAAACTCTTTGGGTGCCATGCCCATATTTTATTTTCCACTTAAAAAATATAGTTGGCGTTACTTAAGTCAAGTTTACAGTAAAACAAGTCAGCGTGTAAACAAATGTTCAAATGGTTGAACATTATTTTGTCCTAAATGTACAATATAGTGGGAAAATGCAAGAAGCATCGGTAATAACATGCCCATATTTTTATTAAACCAGCTCTGAAAGGATTAAAAAAATGGGACAGTTCAGCACCTAATACCTAACTGGTCATCTGCCAACAAGATGATGAGGACGTTTCACTTCCATAATTTCGGTCCAGCCTCTCGGTAATTATAGTCTATGCCTCAGTCTTTACATTCTATAATTGACATTCAAGGTTGGTTGGCTTTGGATGGATAATCTATGAGTGAAACCTAGAGGTTATATTGCTGGATTCTTTGGATGATTGCCTTTTTGTTGCCTCTTTTGCTTTTTAAATTATTATTAAGCACATTGAAATTAACTATGATTCTCAAGATTCTTAGGCACTGTCTCTCAGTTTTTCTTTGTTTTGTTTTTTTAACAGTTTTCCAATAAAATGAAAAATACAAGGGCTTTCCCAGCCTGGTCCAAATATTGTAGTAATTTCCAAACGGAGGATACCGCACTCACACTTAGGAATCCAGGTGCTTATCATGGCCAGTGTTGACAAAACCCAGATTAGTAGATAAAATAAATTAGGTCCAGGTATTCAGGATTGCTGCAGGAAGGCAGATTTATTTAAAAATAAAAAGTGCAATGTTTCGGCCTACATAGAGGCCTTTAGCAAACTTGATAAAGGCCTCTGTATAGGCTGAAATGTTCAAATTTTTTGCTCTAATAAACCTGCCTTCCTGCAGCAATCCTGAGTGCCTGGACCTAATTTATTTTATGGTCCGAATCCTGGTCTAAAAGTTTCCAGCATCATGTGGAATATAGTTTTCAATACAACTGGCAAAGTGTTCATATTATGACAATATTTTGATTGCTATGTCAACAAAAAATGATTCAGTTTAGTTACATTTACATTTAAAAAAAAATTCAACAAGAGATTGTTCAATCTGACGAGAATCCTATACTCAGATGGCTTAATACACTTTATGCATTCTGCATTAGTAGGTAAGCACATTCATTTTACATTTATAGAAAACAATTTCTTGAATTCTGTTCTATGTGGCTGACACTCCTGGATAAATTGTAATATGATAACTGCTTCATAAAACATGCATTATACTACTCTAATATTTTTCACTACTATGTTTTTGTATCTTTTAGCATTGTATCTTTTCTTTTTTATGCGTTGACTTTCAGAGTCATCAGACATCATTTTGTTTCCTACATAGCATATATACATGAAAAAAAAACTTCATGCTTGATACATTAGTTCCACATAAACATGTGTAGGAATGTAACACCCTAAAACATGTTTAAATAAATGGTTACCCTCATTTTTTTATATAATTTACAGCACCATGATTGTCTACTAGCTGTATTTTTGATTAAAACTAATGTTATTGATGTAGCACTTACCCCGTAATTAAAATGCTACTTGTGAACGGGATTATCTTCAGCTAGCAACTTGACTTCAATTTCTATTTGCAGGTTAAATGCTGATTCTAGATTGTACATATTGTGTCTGATGTTCTACACTACTGACTGACTGCCCAGCTCAATCAAATCCATGTTTGAATAGGCTATATGACTGATTTGCTGTTTTTAACATCCAGGATTTCATTCATCTTGTACAGCAAATTGTTGTAGGCTTCGACAGGAATGCAGGTAACCAAGACACTGTGACATGTCAGGGCTGACCTTGAAGAGAATTTCAAATTCCATAATGCTCTAAACCACAGCTGAATATACTCCTAAAATTGCAGAACTCTATTCAAAGATTGTGATAAATCTAATTTCCAGGTCATAGACTGAATCATCCATTTTGGTTTTGAAGTAATAAACAGATAACCAAGGCTACTTTTAAATGTATGGGCCTTGGTCAAGACAATTTTGTGTGCCCCTTCACTGACTAGCCCTTCTCCTAAGTATCCTTCAGAGTATCCTAACAAATATTAGAACTTGTATACACACACAGGCCCTTATACAGACAAACACAAAAATAATTCAGCGCTAGTAATCACAAAATTAGTCAAGGTAGGCAGCAACCCAAATGAAGGAAAACCCCTCGGGTCCTTCGGTGGATAGATACAAAAAGATATGGAAGGGTTGCACCGAATAAGGGTAAATAGTCCAGTAAAGTATTGCTAGGGTGCCAATAGATGGTCTAGGATACTTGATAGTTCCTCTGTGGATGCGTCTAGTGTAGACCGTTCCGTATATGTAAATACAAGAGAGGTAGAGGCGACTAATGGTATAGTATGAAAGTTCAGGGTGTGATAGGTAACAAAAAGTAAAGAACTCACATTCAAGAGAGCTATGGCCAGCTCTGGTGTGGATTGCGTACAGCGGTATAATCCCCGCTTATGGGATATGTAGGGAGGGGGTCTCCGTCAACACCGTCTGGTAGTCCAGAACTCGGAAAAGAAAGACAGAAAGCAATCCACCGTCAGCACCGTCTGGTGATCCGAGGCTCCAATATAGAAGAATAAAAAGCAGCAATAGTGCTCTATCACAATTGAGAGCACTATTGCTGCTTTTTATTCTTCTATATTGGAGCCTTGGATCACCAGACGGTGCTGACGGACATATCGCCGCTACATATCCTATAAGCGGGGATTATACCACTGTACGCTATCCATACCAGAGCTGGCCATAGCTCCCTCAAATGTGAATTTTTTACCTCTTCTTATCTGCACATTGAACCACATCAAAATTGAGAGCACTATTGTTGCTTTCTGTCTTTCTTTTCCGAGTTCTGGACTACCAGACGGTGTTGACGGAGACCCCCTCCCTACATATCCCATAAGCGGGGATTATACCGCTGTACGCAATCCACACCAGAGCTGGCCATAGCTCTCTTGAATGTGAGTTCTTTACTTTTTGTTACCTATCACACCCTGAACTTTCATACTATACCATTAGTCGCCTCTACCTCTCTTGTATTTACATATACAGAACGGTCTACACTAGATGCATCCACAGAGGAACTCTATCAAGTATCCTAGACCATCTATTGGCACCCTAGCAATACTTTACTGGACTATCTACCCTTATTTGGCGCAGCCCTTCCATATCTTTTTGTACCTTATACAGACAAACTGACAGATGTTCACATACAGACCTGCAGAAATGCACTCACATACACCATCAAATAGATACACACCAATGATTGCACACACAGAGATGCTTACATGCAAGCATACAAAGAAACCTCTCCCATACTCAAACAAATGCTTACAAACAGATTAATCTCAATGAAGGCTCTGTGTGCATATTCATCAGGTGATATTCTATAAAAATCACAACATATAGTCTTGGACACATCAAATATTACAATTACAATCACTGACATTGCAAATACATAATTAGCAATGTCATGAATTGATGCTTTTCCAGGGTATATACAAGTGTGAGGTTATAGGTCAGGCCCATGACCCATAACTGAATCTCATCAGCCTTTCCTAATAATATTAAATTGTGTTTTGTGCAATTTCATATTAAATGTGTTATCAGTTGCCAGTCCCTACTGCAGTTGAAGTTCTGCCAATGCTGATGCATTGTTAGGGATTTATGCTGGTTCGATTATAAATGTATCAACATACCCATTCATTATAATGTGCTTTTAAAATTATGTTGCATTACATATCACCAATGACATTAATATAAATATTGTTGGAATCAAGAACCTGTGATAGGCAGGTCCTAGGAGAGTTCCAGGAGGAAGCATTTCCCAAGTAAGTGGATTAATCTCGTAAGAGCAGACATTGAGTTGCTAGAATAGGGCCTTCCGAGAGTAGATGTTGCGGTATACCCTCCTGAAGATGGGTTACTACCGCCTAGGTCGCCTCTTCCAGTTGTGATCAGCTCCAGAGTGATTATAGCTTCTTTCACAGGTTACCACGGTATCACCCAAACACTAGTCAAGACTTAGTGAAGAGTGAAGAAGACTTGTTTTGTTATGGCCAAATGGCCCACTTATATACACAGCAAGGGTACAGTCAACCACGCTCAGAACACTCCCACAACATGCCCGTGAATCTCTTGTGTTAGCATGACTAAGCATAAAAATATAAACTGAATTTCTTGTGTCAACATGACTAAGCATAAAAATATAAAACATCAAAAACACATGTAAAACATATAGGAACCTCCGCATGCCATACATCCCCAGAAAGGTTTTCCAGGGGCGCCCATTGTGTCCAAAAAGTGCCCGGATCGGATGTTGCTAGCCGAATTAGGTGGAAATCCAAAGTTCAGCGAGACATGGCTAGCCCCCGATCTGACACCGAATTCCAGCAGGCTGAATAGGACTTCCTGGGCATGCCCACTATACCTCAGCAGCTAGGGAAGGCTGTTAGAAAGATGCCGATTGGGTGTCTCGTCACAGGGTACAGTGACAATGTGGAAGGTTTATGCAATGTATGGTCATATACTGTAACTAAACCCCCTTTGTGAGCTTTGCAATAGCTGTTTACTGAATGAGCGAGTGTGCTGGATATTGTATCTTATTAATGTAAATAAATGGTAACATAGCACATCAGGTCTAATAATACATCAGCACCCTCCTCCACTCATACTCCGAATTCAAGATGATTATACAGTGCACCGTGTTACTTGCTGCAGCCCGATGGACAAACCCACTATAAATGGCAATATATATAGTTGCCTTGATTGCACAAATGGTTCATCTCTATCTCTGAAAATTACAGAACTGGTTTTAAGAAGAAATTTAGTAAATTAAAGATATATTCAAAAGGATACTAAATCAATATTTTGCAATCTGAATCAAAGATGATGATTTAGAGAATCATCTTGATAGTCAGTTTGTGCACCTGCTAATTTCAAGAAAAATAAAATCTATTTCTGAAAATCATGCATGGCACAGAATCATGATCGCAAGGGAAAAGAAAGCTCTGTAAATGTTAAGAGTATTCAGTGAAATATATTTACATAATGTGTAATTTACCTTATAAACATGTCATAAAAACAGTGAAGTGTTCAGAAAGATATGAAATCTTTCATTCTGATTTGCAAGTTACCCTTTGGCTGTGTGAAAATGAGAGCACCAATACCTTCCTGAAAATTGGATATATATAGGCTGGTACACAATGTAAATTAAGCAGATGAAAATCCCTTTGAATTCTTAAAGCCCTGCAGTATTAATGCAACCGTCCATGGGTCTAGCTAGAAAAAAATAATGTATAGTGATCTAATAGAGAGCATTTTAAAGGAATAGTAATAAACAGCAATTCATGTAATTAACTCAATATTAAAAAATGTGGTTTTGAATTTCATTATGTAGATCTAACTGAATCTCATGATTCTGAATGGATGAATTTGACTTTCAGCTGAGATTAAATGTATCTATATTATGTATATGAGTTGTTCCATTATTGGGTTTAATTAGAGATGTGTGATAGCTATGTGGTATAGTGACACATTTCACTTAGAGCTGATAAGGAGATTCATGCCCCCCCCCCACATTATACCATGTCCCCTCTTGTGCCGCCCCATTTCAAATGCGGTACTGACCTCTGTGAGTAGAGGTACATTGCTGTGGTAAGCTCCACGCCTTGTGCGAAACCACACCCTCCTATTAAAGTCCTTCCTCTACCTGAAGGCCCTTAGAGCTCCTGGAAGACTGGCTGGGCTGGAAGGTAAAGCTGGATGGTAAGCAGGTACAGGGGTGTGGGGGCTACATAAGGGCACAGGAGAGGAGGGGGCTAAAGAGGACACAGGAGGGGTGGGCCTCTTTTGCCCCATTCCTGTGCCATTCTATTGTCCCCTTCCCTTCCTGTGCCCTCTTTAGCCCTACATAAGGGCACAGGAGGGGTGGGCAGGCTAAAGAGGGCACAGGAATGGGGCAAAAGAGGGCACAGAAAGAGAGAGGGCTAAAGAGGGGCACTGGAGGGGAGGGGGGCTAAAGAGGGCAGAGGAGAGGAAGGGGGGAAGGCTACATAAGGGCCCAGAAGAGGATGGGGGCTAAAGTGGGCACAGGAAGGGGGCTGCATAAGGACACAGGAGGGGTGGGGGATAAAGAGGGCACAAAAGAATGGCACAGGAAGGGGAAGAGAGGTCACAGGAGGAGAAGGGGCTAAAGAGGGCACAGGAGGAGAGGGGGCTACATAAGGGCACAGAGGGTGAATGGCTAAAGGGACAGGAAACAGCCTCCCCAAACACTGTAGTGTCACCCTCCTTCCACTTGTCACCCCCTCCCACTTGTCATTCCACACAGTATCACCCCACCCCACACACACATTTACTGGCACCCCCTTCATCTTGCACACACACTGCCATTCCCCCCCCCACACACACATATACACTGTTAACCCACACACACAAATGCACTGTCACTACCTACACACAGCCATCCCATCCACTCACTGCAATCCACACACATACACTGTCTCCTCTACCACACACACACTTACACACACACACTTACATGCACACACACGCGTATGTGCACACACACACATACACACTGTCACCTGGCTACATATACATGGTCACCCCCTACACACGCTGTCACTCCCTACACACATTGTCACCCCTTACTCACGCACTGTGTCACCTCCTACACACATATTGTCACACCTTACACACACACACTGCCTTCCCCCTACACACACACACACACTGCCATGCCAACATTTAATTTTTTGTTGTTGTATAATTTAGTGGTGGAGGTTATTAGTCCCCCCCGCCAGTTTTGACTGTGGTATCTTATGTGCGCCCCCCCCCCCCATATATTATTCCGAGAGTCGCCACTGGCAAGCCCTGCCCTTTTTTCCAACACAAACTTTCTGTGGCTGTCCAAATCAGACTTCTCAATGCAGCTCAATGAAAAGTTTTTGCAAGGCAGGTCCTTTGGATAACTGCCTACTTCATGAGTTTATCTCCACTGAGCTAACGAAACCAGTAACAGGACCGGGTGTCTGACAGTCAGCCAGAAGCTGTAACAAGTTTCTTATTTAAAAATGCCAATTTTTATTAAAGCTACACCTTTTGTGAAATTAATAAAACAGGAGATACTCTTTACACATTAAGCTAAATTACTATAGTTATGTGGAGTGTTCATTTAACCCTAACCCATCATTAACTATTATCTTACAATACTTTTTATCTTATCGCTAACCATACACTAACTCTATCCCTACCCCTAACCCTAAGGGGCACCCTCTGCTAATGATATCCCTGCTAAAATCATAATTAAGCAACTACAGGTATCTGTGAATGGCATCTAGTGACCTTTTGAAACCTAAGGGGAAGATATTGATTTAGGAACACAAATGTAAAGAGGAATATGTGAGAAATATCCAAAAAGGTGTGGAACAAAATACAGTTTCATTCAAAAGGTTCTCAAAGGTACTTTATTTTTCGTAATTAAGAAGGTTTTCACAGATGGGGAATAAGAAAAATAGGACTGAAAGAGATGAATTGGAGTTTTAAATTAGACCCTCTACTCCCTAGAGGTTTAAATAAAGATTTAGAACTTATCTATAATTTTATGTATTCTAAAGTATATTAATATTTCTATTTTATTTAGTTAATATTAAATTAGGTCTGCTTTTTCAATTGCGCTCTGGCCCAAATCCCTCTGTACATTTAAACAAAATGGAGGCGCTATAGTTTCATTCTAATGGCCATTTGAATATAATCTCACCTGCCACGTCAAGGAAAGCCTCAAAGGGTGAGTCCTACACTAGCCATTAGATTTGCTGATATCAGCCAAGAATCCCCAGTGAGACAGGAAGGGGTATTTTATAAACCCTTTCATATCTAACCCTTCATAGGGCTTCTACACATACAATAAACTTTGCTGGTATCAGACAAAGGTAAATGTCTCTATTGACATAGTGTTTTATAAATCCCTACATACTTATTAACCCTGAATAGGGCTATAACACATACAAATCACCTTGCTGGTATCAGCTAAAAGGCAAATTTCTCTGTTGAGACAGGAAGGGGTGCTGTCCCTACATACTTATAAACTCTTAATAGAGCAAACATGGGGTGGCTGGCAGCAATGTAACTTAGCTGTGTGATACAAAAATCATATACAATCACAAAACAAAACACTGCGCTTACAACAGCAGTGGCTTAGTATCTAACAGCTCAAAATACAAATGTTACTACTTAGCCACATGTGTTAGATACTAAGCTACTAAGCTGCATGTATTTGGGGCTTTATTTTCCCATATATATATATGTATAAATATAGTAACCACAGCTGATGCATTGAACTCGTGAAGGCTATTAATGCTAAATGAAGCATAGGCAGAATGAAATACTAGATCACTAGATGAAAATCATATGCTGCTTTTTGAACTCTGTGTTACAGTGCTTGCCAATCTGCACCTTGAAATAAATGGTATGTGCACACCTATTAATTATGTCTTTATTCTATTACATTACGTTTGTGTCATGTGTGCTAAATCCCTAGACATAAAGCTATTTATTATATCTGCAAAATACACTTTACAGATGACTTGGGTAAAGAAAATAAAGTAATTTAATAAAGCCAATGGTCCAGAAAGACCAGGGACGTATGACCAGATAAGAATTGTGTTAGTAGACAGTTTGCAAAGCAGGTATGTGATAGATCAGTGTGCATGAAGTAGAACATTTAATTAGTTTGGTTCATTGCATTTCTTACTGTGTTATATAATTTCTAATTATCTGTTTTGTAAACCCCACTAAGTTATTAGTGACAACTAATTAATCTTTCTTAATCCATTCATTGCATTAGATCAATTTCTTCAGAATGGTAATGCCAATGCAAATATGTTTCAAGTGCTACAATATGAATATTAAGTAAATCAGTAGGTATATAGCAGACATAACCGTGATTTGCTAATCATTGATTTCTAAAGCATTGGAGTGATTTAAATTTTTATTTTCTTAACAGATAATCTAACATTTGAATCTATAAGTAGTTAACATAGGCCCAAAAGCTTAACTACTTTAAAAGGTTTAACACAAAATTATGTTTGGTTAGTTTCTCCTCCCACACCTTATACTGTAAGATATATATGGTGTATCAGAAATGGCCCCAGTAATCCCTCAATTCATTCTCTATCTCATTGCCGATGGGTGTTATGGTTCATAGGGAATAAGGGATTAACAGTTCCCATTAACAAAATTACATGCTTAGTTCCCATGTTCCTAACACTTCTAACAATAGGTATCAAGAATGAACCCCACTCACTAGGAGATGCCACACTGCTGAACGTTCCTCAAAAAAAATGCCAGGAAAAATGCTGGAACCTTACTAATTCAAAAAAATACCTAAATTATGGCACCTGACTGCTACAGTGTAATAATGTAACAGTTGTGGACTTAATATCTCAGAAAAGGGATCTAATGTAACATATGACGCCCATAAAATAAAATAAACCCTTAAAGCACATAGCGCAACACAATCTAACAGACACTTCCAAGTTAGCTACCGGAATAACTTATCGATTCAAAGATCAAATTAAGCTTAAGATCCTTATCTCCCATTCTAACCTATTTGAAGGCCTTACATGAATTTATCAGTTGTAAAAGCAGAGTACTCTTCCTCAAGGGAACAATCTTTACAACACTAAACATGGTAGCTATAGCGCACACCCAACATGTTAACCAATATTTCTTTCATTTCTTTTCATCTGTAACACCACATCTACTGTTCTTCAGTGCATGTGGAGGGGGAAGTGAGCAGGAACTGGTTTCATTGAAAACAAATAGAATGATCAAACAACATTATCAAAAGGGTAATGTAGAAAATATTCTGCAATATAAAGTAAAAATAAGTAATAAACAAAAGTTCACATCAGTAGTTTTGTCAGGTAGCAAAAAATATAAAAAAGTTACTGGTTATTGCTACTCCGCAAAAATAATCCACTTCCAAGTGTACTTGGGACATAAAAAGAGCACAGAGGTAGGATTGAAAATAGAATGCAAAATGGTTGGAGGAGATATGAAGGAAGTTTAGACCTTCACATACAATGAGGTTAAATATACTTTCTCCAGGTTATTATTTAATATTGATTCTTTATACATTATGTATGAAGTAGGGCCGGTGCAAGGATTTCTGCCGCCCTAAGCAAAGATCGATTTTGCCGCCCCCTCATGTCACTCACTCACTGACAGACACACTCTGGCAGACACACACACACTCACTGACAGACAGACAGACACACACACTCACTGACATACACACACTCACTGACACACACAGAAACTCAATAACAGACACTGACAGACATACACTCACTCACTCACTGACAGACATACACTCACTGAGAGACATACACTCACTCACTGATAGACACACACACTCACTCACTGACAGACATACACTCACTGACATACACTCACTCATTGATAGACACACACACTCACTCACTGACAGAGACACACACACACAGTCACTGACAGTCAAAAACTCACCTCCCTGGGGTCCAGTATGGGGCAGCTTCTCACTCCTCCGGAGTGCTTTTTTGGATGCCTGGGCCAGAATTACATCATATTCCAGCTCCCGGCATCACAGAGGGTACGTGAGGGAGAAGTGAGAGGCTGCAAGAAAACCTCCCTTGTCACCTTCCTTCTCCACCCCCCCTCTCCTCAGGTAAATGGCATTTGTTGGCAGAGCAGGCCCTCCTGACCCCCCTGTGTTTTGATACATTTGACCACCATCATTTCATTTGTAGATATGAAAAGTAAGCTATCCTCTGCATTGTATAAAACAATTCTATGTCTGAAAAAGGTAATAATTTACCATCTTTACAAAATTTGTAAATATGCGTGAGTCTACACCGAACCCACAATTTATAATTGAAATCAGGTATTAAGAGTGGCAATACTGTTATAGGTGTTGCCAAAGAAATTGAGTTATTACTAGATTTATCCCATTCTGCCAATGTCGTCATTGTTGGCAAAACTTGTGGGAGAACTAGTCTTGGAGCTCATGGTAACCAAACTAAATCTATAAGGTGGTTCATCCCATTCAGCCAATAGTTTTCTTATTTAGGTTGTTATTGGCAGTGTTCTAAATTGATATTGCAATTTAGATAATATCGATATTTTTACTGTCGATATTCTACCTGACCAGGTAATAAAATTATTTCTCCAATGTAATAAAATGATATAAATTTCTTTAGACAACCTAATATAATTTATTTGATTTTAGTTGAGTAAGGGAAAACGGTAGTTTCACCCCTAAAGGTCAAATAATCCTTTCTCCAATCATAATTATAAATCATTCATAAATTTGTATAAAAGTCCTCCTCCATTCTGATCCCCATAGCTTGTGCTCCAAAAACTTTAAATAAGTTAAAGAATTTAACTTATAGTAAGAACAAAAACTATATTCTGTAAGGATAGAGTGAAATTTTAATAAGGAGATTTTTGGGTGTGTTACAGACTGCAGAACGTCGTCTGCGAACATATTGATTTTTACCTCTCTCTCGCCTACTTTTATCCAATGAATATCTGGGGTTGAGTGGATCAGCATTGCAAGTGGCTCCAATGCTAATATGTACAACAGGGGTGAGAGAGGACACCCCTGTTATGTTCCATTTGTAATTACAAATGGGTCAGATAGGAACCCTGTGTTGAATACCCTAGCATTTGATTTATCATATAATGCTTTGATTACTGAAAGAAATTCTAAAGGAAACTCAAATTTCTTCAGTACAGCATGCAAAAATGACCAGTTAAGCCGGCTTTTTCTGCATCCAGTGATAATAATAAACTGTTTGATATGCATGCTGTAAAGAAGTGCTAATGCCTTTCAAGTTCCATCCGCTCTTTGTCTTCCCTTCACAAATCCCCCCTGATCATCATGCACAATACAAGAAGAATATTAGTTAAAGGAACACTATAGCCACCAAAACAACTTTGCTTAATGAAGCAGTTTTGGTGCATAGCTCATGTCCATGTAGACTCATTGCTCAATTTTCTACCATTTAGTAGTTAAATAACTTTGTTTATACAGGCCTAGGCACGCCTCCCTTCATGTGACTTTCACACCCTTCCTAAACACCTGTAAAGAGTCATCTAATGTTTACACTTCCTTTATTGCAAATTCTATTTAATTTAGAATGTATCTCCTGCCTTGTTGATAGCTTTTTAGACCCTGTAGGAGCATCCTGTATGTTATTAAAGTTCAATTTACAGAGCAGTAGATAGAATAAGTTACATTTGATTGAAAATGAAACCATTTTGTTTTCCTGCAGGCTGTGTCAGTCACAGTCAGGGGAGGTGTGGCTAGAGCACATAAACAGAAACAAAAGTAATTTAACTTCTAAATGGCAGAGAAATGAGCAGTGAGACTTCAGAGGAATGATCTATACACTAAAACTGCTCTATTAAGCTAAAGTTGTTTTGGTGACTATAGTGTTACTTTACTCTATTTGCATATAATTTTGGCATTTCGATTATTATTAATTTTTTTTAATGAAACACGTAACTCATGAATATATTAAAGGAAATGTAACAGACTATTCAGCAAGTCACATACAATAAAATATACCTAAAAAAAACTGTTAAATACATAAGTAGTATTACTTTTCATTTTGTAGTTTCATGTTGCAGTGAACATTAAATCAGCACACTAGCATACCGTCTGCTGGGTCAATTAACAAGTGGATTCTCTATTCTGGAAGAATGAAAATTAATTATTTTCTTTGGGTTGCTAAATAAATTTTAAAAAAATCAAACCGCTGTCTGGCAATGAAGTTAAAAATATGCTTAGCGCATTAATTTGCTAAAGCATTTACAGGCGTCTGTTCAAATAATAGTTTGCCTCCAGAAAGACTTCTCAAGAGAAAATATTTTAGGAAAAGCAGATGTGGCTCATGATTCCAATTTGATGATATTGAAATTATAATGTTCAATCACAAAAAGTCAGTAAAATATTGAGTAGATTAAAAATAGAAAATGTGTATAAAAAAATGACTGCAATCACAGTGGACCCATGCATTTTGATATAAAAGAGAATATTTATCTAATAAGAAACTAAGCATTTGTTATCAGAAAATCAACAAGATTCCTGCAAGAAGTCATATTTTTCTATGAAATTGCAACCTTTGAAAATATAATATATAATAGGGGAAACGTGATACAAGTAGAAAAATACTACTCGGATACAGTTTATTTTTTTACATAAATGAAGATCATGGAGAATAGGCAAGTAATTTTCAAATATTTGACCAAAATATTTAAAACCTGCAAAAATGTCTAAATTACAATCCATTCTTAACTGATCTGTATGTTTTAAGATTTCTGTTCAATGTTCACAACACAATTTCACAAATAGTTTTTCTGCCTTTGAATATAGATTGTCATTTTAATTTTGCAAGGACAAGCTAGAGGCGTACCTTGCAAGGTTAGCAAAAATACATTAGTGCCATGTGTTTTTTTCTTTTTTTTTTTACTTCAGAGGGTGAAGGTTATAGACAAATGAGTGCATTGATCATGCTAATAGGTGACAGATATCTATTCTGTTCTAAATGGACATTGCAATGCATGTGCGTGTATGTGTGTCTTTTAAAGTGCCGCTAATTAAACATTTCAGGTAAAAAAGGCATATGTATTTATGTGATCACTTTTGCAAGTTATACTTCATTTCCAATACTTATTTGTCCTTTAATTTAAGTAGTTAATTAACAAGGCATTGTTAATTAACTTTGTTTGTACACATCAACTTACAGGAGTTGTTTCTGATGTCCCATGCATGCATATTTTGCGATATTGTTTAATTGTTACAAAAGTCCCAGGCAAAAGATTTGTGGTCATAAAAGGTTTTGATGGCTTCATTAAAATATTGAAAACCTGACCTTTTTTTAAATAAATAAACAAGATGGTAAGGACGGCGAGTAGCTCTATCCTCTTATATTATTTTGAGTTAATATATTCATTCAGACTATATTTTGCAATAAGACAGAAGGGTACCTCTAATGTTGCAGTGAGCTGGTCCATAATTCTGTTGTCCTCTATCAATGTTTTAAATTCTCTAATATTGGGTACATCCTGTTGGAGCCAATTAATCACTATTGACTGTTTATCGGCAAAAGTTATTTTGTTATAAAGTTTTTGTGCCTGCTTAGGTAGTCCCTCTATAGGCCATGATAACAAGTATGACCACGGATGTAGGTCAAAAGATCTCTGGAGCATGGTGGTTAGCAAGTGTTTAATGTGTTGTCAGAAATGGATTCTTTTCAGACCCTGCACCACATACGTATGTAAGTCCCTTTTTGTCCACACCAGCATGAATTGGTTGAGGTTTTGCCCATTCTAAATAATTTGATTGGAATCATTTACCATCAAGGTAATATTTATTTGGATTTGTTCTTGTACAGTAACCGGAAGAGGTGGATACTGCAGTGTCCTTAAATGCCTTCCCACATCCCCCTCCAAAGACTAGCCCAGGTCATCCTCCCACTGCTTCGTATATCTCAGGTAATGCCATATTTGGGAGGTTGAGCAGATATAACTATATATAGAAGATAGAAACCCTTTCTGCATATTTCTGCAACCTTTGTAATAAATAAGCAATACCGCAAAATATGCATGCATGGAACACCAGAAACAATTCCTGTAACTTGAGGTGAACAAACAATGTTAATTAACAAAACCTTATTACTTAAATTAAAGGAAACATAAGCATAGGAAATGCAACATAACTTGCAAAACTGATAGCATAATAAATGATCTTATATAGGCTTTCAAAATAAGGAAGCTTTTGTTTAGCTGTCTAACACTTCTTTAGTTGCATAGTCCCTAGCCTGAATATAGCATAATAAATCCCCGGGAGTCATACAGACTTTCCCAGAGACTTTCTCAAAATCTACGGGTGAATTTCCTTCCCATAACTGATAAATATGTTGGATCCCTGCCTCAAGTTTTCTGAAATTCTGTGAATGCATACCAGGGGGGATATCTCAGTTTTTTAGGAAAGAAACCATGGGAGAAGGAACACCTGATAGGTATAAGGACATGAAGGGGTGCTGCCCTGAAACAGCACTGTCCCTTTAAATGTGGGAACCAACTTAGCAGAGAAATAATGCAAGGACACGATGAATGGAGCAATTAAGAAAATATGTATTAAAGAAAGCCAAAAGGGTATAATATACAAAAACTAAATATGTACAATGCCACAAATATATATATATATATATATATATATATATATATATACACACACATACATACACACACACACACACACACACACACACACACAAGAAAACAATATAAATACAAATAGAGCAGGCAGAGTACACGTGATAGTCCTTAGGCAAAAGTAAAGGCGGGATCGTGCAGCCACCACAGAATTTAAGTGGGGCACGCATCCAAAGCCACCAAGCACTAAATAAAAAACACCAAGGAGCAAAGCCCAAAGCAGGTCACACGTAAATAAGGCAGCAAGGTCAGAATCACTGGAAATTGAGTATAGGCAGGAACACTGCAAGCGAACACAGGACCAGGCAGAGACGAGAACGCAGGACCATAAGGACATCAGAACAGGAACAAAGGATCAGGATACACAGGATACAAGACACAGGAGCAAGGAGTCAGAATCACAGGAAACAGCAGGTACAGGATAAAGGATAATGATCTGACAGGGAGTGAGGGGAGAAACCAGAATATATAGGTGCTAAACAAGGGCCAGGTGTAGTGCTTAACGAAAAGAAATGAGAAACAGTGCCAAACAGAAACAGTGGTGAGTGTGAGTACTGCACAAGGGCATATTAACTAAGGAGTGTCGTGACAATAGGCTAAATCTATTCTACTACGGCAGCTATTTGCTGCAATGCCAATTACAATTGTTTGGTGTCACCACCTACTGCTAAATTGTATCGTAAGTCAGAAAAATGTTGTTCCAAGGTAGAAGCCCTGTTTTCAAAGATTGATTAATTGTGTCTTATAACTATGCTTTGCCAATGAATATGTATTCTTGCATACACTAGGTAATGGGATGTTTTTCAATAGAAACCCAGTTGAATATATTCGTCAGTATTAGACAAAACTGCAAGGAATGGAAACACTAAGCTTTTTAGTAGGCACAATCTCTAATACAAGGCATGAATAAGTAGAGCCTTAAAAAAGATTTTGTTTATTAATTCACTTGCAAAAATTTAAAATATGGAATACAGTAGCTTAACCTTATAAAATACCTTATAAAATAACCAAATACAATTAATGAAAAAAGGGATTAATGTTTAAAATATCAAATGCAAGAATTAGCATGTTAAAAGAACATGTTGTTAGCAAGCCGGGACAGGCGGGCCGTGATTGCCATAGGCCAAAGCCAGCAGGGGAGATCAGAGGAGCTCCCCTGTCAGCCCATGCAGGGTCCGCACACACATTACAACCCAGACACACACACTAGATCCCCTACACAACTCAGGATCCTCTAAACGTACACACACTAGAATCTGTATACACACTAGATTCTCTATCTCTATCTGCACATACACTCTAAATCATCTATACACACTCCTATTCTTCTCTCTGAAACCTACCTGTCTGTGCCCCAAAATACCTGACATTGCCACAGGCACCCAGAGTTATACATGCTATTGACAGGATATTGGAGAGGTGAGACTTTGCAATATCTGTAGATAAATCAATACTCTTTTCTGTTATGAATATCTCCTTCTTTCCTACTATATATGACCTTCCTTCTGACATAACCTAATTCCCTTATTTAAAACCAGTTGCTATTATCATACCATTTACACTTTGTCTAGGACATCTGGGGCACCCCTGCTTTAGATGTTTGTGAGAGATTAAGTATTTTTGCAGATTCTTTTTTAATATATATATATATATATATATATATATATATATATGTACATACAATGTTTCAGTTAAAACTGAGTTAATTTTAATATTAAAGAATGGGTCCTCAAACTATTGTATTAATGGACCACCAGTTTAAGCCTTCTTCTCATTCTCTTTGTGAAACAAAATACACAAGCGGATATG
Organism: Pelobates cultripes; assembly: GCA_933207985.1. Classification (NCBI taxonomy): domain Eukaryota; kingdom Metazoa; phylum Chordata; class Amphibia; order Anura; family Pelobatidae; genus Pelobates; species Pelobates cultripes. Next base: position 135,241,298 of record OW240915.1, on the reverse strand, counting down.
TCTTCTTTAAGAACTACTATCTCTTCAGTAAAAAAAAAAGTTTTAATGTGCTGCATTAAGGAAACTATATTCATTTTAGTAGCCGGCATAGTTAAGTCCTCACCTAAGGAGGGTGTAATAATGCAGCATCACATCAAAACATTAGCAGAAGCTATACAAGATTGTCAATGTTTTATTCAGTGATGTAATTTCTAGATAATGAGGGCTCTCCTTTAAGTATGTATTGATTCTACTATAACATGTATATTATTTAAAAATTAAAAAATTAAACAGGCAGCAAAAAAAATTGTGTTTGTGCATTAATTAGTATGCACACACTTGATTAAACAGTTGTTAATAGTTGGTTTTTTTTAAAACTCTTTTCATAGATGTACATGCCTAAGGATACATCAGTGTTAGAACTGAATGACATGCAGGGGATGCGGTAATATGAAAACATTTTTCTAACCTTCTTTAATCTGTCTGTGAGTTAGACTCACTCTTTCAAAAGTTCAATTAAAATTAGTCAAATAAGTAATATAATGTAAATTAACTATTTCTAGCAACCTTTAAAGACATTTCAAATCATACAAAGTATATACTAAAAATTCAGATGTGACAATTAAGCTTTTAAATTGATGTTGACATCTATTCTACATCATTTAAATAGGCTTGAATATATATTAATATACATATATATACATATTTTGTTTTATACTTGTAAAACATAAATTAATTGATTTGCAAGTAGAAAATGCCTAAATATTGTTCATAAATGGACTATATAAATACCAAACAGTTTAGATTCATGAAGTGTTTTTGGTGCATAGATCATGCCTAGTGATGTCGCGAACACGGAATTTTCGGTTCGCGAATGGCGAACGCGAACTTCCGCAAATGTTCGCGAACCGGCGAACCGGGGCGAACCGCCATAGACTTCAATGGGAAGGCAAATTTTAAAACACACAGGGACTCTTTCTGGCCACAATAGTGATGGAAACGTTGTTTCACGGGGACTAACACCTGGACTGTGGCATGCCAGAGGGGGATCCATGGCAAAACTCCCATGGAAAATTACACAGTTGATGCAGAGTCTGCTCTTAATCCATAAAGGGCATAAATCACCTAACATTCCTAAATCACAATGGATATGGATTGACACCTGACATATGACATATTGACCTTAACATATGGATTGACACCTGTCCTCAGAGCCCCTGATACACACTGACACAGAGCAGAATAGAGACTGTTCCTCCTACATAGGGTCACTTGGTAGATATGGATTGACACCTGTCTTCAGAGATCATGATACACACTGACACAGAGCAGAATAGAGACTGTTCCCTACATAGGGTCACTTGGCAGATATGGATTGACACCTGTCCTCAGAGCCCCTGATACACACTGACACAGAGCAGAATAGAGACTGTCCCTCCTACATAGGGTCACTTGGCAGATATGGATTGACATCTGTCCTCAGAGACCATGATACACACTAACACAGAGCAGAATAGAGACTGTTCCTCCTACATCGGGTCACTTGGCAGATATGGATTGACACCTGTCCTCAGAGAACATGATACACACTGACACAGAGCAGAATAGAGACTGTTCCTCCTACATAGGGTCACTTGGCAGATATGGATTGAAACCTGTCCTCGGAGAACATGATACACACTGACACAGAGCAGAATAGAGACTGTTCCCCTACATAGGGTCACTTGGCAGATATGGATTGACACCTGTCCTCAGAGACCATGATACACACTGACACAGAGCAGAATAGAGACTGTTCCTCCTACATAGGGTCACTTGGCAGATATGGATTGACACATGTCCTCAGAGCCCCTGATACACACTGACACAGAGCAGAATAGAGACTGTTCCACTACATAGGGTCACTTGGCAGATATGGATTGACACCTGTCCTCAGAGCCCCTGATACACACTGACACAGAGCAGAATAGAGACTGTTCCTCCTACATAGGGTCACTTGGCAGATATGGATTGACACCTGTCCTCAGAGATCATGATACACACTGACACAGAGCAGAATAGAGACTGTTCCCCTACATAGGGTCACTTGGCAGATATGGATTGACACCTGTCCTCAGAGACCATGATACACACTGACACAGAGCAGAATAGAGACTGTTCCTCCTACATAGGGTCACTTGGCAGATATGGATTGACACCTGTCCTCAGAGCCCCTTGTGACGAAATGCCTTTTGTCCCTGGATTGTTAGGTGACAAGCTGCCCTTTGCCCCCGGCTTTTGGAGGAGCCTGATTGCCAGCCTCCTTCCTCATGACTATGGCCCTGGGGTGTATTGCCATTTAAAAAGACTATTTGGGGCTTATTGGCTTCTAAAGAAAGTTTCTTCCCATTGGAATCCATGGGAAGGTGTGTTTCTTCCCCTCCCCCGTTTCCTGTCTATTGTTCTCCAGCAGGGAGTTGTCCCAGGGACACTGCCAGACCAGTGGGAACTGGTTTCGGCAGGAAAAGCCATGCTTCCTTTGGTCACAAAGGACTTCTAACTAACTTTTGAACTAATGGAAGGATTTGCATGATTTTTGGGTATGTTTGTATTTGGGATGTGCTGATTAATAATATGTGACATTTATTAATATTGGATGTATGGTTTTAGAGTTATGAAAGTTGGGTAAAAAGTGTGTTTTAAAATGTATTGATAATTGGGTTACTTCTCAGGCTAAGGGGAGGAGATGTGTGGGATGTAACCATTGTGTGATTGGGTAATGTATAATTGTCTGTGGGCGTTTCCCTTGCAGGGGAGAATTGCATAAAAGCAGAGTATGTGCCATTAAAGGTTCAGATCATCTTGTACCTTCATGCAGTTTCGGCTCATGTTTGGGGGATTGGAGAAACTACACTCTGGGGATTGCTATAATCACTATACTACCCAGGGTATAATCACTAAGCTCTGTTAAGAGCTTGTTCCTGTTCCTGCTCTCTGGAATTTGGAGAGGTCGACCTACTGGAAGCTGGACCCTGGTCTTGGGTCCAGAGTGGGTGGAGACGGCGAGACCCCAACCAAGCTGCGGCGGTTCGTGGGGTCTGCAGTGGTGTCGGGCAGAGTGTTTGGAGTCCTCGGAAAGCACTAGGAGCATCCGTCGGCGGAAGGTACCCGGTCGGGGTGCCAGCGGTTCCGTCACAGTGGTGGCAGCGGTGGGATGGCGTCCTAAAGCGAGGAGAAGCAGCGCAGAGGCACCGGTAACGTTTGGAATTACAATTTGAGGGCAACGCTAGTATTCGTACAGAGCCCCTGGTCACAGCAAACATGACCTATCGCTTTGAGGGTGCCGCTTACAGGGAGGAGGCAAAGAGGCGGTTAACCAGGTATGGCCCGGATCCCTCGTTAGAGACGATCCTGGCAACCATGCGCAAGTTGGATGAGGAGAATCGAGCGGCATGGGAATTTGAGCTCCGATTGCGGAGATTGGGGCTGTGGCCAATTGATCTCTCTCCCCAGCGGCAGACAGCATCCCAGAGAGAGGAGATTGTCGATCCCTCGTCCCTGCAACAACCATCATCACTGGGAGTTGAGACAGTCGGTCTGACTCCCCAGCGGCAGTGTGTTGTCAAGGGAGAAGAGACAACCGGTCTCTCTCTCCAGCGGCAGTGCAAGTTACAGGGAGCCGAAGGTGTCGTCCTTCCTCCACAGCGGCAGGGTGAATTACAGGGAGCCGAAGGTGTCACCCTTCCTCCCCAGCGGCAGTGTGAATTCCAGGGGGCCGAAGGTGTCGTCCATCCCCACCAGCAGCAGTGTGTCCTACCGGGAGCAGAGACAGTTGGTCTCTCTCTCCAGCAGCAGGACAATGTTATGGGAGTGGAGACAGGCGGTCTCCCTCTCCAGCGGCAGACTGTGTTTCAGGGAGAGGAGCACAGCACCCTATCTCCCCAGCGGCAGCTTACCCTACCAAAGGGAGACCCCAATCTCCCAGATGGCGCAGAGGGGACCATGGTCTCCGTGCCCGACCTACAGGGAGGCTGGACAGCCTGTCCAGATCCCCAACTACCCTCACAGGGACAACAGGAGGAGGGGGTAAGTACGAATTCCCCTCCCCAGCTAACTCCTAACTTGGCACCAGAGTTAACAGAGGAGATGTTAACCCCCACTAACTCCCATGTTCCCCTGGCTACTGAGCCGGACTATGTTCCCAGCACCCCAGCAGAAGAGCTGACAGCTGGGCAGAGAGCAGTCGGCCTCTGCCCTCCCTGTGTCCCTTGTCCAGAGCCTGATGTCCTGCAGCCTATATCAGCGGAAGAGCTGGCAGCTGGGCAGAGTTCAGTTGGCCTCTGCCCTCCCTTTGACCCTTGTACAGAGCTTGACATTCTGCCGGCTATCCCAGCGCAAGAGCTGACATCAGGGCAGAATAGAGACTGTTCCTCCTACATAGGGTCACATGGCAGATATGGATTGACTGTTCCCCCTACATACACACTATTGGATCTCGCAAAACTTACCAAGGATCTAAATCATGTTCCCGTATCGTACATGAAAAACCTACTCATACAAAATCTCTTCCCAAACGTCATTTCGTTCAAAGTGGAGAGAATGTTAAAAAAAATATTTTTGTTCTGAGTGTTAGAAATGCTTTTCAGCCGCTTCTAATCTTAAGCATCATTTGAGGAGCCATACAGGAGAGAAATCTTATTTTTGTTCTGATTGTGGGAAATATTTCTCTCAAAGAGGCCACTTTTATATTCAATCTATAACAGTGAAAAAAGTTTTTTGTTTTTAAATGCAAGCTATTGTGACACCAGTGAGTGAGTGGTGGCACTGGGCACAGTATCCACTGTGAGCCTGACACAGAAGCTGGCAGGCAGGCAACTGCAATTACATTACACAGAAAAAAAAAAAAGCAGACTGATGTTCTAGCTCTAAAAAGGGCTTTTTGGGGTGCTGTCCTTACAGCAGAGATCAGATGAGTCCTTCAGGACTGTAGTGGACACTGTATACCTTAACCTAGCTATGCATTTCCCTATCTAATCAACAGCAGCTACACTTTCCCTCCTCTCACTAAGCATGCAGCTTGAGAATGAATGTAAAATGGATGCCGTCCAGTAGGTGGGAGGGTCTGCTAGGGAGGGTGTGCTGCTAATTGGCTGGAATGTGTCTGCTGACTGTGAGGTACAGGGTCAAAGTTTACTCAATGATGATGAATAGGGGGCGGATCGAACCGCACATGTATTCGCCATCCGCGGCGGACGCGAACACGCTATGTTCGCCAGGAACCGTTCGGTGCATCACTAATCATGCCCTTGCAGGCTCACTGCTCAGTTATATGTGATGTAAAAACACTTTGTTTATGTAGCTCTAGCCATACTTCCCCTGTCACTCACACAGCCTCCCTAAATACAACTCCTGAAAAAGAGTTGGAATTTGCTTACTCTGATTTTGTTAATAGCTTGCTTTGGCCTGCAGCAGCCTGATTTTTGTAATTAAAGATGATCAAATAACAGAACAGGATATAACAACTTTTAAAGTAAACACATGGTGCTGTAAGATCTGGTTGAATATTAAACTATATTTATACATGGATGCTGTTTCACAGCCAGCGGAGATGTGGCTATGGCTACATAAACAAAAACTAAATAGATATAGATCCTGAATCAGTGCATTACCGCCGGTGCAGTGATGCGGCTGGGCCCGCGGTCCTTAAAGACCTGTAGTGTCGGCCGGCTGGGCGCATGTGACATCCAATCACTTCCTCCCAGTTAAATAGAGTGACGCGGGAGTGAGGAAGTGGCGCAGACAGGCAGCTGGAGGGAGAGAGGCTGCAGAGAGCTGCAGCAGTTCCCACACTCACTCCCACCAGTCCCAGCAGGGAGCAGCAGCAGGACCCCAGGCAACCTCTGTCCTAGACACAAATGGTAAGCAACATGAGGGTGGCTGCTAAAATGAAAATGATCTCATGTATGTTTGACTGTGTGTATGTATCAGTGTGTTATCTAAGTGTGTGTCTGTGTGTGTGTGTATATATTTGTCAGTGTGTGTGTGTATCTCAGGGTATGTGCATGTGTCAGTGTGTGTGCATCTGTGCGTGTATATGTCAATATGTGTATCTATGTCTCAGGGTGTGTGTGTGTGTGTGCATCAGTTTGGGTTTCTGTGTGTCAAGGTGTGCACACATGTCAGTGTGTGTGTGTATCTGTGTCAGTATGTGCATTTGTGTGTGCATGTGTCAGTGTGTGTGTGTATGTGTCAGTGTTTATATGAATTGTGTGTATGTGTCAGTGTGTGTGTGTGTGTGTGTGTGTGTATGTGTGTATATATATATATATATATATATATATATATATATATATATATAATCTCTGTTAAAGTATGCATTTGTGTGGGTCAACTTTTTTTCTTGCATAATATTACACTGCTGGGCAAAGCGCTCCATGGTCCTCACTTTCGGACTGAACATTCAGGGAGAGCCTTTCAGTGATATACAGACAAAGTGTTTCAAATTGGGCTACTACCAGTGTATTAAGGGTCAGGCAAAGGTTAAAAGGTTATCATCCTGAGGAGCTCCAATATGTTCACTTTAAACTGACATTTACAATTGCTATATCTAAAATAGTCTGCCCATCTTCGGTAGTCAAATACTAAAACTTTAACCCTTTCAGTTTGTATGTGGAACTATATGTGCATACATCTAAGCAATCAATCACCAACACAACATGTAAAAACATTCCTGCAATCTAACACAAACAGGGTCGCCATCAGGGGGTTACAACCATGATGGTTGTTACGGGCCCGGCTGCCCTGGGGGGCCTGGCCGTCCGTGTCCCACTTGGAGCGGCGAGACTGCTGCAGGTGCATCTGCACCAGGGTCCATCAGTTGGCCCGAGCATTTAGGGTCACCCGATGGGCCCTATATATTCAGGGACCCGGTCAGTGCTGTGGCCAGGTAATAGCACGACCGGGCCCCTTTAAAAAAAAAAAAAATTGCAGCTACACCGCAAGTGCTGCTGGGAGGAAGTGACAGCCGGTCACTTCCTCCCAGCTTACTCCGCGCGGCCGTAGAGCGTAGAGCAGAGGGAGAGCGGAGAAGAGGGAGAGCGTAGGTCACCAGAGGCATCCACTCCCATCATCCCCAGCCACTCTCCTGCAAGAGGAGGGTGGCTAATAAATGAAGTGTGTGTATGTGTATGCATGTATGTCAGTATGTATGTGTGTATGTGTGTCTGTATGTCAGTATGTATATATGTCTGTGTGTGTGTGTATGTCAGTATGTATATATGTCTGTAGGTATGTCCGTATGTGTGTATGTCAGTATGTGTGTATGTCAGCATGTATGTCTGTGTGTATGTATATATGTCTGTGTGTGTGTGTCAGTATGTATGTGTGTATGTATGTCAGTATGCATGTGTGTGTGTGTGTGTGTGTGTGTATGTCAGTATGTATATATGTCTGTATGTCTGTGTGTATGTCAGTATGTATGTATGTGTCTATCTGTATGTCTGTGTGTATGTCAGTATGTCTGTATGTCTGTGTGTATGTCTGTGTATGTCAGTATGTATATATGTCTGTGTGTGTGTGTGTCAGTATGTATGTGTGTATGTATGTCAGTATGCATGCATGTCTGTGTGTGTGTATGTCAGTATGTATATATGTCTGTGTGTATGTCAGTATGAGTGTGTGTGTGTGTGTGTGTGTGTCAGTATGTATATATGTCTGTGTGTATGTCAGTATGTATGCCAGTATGCATGTATGTCTGTGTATGTGTGTGTATGTATATGTCTGTTTGTAAGTATGTATGTGTGTATGTCAGTATGTATTTATGTGTGTATGTCAGTATGTATATATGTATGTCTGTGTGTGTGTATGCATGTATGTATGTGTGTATGTATGCCATTGTGTCTGTATGTCAGTGTGTGTGTATCTATGTATGTGTGTATGTCTGTTTCAGTATTTGTGTCTGTTAGTATGTGTGTATATTCCTGTGTGTGTCTGTGTCCTTTTGTGTCTGTGTGTGTGTATTCCTGTGGGCGGGATTTGGAGGCTGGGCTTGGAGGCGGGCACTTGGAGGCCCAGACCTTGAGCTATGTTAGGGGCCCCACAATTTCTGATGGTGGCCCTGAACACAAATATTACATACAAACATATCCCTGAAATCAAACGCCAAAACTATATACAAACATACCCCTAGACTCTAACACCAATACTACACACAAATGTACTTCTGTATTTAAAAGCCAACATTACATTCAAACACACCCCTGCAATCAAAGCAAACATTACATACAATCACACCCCTTTATTAAAACAATAAAATTATATACAAGCATCCCTTCGATCAAACACTAATACCACACACAAAAGCACACCTGCATTTAAAAGCCACTACATACAACATTCCCCTGCATTCAAACACTACACACAAATTCACAAGTGCATTTTAATGGCAACAGTACATAAAAATACACCCCTACATGCACACACATACTCTATACAAAAACATGCTTCCTCTAAATGCACAAACACTCCATACAAATACAACCCCGCAAGTATGGGCTAATGGTAGATCTCCAGCTAGCATAGCAATGTTGGCATTATACGACAGAGAGGGATCTACCTTTTGGCTTCTGAGGAGACCAATTAGGAGAGAATTACAGTAATCCATGCGAGAGATTACTAGAGCATGAACAACTCCCTGGTAGCATCTTGCGTAAGAAAGTGGCATATGGGGGCAATGTTTTTAACCTGATATCGACAGGTTTTAACAATAGACTGGACATGAGGTGCAAAGGTGAGGTCAGGATAAAAAATGACACCAAGACAGCGAGCTTGAAAGAATGGGGTCAGGCAGGTACCGTAAACATGCAGGGAGAGTGAAGGAGGAGGATCAGTGTTATGAGGAGGAAAAATAAGAAACTCAGTTTTAGAGAGATTGAGTTTCAGAAAGCGGGAGGAAATCCAATCAGGGATAGAAGAAAGGCAATTGGTGACACGTTATAGGACAGCAGGAGAGAGGTCAGGGGAGGAGAGGTATATCTGGGTGTAGTCAGCGTACAGGTGGTAGTTTAATCCAGATGAACTGAGTTTGCCAAGAGAGGCAGTATAGAGAGAGAACAAAAGAGGACCAAGAACTGAACCTTGAGGGACTTGGAATGAGAAAGGACAAGGAGAGGAGGTGTTGTTGAAAAAAGAGACACTGAAGGAGCGTTGGGAGAGATAGGAGGAGAACCATGAGAGGGCTGTGTCACAGAGACCAAGAGACTAAAGAGTTAAGAGAAGAAAATTGAATCTTATAAAGCAGGAAATGTCATAAAAGAGGAATTTAAAAGCTTCCTACTTGAAGGTTCGAGTATCCCATATCGCATTTAGAAATAGGCATTACAAGGAACTGTTAAGGCTGCAATCTGGAAGATCGAGAAAACTATTGACTGTAAATGGTTTACAAAAGCAGAAGAAAACTGAAAAGATCACTACAAGTACCTGTAAGTAGATTTAGCTGGCACTGGAGTAATTATGTTTAGGCCCATTTGCTTGCACAGACATGATTTGCATGGAAAGGTCACCAGTGGGCAACCATATCACAAAACTCAACTGCAGAAGTATGCAACATAACATAGATTAGCCAGAGGTAATCTGGAACCAAGTGCTGTGATGTGATAAAGTAATCCGATTCTTTGGCTACAATCACCAAACATATGTTTGAAGAAAAAAAGGAGAAGCATTTGAAGAAATGAACACCTTGACAATTTTTAAACATGGGGTTATTATATTATAATTTAGTGTTAATTTAGTGTTCATGTGTTCTCATCACAACCCAACACAACATCAGATGAAAATAAAATTATGCTTCTTGGCAACCATCACTAAAAGTATTTTTAGAGACAATGGGAGAAGCATTAGAATAACGTATTTCCAATTGTCAAGCATAGAGGTGGGTCTATTATGCTTTGGTTTATGTATCTGTCAGTGACATGTATACTAAATATAGAGAGAAGAATGGATTCTGCTAAATATCAACAAATCCTGGAAGTCTAACACTCACTGAGAAACTGAAGTTGAAAATAGTTTAGATATTACTTCAACAAGACAATGATCCAAATATACCTCAAAATTTAATGAATGACTTACTTCAACAAATGAAAGTTTTGTAGAGTTATCCACTAAAGTGAAAATTGTCAGAAATTCAAAGTGAATTCAAAATAAATTTCAAATTTAGGACAAAAGTATCTGAACTAGAAAACTGGTAACTTTGGCCTTCAATTAGAATTCATTTTAAATTCCTGACAATTCTTATTTTAGTGAGAATGAATAAACCTGCAAGTTTTTCAAATTAACGTACCTGTCCCCAAACCTGAATATTATTGAATATCTTGAAAATACAGTGCAGTCCAGACAACATGAGACTTTTTCTAAGCTAGAAGTATTCTGTAAGGAAGAGTGGGGTAAATCCCTATGGCATGAATATATAATTCTAGAAAAGTAGAACTAGCTAATGACTGGCAGGGTGCCTAAACCTGTGTCAATATGTCAGATTTGCATTCTATTTTTTCAGTTAGTTAAATTAACAAAAATCTATCTATCGATCGCTCTATCTATCTATCTCACAGGTGGCCTATAGCAAGGCCCTATTTATCCTTGCACTACAGAAAGCCTGAGGAGCATGGATTCCCCAAGTAATTAGATTAATCTTATTAGTACAGGCATTAGGTTGCTAGAATATAACCTGCCAAAATGGAATACTTTAGCATTGTGGCAAGAGTATGCAATGTATGATCATATACTGTATCAAACACCTAATGCATTTCGGACCTACAGGTCTCCGATGTCTAAGGACCTGTAGATCTGAAACGTGTCAGGTGTTTGGTGTGACCTTTACCCCTGTTTGTTACTTTTTATTTTGTGCTGATTCAATCTCCTTGCAGTGGCTTTATTTCTTCTTCTTCTTTTTTTTTTTTTTTAAGGATTTCTACATAAGTCTACTGTACATCATCATTTTAGCATTACAAATAAATGAAAAATGTAAACATTTAAAATTTCTACCTACTAGAGTTTTGCACAGTTCACTGATATAATTAAAAGTAATTAAGCAGTTTTTGGACATTCCAAGGAAGTGAGCAGAATGGTAACTTAACAATAGCTCATTATTTAGTTTAATTTCATTAATTAATTTAGTTTCATACAAATTTCTAGTATTTAGTTAAATAATTCATAGAAGGGAGAAAGGAGGGGAAAAAAGGTGTGTTGGTAATATAGGTGAACTATCCCATAGCAATGTCATATGTGAGACTAAATAATATATATATAATTGCACCATAGTCCGTTGTTCATGCAGTTGGACATATACATATACAAGGTCTCTCCAGAATGTAACCAGCCATGTAATATGAAAAATAGGGATATTTAAGATACTAGGTGAGAATACAAGAAACACCTGTTACATAGGACAATGACACCTCAGCCCCCTTCCAAGTAGGCACCTTGGAACCCAACACAGTTCTCGCACTGTCTTTTCCATTGTGCAAAACAATCTGCAAAATACTTACAGTACTCATGCTCACTCAATGGCCACTGGCGCCACCACTGACTAGTACAGTTAAGTCGTAATTGATCATGAGCATTCCAGTCCACTCTCCTTTTCTGCCAGGTTACATCGATGTCGGGCAAACTGTTCTCGTTATATTAACAATGGTTGATATTTTTCGAACAGACCTCGTATATGGCAAAAATGGTAGTCAGAGGGAAAAAAAGGTGTATTAAAAGAAAAAGAGAACATAAAACACTATGGCCATACATTGCAGAGTTCCAAATAAATAATGTACAGAGTATTCCAAATTAAGAGCTTTAAATCACCAACTGATTTATTTGGTGGAACTTGAGGTCAGACACATCAGTATATGGGACTCTGAGGCTTCCAACAGCTGGAAAACCAATGCGATCATGTATGCATGTATGCTCATTTTTCAGTAAATGCTTTTTTTTCCCCTCTTTAAAATAACTCTCTAGTGCACTGCTTCGCCTACATACTATGCCCTACAACTGAGCTATCCTGAAATCTGTTGCTCTTTGATAATTATCAAAATTTGAATCCAATAGAGGCTGTACTACATATAAAAATCCTTAGGTGTTTTGCAAAGCTGCTGCTTTTTGATGTTTTGGCCTCTGGTGTTGGATTACATAGATTTTAATAGAACACCAGAGGGCACTTCTTTGTCAGCTAACCAGATGCAGCTAATAAACGACTTATGTTAGTTCCTTAAGGCACCTGAACAGTCTACAGTTCTGGTTAGTTTTTTCATGGCAGGATGAAAGAACATAATGCCACCAACTGTAAACAAGAATGACAATACGGGTACAGAGAATATAGTAAATGATATTAGTTTTATTAAAGAATGAATGTCATCCATTAAAACAATGAGGAGATATTCTTCATACCATGCCTGACCCTCACTACAAAATTTAATTTTACAAGGATACTGTCACGTTTACATCCTCTCCATATGCTATGCAAAACAAAAATCACCTTTCCAGGAATAGGAGAAGTGCTGCTTTGCAGTCCTATGCCATAAGACCGGGCTTTTGCGACATGCCAGTGGATGCCGGCCACTGTGTATCCACACTGTTATGTAGCCCCACGTCTGTTCACAATGGTAGCGACGTTGACGTGCGGATGACTTCACGCAGAGGACATGCGCGCACGTTTTGGGGTCAAAGGCTGGATATGACCAATTGGATTCATGAGAGGGATATTTAAACTCACTAATTTCTTCTAATCATTGCCCTGTTGTGGTTTCCCTTTGATGGTTATCTGAAAGTGTGTTCCTTATCGTGTTTCTTTGGTATTGACTTTGGCTTCATTCTGACTTCCATGTATTCTGGTATCCCTGACTATTGGCTATTCTTTGCAACTGTGTTTCGTTGTGTGCTCCTGACCTAGGATAGTATTTCGACTATTCTCTGGTACGTTAAGTCCAGCCATTCTAAGGTTTGGTTGTACGTCATCCTTATTCCTAAATGTGATACTAATACTGCGGGTTGGATCAACTGTATGCCACACTAGACATCATTAGTGTGGTGTGAGAAATTATATGATCTATAGTCGATACTGACTTATGTGAATAAAGCCTCAAATCACATATCATTCAAATGCCTTAAGTAATTTGTGGACGTATGACAGAAAAAGTGTTGATATTCAAATGAAATTCCTGTGGTGGAATCCTCTAATCTAGCTTTGATTTGTTTTAGTTTTATACTTTGGAGCATTCTATGGGTTACTTTTATATCTAGTAACGTCTAATAATATTTTGAGAGCTTCCTTATATATACCAGACTGTTCTTCCCACCCTGTTTGAAAGAGATATTAACTATTATTTGCATTTTGATGGGTCATGCGCTGAAACCAATCTGGTAGGTCCAACTGGTAATGCAAAATTGTATTTATTCAGATAGTAGCTTCTCTCCTATTCTTTGGAAGAAAGAAAACTGCCACCTAGCAGTTTTGATGCAAGCTCAAAAACAGAAGTAAATTTTAAATACTGTTAAGGACTTGTCAGTGTCTGAACATAGGTTCTCTGAAATGATGCAATCGTTGTGCTCTACTTTGATAGAGGATTTCAGAGTGATCATGAAAGATATACATAAGGGCCTGCATGAGTTGGGCTCTAGAGCAGATGCCCTTGAGTACAGAACAGATTAATAATATCTCACTCACAACAAACAAGTGGACAAATTCCAAAAGATGGAGGAACAATGCATTCTAGTGGGGAAATTGGTGGACATAGAAGACCGCTAATGGCAGAACAACACATTGATTGTGGAGTCTCAGAAATGATCACACATGAGACATTGCCACAATACATCAAAGAGGTCTTCACGTCAATTTTACCTTAAGTCTTGGAAAATGAGCTATTATCATACAAAGCACATTGTGTACCGATAGATACATTTGAAAGACTTCACTATTACAATGTGGGTGCAGACGGAAATCCCCAGCTATGCCTTTCAACCACAACAATGGCAAAACGAAAGGAATTTATCAATGTAACTAAAACTCTGAGAAATCACAAAATTACACACATATGGTAAATCTCCCAAAACTCAAAACAGTAAACACACTAGGTGAAGGTATGACTTTGTACCTGGGGCCTACTAGGCAACCAACTTACCACAACCCAGAAGTTCCCCACCTCGCAAATTACAACCTGAATCGACACAAACGGAGCATAAAAATAAAGCTACCAAAATGGCAAGAGATCCAATTGATGTTGTCAACTACATGAAACACTTGCTCGACAACCCGTGACCACCCATGTGATTACTCCATGCTTTACTTAATTATGCCATACATATTAAACTACATTGTTGTTGTTCTTCTTGTTTAGTCATTCAATCATGTCTGACTCTCCGTGACCATATGGACCATAGCACGCCAGGTACATCTGTCAGTCACTGCCCCTCTGAGCTCCAACAACTTCATGTTCGTGGCTTCAATGACTTCATCTATCCATCTCCATCTCTGTCATCCCCTTCTTAGTGTGCCTTCAATCTTTCCCAACATTATAATCTTCTCTAGAGAATCCTGCCTTCTCAATATATGGCCAAAATATTTGAGCTTCAGCCTCATGACCATAGCTTCCAGTGAACAGTTAGTCTTGATTTCCTGTAGTACAGATTTATTGTATCTTCTTGCAATCCAAGGGATTCTAAGCAGTTTTCGCCAACACCACAGTTCAAAGGCATCAATTCTACGATGCTCAGCCTTCTTTATGGTCCAGCTCTCATATCCGTATGTTACTACTGGGAATACCATAGTTCTGACTTTGCTGACCTTTGTTGATAGTGTAATATCTTTAGTTTTTACCAGCTTGTCCAAGCTTGCCATAGATTTCCTTCCCAGAAGCAAACGTCTTTTAATATCATGACTATAGTCACCATCTGAGGAGATCTTGGATCCCAGAAAAAGAAAATCTGTCACTGTCTCCACTTCTTCCCTATCTATTTGCTAGGAACTAAGATTGCTGTTTGCCATGATCTTAGTCTTTTTAACGTTAAGCAGCAAGCCAGCTTTTACCCTCATCAACAGGTCCTTTGGTTCTTCCTTACTTTCAGCCATCAGAGTAGTATCATCCGCGTATCTGAGGTTTCTGATATTTCTACCAGCAATATTGATTCCAGCTTTGGTTTCATCCAGCCCAGCCTTATGCATTATGTATTCCCCATGTAAGTTGAATAAATAAGGTGACAATATACAACCTTGTTGCATTAATTTCCCGATCTTGAACCATTTTGTTGTCTCATGTTCGGTTCTGACTGTGGCTTCTTGGTCCACATTCAGATTCCTCAGGAGGCAGATGAGATGATCTGGTACTCCTATTTCTTTAAGAACTTGCCACATGTTGTGATCCACACAGTCAAAGGCTTTAGAATAGTCTATGAAACAGAAGTAGATGTTTTTCTGGAACTCTCTGGCTTTCTTTATCCATCGTACATTGGCAATTTGATCTCTTGTGCCTCGTCCTCTGCGGAACCCAGCTTGTACATTTGGTCATTTTCAGTCCAAATATTGTTTGAGTCGAGCTTGTAGGATCTTAAGCATTACCTTGCTTGCATGTGAAATTAGTGCAATTGTTCGATAATTGGCACACTCTTTGGCATTGCCTTTTTTGGGCATTGGGATGTAGACTGACCTTTTCCAGTCTTTTGGCCACTGTGTAGTTTCCAAATTTGCTGGCATAAGGCAAGCAGAAATTTCACAGCATCATCTTGCAGAATTTTGAATAGTTTAATTCGGATTTTATCAACTCCTGCAGAATCCTAGGGCCCATCTCACTTCACTCTCCAAGATTTCTGGTTCTGTCTCATTAAACCAACTATTGAGGTCACTGCTGTTATAATCCTTCCTGTATAGATCTTCAGTGTATTCCAGCCATCTCTTCTTTATCTGATCTTCTTTTGTTAAGTCCCTGCCATTTTGGTCTTTTATTGCATCCACTTTGGCATGAAAGGTAACTTTTAGATCCACAATTTTCTTGCATAGATCTCTTGAATTTCCCAGTCTGTTTTCTTCTTCTATCTCTTTACATTGCTCATTGTAGAACATCTCCTTGTATCTTCTTGCTATCCTTTGGAATTCTGCATTCAGTTGGACAATATTTTTCCGATCTCCACTACCTTTCGCTTTCCTTTTTTCCTGTGCTATTTTTAAAGCCTCATCAGATAGCCAGTTTGCCTTCTTAGATTATTTCTTTTGGGGATATTTTTTCATGCGGTTTCCTGGATAATATTGCAAACTTCGGTCCAAAGTTCTTCAGGCATTCTTGCCTTGACGTGGCAGGTGAGCTTATATATTCAAATGGCCATTGGAATAAAATAAAGAGCCTCCATTTTGTTTAAATGTACATGGGGATTTAGGCCAGAGCGCAGGTAACTTTCTCTTTGTGTTTACTGTGTATTTTAAGCTATTGGATACTAAGCTACTGCTGCTGTAAGCTTTATCTTTGTGTCTGTATTTGAATTTTGTATCACCTAGCTATGTTACATTGCTGCCAGCCTCCCCACGTTTGTCTTATTAAGAGTTTATAAGTATGTAGGGGCAGCACCTCTTCCTGTCTCATCAGAGAAATTTGCCTTTTAGCTGATACCAGCAAGGTGATTTGTATGTGTTATAGCCCTATTCAGGGTTAAGTATGTAGGGGTTTATAAAACACCTCTTCATGTCTCATTAGAGATGTTTACACTTTGTCTGATACCAGCAAAGTGTATTGTATGTGTAGAAGCCCTATAAAGTGTTACATTTGAAAGGGTTTATAAAATACCCCTTCCTGTCTCATTAGAGATGCTTACACTTTGTCTGATACCAGCAAAGTTTATTGTATGTGTAGAAGCCCTACAAAGGGTTAAATGTGAAAGGGTTTATAAAATACCCCTTCCTGTCTTACTGGAGATTCTTGGCTGATATCAGCATATCTAATGGCTAGTGTAGGAACTCACCTATTGAGGCTTGCCTTGACGTGGCAGGTGAGCTTATATATTCAAATGGCCATTGGAATAAAACTAAAGAGCCTCCATTTTGTTTAAATGTACATGGGGATTTAGGCCAGAGCGCAGGTAACGTTCTCTTTGTTTTTACTATGTATTTTAAGCTGTTGGATACTAAGCTACTGCTGCTGTAAGAGCGGTGCTTTATCTTTGTGTCATTCTATCGTCAATGTCTAGTCCCTCAAATCTATTCTTTACTTCCATTGCATATTGACAAGGGATTTTCAATCTTTTCTTCAGTTTAATTCTGAACTTTGCAATGTCACCTGGAGCCACAGTCAGCTCCAGGTCTTGTTTTTGCTGACTGTATGGAGCTCAAACTACATAGCCACTCCCTATTTTGAAATAATATCTTGTTTCTTTGTGTGACATTGCAAAGAAATGTGTTGACACATGTTGAGCAATTAATGATTTGACACGGTGGGTACCAAAGAATGTTACATTTATGACATGAGAGTGTACTATACCTGGCATTGAATATGCATAGTATGCTGTTAAACTCGGTAGTTATTCTGTCACACACTGGCATCTTTAATCCACTCCTGACTAGGAGATAATATGTTCCCATTGGCTATAGGTCATATAAGCACAATTCCCACTTCTATTTACAATACTTGAAATCTAATTATATAATTTAAAAAAAAGAAACTCAAATCAAAAAACAACAACAAAAGAGTAACTGTTTTTCTCATAAGGTGATTGAAGTAGCTGTAGTAGCGCTACAACACAATAATGGCAGGAGGATCTTCCGTCTCTTCAAAATAGGACTTGTGTCATCTTTAACCTCCAAAATAATAAGCTATTGGCCCAATGTTGATATCACCAAACTCTTTCTAGTAACCACAAAGATTGTCTGAAAAATTTACAGATATATTGCAATAGGTCTTGTCTTTTACCCCTCCAATTGTGTTTGGTACTAATCCCCTCCACAGTTCTAGGGCTATGCTAATAATCTATGCTATTATTTAATTAATGGATATCTCAAGCCTTACCAAGTTGATCAACAAATGCTCAGTTGAATATACATTTGTTTATGTTATTTTATTGTTTATACTTTATGTTGTTATTGCATGTACACAGATGCATATCACACTAGGGGACCTACCTTTGTCATTATAAGAAGTGTACACTTTAACAGGTGCGAGATGCGTTGGCATGGAACATTTAGTCAGAAGCACATTTGCAAGCTGTTCCAGCTGACCTTAGCCTACACACAACTTTTATCTGTACTTCTAGTGAATAAGCCAAGATTTCTAATGTGCAAAAGCCAAACCAGAAACTGCACTCTTCCATATACACAGACTTAGGTGCATCCGAACCAGGGGGCCAGCACCACATTTTATTTATTTATTTTTTATTTCTCCAAATCTAACTGTTTAATAGCGACTTTCACTTTATCTCAGTGATGCGTGTATAACACTTATGTTTACAATGTTAATTATTATATGTTTTTAATTGGATGTTTTAAATTTATTTAGTTTGTATGCTTTGTTTTTTCGTCAGACTAAAAATTACATACATACACATGCAGAACAATCACTGGACCAATTTACACCCTCGAAGGATGTAACTATACCAGATTCCCCACAATGTTTGTTAGTGACAGATTGACGGTTGCAACATTTTTTTTGCTTTCTCCAAATGTAAATGCATCCAAGTGATCATTGGGTAAAACATAACATCAGGTTTTATTGATAATTTTTTCCCCAGAAACATTCTGAAAATAGACTTTTCAATGGCATGCTACTCCTGGCATCATTTGCTAATAATCAGACACGCTGTTCAATTTGTGTACTTATTTTCAAAATACAAAATATTTATAACTACTGACTTTTTTCATGACATGAAAGCTAAATTGTTTGTTTGTTTTCTCTTCCTGAATACAGGGTCAGTCTGTGTAGCTTGATATAAAGCTAAAGAGAGAAGTTAATACAGTAATAAGCTACTTGATGCCATATGGAATAGACAGACTCCTGTGGATTACATGAAATATAAAGATATGTTAATTAAATATTTGCTCAATGAAATGATAAAGCACAAAGGTTTGTATCACAAGTACGCTAATATAATACATGCACTGAATTTAATCTGCTTCTAACGCTGATTCAACGTAGACAACTTAGAAGGAGAAAAGACACTGACAATGCTCTTACAATTTCATGTATACTCAGTCACGGCACATTGGACATTGATCGATGCCCATTCTGCTTAACTGAACAGGCTATTCAAAGGCTATTTTTAGTTGTGAAGACCTGCTATGTCCAGCATTATGTAAATGTTTAATTGCTTTCCTGTCCCTTTCAGATAAAATGCAATGCTTTTTAGCCCTTTCTCCATTCATCTTTATGTTCAATTATTTATTCACTAATTCAAATTAGTTTCACGTGCAAAATAATCAACACTTAGGTGTTTCACATGAAACATTTCAATGCTAACTTTTTTCATTAAAGTAGCATTAATGTACTCACTTGGAAATCACTGATTAATGTAGTGGATTAATTGTAACCAAGTAATTCGATTAATTAGAATACAAATTCAAAATACTAATTCCTACACTTATTTTTTCTCTGAATATTGTAGAATAAATATGTTCACTATGCTTACTGGTGGGAGAAAAAAAAAAGCAAGCACGATTTATATTTGTTTTCAAAATACAAGAAAACAAGTTTTAAACAACCTTCATAGGCTACAATGTTTTCAGTATATTTGAAATATTTTTCAGGAACAATTAAAGGTACGCTACAGGCACCCAGACTACTTCATGTCATTAAAGTGGTCTGGGTGCAGTGTCCCTGTAAAACATTGCAGCTTTAGAGAAACTACCATACAGCCAATATTCTTACTGTTTCAAGTTTGACTCCGTGAAATGATGCAGGACATCCTCACGCTTTGCGAGAATACATCCAGCATCAAGCAAATCCCAATAGAAAAGCATTAAATCAAACTTTCCTACAGGGAAGGCCTAATCGACATGCTGTGCTCACCAGGCATGCGCATTAGATCACACCAATCAGCTAACATCAGCAGAGGAGGAGCCTGACCCAGCACCAAGGGACAACGTCCTGGAATCAGGTAAGTGTTTAAAGGTTTTGTTTTTTTCCTTTACATTGGCAGGGGGCCGCAGCAGCAGTGGGACACTCTAGTGATATGAATACATCTTTGTATTCCTAAAAATAAACTGTATGGCACTCAAGGTATGTCACTTAGACTACATATATGCTGTGTTAAGTGTATATTTATGGTGCATTTAAAATTTTATTGGTTTTCAATATGGCAGAAGGCAAACCCATGTAAACCAGAAAATTGCAGCTTTTTCCACCTATAAGTAATAGCAATGATGAATGAACAACACCAAACATTTGCAAAAGTTGAAAGCTTATAAAATGAATAAACTCCCAATGTTTGCATATATCTGGTGTTGCAGGATCACCATTGCTATTACATGTACTTTGGAAACAAGGGATCTCTGGAGTCATGCAGCCAGATGCTTACAACTGAGTGATTACTTCCTTACAGTGAAACTATTGCTTTAAAAGAACTTTCATTAAATTTTATCCTATAGCTGTATATTACCCTCAGTAGAGCTTCAGCGCAGTTTCTTTTTATAATAATTAACACCTTCCTAACAGTTTTAGTGCCACCATTTGCCCACTATTTGAACCCACTTTCTTGCCCTCCTCTAGGGAAGCTTAATGCATATTCTTATTATAGGCAGTTCTGGTCTATAAACTATGCCATTGCAATCTCACTGCTACATTGTCTGCCTTGTATGATTGAAATCACTGTATTTATCTTCAGCCTCCTAGATAGACCAACATTAGCAAAAAGCACAGACCACACAATGTCAGAGTTAACACTCGACTCACACGAAACAATATGTGTTCTCCTGTAACACTAAACACAAAAAGTGGTAGGAAGACCCAGAATGTAGCTTTACGTCTCACTTTTGTGATATTGCTTATCTATTACGTGTTCTACATTCACTTGCAAATCTGTATAATGGATGCCTTACCTCAATAAAACAAAGAATGTATTCCCTGTATTTATGCAGTCCTAGGTACAACTCCCTGCATGTGCCTTATACAGCCTTTCTAAACACTTCCTGTAAAGAGTCCTCTAATGTGTAAACTTCCTTTATTGCAAATTATGTTTAAGTTTGAATTTCTTTTATACTGTTCTGTTAATAGCTTGTAGGACCTGCATGAGCCTCCTGTATGTAATTAAAGTTCAATTTATAGAAAATGAGATAAAACATTTCTCATTAGCACCCGCACATCAAAGAGGAGGTGGAGCAGCGACCCAACACCAAGGGACATCAGCACTGGGATCAGGTAAGTAAATAGTTTTAAACACTTCATTCACCGTGGGGAGATGGGGGGCATGAGGGAGGGGGAAGTCAGAGGGAGCTATAGTGTGAGGATTTCAGCTTCATATTCTTGGCACTACAGTATCTCTTTGACCCCTTAGTGACCAGACCATTTTTCAATTTTCTTACCGTTAAGGACCAGGGCTGTTTTTTATATTTCTGCGGTGTTTGTGTTTAGCTGTAATTTTCCTTTTACTTATTTACTGTACCCACTCATATTGTATATCATTTTTCACGACATTAAAGGGTCTTTCTAAAGATTATTTTCATCATATCATATAATTAACTTTAAAAAATATAAAATATGATGAAAAAATGCAAAAAAAACCCACACTTTTTCGAACTTTGACCCCCAAAATCTGTTATGCATCTAAAACCGCCAAAAAAACCTGTGCTAAATAGTTTTAAATATGGTCCTGAGTTTAAAAATATTCAATGTTAACATGTTTGTAGCTTTTTTTTTGCCAGTTATAGGGCTATAAGTACAAGTAGGACATTGCTGTTTCAAAATATATATTTTTAAAATTTATCAATAGTGACATTGTAACACTGTTATCTGTCATAAATCTCTGAATCACACCTTACATGCACATATTTATAGTAGACAACCCAGCATATTCAATAGTTAGTGTTCATATTTGTTTGTGTGTGAAAAATGCAAAAAACTAATTTGAACGCTAATTTTGGCCAGTGTTTGTGACTAAGTGGCTACTAAAAATACTGGACATACCCGATTTGCAATACCTTGGGTTGTCTACTTTTGCAAATGGTATGTTATCATTGGGGTAATTCTGAATCCTGGGTTACCATACAGTCTCAAAGGCAACATTACCAACCTGGCAAATTTCAATGTGAAAAAAAGGAAATGCAAGCCTTATATTTGACTCTGTAACTTTTGAAAACACCATAAAACCTGTACATGGGGGGTTCGGTTTTACTTGCGAGACTCTGCTGAATACAAATATTAGTGTTTCAAAACAGTACAATGTATCACAGCAATTATATTGTCAGTCAAAGTGCCGTTTGTGTGTGAAAAATGCAAAAAAACGGTACTTTCACTGACGATATCATCATTGTGATATGTTTTACTGTTTTGAAACACTAATATTTGTATCTAGCGAAGTCTCCCGAGTAAAAAATTACCCCCGAAGTACAGGTTTTATGGTGTTATGGAAAGTTACAGGGTTAAATATAGGGCTTGCAAACCAAATTCTCTGGACTTTCTGCCTGGGTTGTCAGGCAGGTCCCTAAAATTGTAATTAATAAAATAACTTGATTATGTAAAAATATTATATAAATATATTTGTAGAATTTAAATATATATATATATATATATATATATATATATATATATAAACAACGAGAGGAACTCATGGTCTTCAATAAAATTACTTCTTTATTAGCAAGATTAAAAAGTGAGATCAAGTAGGATCAACGTTTCAGTCCTTTTCAGGACTTTCATCAGGATCACTTGCTAATAAAGAAGCCATTTTATTAAAGACCGTGAGTGCTGCCACTCCTCTCGTTGTTTGGATAACTAAAGTCCCAGGCTGAGCACCCGGCAAGTATAGGACATTATAGCCTGAGTGCAAGAATCTTCTGGGATGCCAGGCAAGTCCCCACATCGCAAACGCCATGGGGGATCGCCAGCGATCAGGTAAGTGCAGATTTGGGATCGGACATCCCAGTACGTCCGCAGTCGTTAACGACGTTAACGTTTTTTGTCAGACATACCTGGTACGTCCGAGGTCGGGAAGGGGTTAAGCTAAAGTTGTAATGGTGACTATAGTGTTCCTTTAAGAACATAATGAAAAGAAAAATTATAAATTAAAAAAATGACTTTAACACATGGTCGACTTTTCTAACTACCTATATATCCTGGATACATAAAACAATCTTACAAAATCATTTCTGAAGAGGGATAAAAACTAATTTAAGCAAATATTTGTTGGAGGTTGTAATGTTGTATATGTAATCATGTATTACTATAAAAATGATTTTAATTTATTCAAATACTATTTTTTGATCCCAGTAGTCAAACCATCATACAAAAAAACCTTCACCCTCGACAGTTCTACTTTTTTATTACAGTGACACATATAGCACAATAGAACAATGATAAATAAAAAACTGAGGCATCACAAACAAATAGAAAACAAATATTAATGATTATTCCAATTATTAATACCTATCATTTTCTATATGCTAATTTATTGATTGCAATTAAATGAACACTCCAAGTACCATAACCACTACAGCAGTGCAAAGTAGTGGATATTGTGCAAGAGTCTCAAAGTACTCATTCAAGTCATTTTAGAACTTTATTACTTCTTCTGGAGCCTACTCTATGCTTCCACTGCAGCAGGAAGCTTTCTGCTCTGTGCTAAGCCTAGCAGTACAAGATTTAAGTCAAATACTAATCAATACTGATGCCCTCAGCCAATGAGATGGTCCTGGGCAGGAACTTCCTGCTCTCAGAGCATGCTGTTGTGGTTATGGTGTTTGGAATGCTATTATACCATATACAAAAAACATCATCCATATTAATATGTAATAATAGTATGATTTCTATCGCCAAGTCTTGAACGTTAAAACACATCAAGAAAAAATTGTCACATTAATTTTTAATAGTAGTATGCTAGAAAATATGTTATCTATTGAGCAAGTCAAAGTCATTCTATAACATTTGTTATATTAATATGTATTTTAAAATATAGTATGAATATTCAGTTAAGATACCAAAAGAAAATAATAAATTACTGCTATATGATAAGGCTGCGTGACACCAACCCTAGTGGTACCATTTCTAGAGGCAGACCTGAGACAGAGAAAACAAGCATAGACTACAGTATCCTGGCCATCATGCTACAAAAGAGATATGGTAAGGAAAGTAGGATACTTAGCCCTTCACAGCTCTATGGGGTCCACAGCAATAGCTGATGTCAACCACTCAGTATGTACCTTGAATTAATTAAAATGATGCTGGGCAGATTGGTAAGACCTGCTGACCTCACCAATTGGCCTGTGACTGCAGAGCTGTTACCGGGCCTCTGGTATTTAAAAAGTGCGCCAACAATCTTTTTATTCATCTCAGGAATGCTAATGTAATGCTCATTGGGAAATTGGAGAGCTTTTTCACTGCCCCCCCACCCCCCTAAGTGTATAGAATGGTATAAGCCATTGAAACTACATTTACTGTTTGGAAGTAGGGGGTAGCTGTCATTTTCAGTACAATATCAGATCTATAGTATAGTATACGCAAATGATTTCGAAAAATTAGAAAAATAGTCAGAGCTGTGGCAACTGACATTTAGTGTGGATAAGTGCAAGATAATGCATCTTGGACGTAAAAACCGAAGGGCAGAGTATAGGATATTTGATACCCTACTAACCTCAACATCCGAGGAAAGGGATTTAGAGGTGATTATTTCTGATGACTTAAAGGTAGGCAGACAATGTAATAGAGCAGCAGGAAATGCTTACAGAATGCTTGGTTGTATAGGGAGAGGTATTAGCAGTAGAAAGAGGGAAGTGCTCATGCCATTGTACAGAACACTGGTGATACCTCACTTGGAGTATTGTACTGGAGACCGTATCTTCAGAAGGATATTGATACTTTAGAGAGAGAGTTCAGAGTAGGGCTACTAAACTAGTTCATGGATTGCAGGATAAAAACTTACCAGGAAAGGTTAAAGGCTCTTAACATGCTTGGAGGAAAGACGAGACAGGGGGGATATGATAGAAACATTTAAATGCATAAAGGGAATCAACACAGTAAAGTAGGAGACTATATTTAAAAGAAGTGGATGCATGGAATAGCCTTCCAGCTGAAGTGTTAGAGGTTAACACAGTGAGGGAGTTTAAGCATGTGTGGGATAGGCATAAGGCTATCCTAGACTTAAGATAAGGCCAGGGACTAATTAAAAGTATTTTGAAATATCGGGCAGACTAGATGGGCCTAATGGTTCTTATCTGCCGTCACATTCTATGTTTCGATCTAAAATGAGTGTAATGTGTTCGTGGCAAATTAATCATTTATGGAGTATAAATGAGTGAGGGATTTAAATTATGTTTTTCAAAGTAAGTGAAAGTAAAAACATGTATACACAATTTTGAGAGAGAAGGGGTTAATTATCAGTGAAATGTTGGAGCTTGATGTTTAAACCCAGGGAATTCATAAAGAAATAGATATATTTTTTTCATTAAATCAATTTGAATATACCAATATTTTGGTGCTCATATGAAGATAAAGACGATTGAAAAACATGCTAGCAAATTGTGTTTAGGCTACTTACTATATTACTAATGTTTAATGCAGCAATATAACTTGAAGTGTAATCATAAAATGTTATTAAATCCAGCAATAAGGTGTCTTCATGGGATAAAACTGCCTGAAAATGTTTTGCAAGTAGTTCTAGAATTGTAAAGAGTGCCTGAACTCTTGGTTTGTTACTCGTTTTTATGGTTATTTTATTGATGCAAAGCACATTGTATTGATTACATTAAACATATTCCATGAAGTAGACCCCTCTGGCTTTTCTGATCTTACTCACTCTATTAATTTTTTTCATTACAGTATAATAATTTGAATACCCTTTAGTAAAACAAGGCTTTCAACCCACGGCTCAGATAAAATGTAAAACTCAAAATGAAGTGATGTTTATAGAATTGATTTAAGGAGAGTGAAAGTTTCTTAATACCTAACACTTGTTAAAATGGAGTAGTTTTAATATCAAATGATGAACTGTTCAAGTAAAATATTAAGGAGGCACTACGTGTTTTGTATTTAGTTCTGTCTACAGCAGTACCCTCATACATATAAAGAGTTGTAAAAAAAACTCGGACTAGATAGTAATTTTAACACTATATGGCCAGGAATATATTTATGTTCTTGACCTTATAGGTTCCTTAAAGCACTTTAATATGTAAGGCTTTAAAGAAACATGAGAAAGATAACAGAACTGCAAGAGGAAAAATTGCAGGTGCCTTGATAAAGCTCACTAATATCAAGAAACTAGCACTTAACATGAACATTTGAAAGATTCTACAGAATCAAGCCTTAAGATAAATGCAGGATTTGATTTACTTCGTCCGTGACCCAATCCCTACATAAACTGTTTATTGTGATCTTCACATAGCTTGAATGCATGGCAAAGTTAGTACTTGATAACAATTTTTTTAATCCAATACCAATGTATACAAATGATTATTAGTACTAATAGATTACAAAATACAGATCCCTGAGCAACTGAAAATCCTCCCATATTTTTGGAGAAAATCAAAGGGTGTCTTAAGCACTCAATATCTACTATAATCAATAAAAAGTGCAATCTTGTATAAGTGCTTATAGTGCAGCCTAAAAAGACAGAACCACCTCTTCACGGCAATATCTGGATTTTTAAATTAAAAACTTTAAGTTCTAATGGTTTGAATAATGAGATAGATATTTTAGCTTTTATGCTGTTTTTTTTTGTTTTTTTTACTAGTTTGCTATTAGGGGCATATTAATTTTCCATATAGGTATGTTTGTTTTACAATATCCCTAATATCCCATATTTTTTTTTTATATATCTTTTATTGATTTCTTATATATGTATGACAAAAGTTTATGTATATTTTATATATACCTAGAATAGTTTTTATATATGTGTTTCTCTTCTTCCCCATATAACATATACATTTATCTATTCCCTGCGATTTAGGTTTCATATTATTACATTTTAGCAATAGGAGTATAGAGATCCTTCTTTTTATGGGAGAAAAAAGCATCTCTCTGGGTTTTATGATTTGCTCCAAAAACATTGTATAACATGTTAATAAATATATATATTTTTGTAATAGATTTGTTTTTATGCTCAATATGTATCTGTTTTATTTATTATATGTGGCTGGATATGTGTGGCAGTTCAAATCCAAGATATATATATATATATATATATATATATATATATATATATATATATATATATGTAAATATTTATTTAGGTACTCATACATTATAACTTTTTTTAATAGATTTTTTTATTCAAATAAACTTCAACTAGCCAAAATGCCTTTTATTTTTTTAGTAAAATTTGGAGTTGAGGAATTCCCATATATTAAGGGGTGCAAATATATGTATGAATAATGTTAGTCTAGATTCCCAAGTGCATGATAAGACTGTCAATATGGTCCATTAAATAAAGCTGGTTGATAGAAGTGCACATCACTGTCGGCGTTTGGAGCGACGCGTGTCGGGGGCCGGGGGTGGGGGGATGTTGAGACGTTGTGATGCTCGCGTGATTATGTCACGCAAAATACGGAAGTGCACACAGAGAAGGAGTAGATACACCGCTTAGCAGGCTATTTAAACTAGCAAAGCCTAAGACGGAAACAGCTCTTGAAAAAGTTTTGATCCCGGACGAAACGCGTCGAGCAAGTGAAAGAATTTTGCACACAGACTCGTGGGAAAGCTAGAAGTCGGAAGCAGAGGAGTTCATTCCCACTAAGAACGTTCGGATACATTCCTATTTGGGACCAGTGTCAAGGGGACGTTTACGTTATAGGACTTCCAGAGACTTAACAAGACCCACAGAGAGTGTACATCTGTCTGGAGATAAGTGGCCCCACTGGGGGCAAGGCTCTTTTGCACAAAGCATTTTGTTTGTGCCAATTTAAATTGTTAGTGTGTATTTTTCTATATCCTTTGATTTTGTTGTAATAAATACTACACTATGAATTTTTTTCACCCCCTCTTTAACTGTTACTGTACTGTGGAGTATGCCCATTATTCTGTCAGCAATCCACTATTTTTGCACATAGAGGTTGTGTTGTGTGGACGCACTATAAAATACCACTGGCCTATGCAGCTAAAGACACAGTATATATTTTGTATATGATTGCTTCCTCAATATCTACTGCCAGCAGTTAAATTTGAATAAAAATTAACAGAGGCCATCATGTGGAAGTTCACTATAGCTATGCATGGTCATATAAGGAATTAGAGATACACAGCTAGGTGAAACTTGAATACACAATTATTACAATTCAAGATATGTTCATGAACACCAAGATAAAGTCAAATATTTTATATTATATGCCCAAACCATCATGACAAGTTCTGGGGCGTGAATTGAGGAGTACATATGTACTTCCTTCTTCTTTCAAAGAATTCAAATTTAAAATACACACAGTTCACAATTTCTGACAGTATTTAGAAATTAATTCAAACAGTTCTGAAGGTGAAGGAGGCCCTTTTTTGAGTTTATGATGTTAATTTATAGTTACATATCTAGATGTATATATGCATATTCCTTGTATTCATAAATATTGTCCACATATGTTATGTTAGATATATTCTATTTTTTATAAAATAAAATATATAACAAAGATCATTAAGATCAGCAAGAAAATGTAAAATCTCAGAGTACTTGTTATTTATTGTAAATATGAACTGGAGCAAAACATTAATAAAATGATGTTCTGTAAATTACTGAAAAGTTGTTTGTATTCACATCTTGAAAGAAATGAACAAAAGTTAACCTTATAAAATGTGAAAAGGTTATAGTCTGAATCTTCTCTCTACTATCTTCATAGTGCAATATCCCTTTAGAAAAGTTCTTGACATTCCAAGTTAGATTTTAACAGCAGCTTGCCAATTTAAACATTGACTTGCTTACCCTTGATGTGTGATTGCAAAAGATAAATTGTGAATAAAATAGACAATATATATATATATATATGTTCAATTTCCTCTCACAAGATATAGTATATTTCATAATTCAATAAAAGTACAATAATTCATAGACACAATGTAAGTAAAATGTTAGAGGCTTTTTTTTATTAAGAACGCTCTAAGCTACTACTACTGCTGCTACAGCTTATTTTAATGGTTTATAATACAATGAGTCTTTGAGCTTGTTGTGACCTCCTCCTCCCCATTTTTGTCAAATTCTTTTTTGGGCACATTCTTTTTATGTTTTTGTTAAACTCTTTTTGACAAACACATGGCTCTGCCAGCACCCAAAGCCTGCACATCTATTGCCAGAGATATAATCTAGAAGTTTACTTTATGCTTTAAATTCTAATTAATGTTGACTGGTGTTTATACATTACCTTTTGTATACTTTTCTTAAGTACATTAAATTGGCAGGTACAATTTATTACAGAACAATTTCCACAAATCAAAAACTGTGACTTATTTATTTGATGAAAATATTTTAATATGGCTATTCAATATCAAACATGCATAATAAAATTTTAGTAAAATGATTTCAATTTAGGATAATATTTAGACAATTACTGAGGAAAAATTTAAAATGTTCATTCCATATATTTTATTACTGTATCATAGTAGTACTTAATCATGAAGATGAAAAGAACCATTTAAATTGTTTTAAGCTTTTGAAGTATATATTGAGAAAAAAATGACACATCATATGCTATGTTCAGGTAATTTTTCATCCAGTACATTAATAAACAGTTGCTATTGAACGCCTGTTATTACCAACATTGTACTTAAGGTTAACATGAAAATTAGCCAGGCCAAATATATATTTTCTCATTATTTGAATAAGCAATTTCATAAGTCTGTTTTATTTAATTTTCAAAGGTTAGCTTCAAATTAAGTTTAATTGCTATGCATATAAATAATATTCTACGAACGAAATGTGATGACTGTAAATATCACGGTTACATACTAAGTCGAGAAGGAAATTATAGTATTTATCAGTTTTAAACAAAACAGAAAATAGTTTGTCACTTATTAGTCTTACTTTTTATGGATCAAGAAATATATTATGTGGAAAAAAAATGAATGCTTGTGGGCTGTGGTGGAGCTACCGGTAGCGTAGCTGTTAGCAACAGTCAGGTATCGGGATGCTTGGGGGTCTCACACTAAGGACAATCCAATGGGCGTATCTCATGCTGCAGCCCTTTATCAGCACACCAAACTGCCCCCTTTCAGTTTGACTGTTCCCCAAAGCCATGCTAAGCTGGGAAGAAGTGATCACACTTTACTTTCTCCAAGAAAACATGCCTGTGTTGAAGCACACAGACACTGTTCACAAACACAACCATGCAATAATGAGCAAATAGTAGAATCCCATCATTGGAGTTTTATGATCATTTAGGATCTACATTTGTTCTCCTGAACGCTACAGAGGAGATCCAAATAAAACATTCCTGCACCAGGTCCCTCTCTTAATTAGTTTCACCACTTTATAGGAGAGTTATGACCTAACGTCCAACTTTTCAAATTACTTTGCAATGAAGATCAGTTAAAGCCAATGCATGTGGGTACTGCAAGAAAAGTACAAATACATGGTACAAAAGTCACCTAACTACAGCTTAAGAATTAAAAAGAAAAGCAAATAAAAATGACAAGAACAGTGGTCTATCCATTACAGCCTTATGGTGAGTTGGCTGCAAATCCACACATTTTTAAATTACTCATTTTGCCTCATCACATGCTTATCAAGACTTCATCACACACAGAAGGATAACCATGCACCTAATAAATAACAGGCCTTGGTAAAACAAGATTAAAGAAAATCACATGACTAAGTTTCAAAACAAGCTTGATTTACATATAATGACTACAAAAGTTTGACCTGGCAGCAACTTCAAAGTACCTTATTCTTGCTGGTCCAAACATAATGAAATTGAATTAAATTTTGCATTGTGATTTGCATTTTTTTCAACAACTTCAAACATGCTGTCACATATGTGGCAGATCCATGGGCTGGAGACACCAGTGAATTGCCCCCTGTCCTGAGGAAACCAAGGTAAAGCTGTCAGAGACTACACCTTGCGTGCTGGCCAAGAGAAAAGGGTTGTACAGCCAGCCTGGTATCGGGAGTAACCAAGTTATCCCTCCTCCTGTAGTTTCAGAATGTTGCCACAGGTTACCACATCAATGCTTTGATACATTTCAGAAGGGGCATATCTCCCAAAAGACAACCAGGGGACATGATTAGCCTCTCCCTGACCCAAGGTAAGCTTCAGGGAGGTGGGATGAACTTTAGTTTTTGTTTTATTCAGCCAGTATCCCCCGAGCCCAACTTCAACCCCTATCCAATACTACAGATCCTAACCCACTACACCACAGTCACTATCCCGCGAATGCAAT
This sequence comes from Pelobates cultripes, assembly GCA_933207985.1. NCBI lineage: Eukaryota > Metazoa > Chordata > Amphibia > Anura > Pelobatidae > Pelobates > Pelobates cultripes. Next base: position 135,209,835 of record OW240915.1, on the reverse strand, counting down.
CCCAATCCCCCACTACAGTCTACCCTCCAATTGCAGTCCTTATCCCCCACTACAGCCCTTATCCACAACTACAACCCCTATCCCAATATTGGAGTCCCTAACCTGCCTACTACCATCCCTATCCCCCAGTTGCAGCCTGGACCCTCACTACAGCCTCTTACTTCACAATTACAGTCCCTATCCCCCTACTACAGCCGCTATCGAAACTACTACAGCCCCTATCCCCCACTGCAGCTTTTATCCCTCCACAGCAGCCGCTATTCCCCCCAACGCAGTCCAGATTCCCAGTACAGTGACTACCCTCTACTACAGTCCCTGTCCCCACTACATCCCCTAATTCCCCAATTACAGCTCCTAACTACTCAGTGATTGCCCCTATCCCCCCACACTACAAACCCTCTCCCCCCACTCTACATACTGGTTCACCACAAAAGCCCACTGCCAATGCCCCTCATGAGATTAGATTCTTTATCTGCCCCTGTGTCACACAAATCATTGTTTTAGTTGGAGTAAAAATGCTTAACTTTGCAGGACTGTGATCTAAAATTTGAATATTGAATTGTCCCTCAATTTGCAAATTCTAATAGAAGTAAATGTGTCTGTTATCCCTCCTTCCTCCTCACCCCCCACTAAAAAAAAAAAATTTTAGTGTTTCCATATGTTTCTTTTTAGCTGAAATATACAAACATGGTCAAATTTACTTTTTCTTTAGTCTCTTTTCATAATGTATGTATGTAAATTAGACTTTTGACTGTTCAGACTTTGAATACTTAAAGAAAGTTGACAGCTACTGGGGAAAATAAATTCTTTTCTCTTCCTTTTTTATTTTAACTCAGATGGACTATCGATCCCCTCATGCATTAAATTAGAAAACTAATCCTGCTTTGTTGTAGTACTCATTAACTACATGTACAGAAGAAATGGGGAAATAAAAGGCAAAATGATAAAATAATTACATCTTGTGAATACTTTTGTAAATTAGATATATAAACAGGTAATGACTTGTTAATAAACAGTTGTAACGTACATGTTTTAGCCTAATTGGATGCAAAGATGCATGTGATTTTGGAAATTACCTTTAGGAATAATTTGGAGCTACATCTTGCACAGACTGTATATGTTAAAATTACATTCAGAACGTGCATTTTATATATTAACGTAAATCTACTAAGATGCAGAGTAAAATGAAAAATCTTCAGCTCTAGGGTATTGAACGCACAGGAATATGAATTTAGAATTAAGCTCTTTGACTAAACATTTCCATGTACAAAACTGCATAGTAACAGGAAATAAATCCTGAAAACGCTATTCAGTAAACAGTGAATTGTGACTTGACTGGCAGATCCTTAAAAAGTAATGGCTTCTACCAGCCCCTATGGGCCACCCAGGGATACCTGGGCTTTTGTCCTTTCCCTTCTCCTGTGGAGAGTCTTACGTAATAGAGCAGATGAGCATATTCTGCTGGTGTTATAACTTTAGCTCACAAATATTTTACTACATTAAATTTATTGTCGATCATGCCCAGCTGACTAGTGGTCATCCTGAATATTAGCAAGGATGAATTTCAGGTCTAGAACATTAGTATAAAATATTGGCACCAGGTAGCATGCTTCTGTAGTTTTAGGCCTCAATGAAGCATATTATTATTATTATTTTATAATTTATATAGTGTCAGCAAATTCCGTAGCGCTGTACAATGGGTATATATATGCATATATATGTGGTAGGACATAGTTATATAATGCTTTCGGCAAATGATTTGTGAAATTGATTATATAAGCATAGGTACAAAGTCCATATGTATAAGCAGGTACATTTTAACGTAATCTGCCACTGGAAAGAAATACATAAAAACAAATTATTCAACATATAAAATTGACAAGCAATACGATGCTGTTAAAACATTATCTATCTTTTGATGATTTTATTTTAGAACGAGTACAATGTTAGATACATTATTAATATTAAATATCAAGAATTTGTAGCATTTCATTAGAACAATCTTAACATTTTTGTTTAAGCATTTATACAACTGGAAGAAATTCAGAAAGAGTCAAATACTCTGCATTGCAGTGGAACTGCTAGGTGATAAATCTCACCTTATGATTACTTTACTCTTGCACATTAAGAAATATAAAATAAAATGAGCAGTCCAGTATGGGCGCACGGAAATATACATCCGTGATATTTTGAGAAACACTGCAGTTTTTTGGTTTTTTTTGTGTTTTATGGAAACAAAGATTGGCATTCCCTGAGCTGTTTTATTTATTTTATATGGTTTTAACAAATAATTTTAATCTAACTAGCAATCAAATTATTTGCTTATCTAATTATCATTGCATAGAAATTCTTTCTAAAAACATAAATCAATAACATAGAACACAAAAGAAACATATGAGATTCCTGAAAAAAAAAAAAAAAGAATTTATAATATTATTTTAAATACAGCATGATAAATAAAGTATGAAATGTATGTGTATATAATAAAGGCATCCAATTGGTTAATTGATACTAAATGATAGCAACTTAATCATTTAAGGGTGGATAAACAAAACATTTATATTGAGTTTCACACTGGGTACTTTGTTAGAGAGTAGAGGTTGTAGGTAACTTACTTTAAATTCACAGTTACCCAGATTAAACACAAGGTAATGAAATAAATCTATCTTTAACCCCTTAAGGACACATGACATGTGTGACATGTCATTATTCCTCTTTATTCCAGAGGTTTGGTCCCTAAGGGCTTAAATTGAAAATGATACCTACTTAAAATAATTGATTATGTGGAATTTACACTTCTGCATAGTTAATATAAATGTTGTCCAACCCGGACAGCAGTGTTGGATCCATGATTGCTGTAGCGAGTTAGTCAATGTCATCTAGGTTGCATGGCAATGACATTGACTAGTTTTAAGTCTCCATTATCAATGGCAAGGCTTACTTCGGCTGAGCTTTCAACTCCAGAGGTGGAGGCGACAATCACTTTCTGGATGCCAGGTAAGTTGTAAAATTGTTCTCAAATGGTTTGACTTCTTAGCATGGGAGATACCCAGGCCTTCTCCTAGCACCATAACCACTACAGCGGGCTTTGCTTCCCTCCACAGAGGCGGCACAGAGGTATAAATGCAATTCATGTTTTAGGCAAAACAGCTGAAACATTTAGCTTGTTTTTTCCTTTAGGAATTAGGAGGAAAATGTTTCATAACAAGCAAGCTATCTAACCCCTTAAGGACCAAGCTTCTGGAATAAAAGGGAATCATGACATGTCACACATGTCATGTGTCCTTAAGGGATTAAATACTATATCTAAAAAAACATATCAGGATCTATTTAAAATAATAGTTTTATTTATCTGACTGTTTTTGGAATACAAAATAAGTAGACGTATTTTGTGCCTGCCAGACATAAAAAGAGCATAGCATTTTAAACAGTTTACAAGATCACATATCAGGAGATAAGACGTTAACTTTAGATTTTTCAGTGGGAGTCTAGCAGCTGGGCTCCTCTCACAGCTAGGTCAAAAAAGCTTCTGAGGGCTCTGCCTGACTTCCTTTAAAACCTCTTTCTTAATTGATTAATTAGCTGATGTTGGCAGCTCTTTGCTGGTGGATCTGCATTCTAGGCAGCTTTCATATAAGGCGCCTTTCAGCAGCTTTCCACTGAGTTTAACCTGAGTATTGATTATCTGCTCTGCTAATACATCCACATAACAGATAGCTGATATCTCCCTGGGTTATTTTATAGCATCAGATGCACTGGACTCAAGCACAAGCAGTTAATCCCAATGGAGCTATTGATTATATCGGGTAAGGTGTATAAATAGCCAAAGCACTATTACTGAACGATGGAGAATAGATGGAAAAGCTAGCACTCAAAAAATGAATAACTGCTCAACAAGAAGAGTGTATCTTAAATATAGTGAACAAATGACAAATGGGCAAGTGATCACAGAAATAACTAATATAATATTTATATTAGCAAATAGCCCTAGCTTGGTAGGCTACATAGTGAACATTGCTACTTTGAACCTTGCTGTTTTTATTTCTGTTATGTAAAAAATATGTATCTTGCACATTTTTTGTTTCTTAAAGGACCACTCTAGACACCCAGACCACTTCAGCTTAATGAAGTGGTCTGGGTGCCAGGTCCCCCTAGGATTAACCCCCTTTTTTAATAAACATAGCAGTTTCAGAGAAACTGCTATGTTTACAAATGGGTTAATCCAGCCTCCAAAGCCTCTAGTGGCTGTCTCATTGACAGCCGCTAGAGGCGTTTGCGTGCTTCTCACTGTGAAAATCACAGTGAGAAGACGCCAGCGTCCATAAGAAAGCATTGTAAATGCTTTCCTATGAGACCGGCTGAATGCGCGCGCAGCTCCTGCCAAGCATGCGCATTCAGCCGAAGAGGAGGATCAGAGGCGGAGAGGAGGAGGAGAGCTCCCCGCCCGGCGCTGGAAAAAAGGTAATTTTAACCCCTTTCCTCTCTCCAGAGCCCGATGGGAGGGGGACCCTGAGGGTGGGGGCACACTCAGGGCACTATAGTGCCAGGAAAACGAGTATGTTTTCCTGGCACTATAGTAGTCCTTTAAGGATTATATGCAATTTGGGTCCGAATTGTGACTTTTCTTTCATGTGGTGTTTATTAAACTTGTACACAAATGTGTTGCAGTTGCTAAAAATAAATCAAATGTCTTTTAATCTGTACTTAAATGAATTGATGTATCTGGGATTTACCTGTGCAGTCTTATTGAGTTCATACAATTCTACAGGTAAATCCTAGATGGATTGATTTGTTCAGGCGTTGATTAAAAAAGAGCTTGATTCATTTGCAGCAGCTGCAATTCATTTGCACACATCTAATAATGTACACGTGATAAAAATGTCAGAATTCTAAACCAAATTGCATATAACCCTTAAGAAACAAATAAAAGTGCAAGATACATATTTATTTACATAACAGAAATAAAAAGTGGCAATGTTCACTATGTAACCTATCAAGCTAGGGCTCAAATAATTACTTATTTTGTAGTGGAAAATGACCCTCTCAATTGTAACCTCATAAACAAGTGACAATACTGCCTACTGTGTGGGTCTTTATGAAGCCATAAACATCACAAAGCACAACTACATATGTCAGGAAGTTGGCAGATACGTCGAATGCCCTACTTAAGTATGGTTGCTAAGCAACTAAAGTGTTTACAAACAAAGTTGTATACAAACAATATGACCACTGACTGGCGGTTCTGGTTGGGAAGAATTGTGGTATGTACTTCTCTAAAGCCTCCAGACAGGTGCCATTATCTATACTTGTATTATATTTTCCTGAACAATATCTTGCCAGAGAATCTACAATTAAGGTTTATGGTCAATTGCTGACTTATACTTTATTTAAGATTCTGATACCAATGATAACAGCATTCTTCATGCTTGCTGCATATTCCTGCTCTTTTCAAGATGTTAAACATTGTGAGAGACAGACTTCATGAATGTGGTAAGCATGCAAAATGTTTTTGTAATTGCCAACATTTTCCTATTTCCTGTATTTGACAGGGAGAGATACAGACTTTGCATATGTGTAAGGGAGGGAGTGTATATGTTTTTTGTGTATGCATATATGTGTATTGGATAATGTATGTTTGTATATATTGTGTACACAAGTATTGTATATGTATGTCCAGGGCACAAAGTCCATAAGGTGGCACATAAGGTGGCACAAAGGGGCCTGGCCGAGTGGCGCTAGATTGGAGTGACCGGCAGAAGGTGGGCGCACAGCGCTCCCTCCTGACAGTCACTCTGTGTAGCATGGCCGAGTGGAGCAGTGCACACCGCAGTATAGGAACTTCTGTTTTCTGTACCCGGCCCGACTGAAAGGAAGTGCTCACTGAGAGAGCTCTTCCTGTCAGTCCGGCCCCGGAACATGAAACTGAAGCTCCTGTACCGTGATCCGCTCCGCTCGGCCACGCTACAAGAAAGGTAGGAGACACACCGGGGACCAAGAGGGGGGAGAGAGAGGGGCACTAATGGACGGGTGGGGGTGGTAAGGAACACTATAGGATGGGGGTGGTAATGAACACCATGGGACAGGAGGAAGGCAGGTGGTAAGGAATACTCTGGGATGGGGGGATGGTAAGGAACACTATGGGATGGGGGGTAGAAGAACACTATGGGACAGGGTAGGGGGAAAAGAACACTATGGGGGAGGGAGGGAAAGAACACTATTGGACAGGGGAGGGGGGGAGAACACTATGGGCCAGGCTAGGGGGGAATAACACTATGGGGAGGGGGAGTAAAAGACACAAAGGAACTGGGAGAGAAGGAGACACACAAAGGGGGATTGTAAGAGATACGCAAGGGAGGAGTAAGACACACAATGGGTAAAATAGGGTATAGGATACACTAAAGGGGACAAGACATTTAAAAAAAAAAAAGGGGGATAAGAAACAAAAGGCTGGTTAAGAGGCACATGGGTGAAGATGCTTTTAGGTGGAGTGGGGGCATCAAAATCATTTTCACCTGGGCACCCAAAAAATCCCTGCACCGGCCCTGTGTATGTCATGTGTGTATAAAGGGCACTGAGTGTATGTAAAGGAGAGTGCATGCATTAAAGTAAGGGAGCATTTGTGTTTGCACATGTATGTGAAGGACAGAGTATGAGGCTTTTATCATCTGTATCATTCGACCAGCAAAATCTCTAAACCAGTTCTGAATATGGAGAACTGCAGTTGCATAATCTGGAGCTTTTTGTTCTAGATCATGATCTGTAAAAAGTCTCTAAAAAGTCAAGTCTCGGCAGTTTTTCTTTCATACTCTTGAATATATAGATAGAATATAGATAGAATAAAAATATGATTCTTCTAATTTCCTTCCTTGTTCTCTCAACATAAGCACGTGTGTTTATGTCATCACTCCAGGATGACTGCAATGCACTATACCTGGGGCTTCCAGAAAAAGAATTACACAGTCTGCAGAACCCTGTTTCCAGGTCACTCTCTAATCAAACATTCTCTTGTCAAATTAATTCCTAAATGCAGCAGGCTCAACTTTGAGTAAAATCCATTAAAATTACTGCAGAAATGGATAACATTCAGCAGTGTGTGCCCCATTTTGTCAGACACTTATTTCCAAACGGAGATGAGGAAGCATAAAGTTATTAATTGTGTATTACTATTTACATGTAGATCACAATTAAGAGTAGAAGCCTTAAATCTCATTAATTAGCCTTCTTTAGAATGCCTTGATAATGTAAAAACCTCAGATGAGACGAAACCCAGATGAAATAAAACAAAATAAATTCGCTAAAGGAAAACCATAGTCATGAACCAGATCTAAGATATATATTAACATATAAATATAATATTTAGTGATACATTGCTATCGTAAAACTTCCACTTTATTAAAAACACATCAAAATGGCATAGTTGCAAGAAGGTGTGTTAATAAGCTAGGTTATTCCTGGCTAAGCAAGGGCTTTTTCAAATATACAATCCAATATGGAGTAAAAAAAAATATGTATAATATTAAAGAAAATGGAATATTGGGACATGACTGGGCACTATGCAAATAAAAATACATTCTTTAGAATATGATCAACATTACACATGTAAAAATGATTACACATCTTAACCCCTTAAGGACACAGCTTCAGAAGCTTGTTTTACCCTAAAGGACACACGCCATTTTTGCATTTTTTGTTGTTTGTTTTCAACTGCAATATGCCTCTCTCTCATTTATTGTACCAACACATATTATATACCATTTTTTAGACAACAAAAAGGGCTTTAATTTGATGTGACATATATAAATCGTCATTTATTACAAAAAAATGAGAAATAATGGAAAAAAAAAAAGCAAAAAATGCATCTTTTTCCAAATTTTGGCAATAATAATGAGTGCATAATATGTCCATCTTAGAAAAAGTAACTTAAAATCAATCCATTTATGTGTCTTGATTTATGGAGTACATAATATCTGTAGGATTTCAGTTTATTTTGAAAGTTACATGTCACAAACCATGAGGTCTAAAATAAAATTTCAATGTGAAACAATTTTAGAAGTTGGTATGTTTGTCTTGAATGTTTAATAACCATCACAGAAAACAAAATTGCCACACAAAAGTATATATTTATATAAAGTAGACATCACAGGCTATTTACCTAATGTTACTTTGACACTTTTTACGTAGCCATTTCACCGCCAATCTCTGCTAAATATTGGAGTAAAATGTTGTTTTTTCTCTATTTTGGCATATACACAAGGTTTTTGTAATATGTATTTCGTAAAAAGGTGATGTATGCTATTCCTGTACCGAAACCCATATTGTGTTCAGCAACATCTGCAGAGTACAACGATTGTATGCCTTTGCCACTATTCTGTGAAGCTACAATGCCTTATAGGAGTTCATGCTATTTCAGTTTCTATAGAGTTGAAATTTTCCTAGATGGTCCTATGTCTGATTTTGTGGCATTATAGCAGTTTGACTATTCAAATAACCTTTTCTGATTAAAACAATATGCCCAATGTATAACTTAGACATTATCTTTTGACGTTTCAGTGCTGTAAAAGACCTGTCAATTTTAGATTTTTAAGTGTGAATTTTCATAGATGGTTTTGATGGGTCAGTATTCTATTTTGAAATATTTTAGCAGGCTGCTTATTCTAACTACCCCAAAAGGGCATACTATTTCTTAAAGAACACACCACAGGTTTTTCAAAAGGCATATTTTTAACCTTAGCATGGGATCATTTTTCCGCTAGCTTGTATCAAGTGTAGCTGTAATAAGCATTTCTTTCTGCCTTTTTGAAACACAGTGAGTTTGTACTGTATATTATGCAAACCTTATGTGTGCTACAGCTCTATAATATTTTATGTTACTCAGCTATATTGTCTGAGTACAACAATAGCCCCGTCTCTACCTTTGCCAGGTTTATGTGGACTTGAAGGGGCACATTTTAGACACAGCCATTGCAGGTTTTTTTCAAACTTTGAATTTTTACGCCGTGTCCATACCCCACTTTGGAGTTTTTTAGCAGGCTACATATTCCAACTACCCCATAAAGGCATACCATTTCTTAAAGAAGACATACCAGGGTAATTCATAAGGCATATTTTGAACCCTCACCTGAAATAATTTTTCCGCTAACTTGTACCAAGTGTAATGGTAATAAGCATTCTTTCTGCCTTTTTGACATACACAGTGAGTTTGTACTGTATATTTTGTAAACCGTATGTGTGCTACAGGTCTATAATACTTCCTATATTGCTTAGCTATGTCATCTGAGTACAGTAATACCCCCATATGTACGTTTGCCAGGTATATTTGGACGTTGAAGGGACACATTTGAGAAACAACAATTTAAGTTTTTTTCAAACTTTGAATTTTTATGCTGTGTCCATACCCCACTCTGGAGTTTTTTTAGTAGGTTGATTATTACAATTAACCCACAGAGGCATACCATTTCTTAAAAAAGACACCCAGGGGTATTTAAAAAGGCATATTTTGAACCTTAGCGTAAAATTACTTTTCCCCTAGCTTGTACCAAGTGTAGTGGTAATAAGCATTTTTTAATGCCTTTTTGACACACACGAGTTTGAAATATATATTTTGCAAACCATATGTGTCCTATGGCAATGTAATACTTAAAATGTTGTTCAGCTATGCCATCTGAGTACATCAATAGCACCGTAAGAACCTTTACCAGGTATATGACAATGTTAAAGGAGCACATTTGAGACACATCCATTTAAGTTTGAATTTTTACGTTGGGTCCATGCACCACTTTGGAATTACCTGGCTTAGAAAGGGTTACAAAACCTTTTCTGTACTCCCACAATTACAGTGATGGTCTCACTTGGCGCTCCCCCTCTTGCAACATAATGTGCGAATGCATGGTGAGCGCAGGGATTTAACTGATGGTAGATATGTTCAGCGTCACTGCACCCAGACCACTACAATGAGCTGACGTGGTATGGGTTCCTTTAAGACACAAAATATTGTATTCTATATATTGTAAAGCATATTAGAATGAGTAGTAAGGTACAGTATGACAAAATCACAATGAATTATGGTTTTAAAGCCAATGATTTGGCATGCCAAGATTACAGCTATAGCAGTCACAGAATCCAAAATCGCTTCACAAAACTATAATTGTAGAAAGTACATCTCCCATGCTATGTAACTAAGACCATTTTGACACTTTTAATTTAACCATTTTATCCAAACCTTGGTTACATTTTTAGTTTTATTTTGGGTAAATTTTGGGGAAATTCACACTTTTTTCCTAATCTTGCTCCTATTCCAACCCTTAATCCATATCCATATTCCTCTGGCCAGTGCTTGCAAATAAAAAGGCTTTTTGGGGTCTATGAGACCCACACATTACCATAACAGAGATTCTAAACTTCCAATGCTCCCTACTGCCATGTGGCAGATAGCAACATATTTAGTAAACTGTACAAACTAGTGGTAGGCAGCTATTGGTGGATCTGGATTATTATGAAACTGTAAAACTTTCAGAGAAATTAAAACGGGAAATGTAATATTTTAGTTTAAAGAAAAGGCAACTCAGATGGTGAAAAGTTACAAGACTCAGTACTACACAGGACCAGTTTGGCAACCTGTTCATTTATAGGACTGTGCATAATTCAAGATGTCCCTCATTGAGGGTGAAGTAAAGAGATGTTGCCTCCAGTAGATGAATGGGTCCTTATAGTATGGATAGTATAGTTATTGAGCTCTCTGTATAAATAGGTGGTTTGATAACATGTTGTTGATACAATGAGAAATGTAATTGCAGTTATGGAGTCAAGAAGGAATGTTTTCCCTTTCTAAGGCACTATTGTATATTTATTTAAGATATATTTTATGTATGTTTATATATTTCCTGTCTATTTAGAAAGTAAACCAGGCATTATGTTACTTACCTGTGAGCTATACATGTCAATTGTATTATATACTCTACCTATTATTACAGTTTGTTGCATTCATCTGATTGTACAACGTAAAACACTTATAATTGTCATGTTACCAGCATGTACTCTGGAATGTGTTACTTATCTGATAAAACCTATTACTTTGTCAAACTCATTGAAAGCCCTACTGGGCAAAGATCATTAGGAAGAGACTCACAAGGTCAGCTGTTTCTGCCATTAAATGTGTTCTTGCATCTGAATACTATTTTTCTATTGAGAAAACAGGAGAGCTAATGTCTTCTAAAATGACAAATGTACAACAAATAGACTATATAATTAACACTAGTATATAATTACATCTTATGAAACATGATAGAATGGATGGAAAGATAGATAGATAGATATTCACAATGCTATAAAAAGTTGCACACTGTGCTTTAGGAGAAACACAGATGGAGTGTATTGAGATTATTGCTACACATAACTAAACTATTAGTCTTGTTTAGAATTGATACAGTATAAGACAAGGCAAGTCCACAGGCCAGGCATATCCCATAATTTCTGCATTACAGCCTCCAGCCTGGCTGAAACATTCATAGTTTTCTTCTGTATTACAACACTGATTTAATAGGTTCGGATACCCTGGAGCATGTGACTTTTAGATATATGAGTTAAAAGTCAGACAAATCGTGATACATGAAGTATTAGTTATTGTCAACTTGTTATAAAAGTAAAATCAAATAAAAAATATTGCCTTCTTGGGAAGCAAGTTTCCTTCTGACTGTTACAGTAGCAGTGCACGTTGATATAAAATTTTTGTGTGTGCTGCTACTCAAACACTTTACGGGATCATATAATGAAATACTCGAAAGCAAATTCTACTGAGAATTTAAAGACAGTTTCCGAGCAAATAAAGAGAGGTGAAGGCGGATGAGCTAAACATGTCTTTTGTGTAATGCTGATGTACAAATATGTAAATAAACACGATTTGCCAGGTGTCCTGTCATAGTAGTAACAGTTTGGGTGAGTATTGCATGAGTGATTAATAACATTTGGCTGAGATGATATGGCTCAGTTAATCATGTTGTCCTATATATATAAATTATGTAATAGCTTAATGCATGTGTTCCTATAAGTTACTAAAACAATAACTAATTAAGGAATATTTTTTCTTACAAAAATGTTATATGCAATTGTACCAGCAACTGTAAGGAACATTCAGGTTTAATACTATTATACCAATATATCTATATTATGCTTTATGGATGCATGTTGAAAAACAGAATTTTTATACACATATTAAAAATGTAATCTACACATAACGTAAAAATACATATATATATTTCCATGAAGTAAGTTTTTAATGCAATCAGAAAAAAATATATAAATCCATTCTAGAACACAATTACTGGTTGGTTTTTTTTGAACATTGACAATCTCCCCAAATATTTTTTTACTCCTAAATGATAATCTGATTTCTTCTTTCACGTGTTATTAATATTTATGTTATTTAACATATCTCTGTGTAGTCTGCATTCCAAAATATTCATTAGCCTCGTTGTTGGAGATATTTCTTTTTGACAATGGATAGCCTTTCTGTCTCCAGAGCTGTTTGTATTGTATGTAGTAGAACTTCTAAGAAAACTTTATTTCTAGATGAAACTCTCTAACCTTTCTAGCCTTTGTGGCCATATAGCTAAATTAATCCAAACACAGAAATGACCTTTATAAAAATGGTATGCATAAATGCTGCATGAGTGTTAAAGCAATTTGATAATGCAGATACATGTTTCTAGAGCAATCAAAACCAACTAGGTGCTTTGTACTGTGATTGTAAATTATCTTGTCTGTTATCTTTTTGTCTGTCCAATTATCATTGCACACAAATCTAATAGATCATAGATTGTCCCTAGGTTAACCAAAAGTACTTAAAGGAATTCATCTTATGTAAATCTTTATATAGATTAGTAATAGTGCTGCCATTAATGAGTAGATTTATTATGTAATCATTAGACTTATGCACAGCAAAAAAAAATTAGACCATCTTTCAGGAGTCAATATGACCCCCGCATAAGTAAAGGGGGGAGGTTAGTACCTACCATGCTGTAGGGGTATGTCTACTAAATAGTGAGCAGTGTGAGATTATACCTTCTTTATACTAACATTGAGATCATATTGACTCCAATATGCTTTTTAACCCCTTAGTGACCAGACTGCTTTTCAATTTTCATACTGTTTGGGACCAGAACTGTTTTTACATTTGTGCAGTGTTTGTGTTTAGCTGTAATTTTCCTCTTACTCATTTACTGTATCCACACATATTATATACCGTTCTTCTCGCCATTAAATGGTCTTTCTAAAGTTACCATTATATTCATCATACCATGTAATTTACTATAAAAAAAATTATAAAATATGATGACAAAATGTAAAACAAACACACTTTTTCGAACTTTGACCACGAAAATCTGTTACGCATCTATAACCACCAAAAAAACACCTATGCTAAATAGTTTCTAAATTTTGTCCTGAGTTTAGAAATACCCAATGTTAACATGTTCCTAGCTTTATTTTTGCAAGTTATAGGGCACTAAGTACAAGTAGCACTTTGCTATTTACAAACATAGAAATATAGAATGTGACGGCAGATAAGAACCATTCGGCCCATCTAGTCTGCCCAATACTATTTTTCAATTTGTTTTCAAAATTAACACAATTTACATTCAGTGGCGTACACATGACCCATGGGGCACCGGTGCGAAAATTGATCCCCTGGGCCCTCCCCCCCCCACCCGCACTTACTTGGCGCGGGTCGGGGCCGCAACACATGGTGGCAGGCACTTGGTCGCAGGGGTTGCAGGGCTGCGACCGCGGTATGCACACACACTTAAAGGACCACTATAGACACCCAGATCACATCAGCTCAATGAAGTGGTCTGGGTGCCAGGTCCCTCTAGTTTTAACCCTGCAGCTGAAAACATAGCCGTTTCAGAGAAACGGCTATGTTTCACTGAGGGTTAATCCAGCCTCTGGTGGCTGTCTCATTGACAGCTGCTAGAGGAGCTTCCTCGATTCTCACTGTGAAAATCACAGTGAGAAGACACGGAACGTCCATAGGAAAGCATTCAGTAATGCTTTTCTATGGGCGGTTTAAATGCGCGCGCGCGCCTCTTGCCGCGCATGTGCATTCGGAGCTGAGAGGCAGAGCGGATCCCCAGCGCCAAGGGAGTCCGACGCTGGAGAAAGGTAAATGCTGAAGACACACACACAAACAGACGCATACACACTAGCTAACAGACACACATTTACTGACAGAGACACACTCAGCGACAGACATCCATCCACACTCACTTACAAAACATACACTTTCACTGACAAACACACACTCACTAACAGACATCAAACACACTCAGTAACAGACACACACAGTAACACACTAACTAGCAGACACACACCCAATAACAGACACACTCACTGACACACACACTAACACAAACACACACTAACACACACACACACACTAACACAAACACACACACACACACTAACACACACACACACACTAACACACAAATTTTTTTTTTTAAATTTAATCCCCCCAGGCTCCTTACCTTTTGGAGTGCTGGGGGGATTCCCTGGGGTCCAGTGGTGCTGCTGACCCGGGTGGCCGGTCGGGCAGGCAGGCGGCCGCGCGAGGGAGCACTCAGTGCTTCCTCTTCGGCTCCCTCGCACGCTGCGTAGGGATGCCGGCGCCGGAAGAGGGAGCTGAAGAGGAAGCACTGAGTGCTCCCTCGCACGGCCGCCTGCCCGGGGTCAGCAGGGCCAGCCTCGGGGGGCCCTGGGGTGGCCGGCTCCTGGGCCCCCCAGGGGAAGAGGCTGGCCCTGTGGCTACATACCGGGTCGCAGGGGCGGCCGGGCCCCCTGGTGGGCCGGGCCCGGTCGCAGCCGCGACCCCTGCGACCCTGGTATGTACGCCACTGGTTACATTGTAACACTGATATCTGTCAGGTATCTCTGAATAACCCTTCACATGTATATATTTTTTTAAGGTAATAAACTTATTTTTTTTTACCTAAGGTAATAAACTTGGGGTATTTTGACTCTTTTTATGCTCTTTTCATGCAACCATTTTACCACCAATCTATGTCAAATAAAAAAAATAATAATAATTGGTGATTTTTTTTTGACACACATTGCAATTTAAGAATACATGTACTAAGAAATTTAAGTTTAAGAACACCCCAATATATGTTCAGCAACATCTCCTGAGTACAGTGATACCACTGATGTATAGGTGTGTCAGGTTCTCTGGGGGATAAAAAACCTTATTTGGAGGGTGCGCATTCCAGATTTCCAATTTGTAATTTTCACAGCTGGTCATCATGCACCCATGTCCTATTTGGGACATTTTTTGAGCCGGTCAATGTAATTTACCCCCATCAAACCATATATTTTTGAAAAGTAGACACTGTAGGGTATTTCAAATGGTGAAGCACTTTAACACTTTAATACTTTCCATGCACTACTTCTACCACCAATCTTTGTCAAACGTTTGGGTAGTCATTTTTTTGTGCTATTTTTCTCTCACATTGTACTTTAGGCATGGATTCTCAGTTCCTGTTATGTGTTACTGACAAAGAACACCCCAATATGTGTTCAGCAATATCTCCTGAGTACAACAGTGCCCCCAATGTAGAGGGTTTAAGGGCTTTTGCAAACATACAGGGGTCAAACGTATGGCTTTCTCCCTTTCCATGTTTGCACACTGAAATTTGCCAGATTTATTTGCCTTTGAGACCATATAGCAGCCCAGGAGTGAAAATTAACCCCATCATGGCACAACATTTGTAAAAGTAGACAGAATGGTGTATATCCAGTATTCAAAATGGGGTATATCCAGTCTTTTTTAGTAGCCACTTAGTCACAAACCCTGGCCAAAATTAGCATTTAATTAGCATTTATATATATTTTTTGTTTGTGCATTTTTCACACATAAATTGCCATTTCACAGATGATATTATCAGTATAATACATTTTACTGCTCTAAAACACTCATTTGTGTAGTGTAATGTCTCACAAGTACAACAGTACCCCTCAAGTACAGGTTTTATGGTGATTTGGAAAGTTATAGGGTCAAACATAAAATTTGCCAATTTCTGTTTTTGTAAATCGCTGTTTGCCAGATTAGCTTTGTTACATTTGAGACAGTATAGCAGCCCAAAAATTTAAAATTAACCCCACCATGACATACCATTTTAAAATGTAGACAATCCAGGGTATTCAAAATGGAGTATGTCTAGTCTTTTGTAGTAGCCACGTAGCCACAAACGCTTGCAAAAGTTAGTGTTCATATTTGTTTTTTGCATTTCTTCACACAAAAACTGCACTTTTACTGGTGATTTCATAGTTATGATAAGGTTCACTGTTTTAAACACTAATATTTGTGTTCAGCAAAGTCTCCCGAGTACAGGTTTTATGGTGTTTTGGAAAGTTACAAGGTCAATATAGAGCTTGCCCAATTCAGTTTGTCAAATTGGTTTGCTGGGTCTATGTTGCCTTTTGAGACCATATAGTAGCTCAGAAATGTGAATTAATCCCATCATGGCATACCATTTTCAAATGTAGACAACCCAGGGTATTCAAAATGGGGTATTTTGTAGTAGCCATTTAGTCACAAATGCTGGCCAAAGGTAACGTATTTGTTTTCTATAATTTTTTTTAATTTATATTAAATATATATATATATATATATATATATATATATATAATATGTGTGTGTGTGTAAATATATATATGTGTATATATATTATATTTACACACATACACTTTTATTTCCTATATATGTATAATATATTGTAATTAAATCATTTTATAATATAAATTTTCATATATAATGCATATATATGATTTCATTCTAAGTGTATTTTGAGATATGCGTATAATTTTAAACTTCTTTGCAGGCATTATGCGGACTACAGGCACTGCACAAGCCGGCAGTTCCAGCCATATGATAGCGAGGACCCCGCAATCACATGGCATGGGAGAGCTGGATCAGGCAGAGGGGTCTGCCTGAGCTCCCAGGCAGACCCCAGGATTGCGATTGCCGACCGGGGATCGCAAACGATTAAGTAAG
This sequence comes from Pelobates cultripes, assembly GCA_933207985.1. Lineage (NCBI taxonomy): Eukaryota > Metazoa > Chordata > Amphibia > Anura > Pelobatidae > Pelobates > Pelobates cultripes. Next base: position 135,192,794 of record OW240915.1, on the reverse strand, counting down.
TGAGGATATACTATCGGATGTACCAGGTACGTCTGAGGTCATTAGCGACCATTTTTTGTCGGACGTACCTGGTATATCCGAGGTCGGGAAGGGGTTAAACATTTTAATGTGGTGGCTAGATAGCAAGCCCAAAATTCGGAAGACCTGAAATTAATTTGAAATGATACAGTCTAGTAAAGAGTTTATACAGCAAGGTAACATTGCACAGTCAAAGAGCTAAAACTGTAAATCCAGGCTGAATTATACTGGTTTTATTTTATAATACAATAATCAAAAAAGTATTGTCTGAGTTGGTTTTATATAATAATGCAGAGGCACCTTTAGCTCTCCAGATGGTGTGAACTACATCTTCCATAATTCTCGCCAAAGGTTGCAAATCAATGGCAATTGATTTTTTTTTCCTTGCACCACTTTTAAACAGCAAACATTTTAAGTTATTTTCACCTAATCAAGCTATGGTAGGTTCAGAAACAATTACTCCTGGGATCCCTGTCAGTTTTTCAATGTAGAGGTAACCATTTTGCAATCATACGTTTCAATCCCTTAGTAACAGTTACTCATAAAAATAATCCAAAAAATATGCGAATTTAACAGCGAATTAGATGTTATATTCTGCAGAGGAGCACCTAGTATTCTACCATCTGATAATACCAAAATATAAAAGGTTAAATGGAAACCATTTGTGTTTGTTTTATTTTTATTTTTAATAAAATAGAACATTTTGGAAAAGTATAGCACAGTATATTTTTTAAAATGCTTTATGTTGGGGCATAGAGCATTTATAATAGCATATTGGAAAATGATGATCATTAACAATGGGGCAGAGGGCAAATCTCCAATGGGCCACTAGCACACAGATAATTATGGGCTGCTGCCTCACAGCACAATACTAAACTATATCATGTAACTTATTATTAAAGTATACTACTTATTGTAGCATTAGTATAAAACCCTTAACATAAAAGCAGTAAACATTGCTGATTTGCTCTCTACTGTATTGAAGACAATTAAAGAAATTTGTGAATAGCTGTGCTTTCAGAAATATCATGTGGTGGGCTTTGAAAACTGGAGGTGAGGTATAAGATGATGAATGAAAGGATTTAAAGAGGAATACGTTTTGGAGGGTTTATGTGCCAATTAAGAGATTTGAACATAGAAAGATAAATTGGAAGCCAATTGAGTTTTACAGAGATAAGAAAGCCAATTGATTTCCATGAGTATACAGTTAACAAACTTTTTTTTATTTGTTGTAGTAGGGTGGTGAGAGTGATAAAACCCCAAAATGGACACTGTGGCAAAGAAGCCTCCTGCCCAAGGACTATGGGCCCTGTAAAGGCATGCAAAAAGACTCTGCTTGTGGGCTTTCCCTGTATGTTTTGGGAACCGAACAAACTCACAAACCAAGGACCACCCGGATTCTTGTTAAGCCCTATTGACACCTTTTAATGATTCACACCTCAGTGTTCTAAGTGTTCGTCTAGGTGGCCACCGTTCGTAAACACGAACACATGGTGGCAGCCATCTTGTTCGCACAAATACAGGCAGCGGTGTTTGGTCGTCGAGTGCATGGAACTCAAATTGGACACTCAACCTAGCAAACACCTCTGCTCCTGTCCTCCCGCCCCACCACCTGCTCCCTCGATCCTATTCCCTCACATCTCATCCGCACTTTGTCTCCCTCTCTTGCTCTTCCTCTCGCTAACATTTTCAATCTCTCCCTTTCCCCTGGCACATTTCCCTCACCCTTCAAAAATGCAACTGTAACCCCAATTTTGAAAAAGCCCGACCTTGATCCCAACTCCCCATCCAACTACCGCCCTATCTCGCTACTGCCATTTGCCTCCAAGATCCTCGAGAGAGTTGTGTACGCCAGATTGACAGACTTTCTCGAATCCAACTCTCTGCTTGACCCCCTTCAGTCTGGATTCCACGCTGGTCACTGTGTCGAAACTGTTGTGACCAAAGTATCCAATGATTTAATTGCTGCTAAATCTCGCGGCCAATACTCTATCCTAATCCTCCCTGATCTTTCTGCCGCCTTTGACACTGTTGATCATCAACAGCTTCTTCACATTCTCTGTAACTTTGGTCTACGGGATACTGCTCTCTCCTGGTGCTCCTCCTACCTCTCCCAGCGCTCTTTCAGTGTTTCTTTCTCTGGCTCTGCCTCTTCTCCCTAACCCCTCTCTGTCGGCATCCCCCAAGGTTCTGCCCTCGGCCCCCTACTGTTCTCTATCTATACTGCCTCCCTTGGTAAACTCATCAGCTCCTTTGGCTTCCAATATCATTTATATGCAGATGACAAGCAAATCTACCTGTCCTCCCCTGATCTCTCTCCGCCCACCTTGACTCATGATTCTGACTGCCTCTCTGCTATTTCCAACTGGATGGCTGCTCACTTCCTTAAACTCAACCTGTCCAAAACAGAACTTCTAGTTTTTCCTCCCTCAAGTGCTGCTACTCCTCTGTCTGTCTCCATCCAAGTCAACGGCGCTACTATCACCTCTACCTCGCAGGCTCGCTGCCTAGGGGTTCTTTTTGATTCTGATCTCTCTTTTACTCCCCATGTCCAATCAATAGCCAAATCCTGTCGCTTCCAACTCAAGAACATAGCGCGCATCCACCCATATCTACCGCCGGACGCGGCTAAGGTACTGGTTTATGCTGTTGTTCTCTCTCGCCTTGACTACTGCAATCCCCCTCTCACCGGTCTTACATGTTCCCAGCTTGCACTGCTGCAATCTATAATGAATTCGGCTGCGGGGCTTATTTTCCTGTCCGGTCGCACCTCCCACGCCTCCACGCTCTGTCAGTCCCTGCATTGGCTTCCAGTTAGATATAGGGCCCAATTCAAAATTCTGGTGCTTGCTTACAAATCCCTACATAATGCTGCTCCAACATACCTATCCTCCCTCATACGCAAGTATGTCCCGTCGAGACCCCTGCGCTCAGCCCAAAACCTACGCCTATCCTCTGCCCAGATCCCCACCTCCGATGCTCGCCTTCAAGACTTCTCCAGGGCTGCACCTATTCTGTGGAACTCCCTTCCCTCCTCAATCAGACTTTCACCCAGCCTCCACTCCTTCAAAAAATCTTTGAAAACTCACTTCTTCATTAAAGCGTATCAATTAAACTGTCAGCAGGTTTCTCATCCCCCACCACATGACTCTTATCCTGCAACTGTCAAAAATGACCTACCAAGCACTCAATAAATCCTTCTCTAACAAACTATTTAATTCCCCTACTTTAACCCTTTGTGTCACTATACCCCACTGCCTCTAGCATGTAAGCTTATCGAGCAGGGCCCTCAACCCCTCTGTTCCTGTACGTCCAGTGGTACGGAATTTGTTGGCGCTATATAAATAATAATAATAATAGTAAAGCTAGGCAACTATGCTCCTTTACTTTCTCTCAAATATGTGATTTTATAACATTAGTATCCTGATATATTTATTTTTTATTTTTACTGTCTAAGCATAATGTAAATAAAAATAAAATGAAGTTAATGCCTGTAAAATGGAAAACAAAGTGTATCTGCTACATAACAGTAGTGTTACTAATTGGCAATTATGACTAAGCAATAAATATCTGCAGATAATATAGGGATCCTTTATTAAAAGAAAAATCAGGTACCAAAATATATCAATTAGGGCCAATGCAGCATTTAACTAATGGGCAATGATTGAAAATAAAACTACAAATTAAACATCAAGTTAAACATCAGCTAAATTGACCAGAATTACATTTTTTTAAAACATTTTTAATGTTATTTTCAAGAATATATTTGAATGACTGAATCACTAATAATGTAATTATTATAATGTAATGAACTATTCACCCTAAAGACTGACCGAGGATTAATTCCATGATTTTTAAAACAGATAAAGCATTTCATCTTTTTACATTTTTTTTAACCCCTTAAGGACCAAACTTCTGGAATAAAAGGGAATCATGACATGTCACACATGTCATGTGTCCTTAAGGGGTACTCCATTTTTATGAATTTATATTTTTTTCACAGATAACAAAAATGATGTAGGACAGATGTATTCCAATCAAATACAGTGCACATTGTGAAAAAAAACAACTCATGGCCATACATGTATCTGTTCAAGTGTGTATGCATATATTAATCTTTTTTTTATTATTATATAAAACTGTAATGTTTCCTATCTCTCAATGTCTTTTTATTCTTGTCTCACAACACAAGCAGGGGTTCAATTGTTCGGTATTAGACAGGCATGCATTGTTGAAAGCCACGTTTTTCTGATAGACTCCCCCCCAGCCGTGAAGTGTTCTGCATCACACTGAGATTTGTGCTGATTTAGTAATGAATGAGAAGGAAAAGTATCAGTGAGGCCCTACTTAATTGAGAATGTGACACATCTTGTCTATAGCATTATTTTTCAAATGCCAATCATTACGTATAAATCCTTTTGTAAAAAAAAAAATATTTGTAAATGTCAAAAACAGATTGAAACTCAAACATTTCCATTTTTAATGAATTAATTTAATTCCCCCTAGCACATGTAATACCGAACCTGAACACACAACCATGGCTACAGATGGGCATCCAAGAAATAGGGCAGCTATACAACGACAAAGGGCTAAAACCATTTCCAGACCTACAACAAGAATTTCAATTACCCCACAGGCTAGGCTTCGCATACCTTCAAATTAAATCCTACTTAGCTAAAAACAAACCTAACGGACCGGCTGCTACAGCCACAAAACCGATGACCGAGTTTGAACAGATATGCACACGTAGAAAACCATTGAAAAATCTAATTTCCATCAGTTATAAAGCCCTGACCCAAGCATCAGATCAGGGCAAAGAAACACACATCCAATCATGGCATAGAGAATTAGGCAGCACAATCCCACTGACAGACTGGACTAAGGCTTACTCCTCGTACAAGGGGGTAACATCTTGTGCTACTCACATTGAGATGCAGCGCAAACTGTTATACCGTTGGTACCTGGTACCATCCAGACTCCACCAGATGTGGCCGTGGTCCTCCGACACCTGCTGGAGATGTGGTCAGAGTAAAGGCACCATGTCTCACGTTTGGTGGACATGCCCCATCATCCAATCCTACTGGCTAGTGGTACAAAAGATCATAACTGCCACCATACAAACGCAAATCTCACTAACACTGGAACTGTGTATACTATTCATACCACCAGACTCTCTTACTAAAGATAGGTGGGCAGCCATATACCACATCCTTATCTCTGCAGTTACATGCATTGCTAGGCTATGGAAACAAACGACAACCCCATCACGAGAGGCTCTCATAAACCAAATAAAACTGAACTGGGCCTACGAGATGGTATATGCACGACAATTTGGAGAAAAGAAACACATGACTTTAGCACATAACAGGTGGAATGACTTTCTACGATCAGAAGGATTACAAACAGAACCGACATAAACCACGCAACCAGTCTCTTACCCCCCCCCCACCCCCCAAGTTCTCTCCCCCCCCATCCCCACTCCGCATCTACCCTCTATCCTACCTACTTGTTTCCCTGAAAGTACGATGCTTGACAATGAGACGTACAAAGCGTCAGGCCACTGGTGGCCGAAGGTAACCTAGCACAGATATGCACGATACACTCTTGCAGGACCACCTACAACCCTGAACCCCCAGAGGGATAGGGGAGAATAAAAACGAATTCATATTGTCTGTAACACCTACCAATGATGTGTGGAATTGTGTAATCTGCATATGATGTAACTTAAATGTCATGACTGTATATCGATGCATTGTACAATAAAAATTGTCAAATTCAAAAAAAAAAAAATTTAATTCCACCATTTTATAGCTGTACATAAACATGAAATGTTGAAAAACTGTAAACATGTTTCAAAAAAAGGCTTTAGTGACACCATTATTATGAAAGTGGATTAGTGGATAAGAACCAAAAACCCAAAGGAAAATGCAAAGGGCAATCTAATACATCGTTTTCTCAAACAACTGGAGAGAATTCAGATGCTTCTAGTAACATAGCATTTACTATATTTACTATTATCCAATTTTAAGTAACTCAAGCAATACTATGTTCCAGATTGAATCAGACTAGTTCCAAAGAGTAATCCCCTCCAAAAAATGGAATAAGCCATGAATAATTACCCAAAATTAATTCTCTCCCCTCAAAAATACATAGACCCTGACTGCATAGGATGCTATTAGATGGAATGTAAAATAGAATAAAAAAACAAGAATCGTGTTTTGTCTTTTTATTCAAATGCTATTTTAACATTTAAAAAAACAATCTTACTTCTACCCTGGCCAAAAGTAATATGATGTATGCTTATGTTACAGGTAGTAATAGATAGTCTGTGTTTTAGAGATTCATATTTTGAATTTAAAAGCAGTTTAGTAATATCTTCATGTGCATTTTTACTTTTGAAACCCCTTTAACAGTATACTGATGATCGGTGTTTAGGATTATCAAGTGTTTGTTAAATAAAATCAATTACATGAGTATCTGAATAAAGCATGCACAGGCTTAGAGGTTTGAACTGGTTTTTACAAAACTTAAAAGATTAAACGAACACTGCAAATCTCAAAAGCAGATCATCATGCCAATTTTTGCTAGACTGAAAGTGGTGATTGTTGGCACTGACAGTTCCTTAGGAATAGAGTGAACTAATGTTGAGAGGGGATATGCCACTGTGCAAATCAGGCAATTTTATTGAACCCAATCCATCACAACATTTTGACCTACACGAATAACAAAATATCAAATATCTTCTATTTTGTTACTTAGCATTTGGTCTCTGGTACTGAGACTGTCCAAGTTGCACCCAGCTACATACTACTTAAAGGGACAGGGTGTAGTTCCACACCCTACCATAACTACTACTGGATAAAAAGTTGACTAAACTTTATTATTTATTTTTGTTAAGGGGAGGTGGGAATTTCTGTCACTATAGGTTAAAGTATCCCTTCAAACATTAAAAATACTAAACTTAAATATAAATTTTAACTGATTGGTTAAAGTGTTTCCTCAACTTTAATTGTATCATACATGTTATATTAACTCTGTATAACCTGTCCCCACCATATATCTTTATTTAAATTGAACATTGCTGTTCAATGTAAAATAGTCAGTAGATATATGCAGAGTACAACTAAGATCATTTATCAAGATCAACCATCTTTAGACTCTAAAAGCGAGCTGAGCATCATGGGAAATCTAGTCCAGAAACAGTTTATGGTGTCAAGGTTAGCCATCACTGGTAATGTTCTTTGACATTTTCTAAAATAATTTCTATATCTAGCAGTGCTTTTTTGTAATATATAATTTTGCAATTATAATTTAGCAATAAGGAAGGAAAGAATAAAGCATTTTAAAAACATGTATCACTGTGCTTTATGTTGCTAAAACATTTTCTTTAAACATTGCTGTTAATACAAATGTGTTTTATAGCCTCGGCTAACATATTTTACACAGTAAGTAAATAACTATACATATTGTTACTTGCAGAATAATGTCAATGTCAGTAAGGCATTTCTGGCTAAATAACAATACTTTTTTGTAAAAAGCAAACAAAAAAACATTTAAACTGACAGTCTGGTAATCATAAATTTTAAATAAAGTCTAAAGGAGTAGGAATCAATCAAACTAATAAACTTTAAAAAAAATAAACTTTAGTTTGATCCAATTTAACTAGCCAGAAGGGTAGAATGCAACTCTTTCTATTTCCCCAATGATATTAATGTTTAGCACTCACAAATGTATCCCTTAGACTATCAAGCATGCAACTGTCATGTGGAAGTCATTGATTTTAATAGGCTCTCAACGATACTGCAGAACTACTATTAACCTTCTGTAATACCTAATTACACATATTGGCTCTGACCCTGCAGTGTTTGTTCACTCTAAGCATCTAAGAGTGATTGTGTCCTTCTCCTACTTGAAGGACACAAATACAACACAGCTACATATTTATTTGGATCATATGCTAATTCTCCAACTGCCCATGGGATTTTATACATTTGCTTTCATCCAACTCTCGATGATCAGTCTCTACTCCTTTCTATCAGCAGAGGTGTCATCACCAAGACAGTAAAATGGGAAACTGGTACTCTAATTTACACCGGCCATCAAATTTTAAACTTCCTTGACAGAGGGATTTGGACTAAAGTTGGGAACTATCTTTCCCAGACACAGAAACCTGGGAAGATGCCAAAAGTCATAACTATCATGCTAAACACGATTAACTGTATGTTCTTGAGTCACATGAAACACTCAAGGAACCAGGTGTTAAAGTATATCATAAAAAAATTGAAGGATCAAAAAGCATCCAGTGTTGATGATCAAACTTTGGACAATTTTTATTTAATAATAAATAAATAAACATTCAAATGAACAAACAAATACATAAACATATATAAAAAATAAACTTTATTTAGAAACAGGAACTTAAAAGATAAACTCCCAATCAGGTTAATCCTCACACTCTTTAACCCCTTAAGGACCAAACTTCTGGAATAAAAGGGAATCATGACATGTCACACATGTCATGTGTCCTTAGTTAAACAAGGTTCCTGATCCAGGCATAAACTATAGACATTGCTTACATAAGCGAAAGAGAAAAAAAAAACATCTCTGCCCGTAACAAGGACACGAGCATTTTCCTTTAGTTAATAGTTTTTGGATAGCAGTGTGATGATGATGAGAATGCTGGCCCAGACTGCTGTCTGATATCTCTTTTGCTACAGATAATATAGCAAACACTGTAACATTATCATCAGGCTGCTGTATGCAATGTTTTTATTTGTCACTTAAAAGCTTTAGAAAAAAGGAGTCTGATCCGAATGCAAGAAATCTATTACAAATTAAGCGCATATCCTTTCTAATAAGACTTACTTGCTCACATCAGCTTAGTCGGCACATGGGTAGCATTATGTTGGCCTAAATGATTGGATTTTAGCTAAACCTATTCATGCAAACCTCTTCTCTAAGCCATCTTCTTAGTTGTTACCACTTGACATGGTTTATCAAGAGACGTGTAAGTACATGATCACATTAGTTTAATAAGCATTGTGAGGAATTGTTTCATTGAAATAACCATGTACTACACTCAGCCTTTTTAATCATGTTTCACTGTGTTTTGCCTAAACAGCAACAGTATTGCCAAGTGCCTTTCAAAATCAAATGGTACAAGGTATGAAAGTGTTATTATACTGCTGAAACATGCTGGGTATTTGTGCTAATGATTATGTAAATACAGCTTTTAATAAGATACTGTAAAAGCAAGACAACACACAGGCAAACTGACGCTAAGCATGATAATTTTTTTCTACTTTGATATTATAATTCCAGACTATAATCAAATTAAAGTATGTTTAACAAATGATTGTTGCATGCATTGAGAAGTAAATGGGCTGGTTCATTTATTGTATTGTTTAACGAGTATATGAGATTGTGTTTCATATATATAGTGATCACTTTTTTAACACAAACAGGGAATATTTTGCTATCAGAAAGGCTATATATTATTAATTAATCAGTGGTTTCTGGGGATGTTTTAAGATAGTGGGGCACCAGACTACTCCCCCAGAATTTTACTCCTCACTATACAGCACTGAGATACTCATACAATACATAAAGCTAAGCATAATTAAGAGATACAATAGACCAAGATGGGCCCATCATACATATATCTATAAAATAAACAGAGCTGAGTATAAAACAGAAATATCCATACCATAAACAGAACTGAGAATAAGTAGTTATACAATACACAGTCTAGAAGAAATAACACACAGAGCTGAGCGCAATAAGGATAATTGTGATGGATTACACAGAGCTGAATCGTAGAGATACTCACACAGTACGTCACACTAGAGTCCTTTAGCTGTCTCTCTCTGTCTATCTTCCTAGCCCTGTCTTAGCTCTCATTTTGAGTAAATCTTCTGTTATGATAACTTTAGCTTTCTAGTAAAGATTGCTGCTGTTATGAAACATGTCAGCTACTCAATTAGTTCTCAGCACAGAGTGTGCATATGGTTAAAGTGTCAGGACACAGACTCCAAATTAACAGCTACTATCAGCAGGATGCTGATACACCCATTATTACCTTTGCAGTTGGCAATATAATTAAGTCAATTTCACAACTTTTCAACTAGCCACAGCATTAGTGTCTCAGGTCTTAGCTCCAGAGTGACTGAACACGTGGCAGGCAACACAGTGTTTCAGAAATATTCGCCATTTTCAGTCCTTCCCTTGTCCTACCTGGGCTTCCATAGCTTAATTATATATTTGAGGTACATTTCCTTGCTTAATCAGCCATCAGGCAGACACTGCGGCTATTTGGCTACAGAAAAAAGATAGTATTACTAGGAAATGTGCTACTTCAAAGATGGCTTGTTGCTTCTCTCTCCTGTGGGCACTGTACCCACATCCCTGCTGCTATGAGCCAAAGATGGCCCTGGAATAGAGAGGCTAATAACAAACCTCCACTTAGGGGCAGCTGGCTCTGCTGCCTACATTGCAACTCAAAGGGAAATTCCTGAAATTCCTTCTTAAAAAATATTAGGCATGTGCAAAACCTGCTGAAACAGAACAGATTCAAACCTGTCCCAGTTTTTGACATGCCTAGATGCTTTCAAGGAAGCTTCTCTACACATCTACAAATGAGGAGGGATAAGCCCTGCAGAACTGAAGTTTTTACATATATTTTAATTACCAACCTCATCCTCAGAAAAAAAGAATCTATGTGCTTCTAAATAATTTTTTTCCCCAGATAAAAACTAGTGGGGCGCTGCCCCATGTACTCTAAAAGATGAGCCATTTGCATGCTCCTGCCACCTTCAAGAGCCTTCACTGCACTGTAATTAGATGACTATCACAATGATCAGATGATTTGCACTGTGATTAGCTAACTTGGACTATGATTGGCTGATTTCCCATTTTATTAGTTCTGCATGTTTTTAATCTCATAACTTTGCACTCATCTAGAATGCTTTTCATCTGACACTTGCCTACCCAGATCCTCTGTAATATTCTGATGAAACTCAGTTGCCTTCCCTAGTTTGTGTTATATGCCAATTCATGGATGATTCTTAGTGGCCACATATATGTTTAAATAAACATTTAGCTCTATTTTGCTAAAATCATACATTAGAAAAATATCACGTTATTCTAACCAGTAATTATTCCAAGAATAATATACATTACTTTGTGATCAGACAGATGGCTTCTTGTAAGTGAAGAAAAACATATAAGTCTTACTATTCTATATAGCCAGTAAAAGATTTTATTTATGTATGTGAAATACAGTGGACAAAGGAGTTGGGTCCACACAGGATGCAATGTGATTGATTTTTGTCCTATAAAATAAAGCATTTTGCCCAATCTGTACTTCTTTTTATATGTGTAAATAAAAAATAGCTTTCTGCTCCTCATAAAGACTAATTCATTATATTGTTCTGATAACAGGAACAGTCTGTGCATAGTACTATTAGTAGCTTAACTGTTATTGTCTTCTAAAGTCATTCAGGAGAAAGATGCATATTCAAATAATTATAAATTATTTCAGAATGTGTTATAATGATTCACCACTTTAGCATTGTTTTTAATGAGATGTAATAATTCAGTGTAAACTTCTGTGAACATTTCATTTCATGCTAAACTTAAAGGACAACTGTAGGCACCCAGACCACTTCTTCTCAAGGAAGTGGTCTGGATACAGTCGCCCACTCGTTTTAGTCTTGCAATGTAACAGTCATCACAATATCTTGAAAGAATATAAAATATAGATTGGAATGTTGTACTTAGATTATAAAAAAATGCATTGATTGCAATTACTGTAAGTGAAAGCACAGGTTCCATAGAGTGCTTTATTCACCTAGTTGTCTCAAATAGGCCTAAAATAAGATATTCACAACTTAAAGGAACACTATAACATTAGAAATACAAATTAGAATTCCTACTATTATAGTGTCCCTGACCCTTTTTTTTTTTTTAACTTTATTTTTTTTTAAAGGACCACTATAGTCACCAGAACAACTACAGCTTATTGAATTTGTTCTGGCGAGTAGAATCATTACCAGGGATCAGGGACACAGCCAGCAGCAGCAGACTGCAATAAAGGTAAGATTTTTACTATATTTAGAAGGCAAGGGGGCTAGATAGTGGTTGTACACTATAGGGTCAGGAATACATGTTTTTGTTCCTAACCCTATAGTCTTTTTTTAATCTTGTTTTTATTACCGAGGCTCCCTCTGCGCTGCTACCTCTCCTCCCCAGGTGCCATCATGGAGGAGCCAGGACCTCCTCTAGCATGGTACAATCTAATACTGCTCATGGAGGAGCATTGGGATGTGCTGTGCATGCATGAATACCACACACATTCAAATGTTCTCATAGTTTTACTTGGTCAGTGCTACAGAAGTGCTACAGAAGTATGACAAAAATTGCAATGTTTAACATTGCTGGGTTAAGTGGACATGGACACTACACCCAGGCCACTTAACTGAGATGAAGTGGTCTGGGTTATTATAGTGTCACTGTTTTTTGCTTTCATGTTTTCCAGAGCTGAGGGTTATGAGGACATAAATACTGCACTCAGTCCACTTCACAGAGATGTTCCTTAAAGCACTTTAAGAGTCATTTGTGGCAAGTTAAAAATTGGGCCAAAATAGCTGAGAAGCACGTTAGAAGATATATACATGTGCAGTAAGAGGAAAAAATTTAAACTTTTGAGCTACTCTGCAACGTTTAGTCCAGTCTTTCAGATCATTAGTCAGAGAAAATGTGTACGGGATGTTGAACCTAGTTGAAGCCAGTGCAGATGGAGGAGAACTGGCTAAACCTTCCTACTAAGTAGGTCCCAACACTCTGCAGTAGCTGAGGTGTCCTCATGCATACAAGACAAGGCTCTACAATCCCACAGTTAAAATGAATTGAGACCAAGGTATAAGCCAGGTGTTCCAGGTTCAGCAGCTAGGGCTGTGAAACATTTTTTGTGAACCCTAAAAAGTATAGAGTTCAACACTTAATTGATGTGCATAGTTTTAAAAGCTATTTTCTATTAGTAATAGTCGCTGATACCTGATATGTGTGTGATGGAAGACTTACTGTGTGTTTTATGGTCTGGAGAGAAAGTATGTTGTCTTGTCTTTCTTCACTTCCTTTCTCTCTCTTGCTCTACAGCCATTTTGCTTTCGATATTTTCATTCCAGTGCTCTGTCCTGACATCTACATGCTGCTGCCATTCTAAAACAACTCTGCTAAATGTAAAAAAATCAATCATGCCAGATTTTTTTTTTTTAAGGTTTATATCTAAAATTAACACATAAATTAAAATATAACAATTAAATTAAAAAGTCATTATGATTACAAACATGTTTTTAAAATTTGTGTGCAAGATGCAATGGCAATAAAAGCTTGAGAGTGATTTATAAGAGTTAAAATACCAGATTTGAAAATAAAATCTATAACAAATATGCTTTTTTTGCTATTATTATGTCTTCTGAACACAGTCTTTGTTGGAAAATGAGTGTGAAAGTAGCCATGCTCAAGTAAAGCATCTCACTAAACAATAGGGAGCTTTCTGAGCACCTTAGATATGAAACATAAGAAGGAAAGCATGCTGCCTGTTTTTCTTCAGGTGCGTTTTCTGTGGAGAATATTGTTTGGAAAGCCTCCTATAGAACAAAGCAAATTCTCATTTCACAGCAAAAGAATATAAGACAGTGGTTATTTTAACTTACAATTGATTCTTCCCTCTGATTCCAAGCCCAAACTTTTTTTTCTTTCACAGATGAAGTACAGAATAATAAGATACTCACACAAAGCACCTTAAATGGCTGGGTGTCTGGTGTTACTGTAGACTTATCAAATTTTACCAGAGCTAAAAAAAATGCATTATTTTGTTAAAACATGCAGTGCACATAGAACATTATTTGATTAGATTTGCTGCCTTGATCTTATTGTTTACAAATGGGAGCCAGTAATGCTTTCTTCCTTTTGCAGTCAGATTTCTAAAAGAGCACATTTTCTAAGTTTATATGTATGTATGCATGCATGTGTTTATGTATATATACATCATTTTAGGCTATATACATTTTTAGATATAATGCCTCCATTTCAGCATGCCAAATTGGCCTAATTAACATAATTGTAAAGTTATCATATTTAATGCTTTTTTTCCCCAAATCCTTCTCAAAAACATACAACACCGATGATTTTGACACTTGTTATGTTTTGGCTATATCACTGATGGTTTTACTCTAATTCACTAGGCTCATTGCTGCTCACTTTACAGTCTTTGGCTTTTGCAACAGACTCTAAATTAAACTGTCATATCTAGAATCACCACTGAAGGTTTAATTATCAGTCTAGTACAGTGGTTCCCAAACCAGTCCTCATGGCCCACCAACAGTACAGAGTTTGTGTATTTCCCTGTTTTATTCCAATGAAGATACTAACAAAACCTGGACTGTTGGTGGGTCTTGAGGACTGGTTTGGGAAATGCTGGTCTAGTATATATACTAGCTATGCAATGAGACATCTGGCAAAAAAACAAAACACCAGAGTAGCCATACTATTGTCACTATCCAAATTGTTATGGAAGGACTGTAGTCCTTGGTATTTCTGGACCAGTTGTCCTATAAATCCTAGAGCTGCTACCAACAGTAATTCAGTAGGTGGTTATCACATAGGGGTTTATATTCAGTAAGACCTCACATGGGTATATCTAATTAAGTGTAATCACGTGTCCTGTTAAGTTACCGTTGGTTAAGATGAAAATCAATAACCCTTGTTCCATGCACTTTCCTGGCATTCAGGAGGGAACAGCCTTATCTGCAAGTTAGACGGTGGTTATATTCATAGAATGAGATTGTATGACCGGTCTGCATTTCTACTGCATTTATTCAATATTTATAATGATTACAATGTTTATAAGCATGTGAGTTTCATACTTCTTACTTTTAGAAATCACATCATTTTGCTAATTGTAAAAGTCTTGTTATGTGTACGTGGCAAATTAATAAGTAAAATAACAGATCACCTCTAGAACATATTCGTTGACATGTTCTACAATCAATAATATCTATTGAATAATTTAAATACAAGCAGTGTCATTCATTTAATTTATGTATTCTTATCACTTTCATTTTCATAAGCCCTGTCTTTGTTTAGTTTACTATTTATGGATGTTTTTGTTGGGAGGACACAAAAACTGGAACTTGAATGCATAGTCATGTACATTTAATAAAGTAATCTTGTTCCAACCCACTGGCTTTTAAGGAAACAACAGGTCCTGTTACAACCTTTTTTATTAAGCTCAGAGCTAAACTCAGGAGTCATGCCTTGCAAAGACATCTCATTGAGCTGCGTTGGGAAGTGGATTGGACATCCACAGAAAGTTTGGGCTGGAGAAGAAGGGCAGGGCTTGCAAAGACAGCAGACAAGAGAACTTCAGAACGTGCAAGTTGTTTTTAGATATAACCAGGGCCTGTGCAAGGATTTCTGCCACCCTAGGCAAAGATCCATTTTGCCGCCCCTTCATGTCACTCACTCACTGACAAACACACACATGCTGACACACATACACTCACTCACTGACACACACACACACTCACGGACACACAGAAACTTGATGACAGACATTCACTCACTGACAGACACACACATACACCGACACACACACACACTCACTCACTGACACATATACACTCACCCAGACACTCACTTACAGACAGACATACACACACTCACTGACTGACAGACATACACTTACTCAGACACTTACTGACAGACATACACTCATTCACTGACAGACACACACACACACACTCACTGACAGAGACACACTAGCTCACTGACAGACACACACACAGACACTCACTGACAGACATACACTCACTCATACACACACACACACAGATGCTCACTTAATGACATACATACACTCACTGACAGACACTCACTCACTGACAAACACTCAAACACTCACCTCCCTGGGGTCCAGTGTGGGGCAGCTCCTCACTCCTCCAGCGTGCTGTTTAGTATGCCGGGGCCGGAATGAGGTCCGGGTATATCTACTAAACAGTGATTTGGGGCAGTGGAGTGCCCCTTTAATAAAGAATTTTAGCTTTCAATGATTAATCATGTGTTTTATCATGCATCTGAATGTTGCTTAGCTCAAGTCAAATCAGTCTGGCAATACAGCCAGGAGCATGTCTCATTATTTCAAATAATTCAGAAAACCGCTGAAAACTAGATACAGACCTGCACAGAAATAATCACAATATATGAGAGTATATCAATTAATATGCGTCACATTTGCATAGTGCTTAAGTTAATAATAAGATAAAACCAACATTAAAAGTTTTAAATCTTTGCTCAGCATGAGTAACGTGGAATTCAATTACTTTACTTAGTAACTAATCTCTATTTTCACTGATCTCTAAAAGTTTGTTGCCCATTAAATAGCTACTTAAATAGCATAGGGTAGAGAATTAGCAGAACATTAAATGGCATCTGACCTAGTAAACTAAATAAGTATGTACAAGTGCTCTCAGGTAGCCATACCAAGTGTAAAGAAAGCTTTTTCAGCAATGTCTAAAGTTACAAGAACTCACAAACCTGCTGATGCAAAACAAGCAGAACTCTTTCGGAAAAGTTCAGTAATTAATCTGCATTGGCAGATTTCTCAAGACAGCATATTGCTAAATTAGTTTGTTTTCCACCATTATTTCTAAATCTTTTTATACTATACTATTATATATATATATATATATATATATATATATATATATATATTAGAAAGCTTCTGCACTCCTACCTCCAGCCAAGATGGTATCGGGTGCCCAGCCACATTGTGATATAAAGGAAGATAAATAACGGCACTCCTGGGTTTGTACTGCACAACTATTTATTGTCACAAGTCAGTCAACGTTTCAGTTCCTAGCTTGGAACTTTCATCAGGACATACCCTGATACTTTTCCTGATGAAAGTTCCAAGCTAGGAACTGAAAAGTTGACTGACTTGTGACAATAAATCATTGTGCTGTACAAACCCAGGAGTGCCGGTATTTATCTTTATATATATATATATATATATATATATATATATATAATATGTGTGTGTATTTTTAGGAAGGTGGGGGGACACTCAAACACTTTAGACACAACAGGGTAATCCCTAAATCCTGGATAAAATAATTTATTGTTGTGTGTGGTTGTGTTGTCTATGCATATGTGCTGACACAGCTTGCAGCAAGTTCTTTTGCATTGACTGGTCTCATTTTCTGGGGAAAGAAGCCATGGGGGAGGGGCTGAGGCTGCAGGGAGGTGCTGGTTCAGCCCATTTAGGATGCCAGGGGGCCTGAGGGAGGTCTGAGTCTCCGTCCTGATTCTTCAGAAATTGGTGCTTCTATTCTCTGCCCCAGACACAAGCCCAGCCGCCCGGATTCAAGCCTTCTCCCCTACACGCTGCTGACCTGGAAGAAAGAGGTCAGAAAATAGAGAGATCACCTCCCAGTGCTCCTTGTCTTCCACAGCCTTCTGTGATAGATAGGCTTTAGCCCATGACAGTGAGTGTGTGTGTGTATGTGTCAGTGAGCTTGTCTGTAGTGAGCATGTAGGTTTGCGTCAGTGACTTTGTCTGTAGTGAGCATGTGGGTGTGTGTCAGTGAACTGGTCTGTAGTGAGCATGTGTGTTAGTGAGCTTGTCTGTACATGTGTATCAGTGAGCTTGCCTGTAGTAAGCATATGTACGTACGTGTGTCAGTGAGCTTGTCTGTAGTGAGCATGTGTGTCAGTGAGTTTGTCTGTAGTGAGCATATGTGTGTCAGTGAGTTTGTCTGGAGTGAGCATGTGTGTGTGTGTGTCAGAGAGCTTGTCTGGAGTGAGCGTGTTTATGCCAATGAGTTTGTCTGTAGCAATCATGTGTGAGTTTTATAGTTTGTACTAAGTTTGTGTGTACCAGTAAGTTTGTCTGTGTGTGTCAGTGAGATTGTCTGTCATTGAGCATATTTGTGTGTATCAGCGAACTTGTGTTTTTATGTCATTGAGCTTATGTGTATGAATAAGATTGTCTATCTGTGAGCCTGTGTATCTATGAGCTGTATAAATGAGTCAGTGAGATTGTCCGTGTCTGCATGTGAGTATGCTTACTGTTTAACTAAACTTTTTACCCTGAACTACCCAATATTTTGAATTAGAAAAGGAACATACCAATAATGTGTGTGTGTGTGTGTGTGTGTGTGTATATATATATATATATATACACACACACACACACTTTTCAATTCATACCAGCACTCTGGGTCGTCCAATACAATATATATATATATATATATATATATATATATATATATATATATAGTAAAAATGAAAATGAATTAAGTATGTTTAGGTGAGTACAGCCAAGCCCTTGTTTTCTCCCTTATGTATATATTCTCCTATATGTATAGAAGTCTAGCCAGCTCCTTGGTTTTGCACCCCTCCCTGTTACAGGTGCCTCATCTCAGGACCCTATTTAATAGGCATGTGCATGGGGAAAATATTCGGCTCGGTTCGGCATTCCGAAATTCGGGACTTCGGCATCTTCGGCACTTCGGAACTCCGGCATTTCGGGTCTTTTCTTGCAGCCGCTTGGTAGATAACTCCCTAATTCCCATGGTATTAGGGAGTTATCTACCAAAAGGCTGAAAGACCTAAATTGGTCTTTCAGCCAAATTTACTAATACTAAGTAAAAATTACTTAGTATTAGTAAATTGTGCCCCTACTTGCTATACCGCGAGTAGGGGCAATGAATATTACACAGTGAGCAGCCTGCTCACTGTAAAAAATTTAAAAACGGTCCCCCCACCCTGAGCGGCGGGTGGGGGCCCTAAATAAAAATTGGGGGACCTAATGTCCTCTCCCCAGGCTCCCACCCCTGAGTGGTGGGTGGGGGCCCTAAACAAGAATAAGGGGGGACCTAATGTCCTCCCTCCTGGCCCCCACCCCTGGGTGGTGGGTGGGGGCCCTAAATACAAATTGGGTGGGAACTAATGTCCTCCCCCTGGCCCCCACCCCTGAGCGGTGGGTGGGGGCCCTTAACAAGAATAAGGGGGGGACCTAATGTCTTACCCCCTGGCCCCCACCCCTGAGCAGTGGGTAGGGTCCCTAAATGCAAATTTAACCCCCCTCCCCCCATGTGACTAGGGGTCCCCAAACCCCTAGTCACCCCCTCCCCCAAAAATAAACCCCTACCTACCCCCCTCACCCTAAAAATAATGAGGGGGACCTTTAACTAAATACCTGTAAAAATAAAAATAAACTTACCATTTGATGTTTTCTTTCTTCTAAAATCTTCTTTTTTCAGCCCCAAAGAAGGCCAAATAAAAATCCATAATAACCGACGCAATAAAAAAAAAAAACGAGCGCAAAAAAAAAATCTATATTCACCCATGGAGGGCTCCGCGTAGACTGATCTCTGCAGGGTGGACTGACTCTGCAGGGCGGAGGAAGGCTTATAAAGCCTTTCCCTACCCTGCAATTAGGCTCAGAGCACTCTGATTGGTGGGTTTAGGCCATCCAATCAGAGGGCTCTGACAGGTAAATGAAGAGACTGACAGGTAAGTCTCTACATTTACCTGTCACAGCACTCTGATTGGTTGGTTTGAAATCCACAGAGTGCTCTGTGTCATTTTACACAGCGTGGGAAAGTTCTTTGGAATTTTCCCACGCTGTGTAATTTGACTCATAATACTCTGATTGGTGGATTAAGTAACCAATCAAGTCATTTTTCTTTTACAGTGAGCAGCCACTGTGAGCAGCCTTACTTAGTATTAGTAAATTTGGCTGAAAGACCAATTTAGGTCTTTCAGCCTTTTAGTAGATAGCTCCCTAATACCGTGGGAATTAGGGAGTTATCTACTTATTCATTCCTGTCATTACATGACTGGCTATATAACTTACATTATATATGAATGTATGTTACTTGATTATTGTAAGTGTTGCAAATGCTTACAGCTGAATCCTGGCTATGTTTTTATACTTTTTATTTGAAATTGTATACTGTGTAACTTTCTTCTTCTTTCACTGGGTAAGTATATTAGTACTTAGGCAATACTGTGCTTCGGAACTTCGGAACTTCGGAACTTTGTCACTTTGACACCTCGGAACTTCGGCAACTTTGGAACTTCGGCACTTCAGCACTTCGGCACTACTACACTTTGGAAATTCGGTAATTGCGGCACTTCGGGACTTCAGCACTTCTGCAATTCAGCTATTCGGACATTCGGAAGCACCCGAATGTCCGAATTACCCGAAATTCTGCCATATTTTAATTCGGACCGAAACAAATTGCACATGTCTACTATTTAAGCCTTGTACTGCAGAGAACTTGAGATGAAAGGATTTCCCCAAGTGAGTAGCTCATTTAGCAGACAGAGTAGGACCTGCCAAAGATGGGGTACATTGGCGTTGTGGCAGGCTTATGCAATGTATGATCATATAATGTAACTAAACTCCCATTATTTTTTTTTTAATAAAACTAACAAAATGGTTCAGCACTAAAATAACTGTTTAGTAGATAAGTGAGTACGCTGGCTTTTCATTTTTACTGTACTTATTGGCCCCCAGCAGCACCCCATTTAAGTATGTTTAGGTGAGTGCAGCCAAACCCTTGTTTCCTCCTATATGTGTGTGTGTGTGTATATATAAATATATATAAGAAAGCCAGGCACTCTACCTTTAAGAATCTGATGAAATAGACCCCGGTAAAATTTATTGAACAAATCCTCTGGAGTGCTCTTTTCATCGTCTTGCACACACACATATATATATATATATATATATATATATATATATATATATATATATATATATATATCATCTTGCATATATATATTTTTATTTTTTAGAGGGAGGTGGAAGGGAGAGCTACACAAATTCTGCCCCTACAGGTGCATTAAGAGAAAATGCAGGCTTGTTTAGGGGTCCTCAGGTGTGGGAGTCCTCATTGTGCAGGTCTCACCAAGACATTATAGAAGCTGGGCAGCACACGCATATTATCTGGGTGAGATTTTCACAATTTACCGGTGAAGAATGTGAGGATTGTGAGAGATTGTAAAAGTTGGGGGAGGCGCAAAATGCATCCTTGTCCATAAAGCAAAAACCAATCACTTATCAATAGGTCTGACAGCAAATCAAGGTTCCATATGACTGGTTAAGTTGATGATAAGTTGATTACATTTTTCTGACAGTACATATATTGATTCTCACATACAAGGCATCTGTCAATAGAAGTGAGAATACAGAACTATTTAGAATTAGACTGAAAAGCTTAAAAAATTATGGATTTGTGTCTAGCTGATACATTTAACAAGAGCTGAAAAACATTTCACGCAGAAAAGCAAAAATGTAACTTCTGGGCAGCTGGTAAAAGTCTGTAAAGCATTACATTTTCAATTTACTAGCAATGTATGTGCCGATTGTATTAATTACTATTTTAGAGATTGGTAAAATGCTAGATAAAGCCAAAGTTTATTAAAAAATTATTGACAATACAGTGTGCATGAGTTTCAATTATTGGATTTGTTCTGAACAGATGACGGAGATCATTGAACAGTGCAAAGATTTATAACTTTAAAGTTACTAACTACATCTACAAAACCATTCTTTTTCAAGAAATATGGAATTTGTCCTGTAGCCTACCGAAGATGGAATATTAATGGGCTATTAACATATGAGCTGGAAATCTGTTGAGCTACATGGTTTGAGATGTTACATATGACATGCAAAATAGGTTAGATTTTTTTGCTACACAAGTATATTTTAAAAATGAAAGTAAGAAATTTAACAGGTCTTGTGAACTGACCTGTAACAGAAGCAAATGTAAAATACATACTCTAACAGAGCTGTCAACCCTCTTTTATTATTTTAATTAAAACCATGACAAGCTATATTCATTATGCAGATATCACTTTGGTAAAATAAATCAATTTAAAGGTAAGGTTTGGTAATGTGTAAGTAAATGTAGGAGTGAAATTTATAATGACATAAAAAAGTGTGTGAACCTTTAACCTGATTTTACAATTAACATTAAAATGCAAAAAAGTATCCTTATATCGCGTCAGTAACATTGTCCTGTGGGTGAGAAATTGATGACATTGCATAGAGGTGCATGGTGAGCTATGCATATGGTCGATAAAAATAAATAAATGGGAAGATGCTGAATATTAGAATGAAGAACAGTACTGATAAGATTGAGAATGGAAAAGAGATTGTGATGTGGAGAGCATTAAAATACCATTTGAAGATTAATTAATCCAGTTACACCAGCCATTGGCAAGTCAAAATTCAGCCCTTGCAAGTAGAACTTCCCCCCGGTGAGTATGCCATTGACCCTCCACATTTGCAGTGGAGAATAACTTTGGAGGCCTGGTTATTAGTTTAGGACTTGGAATTTTAAGCCCTGTAAATATATATAGGTCATAAATAAATATAAATATATATATATATATACACATTTGTGTGCAGGGCTTAGAAGCCGTAAGGAAAGCATAATTAAAAATCCAATATGTACAATATAGAAATATGGAAAAGTGGTTTCTGATGTGTCTGAACCAACGATGTGGTAGGCCTGTAATAAAAAGGGCAAAAATGAGTATACCATACAGGATTTATTTAGCCTACAAATTCCCAACATATACCATCTATTACATATTCATATTACAGAAAGCTTGGCTTATTTCCCTTATGGGCTGGGGTATGTATCTGGCGTAAGCGGAGGATTTCCACAGCCCTAATGCTTTAATAATGTGTACTGGTATGTTTTTGCTAGATGCAGTGGAGGTTGCCCTTATACGGAAGGAGTGGCCTGAGTAATTTGATGCATTAAGGCCTAATCTTACTAGTAATACCCTGATATAGAGCAAGAATGTATTTGTATTGAGAGCAGTGTTGTGTAAAGCTGGTAGAGGTTGGGTAGAGGAAATAGGAACAGAGGTTAAAAAATTATCTAGTACTCGCACTGTACACCATTTGTTGTCTGTAATTGTGAATTGTTACCGCCTGCTGCCTCCGGGCAGTTTTTGTATGGCTGAGGGATAAGACATAGTGGTCTTTTAATAATCTTAGATCTGTTAATATAAAGTGGGAAGTGATGTTTATGGTGGTTAATTCTCTTGGTCTGAGAAAACCATAGAAAGCTAGGCAAATGGTGGTTTTCATTATGTGATTTGTGTTTGGTTCAAAAGGGGCCATGTCGGTTGGAAAGTGATTGGAAGAGTTGGCTATGGATAGGTAACCTAGTGAATGTTGGGGTAGGTGTTGAATTCTTAATTCCCTTAAATATAGTTTTAATTTGATAGGGTGACAAGAAACTGTGGGCGTTTGGCCATTGTGTGAGTATGTAATGTTGTATACCTGTCAGATATAACTTGATGGTGTTAAATTATCATTTTAATTTAAGGTGGCAAAAAGCAGTGAAAGCTTAAATAGTTTCCATGGAATATTTATTTACAACACGAAATTCTAACAAAAATCTGTTAAAAATGCGGAAAGCCTTGTCGTATGATTTTTGTATTATCCGAAATTGCCAGCTGTGAGAGGTGCCGGCCATGAGTTAAGAGGTGTTCTACTCAAATGTCATGTCTTACCACAACAGTGCCAGGGTAGCTAACAGGGCAGCCGTTGGTAAAGTTCTGTGGAATTCCTGAAACCGAGAGCAAGATAGGTGATCAGCGGCCACATTATGAATGCCAGGAATGTGGACACACACCGAGAAGAAATTTTCCCTGCTCTGGTGCATATGTATACGTTGGGGGAAATTTCCCCGAAAACATAGACAAGCGTACCAGCGGCAAAAAAAAAAACAGTTTGAGCACTTCCAATTTTGAAACAAGCTAGGAAAAAAATTCCTTCTTGACCCCAGAATAGCAGTCAGATTTATCCTTGGATCAAGCAGTTATTACCCTACATTGGAAGATTATATCGTTGAATATTCTGTTTTTGCAAGCACTCATCTAGTAGCTGTTTGAACATATGTATGGACTCTGATAAAACCACTTCTTCAGGCAGAGAATTCCACATCCTTATTGTTCTTACAGTAAAAAAAAACCTTTCCTTTGCCTTAGACGAAATCTTCTTTCTTCCAGTCTAAACACATAACCTCGTGTCCTATGTAAAGTCTGGTTTGTGAATAGATTTCCACACAATGGTTTGTATTGGCCACGAATATATTTGTATAATGTTATCATATCCCCTCTCAGGCGATGTTTTTCTAAACTAAATAGGTTTAAATTTGTCAACCTTTCTTCATAGCTGATATGTTCCATTCCTTTTATTAATTTTGTAGCCCGCCTCTGCACTTTTTCTAGTGCCATAATATCCTTCTTTAGAACAGGTGCCCAAAATTGCACCGCATATTCAAGATGTGGTCTTACCAGTGATTTATAAAGAGGCAAAATGATATTCTCGTCCCAAGAATGAATGCCATTTTTCATGCAAGACAATACCTTACTGGCCTTGGCCACTGCTGATTGACATTGCACATTGTTACTTAGTTTGTTGTCTATAACAATTCCCAAATCCTTTTCGTGTGTTGTTATCCCTAATTCGCTTCCATTAAGGGTATACGTTGCTTGTGAATTCTTTATGCCAAAGTGAATAAATTAGATTTTTTTAAACATTCAATTTTCATCTGCCATTTGAGTGCCCAGTCCCCCAATCTATCTAAAACCCTCTGCAGCAAAGTAAAAATTCTAGTTTACCGACCTATACCAGAAGCCACTAGTCACCAGATGCCACTAGTCACTGATATAATCATTGAAGTTTTACTGAAACTCTAAACTCACCTGCTTTCCAATAATATAGGAAATTTCAGTAAAAGAAGTTGCAATGGTCCAAAGCATTCCTATAGTCAGGGGAGTGAATGGATTCTACCATTTCACAATTAGCATTACATTAACATTCCACAGAGTGATGAAGATTGCACTAACAGTTTTTAAAAATTTTATTATAAAAAAATATATGCTATAACGGTACTTAGTATATTGAGTAATTATGCCCAAATACTCTGTTCTTTTACATTACAATATTATTTTTACAATCTGTTTCAATTTTAGTAAACTTTACTGCTACTAATGCCTTCACGGTTTTGACAAACACCAATATGCAATGTATTTGTTATATATTTGTTTTTGTCACACCTACTGTATTTGAGAAAAAAATCATATTTGCTTTTATGCTGAAATGTTTGCATTTATGACAAGATAAAGGGCACTGTATACAAAAGCTGTTCTTGTTCCAAATATTTTATAAATACTAAACAATTCAGTGACAAATAAAATTTGTAAATTTACTTCAATTTATATTTTACATTTGTCTGCAAAGCAATACATGAACACAATTGCTGTGTTATGTGTTTGTATGCTAACTATGCATTTTATGTAATAGCATCAATATTGTTCAATTATTGTGAAAAAAACTTCTCACCAAAAGTGTTCTTTCTAAGTTTATGATCAGCTAGCTACATTCTTTATTCTTTTTTTCTCATTATTTGTAGTATGCATGTGTTTGATGTAAACTAACAATAAATTAATCAAAGGCTTTTAACCCATTACATCACATTAGTGAAACATTCATAGTAAACATTCAATGGTATAAATTTAGCTTGGTTGCTGCCTCTACGTGCTGCTTCAAAGTGTGTGCTTGGAGATATTCTGGAGGTTGTCTGAGATATACAGTAGGAAAAAAAAAGGTAATTAAATTACCTCATTAAAATGGCAGACTTAGTTCAGTGTCATAATTGTTGTGCATTTGTTTCACGTTTCCACTTTTTGGAGATTTGGATGCTGTCTAATCTGTAGACAGTTATCTATATTAAAGCAGGAGATTGTATTTTTGAAGTATGAGATTTGTAAATGATCCATTAAACAAACTCAGGCTGGGACTGTTGCAAAGCCCCTGCCAAAGATACCGCCTAGGAATGGCAGATGGATTACTGTAGGATCTGGTAGATTTAGAGTTGTGGATAAAAGGCATATTGCACAGTCTGTGGCTCTATATAATTAATTTTCAGCACTTTCAGAGTGTAATGGTGTTGTGTGAGTGAGTGTAGTGGTGCTTAGGCACCAAGTAAAGTGATTTTATGTAGACAGGCTCAGGCACCGAGTGTAGTGGTGTTATGGAGACAGGCTCAGTCACTGAGTTTGTGGAACCAACCAATGACAAAAAGGATACGGTGAGGCCTAATAGAAAGTAGTTATTGTTGCAGGGACTCTATCATATGAGGTATGTAGCTGGACAACAGTGGCCTTGTGAGATATTTTCCTGGAGCTACTGCTCGCAGAGACAGGAGATGCATTCTTAATACGGTTAAGCAAGCAAAGAAGGAAAGAGAATTGGATGTCCATCTAGGGACAAATGACTTGGCTTGCAATGAGATTTCAGATGTAAAGGAAGTTTTTTGTGTGAATGAGTTTAAGCATGCGTGGGATAGGCATAAGGCTATCCTGGCTATAAGATAAGGCCAGAGACTAATGAAAGTATTTAGAAAATTAGGCAGACTATGTTTCTATATGTAAATGGTAATACATAGAATACATTATCTAAAGTAAAAGAAATACATGAGCACTGTCTTGTACAATAGGCTCTGTACAGGTGTAGAACAGGCTCTCTGGAGGTTGTTTTTAAACTCTGCTCACAAACATCAATGAACAGGAAACAGCTCAATTTTTGAGGCCCCTTTCACAGCGCAAGGTCTAGGCCCCCAGGGCCTGACCATGAGTATGCCTACAAGGCCCACCCATAAGTCCACCAACATGTCCAACACCTGAATTTGCTCGGAGGGAGTGGAATGCATGTGTGTAGGGGATATGTTATGTGTTATTGTAGAGGATGTAATGTGTGTGTGAGTGAGTGTAGTGGTGCTTAGGCACCAAGTAAAGTGATTTTATGTAGACAGGCTCAGGCACCGAGTGTAGTGGTGTTATGGAGACAGGCTCAGGCACTGAGTTTGTGGAACCAACCAATGACAAAAAGGATACGGTGAGGCCTAATAGAAAGTAGTTAATGTTGCAGGGACTCTATCATATGAGGTATGTAGCTGGACAACAGTGGCCTTGTGAGATATTTTCCTGGAGCTACTGCTCGCAGAGACAGGAGATGCATTCTTAATACGGTTAAGCAAGCAAAGAAGGAAAGAGAATTGGATGTCCATCTAGGGACAAATGACTTGGCTTGCAATGAGATTTCAGATGTAAAGGAAGTTTTTTGTGTGAATGAGTTTAAGCATGCGTGGGATAGGCATAAGGCTATCCTGGCTATAAGATAAGGCCAGAGACTAATGAAAGTATTTAGAAAATTAGGCAGACTATGTTTCTATATGTAAATGGTAATACATAGAATACATTATCTAAAGTAAAAGAAATACATGAGCACTGTCTTGTACAATAGGCTCTGTACAGGTGTAGAACAGGCTCTCTGGAGGTTGTTTTTAAACTCTGCTCACAAACATCAATGAACAGGAAACAGCTCAATTTTTGAGGCCCCTTTCACAGCGCAAGGTCTAGGCCCCCAGGGCCTGACCATGAGTATGCCTACAAGGCCCACCCATAAGTCCACCAACATGTCCAACACCTGAATTTGCTCGGAGGGAGTGGAGTGCATGTGTGTAGGGGATATGTTATGTGTTATTGTAGAGGATGTAATGTGTGTGTGTGTTTTTATGGAATGTAGTGTATAGGAATACCAGTTTGTGTATGGGATGCAGTGTGTGTGTGTGTATAGGGGATGCAGTGTGTTTGTGTGTAAGGGATAGAAAGCAGTGTGTGTTTGTGTATAAGGAATGCATTATGTGTTTCTGTGTGTGTGTGTGTGTGTGTGTGTGTAAGGGATGCATTGTGTGAATCTGTGTTTGTAAGGGGTGCATTGAGGGTGTGTAAGAGGCATTGTGTTTCTGTGTGTGTAAGAGAAACAGTGTGTGTGTGCATGTGCGTAAGGAATGCATTGTGTGTTTTTGTATATAAGGGATGCATTGTGTGTGCAAGGGCTGCCTTGTGGGTGTGTAAGGGAAGCATGGTGTTTTTCAGTGTGTGTGTAGGATTTACTGTATGTTTCGGTGTGTTAGTAGGGATGCATTGTATCATTGTGTGTGTGTGTGTGTGTGTGTGTGTGTGTAAGGATGCATTGTGTGCTCTCCTCTCCCGCCCTCCCCTGGTGGTCTCTCCCCCCCTTCCCATGGTGGTCTCTCCCCCTCCCCTGGTGGTATCTCCCCTTTCCCACCCTCCCCTAGTGGTATCTCCTCTCTCCCCTCCCTCCCCTGGTGGTGTCTCCCCTCTCCCCTGTGGTGGTATCTCCCTTCTCTACCGTGATGGTATCTCCCCTTTCTCCCCCCTGGTGGTATTTCTTTTAGCTTCACGTTTGCAGTTTTATCGATGTTCAACAGACTGCACACATCTCTGCGGATTGTTTTTCTTTTGCCTGATCTTCATTTGTTTTGTTATTCAAACGGAAGCAGATACCCCTCCTCTCACTTTTTTATATCCCTTTCTTCCTTCATTTACTTGCTGTTAAGCAGATGGAAATTGTGATTTATGAATATATTACTAGGGAAATGTATGTGCTACTTTTCTTTTTCTTGCTATATCATTTTAATCTTGTGTAACAACTACTTATTTATTTTTCTGTATAGTAGTGATTACTTTTCTTTTTTTAACAAAAGTCTTTCATTCAACAGATCTGTCATGTCTTCTTTTGTAGACAACGCTAATATAAGACAAATGGTTAAAAATATCACTTAGCAAGGTATTTAATCTAGCACATTAGCAAGATATTTCATCTAACTCATTCATTAGGGTTATTTAGTAAAGTTAAAATGCAAAGTGAATTTAAAGTTAATTTCAAATTTGAGATCAAAATACCAAAAATGTATCAATTTTCTAAGACTGCTACTTTCAGTTTAGCTATTCTGGACTGAAAATGAAAATTCACTTTGACTTCTTATTTTAGTGAGTAACCATGACAGTGTGTAACAGTTAAAAGGGAATGTATAGTATTAGGAATATAAAGTTGTATTCCTAACACTATAGAGCCCTCTGGTCCCCCCTGCTTCACAGCCCACCTTCTAGCACATAATATGTTAAAAAAAACAACTTTATTAACTTATTAACCCAGGTCCAGTACTGACAACACGGTCCACAGCCCATCATCACATGGGGGGATCTAATGAACATGTGCGTGCATTAGGCCTTCCTGATAAGAGAGCATTGCCTCAATGCTTACTGATGGGGTTTTCTCTGATGCTGGATGTCCTCATGCAGAGCATGCCCAGCATTGTTTTATGGAGTCAAACTTTGTAAAAATCCAGGATGTGTCTCTAGTGGCTGTCAGGTAGACAGCCACTAGAGGTAGTCTTACTCCTGCAATTTAAACATATTTTTTTTTTCTCTGGGTGAAAGGGACGAGTGCGTGGTCAGTTACCCGCTGACATTTCTCTTTTATTTTTCCAAGGATCTTCTTTTTTCTACTTAAAGGACTCCTGCTTCCAATTGTTCATTAAAGGGAAATTAGAGGCAACAAACCAACTTCAGCTTAATGAAGCGGTTTTGGTGTGTTGTGCCCCATGTAGTCTCTCTGCTCAATTTTCAGCCATTTAGGAGTTAAACTACTTTGTTTATACAGCCCTAGTCACACCTCCCTTTATGTGACTTACACAGCCTTCCTAAATACTTCCTGTAAAGACCCATCTAATGTTTACCCTTCCTTAATCGCACATTCTGTTGAATCTAGTTTTCACATTTATTTTCTCCTGCTCTAGACCCTACATGAGCCCCTTATGTGTGATTAGAGTTAAATTTACAGAGCAGAAGACAAAAACAAGCACGTTAACATATGATTCAAAATAAAACCATTTTTTCATTCAGGATAATTGAGCAGTGAGACTGCAGTTGCATGATCTACACACAAAAACACTTTATTGACGCCAATAGTATCCTTTTAATACAAGAGTACAAAAAGGAAAAGATTACACTAATTCGTTATAAAACTTCTTTCACTTTCTATTTTTTTAAGCCATATATCCAGTATAATTATCTAATTTTGGCAATTTAAAATTGAAATTGAAAAAGTGACCAATATTGCATAGTCATAAAGCCAGGCAATATTACAGCCATTTTTACATGTCAGCGCAGTTAGAGACACATTTTTCACTCCTTTTTTAGCTGCCCAAACTGCTTTCTTGAATTCGGCACCAATATTCACTGACTGATTTATAATTATTATTTTTATAATCTTTCGAATACGTTCGGAAGAACCAATTTTTTTCGGTGCAAAATATATCCCTGTTGCATAAGGATAGCTTTTTTTTTTTTTTTGCAAGTCAACTTTTTGGCCTATATATATGTAAAAACTTAATTTGAGAGTTGCAGATCTTACAGAAACAATTTGCTATTTATTCCAAGAATTATATGTACCACTAGTTGTGTATTAGAAGTCAAATACAAAGCACTAGAAATCAGCAAAACATGTGACATTTAGAATTTCAGATGCTTAACAAAACAACATGTCTCTAATATAACATAGGAACTCCCACAGGAATATAATTAGCTCTGCAGTATGCAGATAAGAAAAAATGTCTTGAAAATGTAAATAGCAAATGCTTAGGATAATAGTAATCCAACATTTAGAAAACATCAAAGATTAACATGTGCAGAACTGGAAATAATTTTACAATTTTAAAATTTTAAAAAAGTGTCTTTACAGCACATTCATTAAATCCAAAAAGCAAACAGGAAAGACATTTGCTATAATTTTTAAGGGTAATATCTTACTGTAGGCACTGACAGGTAATGGCAAATAGGCATGGAGGATCTCTTACCAGATCAATAATTCTTTATCAAAATCTTAGATTTCAAATAGCACGCAATCTCTGCTCACTCTTAACACTGAATAATTCGATGTTTTACAAACACTTATTTAAGTTAAAGGGTCACCTGAACAACTACAACTTATTGAATTTGTTCTCGTGAGTAGAATCAATATCTTCAGGCTTTGTGCTGTAAACACTGTCTTTTCAGAGAAAATGCAGTGTTTACATTACAGCCTACTGATAACTTCACTGACCACTCCTTAGATGGCTGTTAGAGATCCTTCTTGGGTCATGGCTGCCTAAAATGCATCCAAACATTCAGTGTCTCCTCCCTCTGCATGCAGACACTGAACTTTCCTCATAGGGATTCATTGATTCAATTAATCTCTATAAGGAGATGCTGATTGGCCAAGGTTGTGTTTGAATCATGCTGGCTCTGTCCCAGATCTGCCTCCTTGTCAGTCTCAGCCAATCCTATGGAGAAGCACTGTGACTGGATCAGGCCACCACCTCTGATGATGTCAGCAGACAGCTTGCTATTCTGAGGCAAACAGTATGCAGAGCTACATGTTTGTGTTCCTGACCCTATAGTGTTCCTTTAAGGTAAGTTCTTTCACTAAACTGTTTAACCTTCCTCTCTATAAATCTGGATCATACATTAAACACCACATTTAATATCGTATAATGGATCACCGATTACTATTATTTCTATCAATATTACACTTCAATAGCTCCTGAAAGGGTAAAGTAACTGTGATCTTTACTTTCTATGAGTTACCACAGCGGCAATTTCTTGCCATTCATACTCTGGAGGCAAACCAAAATTGGTTAAAGCTACACAACAGTAGATCTCCTTCTAAAAGCCCAAATACTTTATATTTTCTGCAAAATGTTAGCTATACCTCAAAGTCATACTAAATGTTGGAAAATCTATAAATTAAAGCAAATGTCAACGAAAAGTGAATATATAAGTGAATAAGCAAAAATAAATGTGCGTCTTGGAAAATGTTTTGCTGGCAGCCCCAATGTTTCAGCAATCTCCTCAGATCCATATGTCATGGTATTTATGAATGGAATCAGAAAAGTAGAGAAGTACAGCATAACCTTGTACTACTTTAATATAGTTAATTTGTATTCCTCAAACACAAGCAATATGACATAAAATACATAAATAAATAAAATAATTTAAAACCCTTCAGTATATTTTTCCTGTCAGCTTTCTATTTCCACTCTTTCACCTCACAATTTGTCCTTCATATTGGCTAGCTGTGTGTGCACTTTGATTGTGTTGAAGTTTGGATGCATAATGACTGCACAGTGTGTGCTGCAGATTGTATATGTGGGGTTGTATTGTGTCTTGTGTGTTAAAGGTTGTACGTATCAGTGTCTGCTTGATTTTAAAGCTATGTATGGGGAGGGTTCTTGTATGTTATATCTGTGAGGAGGCTGTGTGTGTTTCCTTGGTGTTACCGCATGTGTAATGTGTGTTTGGGGAAGCTGCATGTGTGGGGTGACTGTATATGTCATGTCTTATGTGGTGACGTTGTGTGTTTTGTGTTGAGTGTGGGTAACTGTGAGTGTGTTGCGGCTGTGTGTAATGTGTATGAATAGCTGTGTGCGGTTGCATGTAAAGTGTACGAATAGCTGTGTTCAGTTGTGTGAGATTTATACGGCTCTGAGTGATGAGTGCAGGTAGCCAGTGGTGGCTGTTTTATTTGTTTTGTTTTTTGCAATCGAACGTTCATTATGGACAAGTCATACAACAGCCTTACAAATTATAATAAAGAAACAATGAGACTGAAGTCCTGCAATTAATAAAACTCAAACTGAGAGTTACATGTGCATTGAGAATAATCTGAGAGAGATAATTGTGATTATTATTAATAACTGTTAACATCACAAATATGGATAATAGTTTTCAAGTGCCATGATGCTTCCTAAGGTATGGTGATTCCTTCAACATATGATATTGGCTGTCAGAGATAAGATTTTAATTATGTTTGATAGTGGGCAAAACTGTTGAGTTTCTGTTAAATGGCCTGAGCAAAATGAAGCTTTGTAAAATATGTTGTCAGACCTATTCTCAGGATCAGAGTTCCCATTGGGTTGAGTAGTTACTTGCTTACATGCAAATATCTTGTAAGGGGCACCTGTTTTCAGCATGTATAATGTGTTTTTTTTTGTAGCTTAAGGTGGCTGGTGAGAACAGTTTCCCCAGTAGACCAGTCAGCCTCCAATGGTAGAAAGGGTCTGCATAGTACTGTAATAGAGGGTGTAAAACTCAGTGCTTCCCCAGCTCCTTTAATGTCTTTGTATGAGGGAAGACAGGAAGAGGAAGGGATCAGTTCCCATCTGCCCACTAGTAACCTCTCACACAAGAAATGCCTTGCACAAGGAGCAGGAGTGGTACTGATCTACTGCAGCTCAACAATTAATCAGAAAATGCTGGCTGTAACACAGAAACATATAAGAGTTAGTACTTTACAAATAACTCTTCAACCTTTTCCCTAGATCTAAATCTAAAACTTTTCAAAACCTAAACAATACTTTTCCTTAGTCCTACATTTAGCCACTTAAAGTCTAAACCTGAAAAACATTTACCTTAATCCTGGGCTTAAACGTACATTACAGGCGCTCAAATTACTTCATCTCGTTGAAGTAGTCTGAGTGCAGTGTACCTGTCCCACTTTTTCCGGCAATGTAAATCATTATAGTTTTTGAGACAGTGCAATAATTACCTTGAAGGACTAAGACTGCCTCTAATGACTGTTACTTAGACAGCCACTAGAGGCACTTCCTAAATGCTAACAGACTCTGAGTTCCCTAAATAAAGTTGTACATCCTTATGCTCTGCATTAAGACTACCAGAATCAGTGAAATCCAAATAGGAAAGCATTGAAGCAATGCTTTCTTAGTGGGAGAGCCTAATGCGCCTGCGGCACTCATCGCACATGCGCCCTAGCCCTCCCTGTAGGATGACATTGGAGAAGGTGGATATAGTAAGTGCTTACAAGGTGGTTTTTAATCATTTACCTGCCGGGGGGGGGGGCACAAGAGAGGGGGCGAGAAGAGGGCATTATAGTGTTAGAAATACAGATTTGTATTCCTATCACTATAGAATCCCTTTAACTTCCTTTAACTTAACTCTTAACTAAGCTCCTCGTGCATTACCAATACTAAATTTAACCTAATTCTAAACTAAATAATTCTAAAAAAACACATGTACCCAAATATTCAAATTAACCTTACTCTAATCCTAAAATGTAGTTATCAAATTTTCATGGAAGGTGAGCTTGTTTGAGAAGAGCCTTTGCGGGTCTGCCGGTGCTGACCCTGCCCCAATCCACCTCCTTTGCTGACATCATCAGAACTGATGATCTCAACCAATCCCATAGTAAAGCATTGGATCAGCTGAGATAGTAATTTCTGATGATGTCAGCCAAGGAGGTGGGGTGGAGCCAAATGCATTGAATCAATGCATCTCTATGTTGAAAGTTCAGTGGCTCCATGCAGAGCGTAGAGATGCATGACGCCCCTCTAGTGCCTGTCTGAGTGACTGCCACTAGAGGTGTTGCAAGGCAGCAATGTAAACATTGCCTACTCTCTGAAAATACACTGTTTACATGAAAATACCTGCGAGGACATGGTATACTTGCCAGAACAACTACATTAAGCAGTGTGCTTAAAGTGTCTAAACTCTAAATATCCAATTTCTATAATAATAAAGTGCTGCAGAATATGTTGGCACTATATACATTCTAATTAAATTAATCTATTTAAAGGAATTTGCTTTTGCATTTAGCACGAGTGGTAATTTACTGATCAAATTGAGATTTGTTTGTGAAAATATATTTATAATTTAAAACTATTTTAGCAGGTTGACTGAGTTCACATCAGAGGGTAGCAATTATATGTCAATGCACAAATAAGGACAATTAGGCAAATCAATCTTTACAGCATATTTTTTACAATTAGTTTTTCTGTAAGTTAGTTGTTGCCCCATGTGTCATTGGCCTGCTCTCATTAGACGGGCAAGAGGGCATCTACTACATTTGTTGAATTTTGTGACTTTTATATTTAAATATTTTGAAGGCTATAACGTATATTATTTTTCAATATTACTTTAGTATTGATTTTTGGACTAAAGTGAAGTTAACATACTTATCTATTATGAGCTATACCAACATAATTTACCTTTTATGCCGTTTAGATCCCATTCAATAACGAATAATGATATTATAAAGTATTTGATAGCTTTATGTGCTGAAATAATTTTAATGTAAAAACATAATACTCTAGTTTTATGTTTTATTCATTAAGCAACTGTAGCTATTATTGCTAAGATTGATCTGTCAATCAGCTGAATCTCTTATAATTATAACTGAATAACAAGTCCCCAGAGAGGGTTGATATGTATATTACCATATTCTAGGCTGAACTTAGGTAAACAGAAATCACTAATCAGCAATTCAAAATTGCCAAGAGAAAAAGTTCTTAATACTTCAGAATCAATAAAACACATATTAGCTGTTTGTATGCCACAATGCCTAGTCGTTCTCCATTTATGTCAATAGTAAATATGGCTGTGGTTTTAAACTAGTTGCATATATTACTATAATCATTGGGGTTTCTGGGAGGTTACTTTTAAAAAAGGAAAGGTAAGTCTAAATGTCCCTTAATTCACAGTTTGAGTGAGTTGGTAAATATCTGGGCTGTTATTAAGCACTATATAGATTAATACAACTGCGCACACACACAAAAAAAAAAACATTTTAAATGTACAAACCTAGTTAAAATCACATATTTAAGCAAATATGGACATTTAATTACAATTGCCATGTTAAAATTAGGGTAGGACTCATTGATATTGGAGTACTGTGTAGTCAGGGCTGGCCTTAGGCCAATAGGCACCCTGTACGAGAAATCTTCACAGCGCCCCCTCCCCCATCCTCCCCCTTCCAGGTCATACACCTTCATCCATGTATGTGTGTATATGAGTGTAGTGTTTGTATAGGGGATTTATTAATTAAAAAAATATTTAAAAACAAATATTCATTCCCCCTTCCCTGTTACCTTGCAGTGAGGGAGAGTGCTGATATCTCTG
This sequence comes from Pelobates cultripes, assembly GCA_933207985.1. Taxonomy (NCBI): domain Eukaryota; kingdom Metazoa; phylum Chordata; class Amphibia; order Anura; family Pelobatidae; genus Pelobates; species Pelobates cultripes. The sequence continues at coordinate 135,156,854 of OW240915.1, read as the reverse complement.
GTGCTCCACTATGCTGGGAATCTGGTCTGCCCTTCACCGGGTGCAGACTATAAGTAATTGTCTCGCGAACTCAGGTATTTACCTCTTTCCATTATGGGATGGTAGGGGGGAGTGCAGGCAGTGCATGTACACACACACACACACACACACACACACACTGTTAAAGGCATACAGGCACACACACTCTGTTACAGGCAGTCAGTCATGCACAGTTGCAGTCACAAACACAGTTACAGTCACACACAGATACACACACGCATACACACGCGCAGACAGTGACACATACACTGAACTGAAATTGGATAAATACTTACAAAAACATAACATACAGGGATATAATTTCTAATTAGTGGGGAATAGCTGCTTGAGGCAGACAGTGACACAGAGGCAGACAGTCACACACACACAAACACACTTACACACTTACACTGGAGGCAGTGCAGTTCCTGGATATTAGTTATTGGGGAAGCAGGGACTCCTTTCTGCTTCCTGTGCAGCAGTTACAAGCCATTGGCTAATGGGCGCTTTAAGCTCCGCCCCACTGTCATTGTAGCCCTGCCTCTGCATGTCAAGAAGACCCACCTCTGCTGCTCGTAAACTCCGCCTCCTGCTGCCATGCTATTTTTATATTAGTGATGGGTGGAGAATAATGTAATCCTCCACCCGGTTACCTGCTTTAGCTCCCCTGCACTCCTATAACCCGGCCGTGTGCGAGTAGTGGCAGCCGCATGGATACCCCTGCTACCATGGCGATCTGTGCAGACATATAGCTTGCACACCCCTAAGGCCGGCACTGTGTCTAGCTTAACACAATATGGCCATATGATGTAACAAAACTCTTAATATTTGTTTCCTAATACAGGTTATTTTAAGTAGTCTTATAAGATTTCAAACTGTATTTTTGCGTGTGCGCAGTTCCCTTAGCCCCGTAAGGACATAGCTTCAAAAGTTTGTCTTGCACTTAAGGACACAAGCAATTTTTGCATTTTTTGTTGTTTGCGTTCAACTGCAATTTGCATTTTAATAATTAATTGCACCAACACATATTATATACCGGGTGCAAGTAGTAGGATCGGGGAGCAGCGCCTGTTATGGAATTCCCATGCTCCGAGTGATTTGGAGGAGGGAAGGAAAAGACACAGATATAGTGTAGTATGTTAGGATGAAGGAAAAGTAATTGCACTTACAATTTTTTGGAGATTATACTCAGTACCAGAGATGTACGCCTGGACAGTATAATCCCCGTCTATGGATATGTATGGTCCTTGGATGTCCTCAAAAGGGGGTCTCCAGAGGAAGTAGGGTAATTCTCCTTTCCAATAGCAGGGGGCCGGTATTCGAATAGTTGGTGATATATAAAAAAAGAGGATAGAAACACAAAATAGTGCTCTCTGGATAATACAGAATAAAATGTTAAAATATGGAGGTATACTCACAAGTGAAGAGCAAATGGGATATTGCTCAATATATGCAGGCGTAGGTGGTATGATCCCCACCAAGGATATCCCACCTCAAGGCCTCCAGTGGGGGTGTTGGAGAGAGTAGAAAGGAATTATATTTAAAAATAAAATAAAAAAGAATAAAAGGATAGGCTTGGAGGCTCCAATAGTATAAATGGGGTATCTTTGTTGGAGACAAAAAAATCAGTAACATAAAACAGCTTTGTGCAATAATGTGTGCATAATTAGTGCAGGTTCCAGAAAGTAATTAAAAATAATTTAATTTAGTTGTTCTGATTTACAGATTATATAATTTGTCTAGGATTTTACTGTTTTTTTGGTAGTTACAGGTCACAAAACAAAAGGAGTAAAAAAAACTTTTAATTTGGAACAATTTTAGAATTTGGTATATTTGTCTTATAGGCTTAAAAGTCATTTAAAAAAAAACTAAATTGCAACACAAAAGTATATATTTATATAAAATTTCACAAGGTTATTGTGACACTTTTTAAGTAGCCATTTCACCGCCAAATTTTGTTTTTTTTTGTTTTTTGACACACAAACTTATAACAAAGATCTTCTCATGTGTATTTTGTAAAGTTGGTGTGTGCTATTCCTGTACAAAACTTTATTTTGTGTTCAGCTATATTTGTTGAGTACAACGATAACCCCATTGTTTGTCTTTGACACTTTTTCGTGACGCTCCAGTGCCATATAGGAGACCTGTCCATTTTAGTATTTACAGTAGAATTTGTAAAAGTACACACTCCAGGGTATCTTATATGGTGCATATTGTGCCTTAACATGCCCCCATTTTTTCACCAATATATGTAAAAGTTTGTGGGAAAAAATATTTTTGGCATTTTTTACATACATTTTTGCGGGGCATTTTGTATGAATGCCTTTGGCAATATTTCGTGAAGTTACAGTACCATACAGAAGACCTCTCCATTTCAGTATTTACAGTAGAATTTTGAGAGATGGATTTGATGGGCCCATGTTTCAATTTGGGACATTATAGCAGTTTGACTGTTAAAAAAGCCTACCATTTCTTAAAGTAGACACCCTTGCGTTATTCAAAAGGCATATTTTAAAGGGACACTATAGTCACCAGAACAACTACAGCTTATTTAATTTGTTCTGGTGAGTAGAATCATTACCTTCAGGCTTTTTGCTGTAAACACTGTCTTTTCAGAGAAAATGCAGTGTTTACATTACAGCCTAGTGTTAACTTCACTGGCCACTCCTCAGATGGCTGTTAGAGATCCTTCCTGGGTCATGGCTGCCTAAAATGCATCCAAACATTCAGTATCTCCACCCTCTGCATGCAGACACTGAACTTTCCTCATAGAGATTCATTGATTCAATTTAGCTCTATGAGGAGATGCTGATTGGCCAGGGCTGTGTTTGAATTGTGCTGGCTCTGCCCCTGATTTGCCTCTTTGTCAGTCTCAGCCAGTCCTATAGAGAAGCATTATGATTGGATCAGGCTACCACGTCTGATGATGTCAGCAGACAGCTTGTTTTTCTGAGGCAAACAGTATGCAAATCTACAGCTTCAGGCTTGAATACAGTAAGATTTTGCTATATTTATGGAGGCATGATGGGCTCAGGGGGGCTAGATGGTGATTTTAACATTATAGGGTCAGGAATACATGTTTGTGTTCCTGACCCTATAGTGATCCTTTAAACCTTAGCGTAGGATTATTTTTTTGCTAGTTTGTACCAAGTCTAGCAGCAATTAGCATTTTTTTCTGCCTTTTTGACACACACTTGGAGATGTTACTATATATTTTGCAATCCTTATGTGTACTACTAGAGTATAACACCTAATATGTTGGTCAGCTATGTCGTCTTAGTACAACAATACCCTCATGTTTACCTTTTTCAGGTATATGTGGATGTTGACACACCAATTTCATATTTTTCAAAAGAGGATACTGGGCCTAAGTCTCATTTTAGCAGCTCAGGATTGCAAATTACCTCTCAAAGACCACATCTATTTTTAAATACAAGCACCTCATTAATTTAAATTATGAAGAAGTGCATATTGTTTACTGTGAAAGGGGGAATATTTGGCAGAAAACCTTATCAGTGTGTAGTACCAAGTCATCTGTGTCACGGGCAACGCTGTCACGGATACCGAAACCAAAACACACAGACAGACAACAAAGAGAAAGAACACGGAGAGAGAAACTGGTAATACCGGTCATTAGAATGGCTGGTCTATACAAGCAGAGAAGAGTCAAGTTACAAACTGAGGTCAAAGGAGTAAACTGAAACGGAGCAACGATAGGACAAGCCGAGGCCAAGCATCAGAGAAGACAGGATAAATGGGAGATAAAGCCAAGATTTGGTAACCAAGCAATCAAACAGATGACTAAAATCACACCCCAAAACCAGTCTACTTATTTGGCCTGTGGAAAATGCTAAAACCGTTGCCAATACATAGGCCGGGCTGAGAGGGGCAATCAGGGCAGTAATAACTGGTCTCAGCTCTTACTCCCCTCTTGTAACACACCCTGCACCTTTTATGGGGGTTTTTCTTTCTGGGGATTGATGGAATGCTGCCTCCATTCTTCTACTAGGCTCCACTGATGGTCCCCCTCTGTTGAACTCAAGAAGCCCAGAAATGAGCTGGGACTGAAATGAAATAAACATGCATTTCAGCTCAGCATTTGCCTTTTTACAAATTACAGAGGCATTGTGGATTGCCGTCCGCATTATATAAATGCCCAATTTTTTGTACATGCCCTGGTCTTTTGCATAATCAAATACGGCTGCATCAGTTGATCAGACAGGTCAACTCCCCACATATGCCAATTGTAATGTTTTATTTAATTTCCTCTTTGCCACAAACTGCAATCTTGCGAATGCACTCACCATGGATGGTGATTAACCTCCTTCTTATTCCAGTACTTTAGTGCGGTAACGGTTCTCACCCTGCCATACAGACAGCCAGAAGTGATCACCCCAGAAGTGTCCAACAGGGGATTTGAACGTGGGTACTTTGCTGTTCTAGGCCTGCTTTACTGCATATAAGACCACAGCAGTTCCTACTTCTTGGAGTATTTCTAACCCTGCTCTACCTGGCTATGTCGCCAGCTGGAATTTACCTGTGGCTATTCCTGTCACTCTTGGTCCACCTGAAGCATTTTGCTAATTAGCTAGGTATACTGCCTCTCTCTGAGGGCAGTGTCAGTTCATTGACTCTGGTTCCTGTTATTGTGAATCTTGATCCAGTGTTCTCCAGACTGCTTCCGTCTTCTGACCTTGATTTATTTCTTTGTTTACTCTGACCTCTGGCTTCCCCTGACTTCGGATTTCCATGACTACTCTTCTACTTGTCCTGTACTGTGACTTTGAGCAATATTCCTGCACAGCCCCTGTGCACAGACTCACTGCCCAGGTGGCTTCTTACCGGGTCACTATGGTCTGTGTTTATTTGCAAGGGTGAGTGTATAACTCTGCATGTCGGACTCCACATCAGGTAAGATCCTGACAAGTGCCAGCAGTTCATTCTGGCAAAGAGCTGCTGTTTCCTGTGTGACTCTTCCAAATAGTGCCACGTGCCACGGTCTCAAAGCAGTACAGCATTTTTATAAGTGGGATACTGTTGTAAAAATTATCAATATATAAGTGACATCCATTGTTCAGTAACGGCATGATTACGTCCCAGACAATTTTCCCACTTGTCCCTTCTATATCTGGGCAACCTGGGGGATCAAGGTGGCTATCCCTTCCTTCGTATACACGGAAGGTGTACACATAGCCACTGACACTTTCACACAACGTATACAATTTGATCCTATATCAGGATCTTTTGGATTGGATGTACTGTTTAAACCCCAGTCTTCCCTTAAACTTCATGAGGGATTCGTCAATAGAAATATGTTTTTGGGGGGTATAAATGGTGGCAAATTTTTTGTTAAAGAGGGCAGTTAGAGGGCGTACTTTATATAGAAGATCACACTGCGGATTACCTTTGGGGGGTGTTATCACTAAAGTGCATAAATCACAGTATGTCTTCATATCTTGGCCTACTCATTGTCTGGGGAAAACATAGGGGTATTTCACATGGAGTTTGTAGACCAATACATTCTAATGGTGGGCTTTTTCATTATCCCCATTAGCATTGTCAGTGCCCAGAATTGTTTCAATTCTGGCATGCTTGTGTCGATGAGAGACTCTTGATTGGGTGCCAGACACTGCTCAGCATACAGATTAGTCTGGGTGACTATCTCCCCAAAATATCATGCCCCAAGAACAGCTGTATACAATCCAGCCAGGCAGGTCAGCCTGTATGCCAGGATTGGCAGTGAACTTAGGGACGTCTGATGAAAAATTATTAGGGGATACCCAGTCATCTGCACCGTGTTCAGCATCAGGGGAATCAGCAATTTCTCCTAATGGTCCTGCAGTATCTGGCACACAGTCCCTGCGTCACTCTCTGAGGCAGTGTCTGTCACCTCTGAGTCGGCCGCTAACAGGGCATAAGCCTCCTCTGCGCTATACTTCCTAAACATTGTGTACTACAGTAATACACTTTAACTAAATAACTAAACTTTAATTTGTTTTACTTTTTTTATTACTTTTCACCCCTAACTAGCTTATTACTTATTAAATTCCTCAGTTCCCACTAATTTCTACCCACCCCAACTAACTAAATCACAAATTGATAAAATAAAACATTGAAGTTAGGGTTATTAAATAATCAAATTTAACCACTGAGGGTAAAAAAAAAAAAAAATGAGATCACAGTAAAGTACTGTGATCTGTATTTTGATCACTGCTCTCAGTGATCAACCAGCAGGGAAAGGATTAATTTTTTATTTTTTTTAAAGAACAGGGTAAAGGGGATTTGGAACCTCTTCAGACAATGTATTCTTTTTAGGGACACAATGTAACAACAATCCATCTCTCTCTCTCTCTCTCTACTTCACAAATCCAACAGAGGTGGAGGGAGGCAGATCTGATATCCCAGCTGCATTGTGACCGCTGTGACTGGCTGTCACAGCGATCACGTCGGCTGGAACATCGCAATTTGCTGTTGCTGGTCTGCCACTGACTCCGAGGCTCCCAGTAACAACCTTAACCCCGCGATCATCGGCACCGTGGCAATCTGTGGTAAATTTTTGCGAATGACGGACCCAGTCCATGATGGGTCGTTAAGTCCTTCACCAGCATGACGGACTGGATCCGTCATGCGTCCTTAAGGGGATAATCTGTATTTTGTACATATTTTGGTCTTTGTAGCAGCACCACTAGTGAGAAATGCATGTTCTAGGTGTGCCCACATACCTTTCTTATCGATTATTATGCAAAATTGTGTTGTAGGTATACCTAAACAATTTAAAGCCTGTCATTTAAACAATCTAATTTTTTTTAATTGAATTATTCACCCTTTCCAGAAAAATTGGGAGGAATAAAATCATTAGCGAATATATAGTATGCTTTTTTTCCGATCTGGTGTGAAATATTTACATAGAGACAGACATATAAAAATGTTAATTAATTACCATCTATTAATGTTGAATGTAAGCATAATGCCCTCAGGAAGTACATATAGTACCACCAAGAAACAGGTTATTACAGGTTTTAAGAATATAATATAATGTGCTCAGAGATCTCTCTCCTCTTCTGTCATCTTCTTGCTTCTCCTCCTAAGCCCTGGGTAGACAATCTTTAACATTCCAATAGTTGTGGACAACATCCTCATTAATGATTTAAAGATTTCCTATCCATGTACTAGAGCAAAGCCAAAAAGCTTGAATTCCAAACTGTGTAGTGAAGGAAGGAGGTGTCACTATTTACAGATCCTCTACAAAGAAAGTGGCATAATGGAGGCATGGGAGAAAAATTTATTTCCCTGCAGAGTGAAGCTCACTAGATGAGCAAAAATGACAAATTGGCTTTTATGGGAAAAATGTACACATTTTAAAAACAGGTTGCAGTAAACACACTACAAACCAAAGTAGACGCGTGTACATTATATAATTTGCACTCACACTTGCATATGGGGAGTATCTGTTGTTGATAAGGGCCAAAGAAAAAACAAAAAGAAATATAAAACAATGTAATAGAGCTATGTGGATTCCAATGTGAATTGCAAACTATTGTATTCACATTTGTAAAAGTCAATGGAATATCAGCTCAGATATATGTAGCTTCTGTACCTCTAAGATGGTTACCCACCTTCTTCTTTAATGCTTCTGAAACAATTGTGCAGTACTACAGATTCAGTCTGATATTTACATAAAAAATAAGTTGAATTGTTTACCCAGAATTGTTTACGTTCGTGTAGTGTGTGCACTGCAATCTGTTTTTTGTGTATGCTATTTCAAGTGTGAAAACACACAGTGATCATCTTATATGTGTGTACATGTTTCTTAGAGATTTACTTTTAGAGTGTGTTAAATTTACACAGTGTTGGTGGAAAAGAGATGAATCGTATTATGGCTTGCAAATATGGTTCAATTTATACTCTACTTCATAAATATGTCTCAAGTTGTCTCAGTATGGATTAGCAGATGTCAGTTTAAAAAAGTAAAATACGTTGGGTTGGATCTAGTGTTGAAGATAAGGGATACAATTCTAATGTGCAATAGAGCAGAAGAAGTGCAGAGTGCAACAATATATTTCTACATATTTTTTATAACTTTAACGTGAATGTGCATTTACATGGCAAATGATCAAATAAAGCTAGTAAAATTATTGACACTTCCTAGCTGGTAGGACAATTGTAAAGGTTGTTTAAGATGTTAGTGCTAGCTTGATAAAATGATAAATGATTCTAGTAGTTAAAGTGCATTGGCAATGAAAGGGAAATAGATGAGAAAGTGGTAAGGTGTTAGAGAAGTCAAACTGGAACATTCTTCATGCTCATTGCTCAAACTGTAAATGCTCTTTAAGTGACAACATAATGTTTCCTTCAATAGCAGAATAACAGTCCATTTGGCTTTTTATGTTTGCATATATGCCGTGGTGGTAGAACATAATCCTGTAACTGCAAGTTTGTATAGATAGACTTTATAAATTTACATTGGTCTATGATGACTGAGTTGTGCTGTAGACCGTTTTTGTGGTATTCATGAAACCTTCTAGATGCATAAAATAATCCATTCACTATGGATCAAGTTAGTATAAGTGAACCCCAAATGTAAAGCTTGGCAACCTTTTCATCTTGGCTCAGCATGGCTGAGGAGAATTTCTAACATGGTTGTTTGAGCCACTCTATGAATAAACATTTCTACAAGACACTAACATATAAAGCAGGACTAGACAACCTTTGGCTCTCCAGATGTTGTGAACTACATCTCACACAATCCTCTTGCAGCCATAAGGCTAGCATGATGGCATACCATTTGAAAACACTCAGCCCATGATATACTAAAAATGGGGTATTTTGAGTGGTGTAGCCACTTTATAATGACCTGAGCGTCACTGGGCACAAACAGGGACAGGCCAAGGTCAGGGGAACTAGAAGTCGTAGTAGTTTGTATAACAAGCCAAATAGTTGGCAGCTAACACAGAGTAATCAGGATAAGTCAACATCAGAATCCAGAAAAACTAATGACTGTAACATTTTGCAGGCTGTGGGTGTGTGGGTGGGGTGGGGGAGGATTCCTAGTGGACGGAAAGTGCTTGACGCACTCTCTGCAGGTCAGTATCCACAATATTTTCATCTCTGTAACGTCATTACGGTGTAAGGTGTTTTTCACAGTGGCGTGAATGTGAATTTGCTAACAGATATGGCTGGCATACAGATTGGTTTAGGTAGCCATATGCTCAAAGATGTCTGCCATAAAATAGTTTGAAATAGCTGATTTCAAATCTGATTTAAATTCCATGAGTTACCATAAATGGGGGTATTTCATGGGCAGTTAAGGATGACCTAATTGTCATCAGACACAGTGGGGTGTTCCAAACGCCCCCTTGTAAGTGGTGGTTCTCAGGGAGTACATCACTAGAAGCCTTGCTTAGGGACTCTTTATTAGAGCCTATCACTATCAACAATCTCAAACTGGTCATTTTCAGATTTACATGTTAGATTGGCAAAACCCTTTTACACGGACTAATACCTAGCCATGATGTTAAAGCAAATTTTTTTGAAAATATATTTTCCACTAACACCAACTCTTTGAACCCACTTCCCAATTCCTACTTCCACCAAACAAAGTAAAGCATACACCCCACCCAAAAAACAAAAGAGCTGACTGAACGCAGTATAAAAAGCTGCAATTAACACTAAAAGGGTTAATAAAAGTTTTTCAAAATGTTTTAATCAGACTGATCACAGATATGGTATGCTGTTCATACACAGCAGGGAAGGGTTAAAAATATTACAATTATTCAAACTTACTTCAAAAAAAGACAAAGATCTGACCCCCAAAACAACTGAACAGTGCTATTTTATTGATGAGATGGATCACAGGCTGTCACCGCGATCACGTGGCAAATGGTGGCTGGAGGTTCACAGGCAGGGTCCCCAATCAGATCTGGCATAGTAAGTGGGATTAGGGGAGTGGGAAGTCAAGAACATTTGGATGTGATAAGCTATCCTAACATTTTTAAAACCCATCTTTTAGAGCATGACTTAACACGTCCTAACATCGATAACTGAATAACTTTTACAGAGAAAAGAGACAGCCTCTCTGCACCAAAATGATTACACTAATTTTTATAGGTGCTTAGAGTATCCCCTTTAAGTTTCCCTACATTTACCTGAAATGTAAATTAATTAAGCATAAAATATAGCTTAAAAGGAGGCAAATCATGCTGATCTGTTGAATTTAAAAATATTTCTGTAACTACATCTGCCACAAAAAGACAGATTAGATTTATGTATACTGGCTATTAAAGAATAATGATATGAAAACATAGTGATGAAAAAGGCAGATACAGTATTATAATAAATGATTCCATGGGAAACAAATAGAATACTACTTAAGAGTGAAATCAATCACTAAGGGCTAAATACAATCATGCAGTGTACCACAGGCTCAACATTTTTTAACAGACAAACATCAGTGTCACTAATGCATTTTTCAAAACTTAATCTAATGTTTTCCATCATTATTGCTTCAAATTACGTTTTTCACATTCCTTTGACACAAAAGCATTGCATTTATCATCCATGTTCTATATTTCTCAGAGCAAGAGGTGATCTAGAAATGCAAAGAGTGATAGTGTCAGTATGAGTATTCTTAGCTGGAAAAGAATGCCAAAAGTAGCATTGCTTATAAAATATAAATGGAGGTGATAGCTGGGAATTTAAAGGATCACAATAGGGTCAGGAACACAAACATGTATTCCTGACCCTATAGGGTTAAAAACACCATCTAGCTCCCCTGGGCCCCTCATGTCTCCATAAATATAGCAAAATCTTACTGTATTCAAGCCAGAAGCTGTAGATCTGCATGTTGTTTGCCTAAAAAAAAAAAAAAAAGCAGTCTGCTGACATAATCAGAAGTGGTAGCCTGATCCAATCACAGTGCTTCCCCATAGGAGTGGCTGAGACTGACAAGGAGGCAGATCAGGGGCAGAGCCAGCATGATTCAAACACAGCCCTGGCCAATCAGCATCTCCTCATAGAGATGAATTAAATCAATGCATCTCTATGCATGCAGAGGGAGGAGATACTGAATGTTTGGATGCATTTTAGGGAAGGATCTCTAACAGCCATCTGAGGAGTGGCCAGTGAAGTTATCACAAGGCTGTAATGTAAACACTGCATTTTCTCTGAAAAGACAGTGTTTACAGCAAAAAGCCTGAAGGTAATGATTCTACTCACCAGAACAAATTCAATAAGCTGTAGTTGTTCTGGTGACTATAGTGTCCCTTTAATTATGACAAGAATTGAAAAAGCACATAGTATATTAGTACTTACAATCTTTTCAAATATTTGGGTTAAACATAATGTTAACAAGTAAAACACTAACAAAAGATAAATGCCTAAGATTATTATTATTTATCAATAATACCATATGACATGTAATTTTTTCTGTCTTAATAGCGTTTACTGAAATAGTACATTCTTGTCAATGTGTCTTAATTATTATATATAATATCTATGTATTATATTTTAGCTGAAACTATACATAATAAAGATATTATAACTTATTGGGGAATTCAAAAAATATATAAATGCATGAGCCTTCAGGACCAGTAACCTTATTAAATCGCTGGATTCTAACGTAACTGTATACAATTTTAAGATATTTTATTATTTTGTTGAGGTTTTCAATCCTTACTGTTCCAATGTCCCTGTTATTGTAACAGGATTTTTTGGGGAATGATGTATATTGTTTAAGTGTGATGTGGTGAAAAAAAACTAAAACAGACACAAAGAGCTCTAGCAACCTTGCAATGTAGGCTGCTAATGACTAATACTTAAGAAGGCAAAAGCCGTCTTGAAAGGGAAACAAGTACAATTGTGAAAGTAGCAATTAGATTGTCTTAAATCAACAAAGTGATTAGTGATCTCTATTATAACTTGCATAGCTATATATGCTAATGTCTTAGTATGCAAAAAAAAACAACATAAAACATTTAAAATTTGTACAGTTCTGTTAATGAGCAGGCAAAAAGATTTACTGGAGCCAGTAAATGCTGTAATGGTCATTTTTGTAACTATTTAAAAAGTAAAAATAATATTTAAATGGACACTAAACCCCCTCAGTTCACTTCATCTCAATGAAGTGGTTTGGGTGCAGTTGCCATGTCCTTATAACTCTAAAATGTAAACCATAGCATATTTTAGAAACTTCATTGCCATGTTAAATCTACCTCTAGTGGCTGTCTGTCACTGTAATCAACTTAAACACGCATAGTGTGAAACCCAGAAAAATAGCACAGGTAAAAAACATGTTACTGGTCCTTACAGGTTGCTAGGCTTCACAAAAGACACTAAAAGAGTAATAGAATCAGTAACCAAGGTCAAGGGATTCCAGAAGGCATGTCAACAAGAAAATTAATTCGGGTAAGGGTAAACAGAAGTCAGAATGGTCAAAAGAATAGCCATGTCAAAATCACGATAAAAAAACCTTATAAACACTTTAAAATGATCTAGGAACCACAACAGGGTTTTGGCTTCTATGTAAATGATTTGACATAACTACTCTCCAGAACGCAAGAAGACATTGAGAATGATGCTGATGAGCGTCAATTACATCATAATGTTGGCGCCCTATCACAGTACATCATAACATTGGTGTTGGTAGAAAAGTCGGAGAGACGGAGCGATTCATGGGAATGAATAGGCACACTGCATGATTGGCTGGAGGTGAGCAAAGTCCTTTGCCTCATGACATTGTCAAACTGACAGCCACTAGAAGTACTTCTTCTGCAATGACTGAGTAAAATCAGTCACATGACATGGAACCCACTAGGAAAGGACTGAATACAATGCTTTCCAATGAGAAAATTTAAATGGACATGCAGCACTCGCCACGCATGTGCATCAAGTTCCCAATGCTCCTCTATAAGAAGCATTAGATTGGACCATACCGGAGGAGGCCATGACAAGGGATCCTCAGCACTGGAAAAAGGTGAGTAAAACTTTTATTTCACTAATTTTCAATGCACCTGGCAGGAACCTAGAACAAGAGACAGGGGCAGTATAGTGTTAGGAATATACATTTATATTATTAATCCATCCTTTGTAGTCCTTGTTACTACAAATGATGAATATTTGTAATGAAGATGATAAATAGATAAGGGCAGGACTCATTTTGCACTATAACCTATGCAAGGGACATACTGTAGCTGATATGATTTATTTAATTACTACATACCTATTGATGTTATATTTTATGCACTCAATACATGCTCAGTATTTTTCATTTTATTTTATTAAATATAATGTGCTAGTTATGTACAAATATAGTTATTAAAACAGTACCAGTGAAAGATATTTTCAATTTGTATCTCTGTTTTGAAGAATAAAATTTGCTGAAGGCAGTAGTCTACACTACAATAAAGTTAGAAACACGTTGACCAACAAGCAGCAAGGTAAAAGATGAGAGATGCGCAGAATACAGAACTGTACAGTTTTCAATGAAGTAGGCCATTTGTTTCATGATAATAGAATTTGATTAAAATGCAAGTCTCCAAAGATCTATGACAGTCACATTCAGATGGTATGGGCCATAAAATATTGTATTAATGAACAATTTATGAATTTTGTCTCAGTTAAATAATTTTACCTCTAATAAGATATAAATTAATAAAATAGCATAAGTTCATCATGTTAACCTTTCATAGATCCTGAAATGCAATCCTGTTCAAATTTAAAAAACAAAATCTTTCAATTTCTGATTTCTCAAATTTCCATGATGATCACATTTTACCATGGCCCCAGTACAGTGAAGCAAAATATGGGTTAATAATCTCAGAAAAAAACACTTTATGTTGGAAAACAATGTGCAACATCACACAGGGACACAATGGGCTCTATTTACTAGGTGGAGTCTGCATTGTTTTGGTCACTGTAGCTTTTTAAAGTGAAAACTGGTTATTAACTTGTAAGTAACCGAATCCATCAGAAAAAGTCTCAGACCAGAGCAATCTAAAATATATCTGCTATGTCATATTCTATTCATTCCAGGTTTAACCTGGTTCAAAACCGCTAGGTCAGCATCCAAACCTTTTTCTTTTTCAGTAGATCTCCAATGGGACCAACAATAAATTGCTTACTGTTACAGCTCCCCGGTAAGAGAGGGGTTACAGTCGTATTGGACGTTCCCTTCCCGAATACAGAGGTAGCCACTGAGCGCTCCAAACTGCCGAACAGCAGTTAGTCTCCCAAACAGCCGAACAGCAATCACACGAACCAGTTAGTCTCCTAAACAGCCGAACAAGTGTAATCCATACAAATAATCCCCCCAATGACGAGACAAAGCTCCGTATTGAGGGTCAGCAGGAATCTGGCTTATTGAGGGCTGCCTGCCCGGTATTTATGCAGGTCTCCCACCTGGTGGACACTCCCCTAGGGGACCAAATGGGAGACTGTGACAAGGAAATTACATTGACCAATCAGAGTGTTACACATGTAGCCATGCCCCTTTAATTACCCAAGACCCTCTTCTCTGCCCGCGAGATAATTGTGAAGTAATTCAATTATCTCCCTGGACAAAGACCAACCGCCATTTTAACTGACCATGACAAAATGCATAAAAAGATATAACTTTACAATAAATGGACATAATACAGGCATTTAACGTGTCCCCAGATAGCTGGGATCTGAGCGCACAAAAGTACCAAATAGCGCTCAGATCTTATGCACACAGTCCAATCGCCATGGAGTCAAAGTGTTCACAAAGTCTGTTCTCATACGAATGGGCTCCACGGGATGGCTATCTGGGGTATGGCTTATTCGTGGACAAAGTACCGAATACAAGGATGTTTGTGAGTTTTCTACCGAAGGAGAAGGGAGGTCGGCAGCTTTAGCGGTGTTCGTGCCAAAAAGTGTCCATTTTGAGTTCCATGGTTTTGTCAACGAACACCGCCTTGTGTTCGGGATACGAATGGCAGCCACCCAGCTACAGGCATCAATTAAGAGGTGTCTGTGGTTAACCTCAACGTTCTAATGGGGCCAAGAGGTTAACCAGCAGCACACTTCTCTACTGGGTGGCTGGCCGTTCGGGAGTTTTGTTCGGTAGTTTCCGGGAGCATATAGAGTTCCACACGAATGGGGAAAGACATGAATAAAATAAAATAACACAAATTCAAGCAAACAAAGTAATAGTAATTCCCTGTAAGACCAAGACAGAGGGATCTGTCACACTTACTGTAGCAGCTTTGACTTTCTATATGTCACAGAAACCTCTATATATAAAAATTGTTTTGGTCCAACCACTTCGCCCAAAAATAAAACATTTTTTCGGACTGACCAAATTTTATTATGTTTTCAACCAAATTTTATTAACAAAAAAAAAATTCACAAAACTATATTTATATATAATTATAGTTAAAGCAAGGGTATATTGAGATTTATTTCCTTAGAATAAATACAAATGTTTTAGTTTATATGTAAAACAACCTACAGTATGCAGTTCTTACAACCACCCATGTGTGAAGGTTAATGTGGTAACTCTTCCATTAAGAAAAAGCATTACATAACAATCCACGGACAAGTGTTTGTGAAACTGGTATACAGAAAAGACTGACAATGATCTAAAAAGGAATGCTCACCTTCTAGGCAATAGCAATACAAATTAAGGAATGCATGCAGGAGGATTTGCAGTTATAGATAACATGCAACCTTGGCACAAGTAGTGGCACACATGTCATGTCATATTTACTGAATATTCCTCAGTGACACCATTTTTCTATAATATGAATCTTCATACAGGTCTCACCACCTTTAGTCAGTCTCTTCTAAATTATGTCTGCCATGTAGTGAACTCTGTGAATATTGTTGCACTGTTTGTATATTAGCCCTGAGGCTTTTTATTCCTACCCATAATCATAGATGAAATGTCTGAGGTTGACATCTTATTTCCCCCCCTGTCGTATACTATCAAATCTACCAGAACAATACGAGAGAATATTTTTTCTTAAGCAAGACAAAGCATGCAAATCAGGTCAGCAAATCCCGGGAAAGCAATACTAATAGACTTTATGTTTGTCATTTTATGTGCTTTTACAATGCAATACTAATCATAACTGTTGGCAAACTTGCTGGAAACCTTCTGAATGAATGCTCAATTTTCAATTTATTTTATTTGAGTAAATGGGGCAATCCATCTTTCAAAATATAAATTTAAAGCAGCAAATTTTTGAAAGGCAACCATTCTACTAATGAACTTCACCTCCAAAACACCAACACTGATAAGCATTGGCCTTTTTATAGTTTTTATCGGTAAAAATAAAACTATTTGTATGCCTTATTTTGAAACACTGCCATCTTGGCAGCTGTTAACAATAGGGAACAGTCCCTCAGCAGCATAGTGTGAACAAATCATTAGATGTACTTGAACTGTGCAGTGGAACTAGGACCATGTAGAGTGCTTCCGCTGTGCTCCTGGAATGGTCTTGTCAGCAAAGGGGTGGCGAGACACATCATCACACCTCATCATTGGGTGGAGTCAGGCCACACCTTTTCTAAACAGAGCCCCCCAATTATAATGCAAGTTGTGTCATTTGTGATGCCCCCTTCCGGGCCAGTGCCTCTGTCCCAACTGTATGACTCCAAATGTTGCGAGGTAAATAAATAAGCGGTTCTCTCTTTTAAAAATAAGCATTTTTTTTCTAAAAGGATAAAAACATTTCAAAGGAAAAAGAAGCATAGGATTGAACTATGAAGATTATTTTGTGTGCCTGGACTAGAAGCCACTGATATTCCTGATCAGTCCATTATTCCTGAGGTAGTCCAACCTTTTTATTAGCCTTTTATAGTAGACTTACTCTATTTGCATGTACAAGAACCCTCTAGCATTATCCTGAAAAGCCATGTATTAAGTTTATGTGATATCTCAGTGTACAGAGTCCTTTACTATACCATGACTATATCATAGTGAACATTTGACAACATAAAACAACTCCCCTTTGACATTGACTTTACACATTGCTCGTACAAGAGCAGGGGTGCCCAAAAGGTAGATCCCCAGGTGTTGTAGAACTACAGCTCCAATGATGGTTTGTCATTCTAAAGCATTCTAAAGGCATACAAAGTATCATGGGAGTTGTAGTTTTACCACACCTGGGGATCTACCTTTTGGGCACCCCTGTACTAGAGCATTTGCATAACAAGACAATGACATTAAGGCCTTAATTTAATAGTGCATGTAAAGATCAATATAACCAAGAAAAAGATTTATATTTCTTTAAAAAGATCCATGAAACATACTAGTGTCAAAAGCAGCGTAAATGTACAGCTCCAGCATAATAGATTTCCTGTAGGAAAGCCTGACAATATTAGATACACCAGACAAGCCCTATTTTAATCAAAGGGAATCTGAAATCCTGCTGTCATTCCTTTACCAACAGTGAGCTTACACATGCATTATCAATTAGTCAATTTGGAGACAGTTGGTAAAAGTAGTGACAGGGTCACTAAATTATTCCCATAGAGAATAATGGAAGTTGGTAAAGACTGGCTTTTTAGTAGAGGCTGATGGTAATTCCCTTTCACTATTTGTGAAATTGGCAGATTCAGCCACTACTTGCTAAAGGTGTCGACAGGTACTTTATCAAGTAGCAGCTGGCCAGTAAAAACTAGCAAGTGTATGGAGATTTACCAGCCCTTGTTTGCCTAGGTCAGCCATACGATTTCTTGCATAGAGGTACACAATTGTTATGTATAATGTTACTTAGTCTATATAATAAACATCATTACTCATTGCTCTTTCTGTTTCTATATGGGAGCTTTTCATCTTACTCTTGTATGCCACTCTTATGAGCTTATATGCCAATGTAACTGACTGGTTAATGTCATTTTTGCATAACTTTTACTGGTACTAAATTTTTTTGAATGCCAGACATTAATAATTTGAGGGGTGTGTATCTTTATCTTTTCACTACAAAGCAATTTTTGTTTGAAATATATTAACATCTATTGGACACTTTAGGTGCACAGCTAGCACACAAACATATAATAAAACAGCTGTTGAGGCATAAAATTGCATTTCATACAAATATATATATATATATATATATATATATATATGCCAAACGATGAAGATAGCAGTCCAGAGGATTTTTTCAACTAATTTTATGTAGTTCAAATGATCAATTTTCGACCCAAGAGGTCTTTGTCAAGATCTTGATAAAGACCTCTTGGATCGAAACGTTGATCATTTGAACTACATAAAATTTGTTGAAAAAATCCTCTGGAGTGCCCTCTTCATCATTTTGCATATTTATTCACGCTGTGCAGCACCGGGGTCTATTTAAACCGACACATTTAAAGGTAGAGTGCCAGACTTCCTTATATTTTGTATATATAAATTTAGAGGATGTATGGTATAATATGAAGCAAATGTAGTAATAGCAAAGTCAGTTGAGGTGTGCTGAAACTAACGTGAGATTAGACCTGTAAAAGAGGGCCCACCTAGGAGATGTGAGAATAAATAGAGGGTGCGGTGGCAGGGGAACATCCGAAATCATTGATGACAGGTAAGCAGGGGCTCACTGGGTTTAAATAGGGGTGATAGTCCCTCCCACAATTACAGGCAAAGCCTTCCATTTGTGTACGGCACATTTAGAGGACGTATGGTATAATATGAAGCAAATGTAGTAAGAGCAAAGTCAGTTGAGGTGTGCCGAAACTGACGTGAGGTTTACCTGTAAAAGAGGGCAAAAATATAAAAAGCGATTCTTTAAGTCAGATACATTTATTAAGCAATACATTACTTAGACATTTCACTGAAAGACAATCTTATTTCTTTCTCAGGATTAGGGATGTATCTGTTGTATGCGGATGATTTCCACCGTCCCATATTTTTAATGATATGTCTTGGTACGTGATTTCCGGAGGCAGCTGTGGCTGCTCCAATACGGAATGAATGGCACAAGAATGAATGCTGGTTGTGTCCTACCCGGAGTAATAACGTACAAATGTAAAGCATAAATTGTTTGGTGGTTAGGGGTTTCCCTTGAATGGCCAATAGTGGGGAATCAGGGTTGGAAGTAAGTTGAGATTCCACTAGTTTATCCAGAATGTGGATTGGACACCATTTGGTAGAGGTAGGATAATATTTAATATCTACTGGTGGACCAGTTTAGCTCGTTTTGGTATGAGTAATTGACAGAATATAGTGGTCCTGTGTTTTAGTTAGGTGTTTACGCTGAAGGCATGACTTAAAGTCGGACGCCTTCTCCACAGAAAATTCTTTAGGTCTCAAGAAACCGTAGAAGGCTATGTAGGCTGCGGATTTGATTATTAGGTTCGTAACCTGGTCAAAAGGGGACTTGTCTAGTAAATCAGAGATACTCCTAAACAGTATACTATCTATGGGAAGTCTCTTAATGGGATTATGTACTGTTAGTCTCTGAATACCCTTAAGGACACTTTTAACTGGGTAGGATGCTAGAAATTCCTGTAAATTAGAGCGTGAGAGAGCGTCAGCTGCGTTGTTCTGAATACCTGGTACATGAATGCAATTGATACAGAATTGTAGATTTTCCGCTAGCCAGGTAAGTCTCCTTACCAATTTCATAATGGTAAGGGACTGAGAGCGGTCTTTGTTCATAATATTACATGCCGCCAAGTTATCTGAAAAGCACCTGACAGATTGCCCTCTCCATTCCTTACCCCATATGTGTGCAGCAGCTACGATTGGGAAGACTTCGACATACGCAATTTTTATTTATTTGTTCTGCCTTACAGAAATATTGGGAGGATAAAATGCTTTTGACAGTATACAGTTTCAGCTTCTGAAATATTACTATGAAAGGAAAAATATATATTTTTTTCTCTCATAAAGTAGCTGTGACAAAAAAGACAAATACAAATCGCCAAATATACTGCATTCAAGTATTTGTAAGGAATGTGATGGACTTACTAGCAGTATGACTTACTAAAAATGGCAACAAATTGTAAAATGAATGTCTGCCTTTGAAGAAAATGCACAAATACTTATAATATTTACAGATAAAGCATGCAGTTGTAATCAAAATTATTTCATCTGTTAGCAATGAACAAATCAAACAAAAACTATTGAAATAGCTCAACACAATGAATGCTTCAAGTGGTATCCCCAATTTCAACTGAAAATGCAACTTATTTATTATTACTAAATTTTTCATCAAATATGGAATGTGATATGATTACTGTCATAAAATCATGGGAAATAGCTTGTGGATAAAAGATGGTCAGTGATCCTGGCAGTAAATTCTTAAAGTGCCATGCTAAACACGACCCCCACCACCATTTAAGAAAAAAAATTCTCCATCTAGCTAAACAATTATAAAGACCGATGAAGTACATGCAAAAAATATGTATGGCTAAATCCTTGGAACATATCACCTGCATGTAGTAATGGCTTCTAAAAATGCAATAAAATAGCACTGCAGGTATCACTAACAGCACACAAAACAGCAAGATGTAGTTGTTATGAAGCTTATTAGTGCTTTAAGATAACTGTAAATGGATTTGTTTGTGTAAAGCAATTTGCATGATGGATTTCACATAATCATCCATGTCTTAGGGGTACTCTGGTCACTTATAATAATTACATAACAAGCAAATGTATGCAAGGAAAATATATATAATCTTTAGCCTTTAAACATCATCATCAGTCCTGCTAATGCTTTGTAAAGTTGCACACTATAGTATTATTTAACACAATGTTAAATTCTAATAATTTTGTAGTAATGTGAAAATGTATGTAATTTAAAAAAAAAAATGAAATACATGTATAGTTAAAAGAAATGTGGGCTAAAAATATATCAAACTAAATGACGTCACTACAGATTCGTGGACACTTAATGCAGCAGTGAACCTTCATAAATGTTTGTACAATGCTCATTGATCCATAATGTGTTATCTCAGCAAGGTACTGCAAAACACATGGTCGTTGTAATATGTAGGTGGATATTAAGTTCCTGAATGTAAAAATGTATTGTGATTGGGCCCGCACTGGCAAATGGGCAAACTGGGCAAATGCCCAATGGGCTGTGATGACCATGGACCGGGGCAGACTAGGGAGATCATATAATCTCCCAGACAGGCACTTTCAGAGTTTACACAAGGAGAGGGTTCTGTGACTGGCAGGGAGATCAAAGATCTACCGGCCAGCCCTCTGTTCTGCCGAGGAGCTTGCAGGGAACTGCACCTGGAAGTAATCAGAGCGTTGCTGTGGCTTAACATAAACTCCCCTGCACAGCCCCATACCATCCTGCACAGCCACATATAACCCCTGTACAGCCCCATAACCCCCTGTACAGTCTCATAACCTCCCCTGCACAAACCCCTACACAGCCTCATACCTCCTGCACAGCCCCATATCACCCTAGTACAGCCTCATACCCTATGTACAGTCCTATTCCCCATGCACAGCCCCATAAGCCCCGCACAGCACCTACCCCTCCTGCACAGCCCCATACCACTTGTACAGTCCCATACCCCCCTACACAGGCCCATACCACCCCTGTACAGCCCCACATACTGCTGTACAGTGCTAGGCCCTCTACACAGCCCCATAATCCCATGCACAGCTCCATAACCTCTGTACAGCCTCATGCCCCCCCCCCGTACAGCCCTATACCCTCCCTATACAGCCCTTTACCTGCCTGTACAGCCTTTTACCAACTGTATGGCCACATTCCCACTTGTATAGCCCCATGCCCCCTGAACAGCCTCATACACCACATCACAGCCCCATATACCACTGCACAGCCCCATACTCTCCTGCACAGCCCCTTATCCTCCTACTGCACAACACCTTAACTCCCCACTGTGCAACACCTTACCCCCCATGCAGCACTTAACCCTCTACTATGCAGCCCCATGCCCCCCACTGTGTATCGCCTTACCCCCCCACTGAGCTGCTCTCTACCCCATCCCACTGTGCAGCATCTTACCCCCCATTGTGTTGCACTTTACCCCCCACTGTGTTGCACCTTACCACCCCAAACACACAAACTACATTCCCTATCCCCTCTACACATACAGTATAATTCCTATTCATAAAAACACTACAACCCCATTCCCCACACCACCTGCACTCACTACTGCCCCATCCACACACACTGGACTGTGAACAGCCCCATCCACACATAACCGCACATGCACATAGCACCACAGGTAGCCCTCCCTACACATATGAACACCACAAGCAATATCCAAAGGGATATAAGACAATATGCAGCCAATCCCATACACAAAAACACACAGTCTACCCTCTTTTAACCCTGTCCCTCTTGTGTTACCTGGTTTGTGCCCCACATAAGGGGAAACTAGAGAAAAGTCACCAGCAAACAGAGACTAAGTCTATGATTAGAATAGCTTTCACTGCGTTAAAGACAGGGCATTTTTGTCCACGTGATAGCTCTTCAGAAGGGCTCTGCAAATGGGCTTCCCTGGAGGGGAATCAACATGACATGCCCACTGTGAGGTGAGTGTGTGCCAATGATAACACAACATGCCCTTTCTATTGGGTTGCTCTGCATTAAAATGCCCAAATCAAATTTTTAACCCAGTCCGGCCCTGATTGTGATATTACTTAGGGACTTAATTATGAATTATAATATGAATATATACACCAGTACAGGGTTTTTATTACTTACATACAGTAAGGTCCATAAATATTTGGACACTGACACAATTTTCATAATTTTTACTCTGTACACAAACATAATATATTTAAAATGAAACAACTGTGATGCAATGGAAGTGCAGACTTTCAACTTTAATTCAAGGGGTTGAACAAAAATATTGTATAAAATGTTTAGGAATAGCAAACAAATTTATACACAGACCCCTTATTTCAGAGCTCAAATGTAATTGGACAAATTGAAACAAGCATAGATAAAATGTTAAATGTTAATACTTTCTTGATAATTTATGCAGACAATGACTGCTTGACTTATGGAATGCATTGACATCAACCACATGCTGCATTTCCTCCTTTGTGATGCTTTGTTAGTCCTATACTGCAGCTGTCATCAGTTGTTGTTCGTCGTGAAATGCATACTTGATTGGGTTGAGATCAGGTGATTGAGTGAGCTTTTATAGAATATTCCACTTCTTTGTCTTAAAAAGTTCCTGGGTTGCTTTCGCAGTTTGTTTCTGGTCACTCTCCATTTGTATAGTGAAGAGCTGTTCAATCAAATTCACTGAATTTGGCTGAATCTGAGCAGAAAACATATCCCTATGCACTCAGAATTCATCCAACTGCTTCTGTCTTCTGTCACATCATCAATAAACACTAGTGACCAAGTACCACTAGAAACCATGCATGCCCATGCTATCACCCTGCCTCCACTGTGTTTTACAGATTATGTGGTATGCTTTGGATCCAAACCTTCTCCATACTTTTTTCCCCCATCATTCTGGTACATGTTCATCTTAGTTTCATCTGTCCAAAGAATGCTGTTCCAGAACTGGGCTGGCTTCTTTGGGTTATTTTTTGGCAAAGTCTATTCAGGCCTTTCTATTCTTGAGGCTTATGAATGGTTTGCACCTTGTGTTGAACATCATTAAGTCTTTATGGTAGACTTGGATAATGATATGCCTACCTCTTGGAGAGTGTTTTTCACTTGGCTGGAGATTGAAGTTTTTTTTTCTTCACCTTGGAAAGGCTCCTACGATCATCCACCACTGTTGTTTTCTGTGGATGTCCCAGCCTTTCTGTGTTGCAGAGCTCACCAGTGCATTCTTTTTTATTTTTCCTCACAATGTACCAAACTGTTGATTTGGCTACTCCTAATGTTCCTGTTATCTTTCACTTGACAGCTCATTTGACTGTGGGTTCACAGCAACAGATTCCAAATGTGAATGCCACACATGGAATCAACTCCAGACCTTTTATCTGCTAAATTGATGAAGAAGTAATGAAGTTATAGCCCACACCTGTCCTAAATTATCCAATTATTTTTAGTCCCTTGAAAGTAATTGGATAATTGACTCAAAAGCTGTTTTGAGTCAATAATCCAATTACATTTGGTTCCTATTAAAGATTTGGATATGAATACCGTCAAAGTTGAGAGACTGCACTTTCAGCTTATATGCATATTAGTTACATAGAAACATAGAATGTGACAGCAGATATGAACCATTTGGCCCATCTAGTCTGCCCAACAATTTTCTTAATACTTTTATTAGTCTCTGGCCTCATCTTATAGTTAGAATAGCCTTATGCCGATCCCACGCATGCTTAAACTCCTTTACTGTGTTAACCTCTGCCACTTCAGCTGGAAGGCTATTCCATGCATCCACTACTGTCTCATTTAACTGTAACTTGAATGTATTTATTGTAAACATCAGATATAAGAAAACTTGTGTCAGAGTCCAAATATTTTCAGACCTAATTGTAAATGTGGTTTCTTTGTAAGGTAATGTTTGTCCAATTTACAGTAATGTACCACCTTACTAAATGTATTTTTAAAAGGACACTCCAGTCATACTCTGGGCATCAACAAAGCTTGTTGCATTTGATCGATTTTGGCCTCATGTGCATGCTGTGTTTTTTGGGGGGTTTTCAGGGGAGCTAAGCTGCTGGCATCTGCCCAATAGCCAGTCACTATCTCACTGATCTGTCATTAGCTGTGTTACACTGCTTACTTATAATCAGGAAAAATAAAGCACAAGTATGAGGCCAAAACAAATGAATTGCACTCAAGTAATGTTGGTACCCACAATGTTACAGTAACATTAATTCACCTGTTTTACCCAATATAATCATACCTCATAATATTTAACATTGTGGATTGTTAATAATTATCTATTCAAGCCTTATTTTTTATTTTTCAAGTCCAAAAGTTTTTATTATTGTAATGCTGTATTACTTATATCTGTTATAATAAATTGTTTATTTAACCCCTTGATTACCAAGTTGTTTTCTTTGCAGGAAAAATAATAGAATACCATTTTTTGAAACATGAGAAACATAGTAAGCCCATAAACATCTGAAAGCTTTCATTTATATTTTATTTTTTAGATTAAAAAAGAATTATATGAATGTAGATCATTTTTATCTCATTTACTTATTCACTGTTTACATAATTAACGAAAAGGTTAAAATCTATTAATTTCATGAGAAGATGTACATAATTTTGCATTATTTCAATTCTGAAATATTAAGTGAGAGGTATATAAATGATTTTAAAAATGGTTAAATAAGTAATATGGCTAATGGGTATTTGTAAGTAACATTATTGTATTTCTAGAAATGCCACCAGAATATACAAATAATGTCTCTATGTAGGTATTCTCAAGTACAAGTACAGTTTTGTCAAGTGTCTGTACTATACAGGCCAATGCAGGATGCTATTTCAGTTTGGAGAGAATCTCTGAAGTGTACTAAATGTTCACTGTGCTTAGAATCCTTCTCCTTGGAGAGTGTTCTTCACTTGGCTGGATGTTGTGAAGGATTTTTTCTTTATCATGGAAAGGATCCTACAATCAACAGTTGTTTGATACATACTGGTCTGAGGGAAAGATGCCAGAGGAGGCTTTATGTGTGCAGATAGTCAAGCTAACAAAGCCAGGTAAGAGTCCAGACAAATGTACGAATTTCAGGCCAATTTTGTTGATTAACAACACCAAACTATATGGTAAGATTCTGGCTAATATCTAAGCAAAGATCCCTTTATGATTGATAGAGATCAAGTCGGATTTGTACATGGTAGACAAGCGCCAGATGGAACCAGGCAATTCATCAACCTAATACATCAAATTAAAGAGTCATGTGTGCCTTCTCTGCTCCTTTCTTTGGATGCAGAGAAAGTGTTCAATAGGATCCACTGGGGCTATTTGAGAAATGTTATGGAAAATGTTTATATCCCTACACCATTTATTTTGGCTGTATGTGCTGTATGGTCATCCCACAGCAAAGGTCTCTGCATCTGGTTTCCTATCTGATAGCTTTCCCTTGACAAATGGGCAGGGGTGTCCATTATCCTCATTGTTATTTGTGTTAGCCATGGAACCACAAGCAAAAATATTAGGAAAACACCATAAATTGAAGGCATTAATATTGGTGATACAACCCATAAGATAGGACTATTTGCAGATGACATCAGACTGTCACTAAATAACTCTTTTATAACTCCCCTTAATATTATTTTAAAAGAGTTTGAAGAAATTTCATATTACAAACTCAATACTCATAAAACCCAAACACCCCCATTTAATATTCCATGGTTCGGTTTGGATAAAGTGAAAGAAGAATATCTTTTTGAGTGGAGAGATTCATATATTGAATATTTAGGCATACATTTATGCAAAAATGTGTGTAAAGTGCATGACCACAATTTAAAAGAAGAGTGGCCTGGCTTACAAAAAGAGATGGAAAGGTGGTGCAGTATGGAGTTATCCTTGATGGGCAAATTGACATTTATTAAGATGACTATTCTGCCCAAGATATTATACTACCTTAGAAAAATTCCTTTGTCCATTCCATTGTCATTTTTTAACAAGATACACTCAACATTGATCAAATACATCTGGAATAATAAACCGAGTAGGATTAAATTGATAACTATGCAACATTTAAAGGTGAAAGGTGGTGTTGATGTCCCAGATTTTAGGAAGTATTATAATGCTGTCAATACAGCTTCTGTTTTAAATTTAACATGGATCATAGCAGGCAGAGGTGGCTAGAAATGGAAGCAGTAAATATTCAACCATATTCTATTAAAGAACTGTTATGGCTGCCTTAAAACAGATGCCCTAAGACTAAACACATGTTTCTTTCAACCAAGATCACCCTCAAGCAATCACGTGCAATGCCATTATACATTCTAAATTATTACTTACCCCCTTTGGAGGTAACTTTTTGGCACTCCCATTCTATATATTTAATTTGGATAATTTATTTTCAGGAAATTCCCTTTTAACATTTTATCAATTTAAAATCTGATTTGGACGATTCTATATTACCAAAATATACTCTAATAACAGACAAATTGAAAGAAAGTTTTGAAATGTTGGAATTGGCTAAAGGAGATAAATCATAAAACATTTCAAATTTAGAAAACAATTATCTCCTCAATTCAAATCGTAAAGGCATAATCTCCTTTTGCTATTCTCATATTTCTCTCATAGTCTCGCCTTGAGCAGTATCACACAGTGTGCTAGTCATCATGAGAATAATTTAAAAGTCTCTATCATTGGTACCTGGTTCCATCATGCCTTCACAAAATGAATCCTAAAGTCTCAGAAAGATGTTGGAGGGAGTGTGATGAGATGGGTATACCATGTCACACATTTGGTGGTATTGCCCTAGACTCATTAGATTCTATAGTGATATTCATTAACTTGTTAAAACTGTTGACCCAAATATTACCACCTTTACATCTGAACTTGGGCTCTTTAAAACATTTCTATAATATGTTAATAAACTGGAAAGATTATTAATAGGACATATTCTTATAGCCACCACATCCTACTTACCAAGATATTGGAAATCCCCTGCTATATCCTCTATAGTTGATGTACTAAAGTTAGCATTAGAAAAAGATTGTATGAGATGGCTGTTAGACAGCCAACTTTATTATGGGATTGCCAGGATTACTATATGATCCAGCACGTAGAATTGTGTTACACAGATGACTAATAGGTAACATATTACGGGGTCTTAGAATGGCCGGACTAACGTACCAAAGCATAATCAGGGTGCTAGCTGAGGTCAGTGGATACAGATAGGGACACAATGATAAAGGAAAGCCAGAGGTCAGGGATACCAGAAATACAAGGAAGTCAAAATCAAAGCCAAAGTAAAAAACCAGAAGACACTTGAATTAGGAACGCGCTCTCGGACAACCACTAGGGAAACCAGGACAGGGCAATGAGGAAAGGTAATTCTAGGTTTTTATACCTGCTTTACCTTTCTGATTGGCCGGGATCGCTCATGACCTCAAAACGTGCGTGCGGTGTGTGCGTGATGTCACGTGCACACCGACGCCGTTAGTCACATGAGGGGACGTGGGGTATAATTAGCCGTGGATCCGCAGCGGACGGCGTCCATTAACATGCCGCAAGTGTTATTCATGCAGATGCACGGCCGCTGACCGCAAGGTGAGAATGAATATGAATATGCTTCATTATTTCTGGACTGAGTGGAAAAACAAAGTTAAAAAATCTTATGTATAATTCAAGATATTTAAACTGTAAATTATTTGTTGTACAAACTTATTTTATTTGTTTTACATAGATGTAATATCTATAAATATAGACATATCAATATTGCACAAAAATATAGTAAATTTGTATTGTTACTTCCCCCCAAGTTTCCCCTTCCCAATGATTTTTTTATTGTTCATTTAATTATTGCTATTTTTATTTTATTATAATATTAAATACCTAATACAAACTATTTGAAAAGAATCCTTCTCCCACTTATGTGTTTTCCATATGACGTTTTATGTAGCGTGTGGAAGAAGGACACAATCAAAATTGAGTACAGAAATCTGTTCCTTTGGAGGGTGGACACCATTATATGAGCAAAGAGGAATGCAAATATGACTTTATGGGCTAAATATGAACTTTGCAGTACAAAAACACATGTTAACATAGGCATACAAGTTTTTGGGAAGTAAGGTGTTAACCAAGGTGACTGTTGATAAATATTTTTTCTGCCTTTTTATGAAAGCATAGTATTCACTTCTATTTTAGTCATTGTCAGCTTTATTCCAGAGAGATCATATTTCCTCTAAATCACTACAGTTACTTTGACACACAAAAAAAGAGGTCATCAATAGCATGCTACATGACAAGGTTGTTAAGTTTGCCATGATTTTCTCATGGGATAAAAAAAAAATAATATTTATATTCAGACAGAAACAGGCTGGTATATAACATGCTCTCAAATTTAAGAATATAATATTTGCCATCTCTGAAGCACCAACATGATTTACCCTATACAGTCTAGAAAATGGCCTGTCTTGAAACACTTTTATGAAGCACATTATTTTATTTCCATAACCAGTTATTTAAAGGCTTAGACATGAATGGTAGGTTTAATCATTTGGATTTTTTTTTTTGTAACAGCAAAACTATGCAGTGGATTCAAGGCAAAAACAATAAGAATATTCTTATTATTAAGGGCAACATATGGTACCTTGTTCATATACGTGGCCGGGTCACTTGACATCATGTGCACTCAATCCACATACGGGGATGCTTAACTAGACCATTGGCCAGCACCAGCTCCAAAAAATATAGATACCAGTTGAAGAATAAGGTCCAAGTACTCCAATGCTTCAGACGCCCTAGAGAGTCTTTGTAAACATGTTGCAGTATTTCCTTGTTTCCAGTAAATAGGTCTAGAAAGTATTGGAGAGCCTGGACCTTATTCTTCATCTGGTAGATACATAAAATAAAGACATTCTGTAGACATAGTATTATGTACTATTTACACATACTAGATCTTTAACATTGTGATGGACTATTTTTTTCAGTAATAAAGGACAACCTTGGTTTATGACAAATGTACTGCAAATATGTTTTTATATGTTGAATGTGGAATGGAAACTTTCTTGTGTATGTGTATGAGATAGAGGTACGAAGAACAAATCATCGTTTGCTTTATAAATTGAGAAATTTAATGAAATGTAGCTATATATACTTGTTTTATATTTAAATATATCATGAAGCATTTTTCTATATAAAAATGGTTAAACATTAAATATATTATAATGCAATTTAATTTAACAACTGTATTGTATACATTCCAGGATGACATTATGATAAGTGCTTCATAAGATTTTGAAAAGAAACAAAGCCAAGTCTATTTATAACATCTAAAATGTCAGGAATGCCAAAAACCTGAAAAAGACAAACAAACCATAAAGCAAAAAATACAAATAAACGATGTCCTAAATAGACAATGAAGTGAATAAAACAGTGGAACATCTAAGTGGCATGCCTAAGAAAGAGAAAATAGCATTAATTGAACGGTTTCAAGAAATAATGAGGTAGTGCTTATGATCTACATTATTTCTACATTACCTAACACAATAGTGTTCTAAAAATATTCCACTATATATCAGATATGTAATTTCTGGATTTTCTCTCATTTAGTGTGCACCAGTCCCAAAGATTAATGTTCTGACATTGTGTTCATTTTAACTGAAGTGTTCTTGTGTGTGTATTGTGTTTTTCTTTTTTTTTTCATAAAGTTGGATTTCTGGTAATCCAAATGATTTGCAAATGTTATTATTGCAAATATTGCAGTGGGAGCATAGATGAAACCATGAAATATCACACTATTTATATTGAAAACTAAAGAAGACTTCCGCTGTGTGGTCACAATGAAATCTTTGTACCTTCACTACCACCAGTGAAGAAATCCAGGATTGATCAAATTAATACTTACATTATTCATACAAAACAGATGTCTTTTCAATCACAATCAGCATAAAAACCACCCACGTGCCCTTACCCACATACATTATGCGAGACTTGCACACATATCTATGGCTTGTGATTTATACAGATGAGTTACCTCTGCCTTTCCCACCTAAAACCACCTAAACAATGGTACTATCACTTGCAGTGTGCTGCAATTAATCAAACGTATCATGTGTGTAAATCCTTTGTGACACTGCAAGTGACTGAAATAAGTCCAGTGATTACATGGAATGCCAACAGATCATATATACTCACACACTTGATAAGACATTTTTGTGAAATGGCAAATTAAATTTAACGTGTACCTCTAATAGTCTTATTATTGACCTAAATCATTATGATGATTTTTATCACACTATCATATAAGGATATTTTGTTCTGAAACATAAGCAAGCAGTTATCAATTTTCCAAAAAACAGTGAAGGTCTTTTGACACTTACAAAGACTAACTACATGGACTAAATATTTCACACTTTTTGTTGTAGATGGTAAATAATCAAAAGTGCTGATTTACTGACTTGCTGTTATCTGCAGTTTAAAGAGCAGTTATAATAATACTACAGAACAAAAACAAAATACTATCCGTGCAATTTGGATATCACATTTGAAACCAAGATTCAAGCCACAACAGCAGGACTGTTTTGGCATTCTACTAAGGCTTATTTGGCTCCTAGTAAGGCTATCTTGTCCAAGTTCTGACCCAAAACAAAATATAGAATGTGTGCTGTTTGTTTAATCCACTGTAATTTAAATGCACACATACATATTATATATTGTTTTTAAACACAATATAACCTATAAATAACGTAAAAAATTGGAGAAAAAATAATATTTTCTTAAAATACTTTTTACAAATCACCTGCAACTAAAGAAAGAGAACTCAAAATAGAAACATCGAAACATAGAATGTGACGGCAGATAAGAACCATTCGGCCCATCTAGTCTGCCCAATTTTTGAAATACTTTCATTAGTCCCTAGCCTTATCTTATAGTTAGGATAGCCTTATGCCTATCCCACGCATGCTTAAACTCCTTTACTGTATTAACCTCTACCACTTCAGCTGGAAGGCTATTGCATGCATCCGCTATCCTCTCAGTAAAGTAATACTTCCTGATAATATTTTTAAACCTTTGTCCCTCTAATTTAAGACTATGTCCTCTTGTTGTGGTAGTTTTTCTTCTTTTAAATATAGTCTAATCCTTTACTGTGTTGATTCCCTTTATGTATTTAAATGTTTCTATCATATCCCCGCTGTCTCGTCTTTCCTCCAAGCTATACATGTTAAGATCCTTTAACCTTTCCTGGTAAGTTTTATCCTGCAATCCATGAACCAGTTTAGTAACCCTTCTCTGAACTCTCTCTAAGGCAGTGTTTCCCAACCCAGTCCTCAAGGCACACCTACCAGTCCAGGATTTAGGGATTACCCAGTTGTGTCTAAGGTGTTTTTACAAAGAAGAAAAAAAACACCTTAGACACAACTGGGTAATCCCTAAATCCTGGACTGGTAGGTGTGCCTTGAGGACTGGGTTGGGAAACACTGCTCTAAGGTATCAATATCCTTCTGAAGATACGGTCTCCAGTACTGCGTACAATACTCCAAGTGAGG
Source organism: Pelobates cultripes (assembly GCA_933207985.1). NCBI lineage: Eukaryota > Metazoa > Chordata > Amphibia > Anura > Pelobatidae > Pelobates > Pelobates cultripes. The sequence continues at coordinate 135,124,791 of OW240915.1, read as the reverse complement.
TATCACCAGTGTTCTGAACAATGGTATGAGCACTTCCCTCTTTCTACTGCTAATACCTCTCCCTATACAACCAAGGATTCTGCTAGCATTTCCTACTGCTCTATTACATTGTCTGCCTACAAGTCATCAGAAATAATCACCCCTAAATCCCTTTCCTCAGACCTTCAGGTGAGGTTAGGACTCTATCAAATATTCTGTACTCTGCCCTTGGGTTTTTACGTCCAAAATGCATTATCTTGCACTTATCCACATTAAATGACAGTTGCCAGAACTCTGACCATTTTTCTAGTTTACCTTAATCATTTGCCATTTGGCTAATCCCTCCTGTTACATATCTTAGTATCATCAGCAAAAAGACAAACTTTACCATCAAGACCTTCTGCAATATCACTAGTAAAAATATTAAAGAGAATGGGTGCAAGTACAGATCCCTGAGGTACCCCACTGGTGACAAGCCCAAGCTTCGAATATGCTCCATTGACTACAACCCTCTGTTGCCTGTCACTCAGCCACTGCCTTACCCATTCAACAATATTGGAATCCAAACTTAAAGATTGCAGTTTATTGATAAGCCTTCTATGTGCAACAGTGTCAAAAGCCTTACTGAAATCTAGGTAAGCAATGTCTACTGCACTACCCTGATCTATTATTTTAGTTACCCAAATCAATAAGATTAGTTTGGCATGATCTCCCTGAAGTAAACCCATGTTGTCTCTGATCTTGAAATCCATGTGTTTTTAGATGTTCAACAATCCTATCCTTTAACATAGTTTCCATCACTTTCCCCACTACTGAAGTAAGGCTTACTGGCCTATAGTTGCTCGACTCCTCCCTATTACCTTTCTTGTGAATAGATTCAGGTACCAGTACTTATTATTAAATGCTTCATGTGTCTAGTATCTAATTTTTATTTTTTTTTATAGCTACAGGGACACCCCAAAGCAAAAATAAATACATATAAATCACAGTTTAATAGAGATGCACCCAATTAAAACATTAATGCATTTAATAATGTATTTATGAGGTTAGTAGATAGTGGAGCTTAGGGACCCCTTGGAAATTATAGTAATCAATTTTTTGGGAGGTTGACAATGGTATGTCCATACCCTCTCGTATATTTTATTATTAACACCCACATGAGTGGGCGGGGGGGCCATTAAGTCACCTCAAGTTATAATACAAGTATTAGACTCCACCAGCTACCCATGTGTAGAGATGGAGGGACATAATACAATTATTAGCTTCCACCATCTTTGCTTCACTCCCCTCTTGGTTAAAACATTTATGGTCCCCACCTGCTGATCATGGGTGGAAGCTGGGGGGGGAAACTAGGTCCCCCCATTTATTTTAATTAGTATCCCCCACCATCTTACCACAGGTGCAAGCAGGAGGGAACACTGCACCCACTACCCTATCAACTCCGCTCATAGATACATTATTAAATGCATTCAAGTTTTAATGCAGTGGGGCTGGATCCATGCATCCAACATTTATTATTTAAATGTAAGCCACCTACCCAATGCACATAGGTGTGGGATGGGACCTTTCTAGCAACCGAGCAGGGAAGAACTATACTCGGAGGCTTTAAACCTCTTATACCAATATAGGAGTCATATTTACCTTTAGGCTTATTTTTTATTTAACTACTTGCCTGATGTTAGTGCAGTCAGCAGACACATAGGACATGAAACCTTGGAAAAATGCTTTGAAGGTGAAATGCTGGGTTCTATACTACTCTTGTGAATCATACTTGATGACCAGTCATTATACTTGTCACGGCAAGGGTGTATAATTTATTATTACACTATGGAATATCATCTTTTAATGTAATTTGTGTAGTAAATGGCACAAATTACAGAGATGCTATTGCTGAGGTCAACAGGGGTTACATCTTTTGAAGCTGGGACCCCCACAGAGGTCAGATGACAGAATGTGAAAATGATTTTACTATATGGATGTGAAGTAATCAATGATCTGCAAGGTGTGAGGTTCTTCACTTGGAAAAAGTCTGAATGTCTCTTCATCCATTTGGCATGTACCTTGTAAAGGATAGTTCAATCATTTGAAATGGTAATGGGATTCGTTTCATGAAGATCCTTGTGTTCCAGTATCTTATCCAAGTGAAACATTCATACTTACCCACAGGTTAATAATTAAGCCTCATTTTTATTATATTTGGAATGGGACAAGCCTAATCTTTTAATTAAGCCCAAACATGAGTTGCACAACTTAAACCGTGTGGCAGGACTTGTGATGTCCGTCCTATTGGATCGTGGGTGGGGTGTGCAACATGTCTTTGGAATGGGAAAACAATAACAAATTCATAGAGGCAATTATTATTTATGTGGCAAGTACAGTAGAGGAGATAAAACCAAAAGTTTGTATGTGGCTTCTTGGTTTCTGGAACAAAGGAGGTGGTCACTTAGTATCCCTATTGCTCCACCCCTGGATGAGGAGTGGCAATTCATAGGGTATATCTCTTGTGATCCTGAAGGGTGTTTGTGTACTTGCTTGGGGCCAAGATCTAATTTTGAGTGAGTCACCATCTTTCCTTGCCAGAGACCCCCTGGACAGAAGTTGTACTTTGAAAAAACCTAAGTGAGTAATTAGGACTTCTGTATTTTATCCTTTTTGTTTTTATCTGTTGTTGGTGTAAATAATTTGTTTATCCTATATTTTTATATGCACTGTGACTATCTTTTGCTCATAATAAACATTCATTTATTAAGTTTTGCCTTTGTCTGGTTAAGAATCACGTTACCTGAAGAGAGTAGTTAGTATTTTTATAATTCCTTAAATATTGTACTAAGTAATATTTGGTGGGTTTTATTATTGATTTACCTGGGGGACCAAGGCACCCCATTCATAAATTGTCTTGGTGGTGGCAGCGTTAAACTAGTAATAGTTATAGTATTATGTTTAAGTGTGGGTGGTGGATTTTAAGGGGGATTTTGTCATTATTTCCGGTCTAGTGCAGACAAATAGTGAACTTTAACCCTTTCACAACCACAACTACATCACGCGCACTCTTGGAGTAGTGTGCGTTCGTGACAATACTTATTGGATGTTTCTATTTCTAATATATTTTAATATGATTATTTCTAATGTGACTTTTTCCATGATTGTTTGTGCTTATGCTTTTCGTCCCTATTTTATGTGCAACAAAGTTACGATTCATAACTGTAGGTCTCATATATCTAATAGGTATGTATACTTAAGCCTATCTATATTATCTTTTATTTTAACAATAAAGCTTATATTTAAGTATTTAGAGGGCACATGTATTTATTTTTGACACAGACTCAAAAGGCAAATGAGTGCCCTTCTTTGATGCACCACAAGTGAGCCAATGTGTTGAGCAATGGATACACATCTGGTGAATAACAATATTCTTTGTATTTGTTGGATTGCACTTTCATAATTATCTTGAGAGACTCAAAAAATGATGTATTTTATCTGAACGATTAATCTTTACTATTTGATGACAACGTTGCATAAATGTATTTTGGTTTGTGTCCTACAAAGAATGTGCCAATGTCTAGTTTCATTATCTGCAACTGTTTTTAGGACATGATTGGTCTATATTATATTATTCAAGTATTTCATGAGTACAATAACATTATAAGATAGACAAATAGACAGAGAAGAATTTGAATCCTATATTTCTAGTAAATACTATTTTAATTAACTTGTTTTTTTGTTTCACAGCAGTATTAAATGTTTTATCCCACTTTCTCAAAATGTCTTCTATATAATGCATGTCAATTATGAAATATCCTATTTTAGACAGGTTTGATTTATGCCACCTGAACTATTTAAATTTTTAGTTTCTTTCTTGTTTTCTGTACAAATGCATTTGTTCCTCAGAGTGACAAAGCTTTATATTCTAGAAAGGTTGGTTGAGACAAGAACCATTATCAAATGTCCTTTTTATTTTCAGAAGGTCACAGGAAGCTCAAAATAAAAAATAACAGGTCTTTAACACCTGAGTCTCATAATGACACATATGTCAAGAAAAATGTGTTATATCCAAGAGTTGATGGACAGCATTAATTGTCAAATGTTTTTCAGAAGAGTGATAGTTAAAAAAATATATGATAATAATAATAATAATAATAACACAATTATTAATATAATGTCAAGATTGTACTTGTAAGTATAATTTTAAAAGGCTAATATTCTTAAACTTTTACCTATATTATTATTTTGTGATGTGGTGTGAGGAGGTAGGAAAGTAATCTGTTATGAAGGTATATACATAATTGAGTCACAGTCAGGACCTCGCTCCCACACTCACCTACCTCATGCTCCCACGCCACGTCTCTCTCGCACTCCATGAGGACACTGTGTCAGAACGCGACCCCCCCAGGCAGCTCAGTCGTCTCAACCACCCATGCTGAACACTCACGTTCATATGAACGCCACCTCTATTTGTGCGAACGCCACTCACCAATACTGTAGGCAGAACTCAGTTCGTACAGACCCCGGCTCACCCAAACACAGAAAGAACAGAAGTCTGTTTGTGAGAACACCACTTCTCAAACCAAGCAAGAACAGAAGTCTGTTCATGAGAACACCACTTACTGGACACAGCAATACAGAGAACAGAACTCTGTTCATACGGACGCCAATAACTGAACACAGCAAGAAAGGACTGTGTTTGTGAGAACGTTGCTTACACGTGCAAACACACACGAGGTAGAGCTTCAGGAGAATCAAAAGGTTTGTGCGTGCTGACACAGAGCCTTTTAAAGGTACAGGAGGTGAAGACCAGTGAGGAACCTCAATAGACAAGACAACCCACTTTTCCTATTTAAGCCGCACACACCCTTCATTCTTTGCTCACTTGTACTGTGCTCCTGATTGTGTAAAGACCTTCAGGGACTATCAAACTGTATCCTGATTTTGACCCTTGCCTGTATCATTGCTTCTGAACCCCTGCCATCTGTCCTGACCTTTCGTTTCCATGACTACTCTCTTAGGCTGATCCTTTCGTACTGCAAACTTGGTCCATTACCTTCAGCACCCATCTGCATCTTGGGCTACGTCCACTAAACTGTGAACCTGACAGTCTCCCAAAAAACAGTGTGATTTCTGTTACTGTAATCTTTAAAATAGCCCCATCACATAAATAAATATTAAATGCTGAACAAAAGTAAGTTATATCTAGACATATAAGACTATATAGATCACATGTTTTTTCCCGTTCCCCCTGGATATCACAATAACTGACAAAATTTGAAGATTCATATTAACAGACATCAATTAACCTATATTCTAGCTTTTTCTGGGTTTCCCTTAGCAAAAAAATTGGTAATGTAATGAAATAGAAGGAGAAGCACAGATGACATTAAGCTGACATTTTCATAAAGAAATCAGCACAGTCTAAACACTTCAAAGACAAGTAAAGATACCAGGAAAAAAAGGATAGAGGGTTTTGGAGTTGAGTTCTGATAATAATATGTTACAGTTTGAGATTAATAAACAGTGAATCAGTAAATAGTCTTTTGTTTTTGCCTAAATACATTTATTTTAATCTTTATACAGGTCTATGTCTCTAATATTTTATATCCATTTTGCAGGGAGCTATTTTCATTTAATCAAATTTGTTATTTTTTTAAATTATTTTTTTAATAATTGCTAGCACATTAATTACAATATTTAAGACGACTATGTGAACAAATCATAATAGTCGAGAAATTACAACATAGATGGAAAGATAGAAAGATAGATAAATAATAGATAGATAGATAGATTCACACACACACTATATATATATTTATTCATTTTGTTTTAATGGAATTGCAGTTAATTGTTGCTAATTTCTCACACCATAATGTCATATATGTTACATATAACAGGTTTTTACAGCTGTTACATTAAACTGTGCATGATAATATGAGAGCTATCTTCCATATTAAAGAAAACAAATTATATATGTTTTCCTACCTGCTCTTTGACAGAAGCCAGGATAGCTGAAGTTGTTTCTGTTTCCGAGCCATCCCCGTTAGATGTATTCATCATTGGGCTAATTGAACTAGTCTTTTCTGAACATGACGGTTGGTCTGGAACAGGCATAGCTCCTTTAGAAATAAACAAGAAAAATATATACTGATTTAAGGTAATTTCAATAGTTGCACCCAATGAATGTTAAACATACAACCAGCTTTTGAGGAAAAATAGCCTCCAGCTACAAAACTCAACACATCTGATTGATAACGAGTATTGTGTACAAGAGCTACACTAAAAGCAATCTGTTCCTTGATATATATAGAAATTCAATATGCTTCTAAGGCAAGGATAGTCAAAGTGAATACAATTGAAACCAAATGAATCCAGAAGCAATTTGAGTTCTAGTTCTAATTGCAATATTTAATACAATTAGTTATACTTATTTTACTATAATATGGGAAAGTGTCAAAAGCCTAGTAGTTATATCTAATGCTCTAGATGCTGTATTAGAAGTTATTTTCATCAATTTAATTGCAATGGCAAATAACAAAATACAATATTGTTTGACTTATTTTTGTTTTCTCAGCTTAGTCCCTGCAGAACCTTTGGCAACATATTCCTGACTAATCATGATAGCATTTACAATTAGATGCACCAACTCACAGCAGATAAGGCAGGATAGTGTTTGAAGTTTTATAAGAAGACAGACTTGCCATGTTTTTTTCCTGTCTTCCACAGCAGTTAGAAGGGAGCATGCTTTAGCTGGCCAATATTTAATTGTATGCTTATCATACTTCTGTTTTCATGGTTCTAGTCATGCTTCAACACATATGGCAAGGTGTACCTCTATTTAATGACCAGATGTCTTATCGAAATTCTATATCCCTCAATAGATGACAATGGTGCATGGAGTGCACGAGGACACCTCTAGGTTAAGTAGTTTAGGGTGCCAGGTTGCTAAATATTAATTTGCCAGTGGAACACAGATCCAGTGATATATTTACCTCTACGTCCTCTAGACCTCAAGTTTGTTTGTTGCTGTCTCAGGTAAGTGCCTCTGTAGTTAACATAGCTGACCAGTATAAATATTGGGGGCCCTTGTTTTATAGTTTTCACTTACTGCTTATTTGGATGTCCTTATAACAAATGGATCATATTTATGAAGTTATTGTAGAGCATGTAGGTAAATATTTAGATTCATATTTGATTTTAGCTGGGAAAAAAGTGTCTCGCTAATAGCTGTACTTTGTGGATCTCTGCAAATATACTACTGTCATGAGGACAGAAGAAAGGTGTATACCAGGCCTAATGGCTATACTTCAAAGGAAGTCTGCATGCATACTATAGCCCTGAGGACATAGGAAAGAAAATGCCAAAGCAAAAAAAACATCTTCCCGATGACTAATTACATTACCAGTGTGCCAAGCTTGGCCAGAATGTGACTGCAATTCTACTTGGCACATGGTATGTGCCACTCATTTAATGGGTAACTCTGGACTTATAACAAATAATGTTATGGTACTTGTGCTACAATAATCTGAATAATTTGAAGTCTGCCCACTTTATATGTTTGCTACAAGTTAAATGTCAATGAATATCTCCCCTGTGGTATCTGCTGTAATGTACAACCCAACATGCAGAGTGAAAACCCACCAGAATAAATAGAGACAGAAAGAAGGTCCCTTCTTAGAATGGCCGGAATATAGAATAAACTTCAAGGAACATCAGGACAAGCCAGATCAAGGGAAACCAGAAAACAGAATAGTTGAAAGCAAGCCAGGTCAAAACCAAATATATACCAAAAGGGACACAAGAACATACTATAGGGACACTAGGAACACTATGAACCACAACACAGCACTGTGCCTTGGGCAGACCTGGATTTTATATGGTTGGGGATATGGTTTAGCATAACCACCGCTCCAAAAGGCACATGTGTGCTGAGCTCTATTGCTTAGTGTAGCGGAGTCCTAGTCCTGGCAGGGACCTTCCTCCGCTGGATCACCAAGAGTAGAATCAGGAACAAGAAAATACCAAGTAAATAGCCCACCTCCTCCCCATCAACTGCACAACACACAGTTCTGGGAGTACAACTGATTTTATTTCTGCCACACACGGCTCTTATGCATTGCCTCTAGCATGGGGTTTCCAAGTCAAGATTACAAGGTTTTCTTTCCCAAGAGCCTTTGTGTTTGAGAGATAATTAAGCTCCGACTAGTATAACTCAATTATCTCTCAACAGAAACTTGCAGATATTTTTTACATACCCCAAAAATACATGAAAACAGTACACGAACCCCACAAAAACCATATGCCCGAATAGCCCTGATCTGAGCGCACAACAATTTAAAAAATTGCTCAGATCAGTTTGGCAGAACGAACGTTATCTTCGAACACAGTTTTGACTCACCAGCCACGAGGTGATAGCCTCAAACAGTTCCAGAGATATGTTTTGTCCTGATGAAAGCTCCATGTGGGAGCTGAAACGTTGACTTTTTAATGGATTGAATAAAAGTTATATTTTATTTGAAAATCTCTATAAAGTCCTTGGAGTGCGGTCATTTCTGCTATGTCTACATGATCCTTGCCAGACCAGCACCGGCACCACAGGATTACACACACTGTCTAAGTGTATTTTAATATTAATATATATATATATATATATATATATATATATATATATATATTTATATATAATATAAAATAAATAAATATGTAAATAAGTAAAAAAATGAAAATAAAAAAAAATAATTAAAAAATATATATTTAAATGTGTAATTTCATTCTAACTGTATTTTGATATTAATATATATATAGATATCAAAATATATGTAGAACGAAATAATATATATATATCTGTAAACATAAGTATATACATATATATCACTATATAGTGCCTTGCAAAAGTATTCACCCCCCTTGGCATTTTTCATGTTTTGTTGCCTCACAACCTGGAATTAACATGGATTGTTTGATGATTTGCATCATTTCATTTACAGAACATGCCCACAACTTTTTTTTTTATTATTGTGAAGCAAACAACAAATAGGACAAAATAACAGAAAAAGTCAATGTGCATAACTATTCACCCCCCTAAAGTCAATACTTTGTAGAGCCACATTTTGCTGCAATCATATCTCCAAGTCGCTTTGGATAAGTCTCTATGAGCTTGCCACATCTTACCACTAAGATTTTTGCCCATTCTTCCTTGCAAAACTGCTCCAGCTCCTTCAAGTTGGATGGTTTGCACTTGTGAACAGCAATCTTTACGTAGCGTTTTCTTTGATGGCCGAAAAGTTAAATTTTAGTCTCATCAGACCAGAGCACCTTCCTCCATACATTTTGGGAGTCTCCCACATGCCTGTTCACAAACTCAAAACGTGCCATTTTGTTTTTTGCTGAAAGTAATAGATTTCTTCTGGCCACTCTGCCATGTACAGATACTCCAGTCTCTGCTGTGGAACTCTGCAGCTCCTCCAGGGTTACCTTAGGTCTCTGTGCTGCCTCTCTGATTAATGCCCTCCATACCTGGTCCGTGAGTATTGGTGGGCGGCCGTCTCTTGGCAGGTTTTCTGTTGTGCCATGTTCTTTCCATTTGGTTATGATAGATTTGATGGTGCTCTTGGGGATCATCAAAGATTTGGATATTTTTTTTACAACCTAACCCTGACTTGTACTTCTCAACAACATTGTCCCTTACTTGTTTGGAGAGTTTGTTGGTCTTCATGGCAGTATTAGGTTAGTGGTGCCTCTTGCTTAGGTGTTGCAGACTCTGGGGCCTTTCAAAAAAGGTGTGTCTATGTAATGACAGATCATGTGACACTTAGATAGCACACAGGTGGACATCATTTCACTAATTATGTGACTTCTGAGGGTAATTGGTTGCACCAGAGCTTTTTATGGGCTTCATAACAAAGGGGGTCAATACATACGCACATGCCAATTTTCTGTTTTCTATTTCTAAAAAATAGTTTTATGTATATATTTTTCTCATTTCACTTCACCATTTTAGACTATTGTGTTCTGATCCATCACATAAAATTCAGATTAATAAAACATTGAACTTAAGGGTTGAATACTTTTGCAAGGCACTATATATAAATAAAAATAATAATAAAAAAATAAAAATAATAAAAAATAAATATATATATATATATATATATATATGTGATATATATTAATTCTACGTATATATCTATGTCATATTTTTACATAATTAAGTCATTTTATTCATTACAATTTGCAGGATCTGCCTGACAACCCAGGCCAAAAGTCCAGGGAATTTAATTTGCTAGCACTATATTTAACCCTGTAATTTTCCAAGACACCATAAAACCTGTACATGGTGGGTACTGTTTTACTCGGAAGACTTCACTGAACACAAATATTAGTGTTTCAAAACAGTAAAATGTATCACAACCATGATTTCATTAGTGAAAGTGAAATTTTTTGGCTTTTTTATACACAAATGGCACTTGCACTGAAGATATAATTGTTGTGATTCGTTTTACTGTTTTGAAACACTAATATTTGTGTTCAGCAAAATCTCCCGAGTATAACAGTACCCTCATGTACAGGTTTTATGGTGTTTTCAAAAGTTACAGAGTCAAATATAATGCATAGTATAGTTACATAGTTACATAGTTACATAGCTGAAAAGAGACTTGCGTCCATCAAGTTCAGCCTTCCTCACATTTGTTTTTTGCTGTTGATCCAAAGAAGGCAAAAAAAAACAGTTTGAAGCACAATTTTGCAACAAGCTAGGAAAAAAATTCCTTCTTGACCCCAGAATGGCAGTCAGATTTATCCTTGGATCAAGCAGTTATTACCCTACATTGAAAGATTATATCCTTGAATATTCTGTTCTTGCAAGTATGCATCTAGTAGCCGTTTGAACATCTGTATGGACTCTGATAAAACCACTTCTTCAGGCAGAGAATTCCACATCCTGATTGTTCTTACAGTAAAAAAACCTTTCCTTTGCCTTAGACGAAATCTTCTTTCTTCCAGTCTAAACGCATGGCCTCGTGTCCTATGTAAAGTCCGGTTTGTGAATAGATTTCCACACAATGGTTTGTATTGGCCCCGAATATATTTGTATAATGTTATCATATCCCCTCTCAGGCGACGTTTTTCTAAACTAAATAGGTTTAAATTTGTTAACCTTTCTTCATAGCCGATATGTTCCATTCCTTTTATTAATTTTGTAGCCCGCCTCTGCACTTTTTCTAGTGCCATAATATCCTTCTTTAGAACAGGTGCCCAAAATTGCACAGCATATTCAATATGGGGTCTTACCAGTGATTTATAAAGAGGCAAAATTATATTCTTGTCCCGAGAATGAATGCCCTTTTTCATGCATGACAATACCTTACTGGCCTTGGCCACTGCTGATTGACATTGCACATTGTTGCATAGTTTGTTGTCTATAACAATTCCCAAGTCCTTTTCATGTGTTGTTATCCCTAATTCGCTTCCATTAAGGGTATACGTTGCTTGTGTATTCTTTACGCCGAAGTGCATAACTTTGCATTTTTCAACATTAAATTTCATCTGCCATTTGAGTGCCCAGTCTCCCAGTCTATCTAAATCCCTCTGCAGCAAAGTAATATCTTGCTCACATTGTATTGTTTTACAAAGTTTTGTGTCATCTGCAAACACTGAAACATGACTTTCAATGCGGTCTTCAAGATCATTTATAAACATGTTAAATAGAAGGGGTCCCAGAACAGACCCCTGAGGGACACCACTTGCCACCTCTGTCCAGCTTGAAAATTTACCATTAATGACAACTCTTTCATTTTTTTCACATTGAAATTCGCCAGATTGGTTATGTTGCCATTGAGACTGTATGGTAGCCCAGGAATGAAACTTACCCCCATAATGGCATACCATTTGCAATAGTAGACAACCAAAGATATTGCAAATGGGGTATGTCCAGTCTTTTTTAGAAGCCACTTAGTCACAAACACTGGCCAAAATTGACGTTCAAATTATTTGTATGCATTTTTCACACACAAACAAATATTAACGCTAACTTTGGCTAGTGTTTGTCACCAAGTGGTAACTCAAAAAGACTGGACCCCATTTGCAATACCTTGGGTTGTCTACTATTGCAAATGGTATGCCATCATGGGGGTAATTCTCATTCCTGGGCTACCATACGGTCTCAATGGCAACATAACCAATCTGGCGAATTTCAATGTGTAAAAACTGAAAAATGCAACATGCTATATTTGACCCTGTAACTTCCCAAAACACCTGTACGTAGGGGGTACTGTTTTACACGTGAAACATCGCTAAATACAAATATGTGTATTTTATTGCAGTAAAAGCAAACAGTATTATGAGTAAAAGCAAACAGTAAAATAACAACATTTCATATTTTCACCCATTTTTTTATATTTTATTCATATTAAATTATGTTTCACACCTAAATATTTGATTTTAAATAAAAACTCAGTTTCGCCTGAATAAAATGATATATAATAAGTGTGGGTGCCCTTAATATGAAAGAGGTGAATTGCGGTTGAACAGACATATAATCAAATTCCAGGTTTTTTTTACGTTTTGTTTTGATCACAAGGTGTACATTTGGCTAGGTCCCTAAGGGGTTAAATATTTGTCTAGTGGGAAATCTGACAACAAACTAAAATTTTTGTCATTGTTAAATAGAATTAAACTTCAGCTTAGCACAACTCACTGTTTAAAAAAGGATATGTCTTCACATTCCTTTAAACTTTTTATATAATCATTTGTTTTCATATTTCTTCCATGTGTCTCATCATGCTCTATAAGATATAATTTCCTTGCATTAAATAAAATCCAGGTTGCTTAGAAAATTAGTTTGACAGCTACATGCACTTAGATAGCTAAATGTGCCTTTTTCATAAAACAAATTTAATAACTTCATGGCTTGTGATGGTAGTTCAGGGGAGTGGAAATTCTAAAGTAGGATATACTTTTTATTAAAGGTGTAGACCCACATTTATTCAGAGACATGGTTTGAAGTTAGAGACTTTATTTTTCACAGGTGACAGTACCTAGTGGAAGTAGGCCTCTTCTGATAAACTATTAATTGGGAAAGTTGGCAGTTGGTAGAAATTGGGCATCCTTCTAGTACTATATAGAGAGTTGTTCCACATTTTGGCATTGAAATGTTTAAAACCCATAATTCCAGTGTTGCATGTCCTAGCACTTACTTCAGCTCTGAACTATAGTTCAAAGCAAATAAGGCATGAATCCATCCCGACTTAGAGACTCTGTTTGGGAAGTGTTATTAATTCCAGGGTACCCACTATATGGTCTTCAGCCCTCCATGCATGATGTGGGAAAGCCATGGGATAGCCAATTTTTATGTTTGCCAGGTGTCATGGTGATAACTCAGGTTTTTAAATGTTATTTTATGTTTAAAATATTTGTTACCAGTGTTTTGTTTGGACAATCTTTATTTTAGAAATAAGATTTAAGTTACATATAAAACATTTGTAACATATTTGTAACACACGAAAGACAAAAATTGAAGTGGATAACAACCGTGCAACTTCCCTTAGATGTAGCAAATGCTTTTAACAATTATTTTGTCGGATGCTCCACCACCCTGATTGCCAAGCTCATAAATGACAAACATCCTGAAACTACAAATGTGGATCAGGCCCCACTAAATGTGCAAAGGCCCAATATGAAGAAGTTCAATTTTAGACCTGTACCTATTAGTGTCATTAAGAAATACCTTAATAATCTAAAAATGAAAAACCCATCTGGACCTGATCAAATCCTAGCAATGCTGTTGAAGCTCAGTGCACCGGCAATTGCTAAACATGTCACAACCCTAAGTAACGAATCCTTGGTGTCTGCATACATACCCAAACTTTGGAAGACTGCGAGAGTAGTGCATATCCACAAAAGTGGTGACACTACTTTGATTTCTAACTATCGCCCAATATCATTGCTCCCAGTATTGTAAAAAATCTTAGAAAAATGTGTCCATACGCAACTATGTGAGTATTACCAACAAACTAAGTATCTGACCCCTGATCAATCAGGTTTTCACCCGAATCACTCCACTATAACTGCCCTCTTAAAAGTTTGCAATGACATCCAAACTGGCATGGAACAAGGAGATCTAATTGGATCTATTTTCCTTGATTTTGCAAAGGCCTTTGACACCGTAGACCACGACATTCTACTGCACAAACTAAAAACCTCAGGTATTAGTGATCGTCCGTTAACCTGGTTTTGATCATATGTATCGGATTGATCACAATATGTGTCCATTTCTGACAGCGACTCCCTCCCTCTTCCAGTCGTGTGGTGTCCCCCAAGGCTCCATTCTTGGCCCCCTACTATTCACATTTCTTATAAATGATCTGCCTAATGTCTGCAAATCCTCAAATGTACACATGTACGCAGACTACACAGTAATCTATGCAAGAAAATCCGATCTACTGCAGCTTGAGGCTGTGCTCCAAGACCAGTTCACAGAGGTAGAAAAGTGGATCACAAAAAACAAACTCTTCCTAAACACGGAAAAAAATGTCACAATGATCTTTAGAACAGTATCTAAATTACACAAATTGCTAAATTCCCATCTATTAATCAAAACAAAATCAAATAGCACACTGACCGCAGTCCACTCTTTCAAATACTTGGGTATGTTGTTAGACCCAAATCTATCTTTTGGCCTCCACATAAAAAACTTGCATCTAAACTAGGTGCCCTGTACAGGAACAAATCCTACCTAAGTCCTACAGTAAAGGAAAAAATTGTACAGCAAATGCTGATGCCAATCATTGGAGAGTGTAGTATATGCACCTGTACCGCAAACCCACCTTAATAAACTTAATACATTGTATTACTCATACTGCCGCTTTGTGCTACAATGTAATTACATGATCCAACATTGTGACATGCTAAAAGAACTAAACTGGCTGTCGCTGGTATCTAGATATACCCTTCATCTTTCCAGATTTTTTTAAATTACGATTGGGTGTAATGGGGCCAGGCCATACAAATGACTATTTTTTATGAATTTTCCTTAAGTCAGATGTAGCTGGGCTGAATTGTCAACTTTGAAATCAGTGCTTTGTGGTCAGGGCCGACGAGTCCATAAGGCAGCATAAGAGGGGCGCAATATTATAGAGGTGACCAATAAGGGATAGGACGGGAGTGGAGACCACTAAGGGACAGGGAGGAGAGAGAACACCACTATGGGACAGGAGGGGAGAGGAGACCACTAAGGGACAGGGGAGATGACCACTAAGGGACAAGGGGGGGAAAGGGTCCACTAAAGCGTGGGGGAGATGAGAAATAACCACTAAGGGATGGGGGGGGGTGAGATGTAACAACCAAGGAACATGAGGGGAGAGGAACCACTAAGGGACAGGAAGGTAAGAGTGACCACTAAGGGATGAGGGGTGTGTGTGAAACATTACCAGTAAGGGACTGCTGGGAGAGAAGACCACTAAGGGATGGGGTGGAGGAGACCACTAAGAGGTGGGGTGGGGTGGGGTAAGAGATAACCACTAAGGGATGGAGGGGGTGAGAAGTGACTACTAGGGTACAAAAAATGGGAGGGTACACCACTAAAGGACAGGGAGAACAGAGGAGATCACTGAAGGACAAGAGGAGAGAGGAGACCACTAAGGGAAAAGGGGGAGAGGAAACTACTAAGGAACAGGGGGGGTGAGAGGTGACCACAAAGAAAAGGAGGGGAGGGGAGACCACTAAGGGGCAGGGAGGGAAGAGGAGACTGCTAAAAGACAGAATGGGGGAGGTGAGCACTTAGGGACAGGGAGTAGGTGCGAGGTGACCACCAAGGATCAGGAAGTAGAGGAACCACTAAGGGACAGGGGAGGGGAGATGACCACAAAGGGGCAGGCAGGGGAGAGGAGGCCACTAAGAGACAAGAGAGGGGAAAGGAGACAACTAAGAGACAGGGGAAGGGAAAGGAGACCACTAAGGGACACGGAGGTGGAGGGAGACACACAGAGGGGCTGGGAGAGAAGGAGACACACAAAGGGGCTGGAGTAAGACACACAAAGTGGTTGGGAGGATGTAAGAGACTTATAGGGAGGGGGATATTGTAAGAGATACACAAGGGAGGTGCAGGATACACAATGGGGAAAATAGGGGATAAGAAACACAAAAGGGGGCTAAGAGACACATAGGTGAAGATGCCTTTTTGAGGGGGCGGCAAAATGCATCTTTGGCTGTGTAGCCAAAAATCTTTGCACCGGCCCTGTTTGTGGATGACCTTTTTGTCATACTTCTATATCAATTCAATTGTCTTTTTATGTTTTGCTAACACATAACTTGTTATATTAAAGCTAAATTAGCCAAGCTGGGAACAAAAACTTCTTTGCAAATATAACATGGAAAGATTATTTATTTTAACTAGCCAGAGTGAAAATTTGCAAATTGTTTGACTCACTATTTAGTATATAGATCTCTTGATGCTAAGTTTACTATAACATTAATCTATTGCTACACATTTTCTATATTCTGATATTTCATGAGATTTTTCTTAGAGTATTTTTTTATTTTTTTTTTTAGAAAATACCACTTTTCAAAAGCTGCAGGATACACTCTAATGGCATTTTATCGCTTCATCATTTCATGCTTTTTGGATGAGATGATGAAACGTTTTTAATAACTAGCTGTTCAGTGTAATGCTGCATGAAGCACATAAAAGATACGTACACAAATATATTTATGTGTGGATGTTAGGGAAACACATGTATACACATTTTGAAATTGTCTGTGATTTAAATGTAAATAAAATAACTTTATGTTCTTTTACGTGATTCGATTTCAAAGTAAAATTTAAAAAAACAACCATTTTTTTATGCATTGTCGGTAAAATTTACTTTCCTCTAAAAAATTTTGGAAAAAATAAAATTTTGTTTTAACTCTGTTCTCCCTGATTGGGCCCCATACAATCCATAATCTTTTCACAACACTATATTATTTAATTTCCTATAGCACATACCTAACTTTCAATAGATAAATTTGGCATATATATTCTATACATGTATATATTAACACTACTTGAGCACATGAACTGCTATTCGAACAAATAAATAAGTATTGCCATTAAAGGGATACTATAGTATCCTCTGCCTCCCCCTCACTCGCGCTCTCCCCAACCCTTGTTGCTGAATAAAGAGTTAAAGGCCCTTTTTTTTTACTTACTTGATCTCAGCATCAATGTCCCTTGACACTAGGTTGCGGCTCCGCCTCCTCCGATGTCACTTGATGAGAAGGCACGAATGCTAACGTGCGCATTAGGTTTTCCCCATAGTGAAGCAATAAATCAATGCTTTCTTATGGGGAAATAGCTGACACCAGATGTCCAGCACGACCAATGTCAGTTACTGGACCAAAAGTCGGGTAACATTAAGGAAGTGCCTCTAGTGGCTGTCTGGTAGACAGCCAGTAGAGACTGTCTTAGTGCTGCTACCAGAAAAATTAATTGAGCGGAAGTGGTCTGGGTGCCTATGGTGTCTCTTTAAGCATACTGAAAATTAAACAGATTAATTATCAAGTAAATAGACGTATAATTTCTATGGCTTTGTTGGTTTTATTGCAAAAGAAATTATAGAGCTATATTGGGGTACAACAAACAAAGCCAATTATTTTTAAAGGTTTACCAATGACTGAAGTAATCAATAATGTTAAGTGCATGAACAGGTTCATCACAGTATTCATGGTGATTCAATAATGTTTTAAAATGTTAACCACTCCCGTCTGTCTCACTGTTAAAAATAAATAAATAAATAAATATATATATATATATATATATATATATATATATATACTTGAGCACTTATGGAAGCACTCCAAGGACTTCATATAATTGGTAAAAAATAACTTAACTTTTATTCAGCAACTGCCACAGGTGATCAACGTTTCAGTTCTACAACAGAACTTTCGTCAGGATCCTGCTGAATAAAAGTTGTTATTTTTTACCATTTATATGAAGTCCTTGGAGTGCTATCTCTACTAGAGTTGAGTAAACCCGAACGTTATTTAGGGCCCCCACCTGCCGCTAAATACCAATAAGGGGGGGGACTTACCGTCCTCCCCCCGGCCCCCACCCCTGTGCGGCGGGTGGGGGCAATAAATTAAAATTGAGGGGGACCTAATGTCCTCCCCCCCCGGCCCCCACCCCTGTGCGGTGGGTGGGGACCCTAAATAATAATAAGGGGGGGACCTAATGTTCTCCCCCCTGGCCCCACCCCTGAGCAGTGGGTGGGGGCCATAAATAAAAATTGGGAAGGGGGAACCTAATGTCCTCCCCCGGCCCCCACCAATGCGCGGCGGGTGGGGGCCCTAAATAACAATAAGGGGGGGACCTACTGTTCTCCCTCCCGGCCCCCACCCCTGAGCGGTGGGTGGGGGCCATAAATAAAAATCCTCGCCCCAGGTGACTAGGGGTCCCCAAACCCCTAGTCACCCCCCTCCCAAAAAAAAAAAAAATAACCCCTACCTACCCCCTCACCCTAAAAATAATGAGGGGGGGGGCATTAACTAATTACCTGTTAAAAAAGATAAAATAAAACTTACCATTTGATGTTTTCTTTCTTCTAAAATCTTATTTTTTCAGCCCCAAAAAAGACCAAATCAAAATCCAGAAAAAACACTTAAAAAAAAACAAAAAAAAAACTAGCGCAAAAAAAAATCCTTCTTCACCCATGGAGGGCTCCGCGCAACTGAGCTCCGCAGGGCGGGGGAAAGATTATAAAGCCTTGCCCCACCCTGCAATTAGGCTCAGAGCACTCTGATTGGTGGGTTTAAGCCATCCAATCAGAGTGCTCTGACAGGTAAATGAAGAGACTGACCGGTAAGTCTCTAAATTTACCTGTCACAGCACTCTGATTGGTTGGCTTGAAATCCACCAATCAGAGTGCTCGGTCTCATTTTACACAGCGTGAGAAAATTCAAAGAACTTTCCCACGCTGTGTAAAATGACACAGAGCACTCTGATTGGCCCTACTTGCTATACCCTACTAGCAGTATAGCGAGTAGAGGCTGAATTTACTAATACTAAGTAATCTTTACTTAGTATTAGTAAATGTGGCTGAAAGACCAATTTAGGTGACCGATTTAGGTCTTTCAGCCTTTTGGTAGATAGCTCCCTAATACCGTGGGAATAAGGGAGTTATCTACTAAGCGGCTGCTTATTTTATGTTATTTTTAAGTGATTTCCCTATCCACATTTGTTTGCAGGGCACTTGTCCTACTCTTACCAACATTTTACTTCCTTTTGCAGCCCTCTAGCCCTTTCCAGGAGTTTTTTAGAGCCATTTTTGTGGCCAAAAGTTCGGGTCCCCATTGACTTAAATGGGGTTCGGGTTCGGGGTCAAGTTCGAGCAGAAACCCGGACTTTTTTTCAAAGTTCAGCCAAACCTGCCGGACCCGAACATCCAGGTGTCCGCTCAATCTCTACTCTATTCTATTTATTCTGCTGATTAAGCACCAGGCTGCATACTACTGTTACTGGAGTGCAAGGATTGGACATTTTTATATATATATATATATATATATATATATATATATATATTTAAGACACTGTTATAGAGGAGAGGACATTAATTTGAGTGAGCAAAGTAGCTACACATGCGAATATGCATTTTGCCCTCCCACCTAAATAAAAAGTGAATCTTCACCCCTGTTTTGAATTTCTTACCCTTTTAGTGTTCCATAACCCCTCTGAAGTTGTGTGGGATAACAATTTTATTATTATTATTTTTATTATATCATTATTATTATTATTATTATTATTTATAAAGTGCCAACAAACTCTATAGCACCATACACCCTGTTCCAAATTATTATGCAAATTCTATTTAAGTGTCACAAAGATTAAATATTTTGTTTTTCAGTTTAACTCATGGATGGCATTGTGTCTCAGGGCTCTTTTGATCACGGAAAACAATCTCGGACACGTGTGATAATTAGATTGCCAGGTGAGCCCAATTTAAGGAAAAACTACTAAAGGAGGGTGTTCCATATTATTAAGCAGAGCACCATTTTCATGCAATATGGGGAAGAAAAAGGATCTCTCTGCTGCCGAAAAGAGTAAAATAGTTCAATGCCTTGAACGAGGTATGAAAACATTAGATAATATATTTCACAAAAACTTAAGCGTGATCATCGCACTATTAAGAGATTTGTGGCTGATTCAGAGCACAGACGGGTTCGTGTAGATAAAGGCACATTGAGGAAGATTTCTGCCAGATCCATGCATCGGATCAAGAGAGCAGCTGCTAAATTACCATTACATAGCAGCAAACAGATATTTGAAGCTGCTGGTGCCTCTGGAGTCCCACAGACATCAAGGTGTAGAGTCCTCCAGAGTCTTGCAACTGTGCATAAACCTTATATTCGGCCACCACTAACAAATGCTCACAAGCAGAAACGGCTGCATTGGACAGAAAAATACATGAAGACTAATTTTCAAACAGTCCTGTTCAATGATGAGTGCCGGGCAACCCTGGATGGTCCAGATGGATGGAGTAGTGGATGGTTGGTGGACGGCCACCCTGTTCCAACAAGGCTGTGACGTCAGCAAGGCGGTGGTGGAGTCATGTTTTGGGCCAGAATCATGGGAAGAGAGCTGGTCGGCCCCTTTAGGGTCCCCGAAGGTGTAAAGATGACCTCTGCAAAGTATGTGGCGTTTCTGACTGACCACTTTCTTCCCTGATACAGAAGGAAGAACTATGCTTTCCGTAATAAATATCTTTATGCATGACAATGCACCATCTCATGCTGCAAAGAATACCTCTGAATCAATGGCTGCAATGGAGAAAGTCATGGTGTGGCCTCCATCCTCCCCTGACCTCAATCCTATTGAGAACCTTTGGAGCATCCTCAAGCAAAAGAGACAGTTTACATCCAAACAGCAGCTCTGGGAGGCTATTCTGACATCTTGCAAACATATTCAAGCAGAAACTGTTCAAAAACTCACAAGTTCAATGGATGCAAGACTTGTGAAGCCACTATCAAATAAGGGGTCCTATGTTAAAATGTAATGTGACCTGTTAAAATGTTGTTATAAGTTTGATTGAAATAGCTTTTGATTTCAGTAAATATGCTGCAAACACAACAAATTACAATTTTCAGTTCTTTACAACCTATAAAGTGTTTTGAAACTTACTGTGCGTAATAATTTGGAACAGTGCATTGTAAGTTTTTTTATGTTAAAAAATAAATACTGTTATCATTAGGAGGTTTGTTCAATACAATTTGAATTGTACTCTTAATAGTTGATAACTTGAGAATTATGCTGACTGTTATTTACATCAATATTTTAGGTAAATGAGAAAAATATAATTTGCATAATAATTTGGAACAGGGTGTATTGTGGGGAATGATTCTTTAGTGTGGAGGGGGTTGGGGAAGTATTGTGGGGCATAGAATCAGTATTGTGAGGGTAGGGGTTAGGGGAAGTATTGTGGGGAGAAGGGTCAGGTGTTTGTGGGGGTAAGAGCAGTAATATGAGTGGATAAGCACAGTATTGTTGGGGATAGGGGCAATGTTGTGGGGGGAGTGGGGCATTATTGTTGAGGATTAGAGCATTAATGTAGGGATAGGTGCAGTATTGTGGGGGTTAGGGGCATTCTTGTGGGGGATAGGAGCTTTAAAACAATCTCACACACACACAGACATTATCACACAAATGCACACTGAAAAAAGATTGTATTTTTTTAGATCCGTCCAAACTTCAGGAGAACTGGAGTAGATCTACAGCCTGAGGCCCAGTGGGCTGTTGCTGTGCTCCTCTGAGATAGTTCAGATCCCTTGCACGCCCTGCAATGGTGCCTGGCCTGAGTAATATCACTTGCCGGCTCCCAGTACCTTTACAGGACTCACAAGGGAGCTATACAGGAAATTCTGATATAGATCGGAGCTCCCTAGCTAGCCCCCTTCCACCTAAAAAAGGTGTCAGCTGGTGCTGCCTTATGGTAGCGCCGGCCCTGAGTGCAATAGGGGATTGAGAGAGCAGGGGTAATTGCTTAAAGCAGAACCTGGAAGTGAATACCAAATGCTTCATTATGATAAATAAAAATAGGGTAAAAAAGCAGTGTGAAAAAATATCAATACCGCACAACAACAGTAATAGTAACAGAAATAAGTCCCACAAAGGTAAAAAAAAAAGGCAAAAACATATGTTTCAACTCCCAGCCGCAGATGCGCTCCATTTGACTGATTTGAAGGGGTATTTATTCGGAGGTCATGAAGGTTCTGATCAGCACTGAAGAAGACTCCAGTAGGAGTTGAAACGCTTAAGCTTATGCCTTTTTTTTTTTTTTACCTTTGTGGGACTTATTTCTGTTACTATTACTGTTGTTGTGTGGTGTTGATATTATTTTTTCACACTGTTTTTTGTTCCTATGTTTATTTATCATAATAAGGCATTGGTTATTTAGATGGAGCCTTCACTTCCATTTCCTGCTTGAAACTTTTCCAGCATTGCCTGTATAGGCACCCTGGAGATTCTTATATAGAGCCTATACAGAACATATAAGTATACTGTGTGTGTACTTCACTTAGGGTGTTTTTCATTTTTTTTTCTTGTATACTTTGATTAGGTGATAGGGGATTCACCTGTTTTTCACCTTTTGTTATTTTTTTTTTTTTGTCAAGCGCTTTCACATCTCTGTATATTCTTTGTAATTGGTTAAAGATGGAGCAAACAAATAGTGTGATCATGGAAAAACAGAAAACAAACAAAACCTAAAATATTTTTTGATTCTCAGAACTCACATTTTGAATTTGTTTTGTGTGCTCATAGACTTTACCTTCGCAAAACACTTATAATTTAGCTGCATATGGAAGATATGTAGATTGTGACACGTCATGGTTAGCCATATGGTTAATGCCCACAATTACTCCTTCGTTTGCCAATTCATGTCTACTTTAGATTTCAGATTTTTAACTCAACATAGAGACCGCCCACTAAAAATCTGTTCTTCCTTTACTGTCTATCATTAAAAAGAAAAATACATTTTGGTAGTATAGGTAATATTTAGCTGATCTTTATAAAGAATTGTGTTAAATACTCTAACTATATTTACTGTCACAAGTAAAGTAAAGTGGTACAGTTTAGGGTACTTAATATGACATTTTGATGAAAGGACAATATTTGGGGCTTAATATTTGGTGGACTTGTGTTTTAAACCCATAAGGATTAAGGCAATTGTTATGAATCAGAACAAAACATAGACGTTATGACTGTTTGTTCCATTGTAATTTAAGGTTCTCTTTAAGTGCCCCATATATATATATATATATATATATATATATATATATATATATATATATATATATATATAGTAATTTTTTTTTTTTTTTTAAAGGACAGACTATGCTTTCTTTTATTATACTAAATGCATACCTAACACAACATTTAGTATGTGTGAATTACATTTTGAAAATGAGGACCCTACCACTAATTCCTGTGCTAATATCAGTATTGATATCAGATTTACTTTCTAAATAAAGTTGTCACGTTTTCTGGATTTTAGATATTATCTGGCTGAGCAGAGCAGCTATGTTGGGTCAGACTCTTCTGTTATCTGACCAGCTGCTGCTCAATCTAACTTGCTGACTGCTGTGATTGTTCATTGTGAAACTACATTTGGAGACCTGTTTGGTTCAACTGCAGTTGGTCAGATTATTATTATTGCCATTTATATAGCGCCAACAGATTCGGGAGCGCTTTACAATATAAGAGTAGAGTCTGACCCAACATGGCTGCTCAGCCAGATAATAAAGGTTCACTTGCTCAAAAAAAAACCAATCTAGATGATTTAAGAAAAATAAACTTGAGTTTAAAAAATGTACTAGTTTTTTTTAAAATATCAGAAGTGAATATTTAATGACAAATGTCCTTTAAAACAGAATAAAAGTCATCAGTGCTTTCTTGTTTTGGTCACCACTAACTCAAAAAGCTTTGTCATAATATTGTGACTTGCTGAGGAGATCAAATTATTTAAAATCAACAGAACCTTTCCAGTACTGTTTACATTCCATTTCCAGATTTCCAAGGTGGTGGACAGTACCCATCCACTATCAGATCTTTTTTACAATAGTATTGGTATGCTAACTAACTTGAAACAATGTATTTGTTCCAAATCTTTTTAGGTTGCTGTCTCCCTTAATTTGTATATCCTGGTTGATTCTAAGCATAACAAGTTGACAAGTATGGATGTTTGTATAAGAAAAATCTACATTACTGATGTTAATTGCATGTTTTTGTCTGCTGTACTATTCTCTGAAAGCTCTAGTGATTTCATTGGGCCAAACTTTTCTAGGGATCTTTTTATTGGGAGCTAGTACAACCAAATTTGATACCATCAAAATGTGGCCAAGGACCATGCATTTTTGTATTTAAAAAAACAAACATTCTGCAATTTATAAACAACATAAAGGAACAACTAACCACACAATATGATTCTAAAAAAAAAAACATTTCCATGCTTAAATATGTATATCTAAAAGTTAGAAAACTACTGACAAAGGAAAAACTGTGAATGAACAGTTGTTTTACAATTATAGTGGGAAACACATTTTTCTTTTTCTTGCAATGCCCAAACTTGCACAAAAAGAAAAAAAAAAAAACAATTTACCAAGAACTGTTCGTTATCCTTAAATTGCCATTCTCAATTAAGTCATTACAGAAAATCGAAGTGTAAAATGAATTAAACCAAAACAGCATTAAAGCTAGGATTTGATGAATGAGTAAAATGCAAATAATATAACTACTGTGGAATAAACAAGCCTTGCATAATTCTATTGAATCTTATGCTTCTTGCGCCTTATTTGAAATAGTTAAAACAAGAGCTCTTAATAAGTAGACATGTTCAAAGTGTAAGACATACACAATATACCTGTGTGTATGTGTGTGTGTATGTGTGTGTGTATATATATATATATATATATATATATAAATAAAAGATGAGAGCACTCAATGGATTTCCAATGAAAATAAGTGTATTAAATGTTGCCAATTAGGACCAACATTTCGACCTGACGGTCTTTATCAAGATGGAAATACATTGCTTAACTTGTGTTTATATAGTGTCTATAAAATAAGAATAAGTGGCTTGGGTTAGCACTTTTAATTAACTCCTATAGGATACAGGAAGCCAATGTAAAGACTGACAGAGGGGTGAGGTGTGAGAGGAACGACTAGAGAGGAAAATCAGTCTGGCACCAGCATTCATTACAGACTGTAGTGGGGCAATACATTTTTGGGAAGATCAATTAGGAGAAGGTTACAATAATCCATGCAGGAAATTACTAGAGCATGGACAAGCTCCTTAGTAGCATCTTGCTTAAGAAAGGGGTGGACGCGGGCTATGTTTTTAAGATGGAATCTACAGGATTTGGTAACATGCTGGATGTGAGGCTCAAAGGTGAGGCCAGAATTAAGTATGACACCAAGACAGCGCACTTGCAAGGATAGACTGATGTGGATACCACTAACTTGAAGTGAGAGTGAAAGAGGAGGATCAATATTAGGAGGAGTAAAGACAAGGAGCTCAGTTTTAGAGAGATTTAGTTTCAGAAAGCTAGAGGACATCCAGTCACAGATGGAAGACAGGCAAGCATCAGCATACAGGTGGTAGTGGAATCTAAATAGCATAATAAGTTTGCCAAGAGAGGCTGTATAAAGAGAAAATAGAAGGGGACCAAGGACAGAGCCTTGGGGGACAGGACGAAGATAGGATGTATCATTAGAAAAGGAGACACTGAATGAGTGTTGGGAGAGATAAGCGGAAAACCACAAGAGAACAGAGTCACATAGGCCGAGTGATTGAAGATTTGAAGAAGGAGAGCATGATCAATGGTGTGAAAGGCAGCAGAGAGGTTGAGAAGAATTAGTATGGATTTAGTTGCGATTAGGTCGTTAGTAACTATTGTGACGAGACCAATCTCACCACATTGCATTGGAGAAGCCTGGTTGCTCGCCTGCTGCCTTTGGATTATGGCCCCATGTTAAAAGACTTTGTTTCCCCTGCAGAAAAGACTTATTCATGCTTTTCTGCCCGGTGTTCGGTAGATTCAATCTACCGAACAACCGCACGAATGACTAGACCACCTGGGAGCTGGAATGTGCCGGCAATTAGCCTCCCAGAAGCTGCGGGTTAACCGCAGCTTAATTGATAATTACTGGGTGGCCGCCATTTGTATACCGAACACGAGGTCTCAGCCATTTTAAACATGCGAACGCACAGTGGTGTTCGACGCCTAACTCATGGAACTAAAAATGGACACAGTTTGGCGCGAACACCGCTGAAGCCGCCGACCTCCCTTCTTGTTCAGCGGGAGTTCACGAACGGCCCGGTGTTCGGTAGTTTTACCTGACTGTATTATACCCCGGATAGGAATCCCATGGAGCTCATTCATATGAGAACTAACTTTGTAAAGACTTTGGCTCCATGGTGATTGAACTGTATTCATGTGGTCTGAGCGCCATTCGCTTAATAATGTGCGCTCAGATCTGAGCTATCTGGGGATATGTTAAATGTATGGTTTTAATGTAACTTGTGTCACATAGTATATTTTAATAGTAATTCTTGTTTTAGTATCCCCACGTGCATAATGGCGATTTGCCTTTGTCCTGGGAGATAATTGAATTACTTCTCAATTATCTCCAGGACAGAGGGGAGGAAGCCAGGATGCATTGTGGGAATACAATGTGACCGTATGTCCTATTTGGCTACTTGTCTGTCCCTTGTCACAGTCTCCCATTTGGTCCCCTAGGGGAGTGTCCACCAGGTGGGAGACCTGCATAAATACTGGGCAGGTAGCCCTCATTAAACAGACCACTGCTTGACCCTCAACACGGAGCCTTGTCTCGTCTTTGGGGAGATTTACTGAATGCTGATAGAGACTGATTGCTAGGAGTGTAAGCCGCTTGAATGCTTTTCTGCTAGCAGCGATTCGTATGGTTCCAGTTCGTGAGTTTGGAGTGCTATATTGTATGCAGTTCGGGAGATTGGAGGATTCCCTTATTTGCGGTTCAGGAGTTTGGTGTTCTACAGAAGCTGTGCCTGCATCTCGGAAAGGGGACGATCGCCTAAACGGTTTTAACCCCTTGTGTGCAAAACGGTCCGTTACAACTATGATAAGACCCGTCTCAGTAGAGTGGAAGGTGCGGAAGCCAAATTGAAGAGGTTCAAGGAGAGAGTTGGAATTGAGGAAGTGAGACATTTGGGTAAAGACAAGTCTTTCCAGAAGCTTTGAGGAAAAGGGGAGCAGGGATATGGGACGATAGTTAGAGGGGGAAGACGGGTCAAGAGATGGTTTTTTCAGGATAGGTTCTACAGTGGCATGTTTAAGGTCAGCAGGGACAATGCCAGAAGAGAGAGAGCAGTTGAAGACGTGTTTTAGGGAAGGCACAAGACAAGGGGAGAGAGATCTGATAAGGTGAGATGGGACACGATCGAGTGGGCAAGTGGTGAGGCGAGAGGAAAGTGCAGCCACCTCTTGTTCAGTAGCCAGGGGCACAGTCTGAAAGGTAAGAAAGGCATGATCTACGTCATTAAGCTATTATAGCATGTGTGGCGTATTGGATTGCAAAATATTCAAAAGTAAGTCCTTTTATTTAATATTGGAGCCGACAGGAAACAATATATTGTGAATTGTATATGGCATAGTTTATCCAGCAAAGCAGATTCTGGTAGCCGAACTGTCAAATAATAAGAAATTAACTGGGTGTAAAAAAACTCACATTTACTGGGTGTGACTGCAGGTTTTCAGAAAATTTCCAAATCGCCAAATCGCCTAACCCCCAAAAATCTGAATGCCCCCCAAAGGTTGCTTCTACAAGCATTTGAATCATAAGGTGTACTTACTTTTTTACACATAGCTTCTCCATTTTGGCTTTATTTTTGTTAAATAAATTATGACACAGTGTAATATGTCACGTTTTGTTATTTATATAACGTATTTT
This sequence comes from Pelobates cultripes, assembly GCA_933207985.1. NCBI lineage: Eukaryota > Metazoa > Chordata > Amphibia > Anura > Pelobatidae > Pelobates > Pelobates cultripes. The sequence goes on along the minus strand of OW240915.1, from coordinate 135,096,872 downwards.
CCTAATTTTAAGACCTGCTAAGAAACAGATGATTGTTATTGTGTCCTGATATGTAAAACCATAGAATTCAAAGACGGTGTACTTTCTTTTTCCCATAACGGTATAACTGCCCCTGTGTAAAGCAACCTGAAATTAAGGTACTTGTTAATGAATATGCAATGTATATGAAATTTCCTGCTTTAGTTACTGCAAGCCACTTCTTATCAGCCTCCCCAATACCTACATTATCCACTATAAACTGTATAAATAATGTTAAATTAGATAAAAGGCACACATTTGCATAATTTTCATTGTAAATGAATATATATATATATATAACTGATCGTGTCAAAGGTTGCACTCACGGATTCATTAAAAAATAACTTTTATTGAACTTTCCTAAAAAATCGACATTTCAGTCCTACTCAAGGACTTTCATCAGGATTTTTGGTTTTTTGTGCCAACTGTTTATGAGAGGTATTAACTAAATGCTTGTTGGCTGTGAAGAAACATGATCTGCTTTGAATTCTTCAAATAAATGTAAAAAAAATGTGTTAAAGTAAATGTCTTTTGATGGCATGGATGAACTAAGTGTTACTTTTCAGTAACTGTCAGTGCACATAGTAATACAGCTATTACATCACAAGTGTTAATTTTAAAATTGATTTTGTTAATTTGTTTGGCAAGCTAAAGGGTTATAAACCGCTGTGAAATATACAATGATAGCAAACAACAATTTCTATTAATTAATACCAGAAATAAGAATTGTTATCAATATAACAATAACAATATTGATGGATGGACAGATAGATAGATAGATAGATGGATTATTTGATGGATGGATAGATAGATAGATGGATGGATGGATGTATAGATGGTTGGATAAAGAAATGTGTTTTACTGAAACAACTTATATAACAGACAAAAACAACATTAAACTGTCAAAAGTAAATAAAAATCATGATGGATCTTTCACACTACTATTTCTATTTTCTAACAAAACAATCAGTATAGATGTGACAAAGACTGAACCTTTGAAGGCAACATTGATTATTGTTAATGAACCTGTGGGTGATAGTATGGTGAAATGCTTTCATAGTAGTAGTTCATACTATTGATTTGAACACCTTTCCTGGAATGAAGGTCAGACTAAAAGGTCTGTGGTTTTTGGTAACACTTTGTTTCTTTTTATAAAGCATTTATAATATTTTCGCATTTCCGTTGTTTAATGTACATTGCCCAACAGAAAATCTGAGCTTTTATTCATCTCCCAAACTTATTAACTATTTTAATGTCTGTTGTTATGTCAGTTGAATGCAGATTGTTTTTATTTCAAAATATCTAAGAAACAATAGAAAGGGTTCATTTCTGAATAAAACCTTGTTGAATGAGAAACGTGTTTGTGTTTTTTACTCATTGTATTGCATTTTTACAATTTTATTTATTTTTACATAGAACTTTGTTACATAAAGTTTTTTATGGGGCGGGGCATGGCTGCCAAACTGAAAGGCTGCATGCAGTGTGGGCTCTGTACAAAAGTTGACAATTATCACCTAAAAACAGTATTTTGAAAGCAAACAAACGGCTAAATTTGCGCTGATACCTACCTGCAAGCTACTCTGCTACAGCACAAGGGTTTCCAGGTGTCTTACAAGCAGATTGAGCCCACACCGGCACTGAGGCCTACCTCGAGGTGAGAGCCTGGGAGAAGTGGCCGATCTCCATACTGCCTCTCCAACCGGAACAAGCTGACGTTATACGGGTCCCCACTCCCCCCCTCCCGGTGGGGGTTTTCCCGACACCATCACCACAGCCAAGCTTTATCCCTGACAAGCACATCGTCTTAAAACAAAGACATAGAGGGGCGCAATCTACCTCAAAATGGCGGCTACTGCACCAGCTGCAGACACACTGAACCAACTGCAGACACTCGAGCAGCGGCTGGATGACCTCCTCGAAAACTTCTGGCAGAGCTGCTACACCCTACACGACCGCATTACTCACCACCCGAAAAAACGCCTGGAGTGCCTGGTGGGAAAAAAAGACCGCACACGACACCCGGGAAACGGAGACCAGCGAAGGCAGCCCATAAAATCCAAGGCTCGCAACTGCCTTCCTGGGCTGAGGGCCCGAAAACACCCTGTTGCGTACCCCACATGCCCGGATGGAACTTTTCCATCACACAACCGCCCAGGACCTCGCTTGTGGTGCTGAAAGTGACCGGAGCGGTGGAAAGTGCACTAGGGCCCTTGAGAAGGCCTGGGGCCAGAGGAGTAGCAAAAAATTGGATGCGGCCCCTAGACCAACCTGCTGGCAGCTTCCCCATCATGGGCATAGGATGAACGCATAAACAGACTCCTGGACAGCACCACAGCATGCACACCGGGACTTACTCACAGGCAACTCTAAACAGGTAGAAACATGTTGCCTCCTGAACATTACCAGCAATGCCATAAATGTATATTCTGCTTTTGTTTTACTAGAAAAGTATGATTTTTCTCTTTTTTCAGTCCAATGGTCTATTTCTTAACATGCCTAGCTTGATGCAGACACACCCCAAAAGCCTAGTGGTTTACAACTTTTAAGCCTGCTACATATGTCTTGCCGAAACCCTGCAGAATATGCGGCCTTTAGCCTTTATGTATGTTTAGCCTGAAATTGTTTTATCTAAGAGTATGCTAGCTCTAAGACACACTTTTCATGGTAGTACTTATTATCAACCGATATGTCTTATTTTCACCTCGTTTTTACCTAACTAGTACAGGCTATAACTTAAGACATAAGTACCTAACCTGCATTTACTAACAAAAAAATGGTGCCATTCTTGCATGCAATAATACTGTATTACTGTTTTAGCTTGTACATGCTGTTGTGGCGATACAAGCTTGTTCATGTTACTCACGCACTGCAAAAATAAAGATTGACCAAAAAAAGTTTATTATAATATATTTTTGGACTAACTCTGATTTTTATTTTGAAACCTGGATACCTATTCCTTTGGTGGGGAACATTCCATCTGAGCCATGTGCAGTGGGTACCTCTCTGAATATTTTATGATCAAAAGTTACAACTACATTTCATTTCTGTTTTTATCAGCGTAATACACTATAAGACCTTCCACCAACACAAAAGATCCTTGAGTAGAATGTACACCATGTCAGGCTGTTTTCTGAAACCTGGCTGGAGGCCTTACACACTACACACTTTACTATAGGATTAAATGAAGATACCAGATATCCCCAGTTGGAGATTCTACCGGCCAAACGCATATAAGTAGAACTACCTTAAGCCCTATATTCTGTATGTGCATTTGTTTATTTCTTCAACCCATCTGTACCAGGCATATTGCACTATATATTGTTGTACTTTTTTTTTTTTTTTTTAAACACATCCACCTACATCTGAAAATACATCTCCTTTTGAGGTGCTCCTCCCTTTTCCCATCACACTTTTTCTTTTTTTGGACAAGAACAGAAAGACTCTGGTTTGGGTGTTTGAGCTCCCTGCCTCTCTCAACTGTATACACTAAACCTGTTGTAGCGGACTACCTGGTAACCCGACCGGTTACCTCTGCTGTTTCTCTTCCTTCAGCTGAACAGGAACCATTTAGGGCATAACGAGACCCATTTCCCCCCAGTAACTGGACAACACATAGTTCTGGAAGTACAACAACCACTTTATTTGCTACACATGGCTTCTAAGCATAACCCCGTGCAACGGATGTAACACATGACATACAATGTTCCCTCCCAGGGTCCTCGCCCTCCCCGGGAACCTAGCGCGGGAAAGGGCTTTGTCCCCAAAAGCCTGCCAGCCAACCACAGGGGACAGGGGTCTTTATCCCATAAGCCTCTGTAACTGGGAGATCAAGCACAGGAAAAAGGGATTGTCCCTTTGTCTCCCAGCCACAAAGAGCCAGCCCGCGGGAAAAGAGTTGGTCTCTTTGTCCCAGCTGGAACCGCAAAGCCCGACAAACTCGCCAGTGCCCCAGAACTGCCCACACCAATCTCATGGACTCCCGCAGTGGTACCTCCCTCGACCAGGCATCCCTCGCGAGGTCTTTGTGTGAAACCCTGCAAGGGAAGCGTCTCCTTTCGGCATGCAAATGCATCATTTATTACTTCCCTAACGGAAGTGCTTTAGGAGTCTGGTGTGTCCCTTTAAGCATTGTTTGGACAGGATTGTAATGCATGCAGTAGTATATTGCTATAATAAGGGTGAGAAAAAAAGCAATCAATAAAGGAAGATAAACAAACAGTTGTAACCCTTAAAAGTGTTTTACTGTCTTTATTTTTTAATTGGAATGAATACCAATGTGTCAGTTAGTACAATTCCCTACACAATCAAAAGGCACTTGGAAACCGAAGGAAACTCTGACAGGAAGAAGTATGGTAGACCTAAAATCACAATAGATTCAGAAAGCAAGCTTGTGGAGCCAGGCTCATGGAAAAGTTTTAGAGTCAAACTACAAATATGCCTTTACATTTTTTTATTTGCAGAGCCCATATTTTGTTTGTGGAGTAGCATGCATAAATTCTAAATTACCCTCAACATGGCATACTGTTAGCAGAATTAGAACACCCATAAAATAGTAGATGCAATATTTTAAGCCTCTTCATGAAGTCATTTATTTACCAATATCTGCCACAAATTCCACAAAGATTGTTTACTGTGATCACAGAAATCAGACAACATATGAGCCGCGCATGCGCATATCGGTCGCCCGCACGTCACTACGTATGACGGTGCGTTCGACGTCTGTTGCACATGAGTAATCACAGAATCACAGTTGCATGGACTGGCAGATTTAAAAGAGAGAAGATCGGGAAGAAGATAGAATCTCCTGAGGAAGTCGGATCGACGAAACGCGTGTAGCCCCAGCAAGAACACTATTATTTGGTATAAGCAGTTGTAACGGAGCTCCTTGTACTCCGACTGAGTACTCTCCGTTGATGGATGCTCCTAGCGCTTCCTGAGGACTCCAAGCACTGCAGCAGACACCACAACCACCGCAGACTCTGCAACCGCCGTATCTTGACTGGAGTCTCGCCGTCTTCCTTCCACCCTGGATCAGCTTCTGTCCTCCAGGACTGTGTGGGAAAGAACTCTTCCTTCCACCTTGTATGAACCTCCAGCATCCAGGACTGTGTGGTGAAGACCCCTCCTCCAAGGAGAGCGTGTCAGGAACAAGCTCTTAAAAGAGCTAAGTGACTCAAGCTCAGGGGAGCATGCAGAGCATAGCAATCCCCAGTGTGATTATAACATCTCCCTCCAATAACGAGACAAGGCTACGTTTAGAGGGATCAAGAAGAACTGTTTACTTGGCACCAAAGGGCCTTCTTTTATGCAGGTTTCCCTGAGATAGGACCACCCACAGGGGTTTACAGAATAACCAATCATAAACGTACATTACAGAAACACTCCCAGCAATTACACACAAAAATCCTCCCCTCTGCCTGTGATCTAATTATGGCACACAATGGGTTAACATAATTAAACACAGGCAGTAAAAATACAGTTTTTATACATGTACTATAACTTCCAAACTACACATCCAATCTTCATAAAAATTACATATTTGGAATCAATCCATTAAGGGGAGCAACATATTAAAAAATGGCACAAATCAGACAAGGGGTTCAAAAGTTAGCAAAAGTGTCTTTTGGGGCCTGGCTGGCAGCATGGTTTTCTGGCCCAAACCGGTTTTACAGAGGCCTCTATCCTGGACAATGGGGAAAGTAATCCAATTATACAGGGATAGAGGCAGACTCCATTAACCACATGTTAGCAAAAGACACAAAAAGACACAAAATACATAACTCCTATTGAACTGAACAGAACCCCCACATTCAACCTATCCCCAGATGGCTTGGATCTGAGCGCTCAATATATCCAAACAGCGCTCAGATCCCACAAATACAGTCAAATCGCCATACACACTAGGTCCATAGTCATGGGGCAGAAGGCTGGCAATTAGGCTTCTCCATAACACATGGAAGCAGGGCAATTTGTCAAATAAAATAACAGTTACAAATGGCAGTTTGTAACAGCAGTCTTTTTACATGTTTTTTTGTGTATATATTTTTCGTGATATGTGCTTTTACTACAGTCTGTGAAGGAGTAGTGGGGGTTAGCTGCCAATCTGAGCTGCTTGACAAACACCCTGCACTTTCCTGTTCTTTAATATCATTTTTGCACTTTAGCACATGCACTGTATACCAGAATCATGTTTTATTAAAGCTGCTATTCCTAAGGGTTTTTCTTTGCCATTAATGGCTTATATATTGCACATGTATGGTGCTATTGCCTAAATCTTGATTTTATTTGATCTTCAATAAATTGAATGTTACATTTTTATTGATTGTTTCCTCTTTTTTGGGAATCTCATTATTATTGGCAACTAAAGTGATCGTGGCGCCCTGTTATCTGATATTTTATTCACTTGTGCTTTTGAGTTTTATTGAGGTTGGGAGTGAACTCTAGACAGTGGCTTGCCTGCATTTTTTCCACATCACTTGCTCCACCCACTTACCGTCTTCTGTTTATCACAGAAATCAGATGCCTGAGGTAGCTTCAGATCAAGACCAAAGACTATATAGTACGTAAAAAGTATGTTAGCTGTTAATAAGACTGTAAGCAGCAGTGATATATATCATACGTGGGTAAAGGATAGAATACAAAGTACATTTATCATTTTTTTTCAAATCTGAGATTTTTCCTAATCCTCTCACTGCTCTCTATATTTCAGCCATCTGAAATCTTAGTACAGCTGTATTAGATTAAAACCATAACTGCATAAAATGCTTAGCAAAATCTGAAACGTTTACATCAACTGAAAAAATATGATTACTCATCTCTTTATAGACAAAAAGAAAATTAACCTGACAGCATCTGTTCTTCATAAAACAATTCTGACTAATAATTATATTGTTTTGCAAAAGGTATTCCAGATATGTTCACTTTATATATTTTCAAATAAGGGGTAATAAGGGTTCCTAATCCATACAGGTTAATATATTCAAGAAAACATCTGAAAAACCTTTGCGTTTACATTAAAAAAGCTGTAAAAATATTTTAGAATATTTTCCTTGTGATGCAATAGCTTTTACCTGCTAATATATAGATAGGTAGGAAAGCATTCTCCTGATTGCATTATGTTTGCATAATACATGTCACTTTTTTGCATATTTAACCCCTTAAGGACTGGACTGTTTTTGCGATGTTGTACATTTGCGACCAGGCATATTTTTACACTTTTGTGGTGTTTGTGTTTGGCTGTAATTTTCCGCTTTCTCATTTACTGTTCTGTTTTTCAGGACAAAAGGGGCTTTCTTTACATACCATTATTTATATAATCTCATGTATTTTAATTTAAAAAAAATACAAAAATCTGATGAAAAATTGAAAAAATACATGTTTTTTGACTTTTACTTGAAAAATCTTTTACTCATCTACAAAAGCGAATGAAAAAAACTGCTAAATAGATTCCAAATTTTGTCCTGAGTTTAAAAATACCCAGTGTTTACGTGCTTTTTGCTTTTTTTTGCATGTTATAGGGCTATAGGTACAAGTAGGATATTGCAGTTTCAAAACATAAATTTTTAAAATTTATCAATAGTGACATTGTAACACTATTATCTGTCATAAATCTCTGAATAACACCCCACATGTACATATTTTTTTTAAAGTAGACAACCCAGGGTATTCAATATGGGGTATGTCCAGTCTTTTTTAGTAGCCACTTAGTCGAAAACACTGGCCAAAGTAAGCATTCATATTTGTTTGTGTGTGAAAAAAGTAAAAAAACGAAATTGAACGCTAATTTTGGCCAGTGTTTGTGACCAAGTGGTTACTAAAAAAGACTGGACATACCCCATTTGCAATACCTTGGGTTGTCTTCTTTTGCAAATGGTATGCCATCATGGGGGTAATTCTCATTCCTGGGCTACCATACGCTCTCAAAGGCAACGTAACCAACCTGGCCATTTTCAATGTAAAAATATTTGACCCATATATTTGACCTTGTAACTTTCAAAAATGCTATAAAACCTGTACATGGGGGGTACTGTTTTACTCGGGAGACATCGCTGAACACAAATATTAGTGTTTAAAAACTGGAAAACGTATCACAACAATTATATCATCAGTAAAACTGCTGTTTGTGTGTGAAAAATGCAAAAAAAGTAACTTTCACTGACAATATCATCGCTGTGATATGTTTTACTGTTTTGAATCACTAATATTTGTGTTCAGCGAAGTCTCCCGAGTAAAACAGTACCCCCCATGTACAGGTTTTAGGGTGTCGTAGAACGTTACAGGGTAAAATACAGTGCTAGCAAATTAAATTCTCTGGAATTTCGGCCTGGGTTGGCAGGCAGGTCCCTCAAATTGCAATCAATAAAATTACTGAATTATTTAAAAATATTACATAAATACGCACGTAGAATTTAAATATATATGCATATTTATATATTTGAAGTCTACGTGTATATTTATATAATTATTTATGTAATTTTGTATATGGACGTATGTATATTTCTTATTATTTTTATTTATTTTTATATACATAGATATATATACAAATTCATTCTAAGTGTATTTTGATATAAATATATATATATTAATTTTAAAATACAGTTAGAATAAAATTTCATATAGCTATATAATTTTTTTTTAATTTTTTATTATTATTTTAAATTTTTTTTATTTAATTTAAATTACTTATTATTTATATTTTATAATAATATATATACAATATATATAGTTATTATATATATTATATATATACGTGTGTAATTTAATTATAAGTGTATTTTTATATTAATATAAGTACATATTAATATAAAAATACACTTAGTATGACATTATATATATATGATATATAGACATATATTATATAGGTATAATATATGTCTATATATCATATATACACATATATAATTATTTTTATTTTTTTTATTAACACTAACTTTAATTTATTTTTTGATTTTACACATGCAGGGAGACTGCCTGTCAGTACAGGCAGCCCCCCTGCAGGCAGCACTATGGACACCTATTGTGACCATGTGATCGCTGTGTTAAGCGATCACATGGCCACAGGGGTCCTAATCTGCCGTGGGGAGACTGCCTGGGCTGCAGGCAGTCTCCCCACAACCGGAGCCACGCTGATCGCCGCCGGGGGAACGACGGCGATCAGGTAAGTAGCTCTGACCGTTAGGACGGTTCAGGACCGTCATCGGTCGGCAACGCAAAAATGCCGATGACGGTCCTGAACCGTCCTCGGTCCTTAAGGGGTTAATATTTGATTGTGTTTTTAAAAATTGAGTTCAGTCTAAGGGTAGAGCTAGAATTCCCTGCTATTAATTCATACTGTCTGCCGATATGCTAAAAGAGGAGATAGGGAGAGGAAGTTACACTGTCTCTATTTCCACAGTTCCTCAAAAGGCATAACAATAGCAGGAGTTGGGCTTAACCAAATGTACACGTTGTGATGAAAACAAAATGTAAACAAAAATTAGAATTTGCGCTATATGTCTGTTCAGGCATAATTCGCCTCTTTCATATTATGTGCACCCACACTTAGGTATAAAACATAATTTAATATGAATAAAATATTTAAAAAATGAGTGAAAATAAGAATTTTTGTAAAAAATTTTAGTTCTACATGACATTCTAACAGTGAATGTCATAATACTGTTTGCTTTTACTGCAATAAAATACACATATTTGTATTCAGCGATGTCTCACATGTAAAACAGTACCCCCTATGTACAGGTTTTATGGTGTTTTGGGAAGTTACAAGGTTTAAATAAAGCATAGTTACATTTTTCAGTTTTTTCCCATTGAAATTCGCCAGATTGGTTACATTGCCGTTGAGAACGTATGGTAGCCCAGGAATGAGAATTACCTATGATGGCATACCATTTGCAAAAGGAGATAACCCACGGTATTGCAAATGGAGTATGTCCAGTCTCTTTTAGTAGCCACTTGGTCACTCAAAGTGATTAAATAGGCGGGCGCGAGCAGGGAGCAATCAGACGCTTCCATTTGGAAGCGTCATTGCTCCCTTGTGCACATGCGCGGCTTCGCCACACATGCGCACATACTTCATAGGGCGGCATTCATGCCGCTGCTGTCAAAGTGCCGCTTGGAGCCATTGTCCCACTGGAATCAATGGTAGGGCCGACCCTGGTGGTAATACATATTACACTTTTTAAATATAACACTTTTTTATATTTATGTGTTAATTGTAATTTAAAAAAAAAGATCTAAAATTAGTAAAAGAATGTGCAAATTAGGATGCTCTATTTAATAAAAAAAAAAAAAAGGAAATACAATGATAAACATTATAGAAGGGTTTATTATATATAAGAATGACCAAGCAGCATGTTTATAAAATTCAAACTCTTCACATTTTCTCTGGAACTAATATACTCTAACACTTCAAGGTAAGCATGAAAATTTGTAATATTTCCATTTACGACTTTGATAAATAGATTCCTATGGGTGCTTTTACTCTCTCATTCTGTGAACAAATGATGTATTTGTAAATTGAGCACAGGTCGTTAATTCTCACCTGTGTTTGATGAGAATTTGATTATTTAAAACACAATACATAATAAATAAATGTATTGCGACCATGGATCTTACCGTGAATTTTGTTTATTTAGTTGTAAGTCTGTAGTCATTATTTATTTCTATACCCGCTATCGCTTTTCAACAGCCATTTACTTAAAGCTGCATTTTTTTTCTAATGACAATGCAAGAATATATTGTCACAGTTTCCAAAGCACAGCAAGCTTCAGTCTCCGAATAAATATATATTCATCTTGTCTTGTCAGCTTTCAAAGAGGCTTTGCTAAGGTCCAAAGGAGAAAATCCTAATTTGCAGAGATTATTGATGTTGAGCTAACAACAGGATTCACTGCTAATGACAGTAAGACAGTGGCAGAAATCCTTTCCCTTTTGGAGATTCTTTTAATACTCTGTTTAGCTTTTAAAAACATGAAAAAGGACTTTAAAAATATAATTTTTTTTGTGCAAAATTGAAAACCCTCATATTAGTTTCTGTCTTATCTTTTGTGCATTTTCAAGCATGTATTGCTTCTTCTTATAAACCTAATCTAAAATTTGACTACATGTATTTGCTCAACTTACTACTATGGTCTACTTAATAAATAGATTGATGTAGTCACTTGAGAACCAAGCAACTTACAATTTGTAGGTTAAATGACTAGACTAGACTTGTTTTGAGCCAAATTGCAATTTGCCCACATTTGGGTCGATGATATGATTGGGCAAAATTCCAATTTCTAAATCCCCATGTGCCAAAATCTCAGGGAAAGCGACTTGCACAAGGCAGAACATGCTTGTTTCGATTTGTGATTTGGAGTGTAATTCTTGCCACCAGTAAAAAGGTGATGGAATGGAGAGGCCACTTTTTTCCTTTTGATAGGGGAAAATAAGCAGCTTAGTTTGTGGTGATAGACAAGAGGTCTGCCTGTATCTCCAATCCAACGGAGAGTTAGAAAAAAAAAGTTGATTGATGTTTATGGAACAGTGACTACATTTTGATTTTATTCACAGATCAACAGACAACTGACCAATAAAAGGAAAAAAGGAAGCGAACAGTAAAACATTCTATACTTCTGAGCAGGATTCTTCCAGACACCTTGAATGAAACTATGACGGGAAACAGACCAGCAGTAGTATTATTTGTTTTGCCTTTGCTGTGCCTGTGTGGTAGTGGGAGATAGTCTGTGTCATTGATTCCCGTGTGAGATTAGGTTTGCCTTACTGCTATATTTAGCTAACTACAACAACACTTCCCTGCATTTTGGCTTGCACAGCCTCCCTAAAACCTTACTGAACTGGAACCTAGAAATTTTGTTGTACAGTGTGTTTAATACAGAATTTATTATCCACTGCTCTGTTAATAGCCTTATATACCCTGCATGGTGTGTGTGATTAAGGTTCAATTTGCAGAGCAGGAGATAACAATTTCTAAAACAAGTTAACATCTGATTGAAAAATGAAGCCATGGGGGGCGGGGCCGGACCGCCGAGCTGGACGGTCGCAATCAAAACCAGCTCCTGCAATGTATAAACGTTTAAGCTTTTAAAACATGACTTTTGAACTAAAAGCAGACCGACAGCAATGGTCCTCAGTGCAAAGGGAACACTGGATCCAGGGAGAGGCTGGCTCCTCAAGTTTCAGTCCCCTGGAGGAGAAATCTTTGATGTCCCAGTTGGGGCCTTCTCCGGCGGTGATCCCGGTCCTCAGCCTGTGGCCCCGACCGCAGAACTGCAACCAAGGCGCAGCGACAACACCGCCTTGATCTGCGGCCCGAGCGCTGCATCTAAAAAGGCGAGCGCCATGTGCACCGAAGGCAGAGGGAAGAACTGCTCTCTCCCCGCACGCACAGTAACCAACGTGGCTCCCAGGCACAAGCTTGATGGGTTTGCAGCCTTCCTACCTCGTAATGCAAACAGACGGAAGAACTGTCACCCGTCCCCGCAACAATCCAAGCCAGCGACTAGCTGTGCATGCAAACCAATCAAGCTGATGACAGCTGCAGCACAGAGTGGACAGAACACTGCACAACGACAATACCCGCCGGGGACAATCGACCCTGCCGCTAAGCGAGGTACTCCTGCAACGGGGCTGACCCCATTATCACCTTACACCCATCTTGTATTGCGACAGCCCCGAAAATCCAGCGCGGAAGTCAGTGGAAAGTTTTATTGGATAACATCTAGCTCCCAGCCTTGGCGGACACTCGTCCCCTGATAATCAAATATGGCTGGCCCAACTTACCACAGCTGCGGCCCAAGGGAACCCAGCGAGGAATTCAGCAAAAAGCATTGCTGAACTGTGCCCAGACTCCTGCATCGACAGACACTCACTTCCTGCTACACCGACATGGCAGAGCAGGCATCGGCTAATCATGTGACTGCTCCCTTAGGTGAGGTCTCAGACCCGCCATAGTGCCAGTTCCTGTCTTTTGAATAAGCTCAAGTAACCTCGATCAACCAGGGTGATAGCTTCTCTAAAGCTCCTTACCTAGATCCAGCATGATTATTATTTTATTTTGTAATTTTATGTTTTTATAATTTTATATAGCATTCATTAGGCATGCGTTCAGATAGCCTGTTACCAACTAATCTTACACTGACACATGTGTTTGCCTAATAATCTATTTGTTTATTATTTTACTCTGTTAACACTCATGTCTCACCAGCTTTTTTTATACTCACTCACATGTCTACGTAACTCACATCGACCACATCTTATGTTTTGCTATATAGGCATGTTTAACTAACCTGTGACCTAAAAAAAAAAAAATGTGTGCAGTGACCTTCTATGCCTTATACCTGTTCATGTATCTATTTTACCAATCTTGTACCTGCCGTTGGGGCATGGCAAGAGCTTGTGTTAACTATTTGCACCACAAAAATAAAGAATTAAAAAAAAGAAAGAAAAAAAAAAGAAAAATGAAACCATTTTGTCATGGAGACTGTGTGAGTCACAGCCAGAAGAGGTGTGACTAGAGATACATAAACAGAAACAATAGTGATTTAACTCATAAATGGCAGAGAATAGGACAATGAGACCATAGAGGCATAATCTATACACCCAAACTGCTTTATTAAGCTAAAGTTGTTTTAGTACTTATAGTATCCCTTTAAGTGTTTATAAATACTTAACTCACAAACGACTAATAATGCAATTACAAATACATTTGACAGAAAATAATTAACTTAATCAATGGAAGTGACCGTGGTTACATATAAATAGAAGGTTCAGTGTTCAAATAAGAATAATTTCATATGGCACACTTAAACAATGTAATACATTCAAATAGTGAACATTGATCATTAATATCTATACACACCAAAAATTTGAAATTTTTTATACAAGAACATCAATAATTACTTTTACTACTTATGCATTTAGTTTAACCCCTTAACGACACATGACATGTGTGACATGTCATGATTCCATTTTATTCCACAAGTTTGGTCCTTAAATGGTTAAAAAGAGCATATATGGCTATTGCACTTCATTAATGTTTGTACTTTCCATTTATATGTTGCCATATTCACTGGTTGATGCCTCCAGAACCCCACAATGGAATTATTTTTTTCCACCATACATTCTTCAAATACTATATATATATATATATATATATTTTTTTTTTTTTTCTATTTTTAGACACACTGAAAGAAGATATTGAAAGTTAAGGTAGATCCTTCAAATGGCAGAATACCCTTTGTCATAAAGGGTTAGAAACATCTCAGAAAATATTACTATGATAAAAAATACAAATAGACAGTCACTTGATTAACTGTAATGATGAGCAAAAATGTAAAAACTATTTCAGAAAATGTAACAGCTGCCCCATTAAAGGAGTAGTGTAAGGACCATGACCATAACTGTTCCCTAATTTTTGGCCCAAATTTCTAAATTTCAAGCAGTTTTGCCAAAATCATGGACATCCAATGCACCCATATGCGGAACTCCTAGAGTAGAAGATGCACTTCCACATTAGCAAAATCAATAGTATCCATAATTTAACATAATGCAATAGCTGCACGAGTAAGCTGATGCACTAAGACAATAAATTAGGTTAAAAATTGATGAATACTGCAGAAGTATTTCAGCATTAGCAACGAATGCCTCACGGAAAACCAGTTTTCATTAAACCACTGGTTTGACAAAGAATTATTTGACACCACTGTCAGCCTAACAGCACCATACTAATTCTGTAGGCAGTATTTCTGTTTTCTGCCTAAACTGCTCATTTAATTTAGCTTATCTCCCAATAGTTATATGCTGACAGAGAAGCTGGGGAGACAGAGTTGTGCTCTTTGAATCTTCCACCACCTCTCCAGCAATAGCATTATCAGGAGCGGGATATATTAAAACTGTAGCAGATGTAAAATAACGGGTAAATAACAGACTAGGGCATATATGTTTTTCATGCTGGCCTAACACAAATAGAAACCTAAACTTAAAAAGTAGCACCGGCCCTAACTGTAAACAAATCAGGTAATATAAAATAAACAAATATTATCATGTTTTAGGAAAATAATAATAACTTGGGTTTTTGAAGACAGTGATAAACCACTTGGTCTTCAGTTTTGTGTGTTATGATTAATTATTTCTCTATAAAACTTGGTTCACCTTTATGTATTCCAGCACTATGAGATTCCATGATGTAATTTGATTTATTTTATTTTTGTAATATTATTGTAATGAGTAATGTAGAGAATAAGACTAAATATTTCTTATTATTTGTGTTAAAATCATTTACTAGCATTCCTGTTAACATAATGGAAAAATCACCTATTAAGGCCTCAATTTAATATTATTTATAAGCTTTCCAAATGATTTAATATTTTTGGATAAACTTAATACTTTTTTCAACATACTAAAGTATCCAAAATATATCATATATATTAATATATTTTTTAAATATCAAATATAAAAATATTACAAAAATTAAAATATCTTTCAAACGAATATTTTATTTTAAAGAGTGTATCCAAAAATATTAATATGAGGCCTTAGATCTCTCATTTTAAAGAAACTGCACCATGCTAATTACATTTTAATGCCCATAAATGACCTATTCTAAACATGTTACATTTTTTAGACAAAATGTTTGTGCTTTATTTTCCTATGTGTTGCAGTCATTGGAAGGTCAATGATTTTCAAGCTATAGTTCCTACTGATAAGCTACTAGTCCACAATATTGTAAAACGGAGACTATTACAGTATTTTACAAGGAATGGCCCGTGAATATATGCAGTACATTGCAGCAGGGCATACTTTGGCAATTGAGATTTAGTGGACTATTCACTTGAAGAATAGTAGCTATTTCACTTAGTAAAAAGTAAAGCAAAGAAATACCTGATAGCCAAGGATGAGTCAATTGCTTTTAGAATTGCATAATCAGTTCTTAGAGTTGCTGGAAGGAATATAATTTTTCTGGTGAAATTATATCGGAGGGTTTGATTTAAAATCGTGTGAATGGTAACAGGATTTTGGAAGATATTATGGAAGCACGTAGGCAAGTATGTGCTGAGAACTTGCTGATATAGAGGAACTGTGAAGAACTGGAAATCATATGGAATGCATATTATAGTAAATCTAAATCCCCAAAATGTTATTAAATAGCATAGAAAGCGGCTATACTTACGTAATGTTCAGTAATAAATACATATTTTCAAATGCATTAAATATGCAGAACTTGCTTAAGCTTTCCCTTTAAAGGAAACCTAGCACTAACTCAATGCCCAATCCTAATAAATTATTTTAAACTAAATAATATAAAAAATAGCTAACAGTATGCGAGAAATATGCTTTGCTTTTTCAAACATTGTTAACCACTTGATAGTTTGTAAATACATTTCACTTTTATAAGTGCTAAACACACACTTGCTTATATATATATATATACTTCTCCAAATTCACCTGAAAATGCAACTCATCTGAACTGAAATGGAAATGAAGTTACATTTTATTTTTTACTAAAATGTGTTTTTTACAAACAACCTATGTTTTTTCTTTTGATAAAGAAGACCCCCAGGTCGGTTGCTTTGTTCAATGTATTGCACATGTGAATATATATTTCTGGATCAAAGTAAGAGTGCTGGTTACATTTGCATGAAAGATAGATAAAAAGATTTTGCACTTTGTGCAGCTGCTTTGATACAGTCCCTGTCCATTTGTTTCTTGTCTTTAGAAGTAGTACTTAAGGTCGAGAGGGTCGGTGAGGTAAGTTACTCAAGTTAACCTTTGAATAACTAAAATACAAGTTACATTGATTTAGAAAGTTATAGCTACTTTGCAACGGAGTTCATTTTGTCTCAATCCAACATTCTGCTGTGTGATATGATTTTTGATAATGACCTGTTAATGATACAGATTGGTACTGAACAGGGATTGATGGGTGTGCTGAATGGTTTGCATAGTTAACAATCTACCATTTGCTTTAATAACAGTACAACACAGAAAACATTACGTTCTTGAACTGAAAGGAACACTAGAGTTCGAGGAAACCAAAGTTGTTTTACTGGCACTATAGCTTCCTATAGTGACCCCTTCTGTGATGAGTTAGCCCTCAAATGTAATTATTGCAGTTTATTAAAAACTGCTATAATTTCCTTTGCAGGGTTAAGGGACCTGAGACCATGCACCCAGACCACTTTAAGGAGCTAAAGATTTTCTGGGAGACTAGGTTACAGTCTCTATTCTAAACCAGTTGTCCATAACACTGTGTTTTATATTTCCAATTGCCATTCGCATATACTTACCAAATCTGAACCTGGTGTGACAAAAGCAAAAATGTAAGATGTTTGACAAATTTCCTAAAATAGACTATTGTTTAGATGTCCTATACCTAGCCTTGTCACACATGCACGGCTAGGTGAAAACACTGGGGCGGTTCATGAGAACATAGAGCGATTGTGTTTCCCCAAATTTACATTACCAATATAATTTCAAAAATAATCAAAAAAGAATTGTGAAGTAGTACAAAAAAGATCAAGCCATTTCTGACATTTTCAGTGAGCCTCCGTTGACCAGTTATAAACGTGCAACAAATTTGAAAGACATTTTGATGCAATTTTACCAGAGAAACACACGGAATCAGAATGCCAGCCCAGAATACAGTGGGACCTTGGTTTACAGTGGGACCTCGGTTTACAAATTTAATGTGTTCTCCGGGACGTTTCTTATTGTGAAAAATTTGTAAACCGAAACGCGGTTTCCCATAGGAATGCATTGAAAACTAATTAATCCGTTCTGGAGGTCAGAAAAAAGTCAAAATGAGCTGGCATGGAAACCAACCCACAATGCAGAACACACAATAAAAGGCATGAAAAAAAATGAAGCTCAGAGAATGAAGCTTGAGAAATGCACCAAAAAGTCCCAAAACAACTGCAAACAATTTCCAGAATTACTCCAAAACTCAATGCAAAAGCTGCTCCAACACCTCCACACTCGACGCCACATGCTACCCATAGGCTCCAGCATGCAGAGGGTGGTGCTATAAACCTCCCAGGTGCAATGCATCCTAGGGAAACTTGCTTTGTATTGCGAAAAAAAAATTGTAAACCGAGGCATTATTTTCAATGGATTTTCATTTGTAAACCGAAAATTATGTTAACCGAGGAATTTGTAAACCGAGGTCCCACTATATACGATAGTTAAAGTAAACTTAAATCTAATATTTTATATTTCTAAAATAGTAAGTTTTTAAGAAAAATGTAAGCTTGTAATATAGATCATGGGTCACAGCAGGACTAGCAATATTTGACCAGGAGAAAGTAGAAATGAATGACCATTATTTTTCACAGATCTCAATGTGGATGGCCCTATATACATGCAGCATACAAAGTATGAGTTTAACAAATAAAGATTGCCTGAGTTATGAGTTGTGATGTTATATTTTCCTGCGAGCTAAATAAGTCTGACTTGTAGAGCATGATGAAGCATTGACAATTATCTGTGCATGTCTGTATGTACATTCCCATGATTCCACCAGTTTATGTACAAACCATGCTGCACCAATCTGACGAAGCCCTGCACAACTCCGGCCTCACTCCTGCCTCCTGCCATATTGTGGCAACAGCCATTCCAATGCTCCTTCTCTATTTCACAAAAATGTTTTTAGGCTGCAGACCACACCCTGCTTGCCAAACAACCTATGCTAGCAGCTATGGATGGGTGGGGGGGGGAAATTGATCCAATGATACTTTTTCCCCCTCACCAGCCTTACCTACCAAACAATGGCACCATAGATATTGCTGGACAACACGTTCCATATGTTTCTGTTCATCTAATGTATTAAAAGGTTTTTGAGAGTCCATCAACATCTGGTGGGGTGGGGGGGGAGGGGTGGTAGACAAGCCTGATATAAACAGGTGTGCTCTTTTTTTGTTTTACTGTTTTGCGGTAGTCCATATTACCAAAATATATAATAATAGTTTTACAAATTAAATTAGTCACGTATAACTTATTTTTTTTAATCATATATATGTAGTCTAGGGATAATTATTGGACAAACATTAGAAGTTTAACAAATACTTGTGTGATTTAGTAGCATGAATACTAGCTATTTTAGTAAGTTAATTTAAAAAAAAATTATTTTTTTTTAATTAATCTTTGAGTCTATAAAAAGAAGTAATAACTCACAATTTGAGTTCCTCCTCTACCAACTGGCATCCAGTTAATGAGATCATTAGAATTGTGACACATTTTAAATCATTATGTAAAATATCATATTGTTTTTTTCTCATGTGCCACCAAGCACAGAGATGCTTAATAAACAAAATTTAGCTATTTCTATTTTACATTTGTTGGTCAGTTTGCTTTAGCAAACCCTGTATTTAGATTTCAACAACAGAGTAGGAATATGAGTAAATATACCCTTTAATATACACTGTAATGCCAGATGTGGATGTGGAGGAGCAAGTGAGAGGAACCAGAGACTATTAAAAGGTAGGTGTACGAGAAGTACCTAATGCATATCGGATTGGGCCAGTTAAACAAACCTTAAAAAAACAGTGAAGAAATATAGGGTAGTAAGTTATAATGGTAAAGGAAATGGTAAGAAGTTACAAGTGGGAATATGGTATTAAAGGAACACTATAACATTAAAAAAAATAATGTTTTTCACATTTGGGGTGTTCCTGCCAGGCATTACCAATAAACATACAAATAATTTCTAACTTACCTTCTTCTCCAGTGGTGAGTTCTCTCTCACTGTTGCTCTACTCAGCTCCTGGGAGGTTGACAATGATGCAGATGAGTCAAACAAGTTCAATGATCAAAGTGATCGCTCAAAAGGATGCTTCTGAAAGGGTATTAGACTACTGCCTCCCCACTAAAGGTCTCACTTCTGCTTAAATATTTGTTCAAGTACAGTGAATCAGGAAGCCCTCCTGACTATCAACTTGATAGCAAGGGGGCATACCTAAACAAGTTATTAAAAGGAACTTTATGAATTGAGACAAGGAGACCTCAATCAGCAAACTGAAGTGCTTAAGGGGTCTGGAGGGGTAAAGGCTACCGAATTACCTAGAAATTGAATAGGTATAGTTAGGACTAGCATATAGCATATGCTAGACTTAATGTAAAATACAGAATACTACTCCTGCATTAGTTGTATTTCCTCTCTTTGATATTTCACGTATTGTACAGAAATTACTTAGAATGCTAAAAATGTCTGAGCAGCTTTTATTGCTGGCAATCACCCTAGCTTGAGAGTGCCTTAAAGCACTGTACTCGTGACATTTTCTCTACATAACCTGGTCCTTAGTGATTGGTCAGCTATATTTTTTCTGAATGAGCAATTTTTCATCTGGCATTCTAACAATCTTAGTACATTCAAGCACACATATACAGGCTAATAGTACATCTAAATATAGATCAAAAATTCATATTCTCAAAATGTCCACGAGGCTTCACATGAATTACATGAACTAACAAATACTGCAAATTAAATTATTTGTATAATAAAATAGATTATTCCACAGTGGCCATTAAGTTGCGTATTCTGATATAATTTGAAAGCATATATCCTTATTTTCCTACAGTTGCTATTTAATTTTACAGCATGTGAACACACAGGTTTTATTTATTATTATCTTGGTCAGCCAAATTCCTAACCATTGGATTTTCTCCAAAAACTATAGAAGTTTAGCTGAACAATTTACCTCTGTTAACTGTGGCTCCAACAAATATAGGAAGTCTTTGAAAAAAATAATTCTGCAACCTCATTAACGGTGAAAACATTCAGTTCAATGGACTCATCTGTCTAGAGTAGAGTACATTAGGGATTGTGCAGGGTGACATTTTATTTAAAAAGGGTCAACAGATATACATTTAAATACAAGACAGCTTGCTTACTTCAGAGAAGACAAAAAAAATATCAGATGACTAGTTCAGCATTCCAAAGCCATATATACACATACATACAGAGAGCGAGAGAGATAATAATGATTATAGGAAAATAATGCCATAGAAGGTCGAGCTGCTGTATCTTTTAAAGACTTCATCCATGCAAGTAATTCAGGAAAAAAGATTTGGACAAACCAAATTGGTGCAAACATGGGCCAGTTGGTACTATAAAATATAAATATGATTTATATATTTTGCAGTACACTAATAGGTGTATTTTCAAGCTAATTGGTTTACAGATCAAGTGAAATAAAGTAACCAATAGAGGGCAAAAGAAGAGGATCAGTGACTATATTGGTCACGCCTCACTTGATCTATGAATAAAATCCACATTTAGTGGCTGTCTCCTAGCCATCGACCATCATTTTTTTGGGTGCCACGGACAGAACTCAACATCACATAGCAAATGGCATGGCTCATCCATTGCCCATTTGCTTCTTGATTTGTCCATATGCCAGTTTGGAGTTACAGAATTGGCGCAACCCGCCAGCCGTCCAACATTTTGAACGATTTGTAATGTGCTTGAAACTGAACGCACAAGTCTAATCTTTTATATTGCATAATTTTATTATAATTAGGGTTAATGATACAAGTATTTTTTAGGCACACACATGGTTATTGCTAGGACATACATATTCCAGGCTGCACCAAGGTTAATAAGAGTCATACTCTTAGGTAGCAGCTGCCATAATGAATTACTGCCTCTCACATTTCTGAAATGTTGGGAAACATGCTGAGGAGAGAGACACAGTGTCTCTTTCTCCTCAGAACTTCACTTTTACATTCCAAACTTCCAATACTGAGAGTGTGGCAGAATTGTTGGCGGCAGTCATAAATAGTGGCTGCTGTGCAGGAGTGTGACTCTAATCAAATTCAAGGAGTCTGATGTATATCCCAGTGCTACATTAAAATTGATGGATACCTTGATGAACAATGTCAGTTGCATAACGTTTTTATTACATGGTGTAATCTCATTCAATGCACACAAATGCATACTACAAGTTTTGATCTCCCATTGAAACAACAGGTTGATCATACATTATATATAACAGAACATTGAAAGTTTGAAACTTTTAAGCCTATGCCAACTTCTATGACTGTTACTTCTGTTTTTGGTTTATAATAATAGAAAAAATACTCTTTTTGAGCCAAGGACCTTACTTTCCAGTTTAGGTAACATATTTTATTACCCCAAACCCTTCTCATATGATTCTACCATACAACTATAACAATATATTTTTTTTTTTTTATGTTTCAAAAGAAATGAAAAAACTAGAACAGATATCCTTAAAGGAAGAGATACACTGACCATTCAAGTACATGGTTTGGCAATAAAGACTAAGAGATAATTAGTGCATATAAGCTGAATGTCGAAATCATCACAATGTACTGTACAGCTCTGTCTACAATTAATTAAAAAATATAAAGAACATAGAATACTGAGAAAAAAATATACAGTCCATCAATGATCCTATTATTATTTCCCTCCACACCTACTCATCCCCTGCTTTCCTTCATCTCCCCATCTTCTCTTAATTCTATCTTATCCATCATCACCCATTTTTTCTCTCTCAGCTCCAGTATCTACCTGCTCAGCATTTCTGTCTCCCTTATATCAACTCCTCTCTCTCTCTCTCTCTCTCATCTCCCTCTCTGAAATAGACATAATAATTAATGTTGTTTGACCCCCACTGCATATATCTGAATCTAGGGATTCTGAGATTTCCTATTCACTCCTCATGGCTTAACTCCCTGTCTAAATGAACAAAAAAACATGAAATCCTAAATAATGGAGTAGACTGGCCTTCCATATAAAACATAAAATTAACTTTAGCAATTTCTGTTATATATTTGATTACTAATATTGGGAGAAACCTTAATATGACCCAACCTTTTTTATTATTATTATTATTATTATTATTATTATTATCTTCACAATACCCAGTGAAAAGTATTAATACAGCCCTGTATGGCTGAAGCCCACCAGTAAAACATGCAAAGTTAAAAAAAAGAAGAGTTACAGGTGGTCCTCATTAAACGACCAACCCTTTTTACGACGGCTCACACTTACGACCAGCTCTCCAACATGGGGATTCAAGGAATTCTCCACATTAGAGTGCTGCTCCATGTTCAGGGAATTTTTCCCGGACATAGATTAGAGGGATTCCCTATTCTGGTGTGTTTGTCTACATTCTGAAAAATTTCCCCGAACATAAAAAAAATGCACCAGAGCAGGAAATCCATCTAATCTATGTTCAGGGAATGTTCCCCGAACATAGAGTTGAGGCATTCCCTGCCCTGCTGCGCTTGTCTATTTTCAGGGAAATTTCCCCGAACATAGACCTGCACTGGTGTGCATGCTCTGTAGCGATCCTCAATTACCGACCAATTTGTTTTACGACAAAGTCATAAGAACGGAACCCGGTCGGTAAGTGAGGAGTGCCTATAGTATAAATTAAGAAAAATCTTATACCTATTATTATTATTGGCATTTATACAGCCACAACATATTCTGCAGAGCTTTACAATATTATAAAGGGGGATATTTAACAATAAATGAGACAATTACAAATTGTTACAGGAGCAATAGGTTGAGGAGGACCCTTCTTGAAAGAGCTTACAATCTAAAGGAGCTGTGGCATAAAACCCACAATAGGAAAAGCAGCATGGACAACAGCAACTAAGCAACACCGTGAGCAAGTAGCAGAAATGGAAGGTAAGAGATGAGTGTGTCCCTCTAAGGGAGAGCAAGAGATAGATTTGTGAAATAACAGTTACTCTGGGAGGCCATAGTCTATACTGAGGGGATGGGTTTTGAGTTAAATCTTAAATGATTGAAGACTAGGGGAGGGTATGATTGGAGTAGGTAGGTAGGCAGGTGTGGGCAATGTTTTTAAGGTGGAATTGGCAGGATTTGACAAGAGACTGAATGTGAGGCATAAAGGTGACACCAAAATCAAAGATAACGCCAAGACAGCACATGTAACTATGCACATGTACCATGTACACGTACAAGCATGAACCATGAGGGAGAGTGAGGATCAGAAGATAAGAATATACAAAGCCCAGTTTTAGAAAAATTCAGAGATGAAAGGCAGCTGGTGATGCATTTTCAAGACCATGGGAAAGAGATAAGGGAAGGAGATATATATCTGGGTGCAAGTGGCATACATGTGGTAGTGGAATCCAATGGAATTAATACCTTTGCGAAATGAAGCAGTATAAAGTAAAAAGGAGAAGGGACCAAGAATAGAGCCTAGTGGCACTCAAAACAGGATGAGGGGAGGAGATGTTATTAGAGAAGGAAACACTGAATGAATATTGGGAGAGATAAGAGAAGAACCACAACAGCACAGTGACATTTGTTGCTTAGTATAGTCTCATTAGAAGAATACAGTGCAATTTATTGATAGAAAGTATAAATCTTATATTAAACAGTGCAAACCAATGTAGAAACAATATGAAAACATAGTAGCCTCATTAAGAACCAAATATTTTACTTGGTAGTGTGCCAGAAAAAAAAACCCTCTAATTATCACAATCTTGCCAAACTGTTGCCTATGAATGTATTAGGTTACATTTTACGGGGGTTCTATACACTTAGAGCTTTATAGTATTTCCCTTAAAAGAAGGATGAGGATGATGTTCTGAGAGCAAATCTAGAAAAGCCCCCAACAATATATTTTATAAATGGGTATCCATGCATATATATGCTTCAATACTCTCATGGATTGCCTGCATGCCTCATCACCATCGCTAAAGTAATGGATCTAAATACCTATTTGAACTGGCCATTTTCTAAATCTAATCACTTTAAAGTACTCTGCTCTCAAAATTGCTCATATTGCCTAGCCGACATATCCCAAATTCAAAACCCTCCTCAAAGGTAGGAAGACAATGTAATAGCTTTTGATAAAGCCTCTGGAGAGGCAAAACGTGTCAAGTGGGACTTTTTTGGACATTTATTTGTACCTATATATATTTTTTATGTTATATGTGTTTTTTACAATAAATAGTTAACTTTTAACTATTTTGTATTCTACTTTGTATCCTGTTTGAGACCTGGTGCCACCATATCCTTAGGTGGGGATAGTACCACCCATGCTGTGAAAACTAGAGCATGCCTTGCTCTATAAATTATAAGTACATTACTTTTTTTAAACATCCCAGTTTATAGTACTTACTATACTATCAGAGTTTTATCTCTTCTACTTTTATATTTATCATCAATATCTGCACTCGCATTTGGAGGATCAGTACCATCCCTATCATCCTATATCCTTAGACGGGGATCATACCGTCCACGCGCAATACAGCAGAGCTCTTATATAGTTCTATCCAATGTGAGTGGTTTTCCTACAGTTATCCAGCTAATATCTCGCACTTTATCAAATTGTATTGCACTATTATTGTTTTTCTGTTTTATTATTTTGAGGTATTTAACAGCCCCCCCTTCTGCAGCTGGAAATGCTAGCAGAATGCTTGATTGTATAGGGAGAGGTATTAGCAGTAGAAAGAGAGAAGTGCTCATGTCATTGTACAGAACACTTGTGAGTAGTGATGTCGCGAACCGTTCGCGAACTTGCCGGGAACGGTTTGCCACGAACCGTTCGCGGTGAACTCCGGTCAGCTGACACATCCCTGCCTTCAACATGGATGCTGTCCAGGAAGTAGGAGGGTCTGGGAGGGAGGGTCTGCCGGAGATTGGCAGGGATGTGTCAGCTGACCGGAGTTCGCCACGAGTCGAACCGTTCGCGGCACGGCGAACCGTTTGCGGTGCGGCGAACCGTTCGCGGCAAGTTCGCGAACGGTTCGTGACATCACTACTTGTGAGACCTCACTTGGAGTATTGTACGCAGTACTGGAGACCGTATCTCCAGAAGGATATTGATATTTTAGAGAGAGTTCAGAGAAAGGCTACTAAACTGGTTCATGGATTGCAGGATAAAACTTACAAGGAAAGGTTAAAGGAACTTAACATGTATAGCTTGGAGGAAAGACGAGACAGGGAGGATATGAGAGAAACATTTAAATACATAAAAGGAATCAACACAGTAAAAGAGGATACTAGATTTAAAAAAAGGAGAAACACCACAACAAGAGGACATAGTCTTAAATTAAAGGAGCAAAGGTTTAAAAATAATATCAGGAAGTATTACTGTACTGAGAGGGTAGTGGATGCATGGAATAGCCTTCCAGCTGAAGTTGTAGAGGTTAACACAGTGAGGGAGTTTAAGCATACGTGGCATAGGCATAAGGGTATTCTAGACTTAAGATAAGGCCAGGGACTAATTAAAAGTATTTTGAAATATTGAGCAGACTAGATGGGCCGAATGGTTCTTATCTGCCGTCACATTCTATGTTTCTAAAATATATTAAGGTCTTCATACTTAAACTACAAGCTAGCCCAATTTGTGAACTCCTAGAATCAGAGAAAGCCTGTATATATGGCAGCTTTGTCAGGAACCACTATTATTATAAAGATGCCAGAGCTCCATTTCAGGACAAATTTAGTAGGAACAAGGGCGGTTCTAGAGGAATATTAGTAGTATTAAAAGTCAACCCTTCTTACAGCAATTTAAAAAGCTCTCTCTTGATGGACTATGCTTTCTTTATCTGCTCCAAACCCTGTTCAGCACTCATACCTCTCAATGGTGAGATGTATGCTGTGGTCCATTGATATCACTTTTACACACAATAAACAGCCAACTTCCTATATGGAGGAGATTTTGTGCAAGTACAATTTCTACATATCAGAGGAACCTGTGACTTTCACCATTTACACACAAAAAAGAAACAAGACAAAATAAAATATACATGTTACCAAATGTGAATATGCAATGTATTATAAGTAATACTGTCAAAGTTATTCAAAAAGTGATAATTGTCAGGATGGCAAGTGAATTCAAATTTAATTTAAATGTAAGGCCATAGTAGCTGAACTGTAAGCTGGACTGGAGAATGTTTAATGTGTTAATGTTGTTCATCTTAAATTTCATTTTGAATTAACTTTGTATTCAAGATAATTTTCACTTTAGTTAATAATACTGTCAGATGGGTGGAAGAGATAAATGCAATGTTCAGTGAAAGTAAATATTTTAATGTAACACATTTAATGTAGTATTGAAAACATGAGAACATCAGAAAAGACGAGGTGAGAATTATAAAGCACTCCAGAATATAAATGTCTACAGGAGCTACCAATAGTGTGGTGACTGCACCAAACAGAACAAGGGCCGTTAATCTGTTAATGACTCGCTGATTTGTTTACTAATGATTGCACCTGACTAAACACCAACTAAGGGGTTAGAGAAGAACATAACCATATCATTAACACAGTTCAACTCTCTTTCTGTGAATGATAATTATAATAATAGTAATCATCATTATAAGCACAAATGTAATACAATTTCCTGCAGGTGGCCGGGAAAAGGGGCTTCATTTTATCCAATCCTGCAGAAAATGTAGACAAAGGGCCAGAAATGTATGCCTCCAGTGGTATGGATCTCATGCATAACATCTTACATTTTGTAATTTGTCTCAGAAATGCAAAGCCTGGTATTAGATCAGGATTTGGTATCCTCATTAACAAGGAAGAACAAGGACAATGAGACACACAGTAAAAAAAAAAAATCTGGTACCGACCAATATTTTGGGTATGTTGCATTTTTTATATGAATTACTAAAAAATAAATGGGAATGATTGCAGAATGACCCATATCAGAATTTGTGAGATAATATTAACCAACACAACATTACGAGATATGTGAAATTTGCATTTTAAAAGTTCGTATTTTGTCTTACTTGAACAGTAAAGTGATCAGAAGTGTCATACATGGTTTGTATTAAGACAAATTATAAAGGTGAAAGCAGAAACATCATTAACTCTGTAAAAGCATTAGTTCAGGTGGTCTGAGGTAGTAAGTAATATTTCACTAAGTACTAACTGTCAGCGCTGGTTTAAGTGCATGTGTAATACAATACTTTATCAATCAGGTTGAATGTCGTTTTGATAAAATTTTCAATAACTGTCACATTTAAATTAATTGTGTAAATGTAAGAACCATGTCATATAACTATTATGTTAAATAGCTGTCTTTGCTGTGTAACTTGATTAATAGTTGAGGTCAACCAGGGTGAAGTAACACAAAAGATGTGAATAAATAGGGCACAAAGTGAAAATAAACCCCCTTAATAAGTGATCCCTTTATTGCAGTAGGATCCCTTTATTCTATTAATGCATTGCTGGTACCAGTTTGCATGTTCTTCACAATTTTCAGGTTAAAGAATATCGCTGATTGTCTTTCGCAGGTTTTGACAGTCTGTTCCTTCTCCAGTTGCAATCTGCTGATGTGAAAACATGGAACCAACTGAGACTTCTCATAAATCACGAGACTAAATCAGAAATGCTGATTTAAGAAACATCACCGCATATGTCCAATAGATTAGTGAGCATGCGCGGGTATTCTCAATAATTTACAATTGGAATTTCAGTTGTCTTTAATGCATTTTCAGTTTTACCACAACTGTCAATTTCATTATAGGAGTGAATTTAGTGGTCTTTAAATATTGCATCTTGCAAAAAAGAGATTTATTTTTTCAGTGTTTATCTATGAGATGCTTTCTTCCTCCTTTTCAAATGTTTTAGACACAGTTTTGTTTAACTATTGGGATGAGTATTACACAAAAACAGTGATATTGGTGCCAAATAATATGCATATGTTAATCATTTTAAAATTCTCAATAAATAATTCTACTAACTGTACACAACTGTATTCACAGTAGAGTATCGTACATTTAGACTTAGCTTTGTTTTGTCTGTGGAACTCTGGTATCAAAGCATATTTTTCATAAGGTGCTATGATACCAGGGTTACAAATCGGACAAATCAGAGGCATCCTATATATGATATAAGGAAGCCAATAATGCTTGCAAAAAGGCAATTAAAATGGCTAAACTAGAAAATGAGACATTGATAGCTAAAGAATGCAAAACCAACCCCGCAAACTTTTTCAAGTACATCAATTCTAAAAAAACAAAAAATGAAAGTGTAGGTACACTGGAAACAGAGATGCGTCTATTAGTTAATGAAGACCAGGAAAAGGAAGATATTTTAAATAACAACATATTGTAGTTTGTACACAATCGCCTCAGTACACAAGTTTCAATTGGCATATTGGCAATTTTAACTGGATAATAGTGAGTTGCCAATTAGAACTTGCATACTGAGTAGTGATTGTGTACAAATTACACTATGTTGTATTTATTTTTTCCGTAGTAGAACTACCCATACAAGTAGAAAGTTACAGACTAATCTCACTAGTAAATGTTGATGTTACATGTTTTGGTATTAGCTAACAGAATGAAAGATGTCTTAAACAATCTCATTGACTAAGATCAGATAGATTTTGTGAATGGTCACAAATCTACAGATAACACCACATGTATAATAGATATTCTGGATTGTTACAAAAATTTCCCCTCTTCTTGATAGCAGTTGATGGGGAAAAATCATTTAACAGAGTTGTTTGGGAATTTTTATCTAAGACTTTGGGGTTGGATGCACAGGGCAATCCTGTCTTAATACTCCTGTCCCTCTGCAATAATGGTAGGCCCAAATATTTGTGCAGATTAGTTTAATCATTAAAGTGGGACTAGATAGGGTTGCCTGTTGTTGCCAATCTTGTATCTTATTTCCATGGAGCTTTTGGCAATTAATTTAAGACATAATGCTCTTATGAAAAGCTTTGTACAAGACTAAGAGAGTTAGAAATTAAACCTATATGCAGACGATATGCTCATGACCTTAACCAGCCTCTGCCATCTCCTTGAATAACCTGATGCATTATATAGAGGCTTATAGTACTTTCTCCAATTATTAATGCCCATAAATAAATTATTATTATGGACATCAATTTAAAGAATGAAAGCAGAGAACTTATAAAAAGTAACTATAATTTAGGGATGGCAAAAAAATCCCTCCCATACCCTGGCATAACCCTCATTTGAAACACCTCTGATCTTATGCAGGCAATTGAAAAAAAAAAAAATGTTTTAGAGCAAAGAGTCACTCATTGAAAAAAATGGAACAGGTGGAAATGACCTAGTGGGGCAGAATTAATTTGATCAATGCTTATTGTGGCAAACACCCTGTGGTCTGGTCGTTTGCCACAAGCTCCTGGAGGAGCCTGCTTGCCAGCCTCCTGCCTCAGGACTATGGGCCCTGCAATATACCTTGCCCAATGCACTTTAAAAGGCTCAGTTCATGTGATTTATGTACTTTTGTACTCCAGAAAGAGAGACTGACCATTAGCCCTGATTCCCTGGAACTATTTTGGGTATAGGACCATGAGCATGGTCAGTCAAATAATTGACTTCCATGAAAATCCCGAACCGATCTGGGTGATTTTTGGATATGTTGGTCACTCAGATCGGGGCTATCAGAACATGCAACTTTCGGGGTTTTTTTTATGTGTTTTGAAGGTATTTGGGGGTTTTTGCAAAAATGGATGTTTTCTGTGCTTTGAGGTAATTGAGTTTAATACAGTGCTGACTCAATTATCTCCCAGGCACAGGGGAGGGATTGACCTATTTTGTATGGGAGTGTCCTGGACCTGAGAGCCAATGTAATCGTGTGTATGTTTTTACTGTAGTCTACTCTCAGGTCCAGAGGGGGAGTGCCCCTTGCATGGGGACCTGCATATAAGGCCAGTTGTGGCTGCCAAGAGATTCGTTTTACTCTTCATGATGTCTACGCTCATGTTTGGAGGATTGGAGAGCTATATTCACTCTGGGGATTGCTATAATTACTATACTCCCTTGGATCACAACACTTGCTCTTGTAAGAGCAACCTGCTTCACTCTCTGGACTAGGAGAGATCTACCACCACTGGATCCTGGTCTTGGGTCCAGGGTGGGTGAAGGATAGTGAGACCCCAACCAAGCTGCGGCGGTTTGTGCGATTTACGGTGGTTATGGTGTCCGGTGCGTGCTTATGGTACTCCAGGATTACTAGGAAGCAGTGATTGACGGAGGTACACGGTAGGGGTGTCAGGCACCCTCTAAAAGGTATCTAAACCTTGGTTAGATATGATTCAGAGCTATTTTACAAATTATTTTTGGAAAAGAAAAAGACCCAGGATCAATAAGAAATATTTGGTGCAGTATATCAGAGATGGAGGTTTGGGATTTCCTATTATTGAGAGAACATACTATGCTAATCTAATCTTTCATATCTATAGATGATAATTAGATATTGTTAAAAAAGGAGGGATGCTATTCTTTAGAATGTGATGATTGTGGTCAAAGTGATTTTGGTGCCTTACAATGTTTTTTTTGGAGTAGAGACATTCAAATAAGCATTGCCAGAAAGACTAATGAATGTTTAGGTTCCTTACATCATGGCTGGGACAAGGTGAAACACAACTGTCATCTAGAAAATAAAATTCCAACAAACTCTTAATTATCCTACATTTCATTTTATATAAAAGATTTAAATCTAAATACATTGATTCAAAAGGGTATTGATCGAGTTGGTCAATTAATCATGTGAGATAAAATCAAATCATTCCCTCAATAAGTGCAGGAGTCTCACCTACCTAACAATGAGCTATTCACATACATTAGATGAAAGCATTATTTAAATCAAAATATTACATGTATAGTGAGATATGCTCACTATTCAGAAATGAGCCAGTGGATAAAGTGGTTTCAAAAGCAAGGTATGATATACTAAGGCTTAAAGCTCCCTCCATTATTACGGTTTGTTAAAAGTGGGGGAAAGATCTAAAGATAACTATCAATAGAGAATAGTGGTGTTCAATACGTTCTAAAATTTGTAGTCATTCAACGTCTGAACTTAACTGAGATTTTATTTAAAGGTTTGAACAACTGGTACCTGGCCCAATCCAGGTTTGCTAAAATGTATGAGACATATTCGCCAGTTTGCTGGAGATGTAATAAGTATCTTGTAATAGTTCTTTAATTAACATATGATAGGAGTGTGACCTATTAAAACCAATATGGATGGATGCTTTTTTCGGAATTGGAACTGTATTTGAACAGGTCTATTCCTAAAGTTCCGGAGAATGCCCTATTACATTTAAACATCAATTTACCCCATTGTGAGGATACATTTATATTCATTAATTTCATGATGGCAGTTAAGCCATTATTGCACAGAATTGGAAATCAAATGCATATTACATGTTAGATAAGTTGAACTCACAAGTTTTGTTTCAGTTAAGAATGGAGACACTTAGTGTCAATGTGTGTGAACTTTGGCTTCGTAAAGTGTCTGCATTAAACTCAATCTGTTTCTTAACATTGTCAAGCTGGATATATTTTCCCCAACCCCCGTTAGGCAGTATGTACTTGTAATTGTCCGCAAATGTCTTTTTTATCATTTATATTATGTATATTTATCTTTTCTGATTTATATGACTACAGTCTTGAAAAAAAAGAAGAAAAAAAAGAAATATCAACAGATATTAATTGAACAACTGACTGCATCTGACAGAAAGCCTGAAATGAAATGGACTATGGTCAATGGTCCAAAACATAAACCAACATCAACTCAAAAATGGTTTACTGATCACAAAATCAAGATCTTGCCATGGCCATCCCAGTACCCTGACTTAAGCTCCATACAAAACATGTGGGGGAGAGTAGAGTACAAAAGTATCGACATTGACATTTGAAGGATCTGGAAAGATTCTGTATGGAGGAATGGTCTCAGATCCATGGTCTCTGTGTTTCTCCAACCTCATCAAGCAGTATAGGTGAAGACTCAGAGCCTTTATCCTGGTAAAGGGAGGTAGAACAACGTATTGACTAAAAGGGTGCCAATTACTGTGCCACGCATATTAACAAAGATTAATTTTATGAACCTGTATTGTGATATGCGTAAGAGCAGAGTATTTTTTGGAAAAGAAAGCTAAACAGTAATGAATGACAATTTTTGCTCATATATATCAAGGATGCCAATATTAGTGCAGGACACAGTATGAATATATATCTTTATATTATACCAGAGATACATAGGCAAAGCAGCATACTATTTCTGAAAAGACACAAACATTCTTCTGAAAAGTTCAAATACATTTGCTTTGTCAAATTATTATTCTGTTACTTCATGTTTGCTATTGAAAGTATGCTCAATGGTCCACACCAGCAAAATTATCAAGATTCTTTATATTTAACATTTCATTTTCTTACAAAACACCAATAATAACAAATTATATGTCTCAGGTTTTTGTGACTTTTTATTTCTCTATGTTCCTTGATTAGTGTTTTAAATGATATATTAGCAGCATTTAAAATTCTCCATGTGCACAACTATTCGTTTTATCTGACTGTGAGTTTAATGAGCATACAATACTTTCAGTAGTTCTATGCATTACCAGATTCTTTATATTCTTTAAAAAAATAACAGGAGGTAATTTAATAAATGAAATATTTTATGAAAATTATTTCTTTCAAAATGACTTTGCTATTTACTGATACATTAATACACATGGTTATGAAATCTGTAACGTTTGCCTTAAATACTAAAACAATCACAGGGTGACTTTGAGTTTTGCCTCCTATGCTCACTAAGAGTGCTCTCTGTATTTACAGTTGTAGAGTTGTTGTTCTTTTATGTTTTTGTAAGTCATTAGTGCTGATTCAATCAAAGGAGCTATGCAATAATAATAATATAGCAATTATTATCACTAAAATTATCACTAATTATATCCAATGCTATAAACATTATTATTTCCAAATGTTGTAAAAATGCTGTGCATGTGTAACAAATAACTAATATAGCAAAACTTTCAGAGGCTAGTCTGATACTATTACATGTTTATGTGTTTATGTTTATCTTCATGCTGTATTAGGAAGCAAATGGAGTTAACAGGATCCCACTGTCACATGTGCATTAGCAACTACATGCTACATTGTTTCCATTATGGAAACAATAATATCCTTAAAGGGACACTATAGGTACCCAAACAACTTTAGCTTCAGGTGGAAGGGGTTTTCATCCACACTTTTTTCCCCACCACAACTTATTTGGTATGTACTTAACAAGTATTGCCGAGCCTCCATTGCAAGCCAGTAACTTATCTCATGCTGATGAGTTGAAATAACAATGAGACAGCTGTCCATGAGTGGTTCACTGGCATTGCAACTCTTTGTGTTTCAAAGATGTTGTATGCAGCAGACACATACTCCAAGGAACCCATGTATAAAGTAGAATTATGAGATACAAATTTGTTTTTTTTTGTTGAGCTCATTTGCATATGCCTATCCAGAATCCCTTGCAGTAGTGAGAGTACTGTTAAAGTGAGATTTCTGTGGTAAAAGCAAATCTTATGGCTTTCCAGGTATGTGTATTTATGTTTAACGTTGCATTAACTATATATATATATATATATATATATATATATATATATATTATGCCCCTGCAGTTTCACTGCTCAATTCTCTGCCATATAGATGTTTAATTACTTTGTTTATACAGTCCCAGCCACACCTTCCTGCACATGACTTACACAGCCACCCTAAACACTTCCTGTAAAGATTCATCTAATGTTTACACTTCCTTTATTGCAAATTCTAAATTATAATTTCTTATCTCCTGTTCTGTTAACAGCTTGCTAAACCTTGCAGGAGTTCCTGTGTATGATTAAAGTTAAATGTACAGAGCAGGAGATAAAAACTTTTAAAGTTTTAGGTTACTTCTGATTACAATTTTAACCATTTTGTTTCCATGCAGACTGTGTGAGTCACAACCGGGGGAGGTGTGGCTAGGGCTGCATGAACAGAAACATATATTTAACTATATGGCAGAATGATACTGCAGGGACATGTTCTATATGGCAGAGTGAAACTGCAGGGACATGATCTATACACAGAAACTGCTTCATTAAGCTAAAATATTTTTGATGCCCATAATGTCCCTTTATTTAAGAACCTTGGACTATATTTCTTCAAAGGTGTCAGGTGTGACAAACTTCCTTTTGTCACTGGGTTTTTATGTGACCAACTGCACTTTGCTCCTGGCTTTTGGAGGAGCCTGATTGCCAGCCTTCTGCCTCATGACTATGGCCCTGGGGTGTAAGGCCATTTAAAAACTATATGTGGGCATATTGGGACTTTTTGGGACAATGCCCCTTTAAGACTGTGTCCCCAGTCTGTTAAAATACGTTGTGAATGTCATTTTCCTATTTGGTTTGGCAATTGGGGCTTACCGAACCAATTACTGTACAGGCGGACCACACAGAAGTGGAAGTGTGCGGCTAATTTACCTCCCAGGCTGGGGGTTACTGCAAGCTAATTGCCGACCGCTGGGTGGCGGACATCTTTATTTAGTCGAACGCGGTTAGCGGTGTGTGCCGTCAAATTCAGGGAACTAAAATTGGCTACAAAACGGCACGAACACTGCTGAAGTTTTACCTTCCCTGGAACTAGTGCATTCGACAATTCGAACACTGTTCAACAATTCGAACGCCGTTCGACAGTTCATTCAATAATTCAAATGGTTGTCATTCATTTGTTTGAACTGACTTTAACATGGGAAATAGACCGACCGCACAGCCTGATTCTCTGGAACTGTTTTGGGCAGGAAAGCATGCTTGCGGTCGGTCATAAAGGACTTCCAGCTAACTTTTTAACCACTGGAGGGAATTGTCTGATTTTTGAGCATGTGTATATTTGAAGTATTCCTCGGAAAGCACTAGGAGCATCCATCAATGGAAGGTACCCGGTCGGGGTGCCAGGCGGTTCCGTTACATCAGGATATTGTGAAATCTCTAAAGATATAGGTGTGTTCAATTTTTTGCTACAAAAAAAAAGAATTATTTGCTTTTCATTTTAATTTACCAAATTGAAAAATTCATGCCTTAAAAGAGAAAAAACCTATGTGAATCAGAACACTAAAATATCCTATCAATCACGCAGCCTCAATGATGGCTTGAACATGTTTTCGATTACGAGCACAATTATATGATTTTTTCAATATAAACTAATACTAAGATAATATATTACAAATAATAATATATCAAAGATAATTATATAATGTATATTCATACAAAAAAGATGTTGCTTGTAAGGTTTGGAATAGCTAATGTTATGGCTTTGTAATTACAAGAGAATATTTGAAAGGAATGTTTAATTTTGCAGCAACTTGTGATTTGTAGTCAATTTATAGTCATTGCTAATAGACCTTTTTGGCAGGG
This sequence comes from Pelobates cultripes, assembly GCA_933207985.1. Taxonomy (NCBI): domain Eukaryota; kingdom Metazoa; phylum Chordata; class Amphibia; order Anura; family Pelobatidae; genus Pelobates; species Pelobates cultripes. Next base: position 135,060,702 of record OW240915.1, on the reverse strand, counting down.
CTATTAACATAAAAGCTATTGGAGCCTCACTTGTGCAGTAAGCCTCTGCAGGTGGAGAGGGAGGGGGTGTTGTCTACACTAGTTAGCCGGGCTGATCTTAAGTAAAAGCAAAGAAAGGAAAATGTCCTCCCAATTCTGCCTGCATCCCCCTCCTGAAAAGAATGGCACAGCCAATTCATTGTACTGGTTTTGGTTCCAGGAGTGCCCTGGAGCCCTCTCAGAGAAATCTGCCAAATTACTTTAAAATGGTTTGAAAATGTACATGGGTTCCCTTAGGGACTCGTGCCCACAGCCTTGCATCCAGATTCTCCTTGAAGGAGAAACCAGTTAGATCCATTGAGCTATACAGGGCCATGTAGTGTTGCGCTATTTAGCTAATAGCATCAGCTGAGTGCCTTAAGCCAATGAATGTGGACCTTAATTGCACCGGTAACGACATTCAACAGTAGTAGCCAGTTGCTGCACAGGAACCCAAGAACACTATCACACCACTCGAAATGGGCTGTAGTGTGTGGGGATGCTTAACAGTGGTTACAATTACCAAGGCCTTCTGACCGGCTTCCCCTGTTATACTTTCTACCCTACTCTAATCTGCTCTATCATGGTGATGATACTGATTAAAGACAATACACATGTTTCACTACAATTATAGCAAAACATTTTGCTAGAACAGGATATGTCTCATGAATATTCCTTCAAGCCATAAATTGTCTTTCTAAAATATATCTATTTCATCAAAGCTATCCATACTGCCATACATCTAAAGTTTTATTTGTTTAAACAATAATATTTGAGTTGTTTTAATGCAGTTTTTATTATTTTTGTTTTCGTGAGCAATCACATTTCCTACATCTTCATCTCTCCTTGAGATCTCTCCCCTTTTGAGTTTTCATATAACAATCCCAATAAATAAGAATAGTGAAAATAAGTGATAACGTTTGAAGAAATGTATATGTGCTGTGCTCAGCAGTGAGTATCTGAACATATTTTGCACAACTCAATGGCTTTTTGGCTGATTTTTAAACAGCAGCTTAATCCGGATTTTATGGATCAATTCTTGTACCCGTTATTAATATGGTAATTTCCTTTTTCATAGATTAAAGGTAAAAATTGACCTGTTGTTCATCAGCTGTGTCCTTCCTCTACCTGAAAATGTGTAATTCTTTCACAATGTTTTATCTTTAAAGCCACATTGAGATTCAAATAGTACAACATTTGAATAATAATCCCTAAACTGTAGATAGAGAGCATATAATCCTTTGTATTTAGAAATATAAATACAATAATGTTTCATCTAATCCTTGGTAATGTTCATTTTCTTTTTCTCATTTTTCTTGTGAAGTGCTGTAGGTGATTTCTAAGTAATGATTGCAGACAAGTGGTTTTTGAGACATGTATGTAGGTCATTCCAGCTTTCTTTATGCATTATTCAGAACAAGCGGAATGTTGACATTGTAGTACAAATGTGCCAGAGGTAAATGTTGGAGTATAAACTGATATATTCTGCGGCATGTTGTTTGAAAAATGTAGTCTTATATTGAACATATGCTTGTGAATGCCAATAAAAGTCAGAGTATTCTGCTTCGAGAAATGTGTTACTTTATCATCCTAAGAATTTAAGGTTATATTTATTAGAAACATTAGTAAAAATCTGTTTAAATATAATGTACATACTTTGCTAGTATGGCTTGGATAAACTATTTTTCCTGAAAATAGAACAATTTTGGTGAAGCTTACATTTTATCCATATGTTGCTTTGTGACTAAAAGGGTGTGGAAATTGGCCAATCAGTTACTGAAAAATACAAACATAATATAATATTATTTAAATATTTTGTGGTACACTGAAAAGAAGCATTTTTTCAAAATGTTGTTCACAGATGAAGTGAGAAAAAGTAATAGAGGAGAAAAAATAAACAATCAATATTTACACTGAGCAAAATTATAAATGCAACACATTTGTTTTTGCCCCCATCTTTCATGAGCTGAACTTAAAGATCTAAGATCTTTCTCTCAAATATTGTTCAGAAATCTATCTAAATCTGTGTCAGTGAGCAGTTCTCCTTTGATGAGACAATCCATGCACCTCACAGGTGTGGCATATCAAGATGCTGATTAGACAGCATGATTATTGCACAGGTGTGTCTTAGGCTGGCCACAATAAAAGGCCACTCTAAAATGTGCAGTTTTATCACATAGCACAATGCCACACCATGTCACAAGTTTTGAGGGAGCGTGCAATTGGCATGCTGACTGCAGGAATGTCCACCAGAGCTGTTGCCTGTGAATTGAATGTTCATTTCTCTAACATAAGCCGTCATTTAACAGTACATCCAACCTTCCTCACAATCGCAGTCCACGTGTAACCACACCAGCCCAGGGCCTATACATCCAGCATCTTCACCTCCAAGATTGTCTGAGACCAGCCACCCAGACAGCTGCTACAACAATCGGTTTGCATAACCACAACCAAAGAATTTCTGCACAAACTGTCACAAACCATCTCAGGGAAGCTCATCTGCATGCTCATCGTCCTCATCGTGGTCAAGACCTGACTGCAGTTCGTCGTTGTAACCAATATAAGTGAGCAAATGCTCACATTCGATGACATCTTGCATTTTGGAGAGGTGTTCTCTTCACGGATGAATCCCGGTTTTCACTGTATAGGGCAGATGGCAGACAGTGTGTATGGTATTGTGTGGGTGAGCGGTTTGCTGATGTCAACGTTGTGGATCGAGTGGCCCATGGTGGTGGTGGGGTTATGGTATTGGCAGGCGTATGTTTTGTACAATGAATACAGGTGCATTTTAATGATGGCATTTTAAATGCACAGAGATTCCGTGACGAGATCCTGAGGCCCATTCATCAACGACCATCACCTCATGTTGCAGCATGATAATGCACAGCCCCATGTTGCATGGATCTGTACATAATTTCTGGAAGCTGAAAACATCCCAGTTCTTGCATGGCCATCATACTCATAACCATCATTTTATTTGCCTATATTTATGTTATGTTTTCAAATAATTATGTGATTGTATTAATTATAATTTGGGGCCTGCCTAACAACCCAGAGAGAAAGTCAAGAGAATTTAATTTGAAAGCCCTATATTTAACCCTGTAACTGTGGTATATATATACCATCTAGCAATAATACCAGCACTCCAGGATTTCCAATATTTCTTTTTTTTATTTGAAAATATCCAATATATTCTACGTTTCAGTTGAAGATAGGAACAGGCAGATCAGAACTAAAATAGAACAGTTTTTGCAGGGCGGCATGATACGTCCCTCTGCATTAAGGGGTTAAACTTATGATATAAGTTTTGATGTTCTCATTCTGTAGTTGTTTGTATGTGTAAGTTTAAAAACTTTCAGCTATCTCTAGTACTTTAGGCTGACAGTGGTCAGATAACAGAGGTCAGCTAGAGGTTTGGCATCAGGTTTGTCTGGTGAGAGAATGTTTATTAATGTGATGTAAGCTGCTGGGTCTATAGTTGTCAGGAAAACTGCCACTTGCTTATCAACCCCCATTTTATTGGCTGTATAATATAACTCAAATCGTTCAATCCATGTGTCCCATTTTTCTGTGTATGATTTAAACACAAGCAAGGTGCCGCTGAGAGCCATTTCATGGTCCAATTACAGATCTTTGTCATCAGCAGTTATGAGTCTTTACATTTAAACCATTCAGTTATTACCTTCAATGAGAGTCAATGAGACTCTAGAACATGAATTTCAGTGAACCCTTTTCAGGCTCAAGCACATATTGGCTTCACTAGCTGATCCCCAGTAACAATTCAAAATGGCTTCTGATACCTAGCTATTCCAGGAGGAGTGTCCTGCTGTTCTTATAGATGTAGTAATCTCAACTTAAAGTGACACCTCAACGTCAACCCAGTGGACTACGTTAGGAGCTTGGAGAATAAAGACATGTTGCTTGAATACCTAGAGGATTAGTACTGCCAAGCCACCCTCTTCTCTGTCCCTATAATGTACGTAATTATCTGTGAGAGGCTCACCTATTAATAGTCCCATATGACTGAGAATATTATTTTACAGTTGTAATAATTTCAGTTCTGACAATGGAAAGTAGTCCAAAGAGGAAATTAATTTATGTGAGCATTACTTCTAGACTGTGTACAACCATCCTAAAAGGGACATTTTGTATATAATTTAAAATGTTTTAGTGACCTGCACATAGGCAGGTAGTTTTGTCTACAGAGAGCTTGCCCTTAAGCTTTGATTATTGTTGATATTTCATAGAGACATCATTTAACCTAAAGTTGATAGTTTGTGAATTTCCAGATATCTTTTTGCATGGACCTGAGGTGTTTAATCATTCACATTTAAATGTATCAATTTTGTAACCTAAAGAATCTATATAACTTGTCAATAGGTGAATTTATTTTTTGTTGGGTTTTTTTCAAACCATTTTTATTGAACAGTATTTTAAAAAAACATATTTCACATTAATTTGGTATATAAAGAAATCAACATTTGACAATAGAAACATGAGTATAAATAAGAAAAGAAAGTAAAAAAAAAAAAAGAAAGAAAGAAAAATGGAGGGGACAGGTACTATCTAAATGCATAATAATACAATTGTGGATTTTTTCCTATCAAAATATAATACAAAGAGTAATATAACCAATTGTATGTCTAAATATATGAGTTCTAAAGTAAAATATGTTTATTTGTTTTTTATAGGAATATATCTTCAATTAAAAGGTTTAATTTATATTACATGAGTTTCACACTTTGCATTTTAAAGGTTGGGTTTATTAATGGGCTAAATAGTCTAGTAGCTCCATACTTAATACATTTTATATAGTTTATTTTTTAAAAAGAGGGCTTCACTATGGCAAAGGCTACCTAGAAACTTCTCCAAGTCCTTTGAAGTTTCTTTACGTTTTGCTATGTATTCCCCCACATTCACTTGAATTGACACATATTTTGTATTTTATTTACATGCAGATAGATATGTATAATAAATTGTAAAAATATTAAATATTGCTAAAATGCCAATGTATGCAACTAAACAACAATCAAAATGTCAATTGCTTATGGTGGTTATATTGATTTTAATATAACATGATTTGAATAATCATTGTAGAGGATCTAGCCAGGGACACATGCATAATTCCACTATAGAGATGCAGTAAGTAAAAATAGGCAAAATGATGCAGGTTTAAGTGCTCTCAAGGTATCTTGTACTGTCGAATAAAGAATGTCAATATTATGTAAAAACTAAAAAAGACAAACAAACACACAATGAAGGTACTTCTGTGTATGTAGTACAGAAAATATAAAATTAAATATTAACTATGTAAGAATTGAAATGGATCTAAACAGCTATCATTTTATTCTATACAGAGCATAATGCACATTCAGGTCAGATTGCTTTGCAACATACAAGAAGCTTGAACCCCAGCTATATCTAAGGAAACTCTGTGTACTTTTACCCACAGACATGCAAATGCATTATGCTCTGTATATAATAAAATGGTAGCCATTTAGATCCATTTGAACTCGTCCAGTCATTTACATAGTGTCATGATTAATATTGAAGCTTATCTTAATGATAACAAATAACTATACACATTTAGGTATGCAGCCCTCACTGTGAAAATGACATATGGTGGCCCTGGCACTTTTTTGACAACTTGTATGCAAGCATTTAGGGACAGAATGGAGGTGACCCTCAGCATCTGCTACTAGACAGACATAAATTATCTTACCTTCTCAGGGGAAGCATTTGTCCTGCTGCCCCCTGCCTACCTACAAACAATTAATGGTAAAGACTTTGCTTCTAGAAGGAAATTTAAATTTGAATTGGAATTTCCACACTCTGTTTCATTTGTGACCTTGTCTACTATAACATTCTGTAGATGAGCTGTTGTTGCAACGAGACATTTCCAATTGCAATTCTTACAAACGACATGATGGCAAAGCAGCTCTCAATGAGTTGTACACTATAGTCTGCTCTACTGTCAACATGTGTCCATGGAAACTTTATTAGTTCAAAATGGCATCTTACCTTTGGCTATGTAGTTAAATTGCAAACATTGTCTACCTGTATACACAGCAAGACAAAGTATGCCTTCACAATGATACTAGAATTAAATCATATATCTGTCAGTTTCACAATTTAAAACAGCATAATCCAAAAAAGCTAAAAAAAACAACAAATATTTTTACATTGTTAAGGTGGTTCTTGGAAAATATTTTTTCTATATAAGTGACAGTTTAAAAAAATAATGTGACATTATGAATTTCAAAATCTTTTTACACCATTTGCCTCCAGCAACACTATAAAAATTAAATGTACCCAGCAGTCAATTGAAAAGTGGATTAATGTTTTCCACGCGCCTTATTCTTCAGCCTATTAAAAATTAACATATTTCCATTTATTCTGAAATATGTTTTTCAATTACATCAGTAGTTCCTGTTGTGTAAAATTATGTTAACTTGATAAACAGTCTACTTTACATTCCTAAAAACAGGTTTTTTTTAGAAAAGTACGCTTTTCTAAAAATTACAAATGTATGCTAACTATTCTAAAATGAATGTTAAAGAATGTAATAAAGCCATTGTTGCAATTGTTTCACTGTGAGATTTCATACTCAATAAACATAGATGTAGATTTTTTTTTTCACTCAATTGTTAGTATTAATTCCCTAAACATTTAGTACAAGAACATTTTTGATGAAAATTACAGTTTCAACTTAAAGGGATTCTCCAGTGCTAGGAAAACAAACCCATTTCCTTGACACTAGAGAATCCTGGAGTGCCCCCCATCCCATGTCGCTGAAGCGGTTAAAACCTCTTCAGCTACTTACCTGAATCAGTCTCCGCCCACGCTCCTCCCCTGCCAACGTCAGCCGGCAGGGGAGACCTAATGCGCATGCGCTGCAATGGCCGTGCGCGCATTAGACCTCCCTATAGGAAAGCATTATTCAATGTTTTCCTATGGGAAAAAACTGACGCTGGAGTTCTGTGAGGACGTCCAGCGTCAGATAATGGACCAAAAGTCTGTTATGAATCCGGAAGTGCCCCCAGTGAAGTGCCCCCAAGTGCCCCCAAGTCAGCCACTGAGGGCAGACTTAGAGCTGCAATGTAAACATTGTAGTTCTCTGGAACTGCAATTTTTTACAGTACTAAGTGCAAAAGGGTCAAATCACTTCAATTAGCTAAAGGGGTATGGATGCCTACAGTGTCCCTTTAACTGGACTTCATTCAGTGCCCAGTGCCCAAGGGAAAGAAGTGAAGATATTCTGCCATTCTGAGACAGAAGAGTAAAAAAATAAAATAAAATAAATAAAGCATCCATAACCTTCTGGTTAGTGATGTCACGAACCGTTCGCGAACTTGCCGCGAACGGTTCGCCACGAACCGTTTCGTGGCGAACTCCAGTCAGCTGACACATCCCTGCCAATCTCCAGCAGACCCTCCCTCCCAGACCCTCCCGCCTCCTGGACAGCATCCATGTTGAAGCTGTTGAAGCCCTATGTAGGTTCCTGTAAAGCCACACATCTGATGTTTGCACCTTTTTATTGTTACCTGTAAGTCCTGTAGTATTCAGAGAGAAATAATGCCTCCAATTATATAATGTGGTATTGTGCCACTTAAATGCATCATGTTAAGTTATTTACACAACACACGATTTGGATAATAATGTAGGTACAGGATTTTAATATTGTTGCATGTTTAATACTACTAGTGTGAAAATTATAAATATATAATGTTATGGTAATAAAATACTTTGGTTTAATTAAAAAGTTGGCATCATAATGTGACTCAAACAACATGATTACCCATGAGTTTAGTGGGAACATACAATTTTTCCTGGACTAAAACTGTCATGTTTCTTCATAGAACTAATCCTGTCCTGGTTGTTGTCCATACCAAACATCAGAATGGAAAGAATGTGAGATAAGTAACTTTGAACATGTAATGATGTTGATGCTAAACATGATGGTTTGATGGTAGGAGAAACATAATTATTATCACTGGATTCATCACCTTTACCAACACCAGGCACTTTGGTACTTAGCACAAAGTCCTCACTAAAAAGAGTGGCTCTGATGACCAGCACAAAGTAGACACTACTGCATTTTGCCTTAGTTGCTTCATGAGGGGCACCAAAAAGGTAACATGTGAACTACCTGTGGGAGAACAAACTCCAGTGCCAGGAGCAGCACATGTTGCAACATGAAAAGGATGGGGAAAAAAAAACCAATTTGAACATGGAATGATTTTTGGTGACAGATATGATGGATGAGTATGTCAGCAACTGATAATCTACTAGGAGTTCACACATAACTGCGGTGATGGACCACCTGGCACCCCGACTGGGTACCTCCATCAATCGCTGCTTCCTAGTAATCCTTGAGTACCATAAGCACAGCAGCGGACACCATAACCACCATAAACCCCACAAACCGCCGCAGCTTGGTTGGGGTCTTGCTATCCTCCACCCACCCTGGACCCAAGACCAGGATCCAGTTTCCAGTGGGTAGACCTCTCCTAGTCCAGAGAGTGAAGGAGGCTGCTCTTACAAGAGCAATTGTAGTGATCCAAGCAATAGTGATTATAGCAATCCCCAGAGTGGATATAGCTCTCCAATCCCCCAACAATGAGCCTAGACTTCATGAAGGGTAAAACGAATCTCTTTAATGGCAGCCACAACAGGCCTTATATGCAGATCCCCATGCGAGGGACACTCCCCCCTGGTCCTGAGAGTAGACTACAGTAAAAACAAATACACAATTACATTGGTTCTCAGGTCCAGAACACTCCCATACAAAATATGTAAATCCCTATGTCTGGAAGATAATTGAGTCAGCCACTTTATTAAACTCAGTTATCTCCAGGCACAGAAAACATACATTTTTACAGAACCTCAAAAATTCCTTTAAACACACAACATCCCCACAAAAGATACATCCCCTTATAGCCCATATCTGGGTGACCAAAAATCACCCTGATTGGTTCAGGGGTTCCGGAATTTCCTGGAAGTCATAGTTTGACCGACCGCACGCAAGGTCCCATGCTGAAAATAGTTCAATAGAATCGCGGCTAAGTGCCGCTTGGGACTGACCGGGAACCGCAAAGTCTTCATGCCGAAAATAGTTCCAGGGCATTCGCGGCTAAGTCCCCCTGAAGTCAATTCCCGGTTTTGGTCCATGCGAATGGCCGCCAGGGAGCTAGTGCTCGGTTATATGCGCATGAATGGAAAGTGCCGAACCAGGGAGAATAAAATATGGGACTTTACAGTTGCTGACCTGGCCCATAGTTTTTGGCTGGCCAGCAGACCCCTCCAAGAACACGTGACAAGGCTCAGTTCATCACAACTGCATCAACAGTTTATAGGAAACAGTATTAAAGGCAAAACAAATATAACAAATATTAAGCAGTAGCTATTAGGAAGGTATACCTAATAAAGTGGCCACATATATAATATATATCTATTATAGAATATTTATATTATATATATATATATCATATATATGATATGTGTGTGTTTAAGTATTGTAGTATAACTTAAAGTATGCTCACACAAACATATATATTATCTTTCCCCCCATTATTTTAATATAGAACTTTCACTGTCAATCTAGCAGAAAAAAAATGTTTCTACCCACTCATCTCTAATTCTCCAAAGAGATAGGGACAATTGTAATGCTCTCTGAAAGATCATGGAAAAAACTACTTGATGGATTTTTGTGAGTTTTTAACTTGACCTTCAGAGGTTTTATAATTAGCAGCTTGACCCTAAATTATTTTCTATGTGAAATAAAGAGCCTAAGGTACATAAGCCTTGGCTATAGTGCAAAGATGTACATATGTAAAAATGTATATTGGCACTCCCCTCCTGAACTGATTTTTTTCTCACTGAAATGCCCCTACTACTAGACTACTGCAGTGCAACAAACTTGAGTTCTTCGGCAGAAGAACAAGAAAATTTGGACAGTTGCACTTTATTTGCATTTTATTTTTTTACCATTGTAAATAAATGTAATTTCTTGATACCTATCCTGAGTTCTAACAAAATAGTTCCTGGCATGGAGGCGACATTTTGGGGCAAACGTAACATTGGTTAGACCCCTAGGATTTTGGAGGAGGTATCCAGAGGCGCTTTATCAATATTCACTCTTGTGAGTGCATTTAAAATAGCACAGTTTATTTTTTTAAATCTGTATTACACTATATTTTTATGTCTATGTAGATTCACAGCTGTATCCCCATTGTATATTGGCTACATATTTAACCACTGTTTCAACTAAAATATATATATCTTTCTTCTCTGAAAAATCTATATTTGTTAATAATATAGTAGCAGACTAATTTACAACTAATTATCAGAAAACAATATAATATGCTATATGCATATATATTTTTCTCAGTATAGTCCTTCTATGATTAATTCAACAGTGCAGCTTTAAAAAGAATCACATTCACTATTAGAGCTGATATCTCCTTTTCTTTCACCTCAGTTGATACTCTCACACAATCTACATAGATCAAAGCCACAGTGATTGATTGTATTAAAATGATATATTTCTGTCTACGGAGCAGTGTACCAAATAACTAAAAAGTAGCAGTACTAGTTAAATGCATAAAGCTTCTTCTAAAATATATACATAGTATTCTCAGTGTTGTTTATATCCTATTTATACAATTCTATAACTATTCTTAAAATATCTGAAGAATTAAATAATATTACTATTAAGCTCTTCACTTATATGTATATTTGGCTGAATTTATTATCTTTATTTCTAATGCATGCATTGATAATAAAGCAATAAAAATCTATCTCATAAAAAAAAAACACCAACCATATAAACCAATCATTTTAAACCTTCCTGGTAAAATATTTTATAAATATATAAATAAATATTATATACTATTTGCACTAATGTTTTTCACTACAGGAGTAGTACTATAACTAAACAGTACTTTCACAAAGGAATTGTTTTATATGTGCTGTACCATGATATTGCTACTATTTATATTACACCTCTCTTTACACTAATATCACTACTTTTGAGGATAGCTAATTACATTTTTTTTTCTTCAAAAAATGCATACTTCAGATTAATATTTATTAAAATGCAATCTTAAGTATGATTTTTTTATTGGTTTGGAAACCACTTCTTTGGCAACAATTTACCTATGTTTTCCTATATCCTTATAATTTATTTCTAAATCAAAACTATTAAAAATAATTTTAATATAAAGAAAGCTGTATCAAGGCTTATACTATCGATTAAATTGTACTTCTTTTTGTCAATTAACTAGAAAATTGTTGTACAATATTTCAGTAGTATGCACAACTAGGAGCAAAGCATTGGGTATAACCAAGACATATCTAAAAGTACAAGAAATTATGAGAAATATGGATACAATTATCATGAGAGAAGTAAAACTGCACATTTCACACAAAAAAGCAATTATGTAAAAAGTTAGATACTTTATGAATATTGACAATGGCATTGCTTATATAAAACTTTAGATATGATCTGCAATATATTGAATGGGAGGCCAGTATTAATAAAGGCTGGATGGCATGTTTTTCATGTCTTATAATTGTGGCAGCAGAAATTTGGACTATTATAATTTAAGTTCAAAGACAGAAATAATAAAATACTAATTAGTCTGTGCCAGCTTAAACATTAGTCTCAGATGCTTTTAAACTGTAAAACTGAGTCCCAAAACACATGCTGTACAACTGAAAGGACACATCACAGTTTAGTTGTACATATAAATGAGAATAACTGTAAAACGGATTTTATCCATTATCAGTTATCATTTTCATATAAAAAAGCAAAACTAATCTAGCAACAACATATTTGTTTAATTAATATACAACAAAACAACCAACAAGCTACTGTGCATGTCTCAAAAAGAAGAACTTGAGTAATGGGAGATATGTGTATACGTTATTTTTTAAATAAGGGTAGGATAAATCATGTATATCATATGAAATAATAGGAAAAGGTTTAGTAAAAGACTGTGGGGCTTAGGAACAGTTTACACACACAGTAATACATTAACATAGTAATTTAAATTAAAAGAATATTCAAGTTCAATCATTTACCCATCTGTTTCTGCAGTTAATCGAAAAGAAAGCAAAAAAGAAAACAGTTTGAAGCCAATTGTAAAAATAAAAAATGGCAGATATCTCCTGGGATCAAGATACTGTTAACACCTACATTGATTATTAAACCAAAATTATAAAAGCTAAATATATCTAGACATTTGCTTTTTAAATATCTACAGAAAACAACCTCTTTTGGCAAATAATTTCACATCTTTATTGTTTTTAATGGGAATAACCCTTTCCTTTACTGTATGCAAAATTTCCTCTCTTCAAATCTCAAAGAATGATCTCTTGCCCTATGTACAGTCCTGTTCATGAACGCATCGCCAGCCTTCTGTTTTTATTGACCATGTATATGTTTGTATAGGACCCTCTGAGCCTTCTTTTTTCTAAAGTGAATAGTTTTAGTGGTTTTTTTTTAGCTTTTCTTAAAAGAAATTCTCCATTCATTTCCATTTATTAATAACCCTACTTGCACTTTTTTCAATTTCGTAGAATCCTATATTTAAGATGTGGACTTAATAAGGATGTATGAAGGAGCAAAATAATAGTTTTATCATGTGAATGTATACTCATTTTTATACAAGAAAGTACCTTACTGGCCTTTGGAACAGTTGACTAGCATTGCACATTGCTACCTAGTCCTTATTACCAACTCCATTGGGGGTATAAGTTGTCTGCGGGTTACACATTCCAAAATGCATAATTTTCCATAGATCTACATTGAATCGCATCAGCCACTTGTCTGCCCAGCATATTCATGTTTTAATGTCTCCTTAACTGAAGAATTTAAATTTCTATTGGATAGAGCTTTTGATAAATAAGTTATTTCAAAGAAGGAATATTCTTTGTTAAGGCCCCTAGAGTGTCAGGTTCTATTGCCTCCCAAAAATGCATAAACAATATACCACCTTAACTGAAAGGCAGATTATATCTGGGATGGGCAACCTTACAGATAGATATCTGAACTAAAGAGGGGAGTACACATATGTTTGTAGAAAATGGTCCAAAATTAAGGTATAGCTGAACTCCTAGGTGGCATCTCAAGAGAAAGAATGTCTGTGCACACTCAGTGAGCAGACTTTATTTTTAGGTCAAAGCAATTGTTTTGGCTCTTACAATGAGCCTTTCTTAAGTTTACTAGATCCATATTTATGTGAAAAGTATATATTAATGATGTTTTAATAACAAGGAGAGGCACTAAGGAGATTTCCGAACAGTTTGTAGATCACTGTAATGAGAACAACCACAATTTGAAGCTTGGTATGACAATATAGGAGCCCATCTTAGAATTTTCTTGACAGTACCTTTCTATGACAAGTCTAGAAAGATGCACACTTCATTGTTTTGAAAGCCTACAAGGACACACAACTTGATACGGTGGCTGATCCTCGTATGCCAATACTGTTTCTTACTCAATTACTCAAGGGACGGTGTAACCATAATTGGTGCCTAAAGAGCGCGTACAAGAGAGCTCTAGATATTGACTGGGATTTATTCTTGGATGACACCTAGATTGGAAAGGAACAGGACAAACTTATGCACTGTATAGTTACAGATGGGGTAAAAACTATTATGGGAAGGTATTCACCTCTTCTCACATACAATGCAAATTTGAAGAAAGTTGGCCTCATGGACAGTAAGGAGGGAAAAAACCCTAAAGGATTTATCTGTTACCAGCCACATTACAACCATAGGTCAACCTGGGAATTGGCTTACCAGCTCATTAGTTGATACTAACTAGGGTATAAGTTGCGTTGCCTTTAAATTCATGTCAAGAGACTCTAACACTGGGCACTGTTTGATGGGTGTTTGCACATAGTTTTAGCTATATACATGCTTACCACACCTGCTCCAGGGGGAGACCGATCTAATCTAACCAATCAGTGTACTATCTCTAGGAATTCATGATAAGTGCAATGGGCATGCCTGGCAGGTTTACACATGTGAAAATCTCTTCACCTTGCACAATCCTAACGGGGGAGAAGAGAGGCAGTCTGATCAGTGTAATCCAGTGTCAAGTTTCTCTCTTCTATTGCATGATGATGCCCTGTTTCTGACACTGGCTTAAATTGGATTCATAAATGAGTAAGAGGGAGGGGAATGATTGGTTGAAGAACCTGGTTGAAGGCGTGTCCAAAAATGCAATCTGACCAACACTAGCTTACTTACTTTTCAAAGTTTGTCTTGCTTTATATTGGTTTGTATATTTGTTTAAAAGTGTTTGCTTGATGGTTAAAAAAAAAATATTGTCAAGTGATGCATGTCCCTTGAAAGGGACACTCCAGTGCCAGGAAAACACATGTTTTCCTGGCACTGCAGGTCTCCTCTCCCTCCAACCACCCATTCCATGTTGCTGAAGGGGTGAAAACCCCTTCAGTGATTTACCTGAGACCCACACCGATGTCTTTCGGGAGACCTAATGTGCATGCGCAACACAATTAGTTAGTTTCAAATCCAGATAATCCCCCAATCTAGTTGGTGCATCTATCAATTGACTAAAGGACGTTGTGGGAAAAAGGGCCCTGTAAAACCAGAGCTGGGCATGAAATGGACATGTAGGATTGAAACAATTGGATGGGCTACTCAATATGGGTTGTTTGTGTAAAATGCCCAGCTGACTCTCAGCTTTCCATTCTCCACAGGCACGGGGCAGCCATCCTCTCTCTGACATTAGTGCTAATGCTTATTTTCCTCATTTTTTTCTTTACTCGGCACAGTATAAGTGTGTCTTATGATGCACTCTTGCTGCCCTATAATTGGGAAACTGGAAAAATACCTTGCAATATAGAAAAATAAATAAATCAAAGGAACCCAAATTTGGGACCTTCCCACAAAATATGGAACAAGTGATAGATATGGTGCCATAGAAAGTAAAATAACATGATTGACTGAGTGATACACAGCAACAAACACAATTAATGTGAACTTTAATTTATATTGTTATAATATTTAACTTTGCCAAGCTGGGATAAACATTATGTGAGGGCATACCAATTTGGGGGCGTTTTGTAAATACATAGTAATAATGCTGAAAGTTCAGCTTGCAATTTGTATATTGCCTTGTGTTGTGTTTGTATTGTATGGACTGCAAACTGAATAATTGTGCAGATTTTAAAAAGTGAGACAAATCTCAGGATGCATTTTTATCTGTGACATGAGCCCCAATATTTGGCAACTGTGTTTATATTCATCAAGTTAGGGTCAATATAATGAGTACTCTTATTAGTGGTATATTTGGTATATCCATTACAGCTACACTACAGAATGATCAGGCATATGTGAGTCATGCATATGATGAGGAGCCAACATTATTTATGTTTTGTATATATGTGTCTGTCTGTATATGCATGTGACTATTTGCTGGTATGTGTGTATTATTCTGTACTTTAATGTGTGTAAGTGAGATTACCTGGAAAGAGGTTAGCAGTAGGGCAGACATAGGCAACCTTCGGCACTCCAGATGTTTTGGACTACATCTCCCATGATGCTGTGCCAGCATTATGGGTGTAAGAGCATTATGGGGGATGTAGCCCACAACATCTAGAGTGCCGAAAGTTTCCTGTCCCTGCAGTAGGGTGATAAATTGATTGGCTGTGGCTGTGGGGAGATGAGCTGCTGAAGATGTGACCACAGGGAATTAAACTAGGACTGGAATGTGGCATTTGGGAGATGTATTGGAGGATACATTGGAATATAAAGTAATTGTGTATGGTTTGGAGGAACGGTACTAGGATGGAAGAGAGAACTAACTTCTATATTAATTGGAAATACTGAGGGATGAGAAATTAACTGAGGAGACAGAGGAAATGGTATATAATCTGAGGGGAGGCAGCAGAGGAAATTTATTATGAATGGGTTTATGTTAGGATCCCTTTCTGTTTTAATAGTTGTAGGAAATGTTAAGTGTGGAAATGTTTGTTGTTTCCAAAGCTGGGAATTTGCAGGGAATACTTTATCTTTGGCTCTTAGAGCATAATACCTTTGGATGTTTCCTGGGAATACTTTAAAGTGAGGAAAATCTCAATGTATCTTTTTGGTAAATGCTTCATTAATAGTAAGTTTGAAAAATATACAAATCCCCAATGAAGATTGAAGTTCTTTGCTTTTACTAAAGGGACACTTAGAGTCATGTCTACAAATGCTCCCAGTTTAGGAAACAAGATCCATGAACTTGTGGCAATAATGGCAACTGATAATGTAGAATTAGTCGCTGTTACCGAGACATGGTATTATGAGAAAAATGACTGGAACATAGCAATACCATGGAGCTCTTTACATAGAAAAGACAGGGATGGCAGGAAAGGGGTAGGGGTGGTCCTGTATCTAAAGGATAGCATAACATCTAACCTGATAAAAGTTAGTGAGGCAAAAATAGAGTCTGTTTGTGTTACGTTAGAGTTTGGTAATCACACAGTAACTCATGTAGGTGTGATTTATAGGCCTCCAGGACAAATAGAAGAGTTAGATAATCTACTAGTTGAGGAAATAGTTATCATCATGGGTGACTTTAATCTTCTTGATGTGAACTGGAAAACCAAAATAGCTGCTTGTGCCAGGAGCACACATATTCTAATCTCCCTACTGTGATTGTCTCTAAATTAAGTCATCGAGGAACCAACTCGTAAAGAAGCCATAATAGATTTAGTGTTAACACATGGAGATTTGATATCAGATATTACTGTAGGTGAAAGTTTAGGATCCAGTGATCATCAGTCAGTGTGGTTTAATATAAGAACAGTGACTGAGTCACACCACACAAAAACAAAAGTTTTAGGCTTTAGAAAAACAGACTTTTATAAAATTAGAATATGTGTAAATGAGTCATTATCAGACTGGAGCAATTTAAATGTAGTCCAAGAGAAATGGGATTATTAAAAATAGCACTGCTGAAGGCAACAGAAAATTGCATTAGGATGTAAAAGAAAAATTTAAAGAAACCACTGTGGTACTCTGTAGATGTGACCAAACTAGTAAAAAAAAAACAAAATTATGGCATTTAGTAATTATGAAAAAAAAAAACAGAGTGAGGCAGATAGACAGATCTATAGGATTAGGCAGAAAGAGGCTAAGCAAGTTATATGAGCTTCCAAATCACAACCAGAAGATAAAATAGCACAGTCAGTAAAACAGGAGACAAAACATTTTTTAGATACATGAATGAGCAAATGAAAGTAAAACAAGGATTAGTTAGATTTAAAGCAAAATAAGGAATGTATGTAGAACAGGAGAGAGGTCTAGCTGACTGCCTCAATTAATATTTTTGTTCAGCATTTACAGATGAAAATGAAGGAAAGGGTCCTCAGTTAGGAAAAAGGATAAATGAGTAATTTGTTACATGTGAGCTTACAGAGGAAGAGTCTCTATTTCAACTGTCAAAAGTAAAGACAAATAAGTCAATGGGACCTGATGGAATACATCCAAAGTTATTAAAAGAGCTTAGTGGTGTACTAACAAAACCATTAACAGATTTATTTAACCAATCATTGTTAACAGGAGTAGCCCCAGAACATTGGAAGTTTGCAAATGTTGTGCCCATTCACAAGAAAGGTAGTAGGGAGGAGTCAGGCAACTATAGGCCAGTAAGCCTTACTTCAGTAGTGGGGAAAGTAATGGAAACCATGTTAAAGGATGGGATTGTTGAACCTCTAAAATCACATGAATTTCAAGATCAGAGACACCATGGGTTTACTTCAGGGAGATCATGCCAAACTAATCTTATTGATTTTTTTGATCGGGTAACTAAAATAATAGATCAGGGTGGTGCAGTAGACATTGCTTACCTACATTTCAGTAAGGCTTTTGACACTGTTGCACATAGAAGGCTTATCAATAAACTGCAATCTTTAAGTTTGGATTCCAATATTGTTGAATGGGTAAGGCAGTGACTGAGTGACAGGCAACAGAGGGTTGTAGTCAATGGAATATATTCAAAGCATGAGCTTGTCACTAGTGGGATACCTCACGGATCTGTACTTGGACCCATTCTCTTTAATATTCTTATTAGTGATATTGCAGAAGGTCTTAATTGTAAGGTATGTCTTTTGCTGATGATACTAAGATATGTAAGAGGGTTGATGTTCCAGGAGGGAGAAGCCAAATGACAAATGATTTAGGTAAACTAGAAAAATTATCTGAGTTGTGGCAACTGACATTTAATGTGGATAAGTGCAAGATAATGCACCTTGGACGTAAAAACCCAAGGTCAGAGTACAGAATATTTGATAGAGTCTTAACCTCAACATGTAAGGAAAGGGATTTAGGGGTAATTATTTCTGATGACTTAAAGGTAGGCAGACAATGTAAAAGAGCAGCAGGAAATGCTAGCAGAATTCTTGGTTTTATAGGGAGAGGTATTAGCAGTAGAAAGAGAGAAGTGCTTATGCCGTTGTACAGAACACTGGTGAGACCTCACTTGGAGTATTGTACGCAGCACTGGAGACCGTATCTCCAGAAAGATAATGAGAACGGCTACTAAACTGGTTCATGGATTGCAGAATAAAACTTACAAGGTTAAAGGAACTTAACATGTATAGCTTGGAGGAAAGACGAGACAGGGGGGATATGATAGAAACATTTAAATACATATAGGGAATCAACAAAGTAAAATAAGAGACTATATTTAAAAGAAGAAAAACTACCATAACAAGAGGACATAGTCTTAAATTAGAGGGGCAAAGGTTTAAAAATAATATCCGGAAGTATTACTTTACTGAGAGGGTAGTGGATGCATGGAATGGCCTTCCAGCTGAAGTGGTAGAGGTTAACACAGCATGCGTGGGATAGGCATAAGGCTACCTTAACTATAAGATAAGGCCAGGGACTAATGAAAGCATTTAGAAAATTGGGCAGACTAGATGGGCCAAATGGTTCTTTTCTGCTGTCACATGCTATATTTCTATGTTTCTATGACACTATAGTCACCAAAATAACTTTAGCTTAATGGAGCAGTTTTAGTGTATAAATCATGCCACTGCAGTATCACTGCTCAATTCCCAGCCATTTAGGAGTTAAATCCCTTTATTTATGCAACCCTAGGTACACCTCCCTGAATGTGACTTGCACAGCCTTCCAAATCTAAGTTCATCTAATGTTTAAACTTATTTTATTGTAAATCCCTTTTAATTTAGAATATCTTATCTCCTTCCCTGTTAACAGTTTGCTAGACTCTGCACATGCCTCATGTATGTAATTAAAGTTCAATTTACAGAGCAGGAGATACAAACTTTTAAAATAATCTGATTGATAATTAAACTATTTTGTTTTCATGCAGGCTGTGTCAGTCACAGCCAGGGGAGGTGTGGCTAGAGCTGCATAAACAGAAACAAAAGTGATTAAACTCCTTAATGGCAGATAATTGAGCAGTGAAACTTCAAAGGCATGATCTATACACAAAAACTGCTTTATTAAGCTAAACTTGTTTTGATGACTATACTGGCCATTTAACTGTATACATGTTAATAGTTCATCACCACTAATTCTTAAAACTCATTAGTTTGTATTTTCTGACACCAAACCGCAAACTAAGATTAACTGTATTTTTTTTAAATGTAAGTACATTTAAACATTCATTAAATGTGGCAATAAATAACCATGCACTAGAAAACTGTATAAAACTCAAATGTTGACTTAATCAAGGTTATTGTACACGGCATTATGTCAGTTAGTGTCAACATTGGTATAACTTGACCATCACTGCTTAGAACCCAAGTTTAAGTAAACATATTTCTTCTATATTTTGAATCCTATGGTATGAATCAATAATTTCGGTACATTTTGTCACATATTTATCTTTAGTGGTTTTTAAAACAATGTGTATTTTTATTAACAACATAGTAATAACATTGACAACAGAGCTATTGGTATGCTGTAGCACTTCAAAGACTAATGAAATTAAAGGAAAATGAGCTGCTTGAAAAGCATTTTTACTATTCACAAGGGATCACTGAATCCATTAATGCCACACTTTAAATACATTATAAATATTCATACACACTTGCGAGATATCACGCTCTCACAAGGTTATTATGAACAAAATTCTATATAGCAACAGCTGAACTACTAAGAAAGCCATCAGTTTTTACAAATCACTTATTAGCAATTGTAAAGAAAAAAAAGTTACCTGTGCACTAGTCCAAATCCCTATGCATATTTAAATAAATGTAAGTTATTTAGTAACCCCAATGCAGTGGCGGATCCAGGGGGGGGCAACGGGGCAATTGCCCCCCCCCCCGAGAAATCCGACGGTCTCCCTCTTCCTCCCCTGCCAGCCCTGCGATGTGCCTGCAGACCGGAGGGGAGATCAGAGATCTCCCTCCCCGGTCCGCAGGCACTGTGCTGACAGCCGGCAGGGGAGGGAGAGGGAGAGAGAGAGAGAGGACCCGGAAGCTAAGGCTGCAGCTCCTCCGGGTCCTCCTCTCGCGAGATTTGGAGCGTTGCTGCGGTTACCATGGCAACGCTCCAAATCTCGCGAGAGTGAACTCTAGCCCTGGAGCGCGGGCTAGAGTTCACTCTCACCACCTGACCACCAATGAATTACCCACCGGACCACCAGGGAAATGCCCCCCCTCCCCCAGTAAAGGTAAGAAGGGAAGAAACATTTCCACACTTAATTAAAATAAAAAATATTATATTATAAAAAAAAAGCCACCCTACCCTGATCACACACACACATACATTGCCCCCAATACTGCCCCCAATACACACAAACTGCACCCATTCACACAAACTGCCCCCCATTCACACACAAACTGCCCCCATTCACACACAAACTGCCCCCATTCACACACAAACTGCCCCCATACACACAAACTACACACCCCCCCATACACACACTGCCCCCCCACACACATACTGCCCCCATACACACACTGCCCCCATACACACACACTGCCCCACATACATACACTGCCACATACATATACACACACACACTGCCCCCATACACACTGCCCCCATACACACACACACTGCCCCCCCATACACACACTGCCCCCATACACTGCCCCCATACACACACAATGCCCCCCATACACACACACTGCCCGCCATATACACACAAACTGCCCCATACACACACAAACTGCCCCCCATACACACACACACACTGCCCCCACATACACACACTGCCCCCATACACACACACTGCCCCACATACATACACACATTGCCCCCCATACACACACACCTGCCCCCATACACACACTGCCCCCACACACTGCCCCCATACACACATTGCCCCCCATACACACACATTGCCCCCCCATACACACACTGCCCCCCATACACACACACTGCCCGCCATACACACACACTGCCCCCACATACACACACTGCTCCCCCATACATGCATACTGCCCACCATACACACACACTGCAATACTCACACACACTGCAACTGTTACACACATACACTGCATCCCTGACATACACTGCCGCCCTCACTCACACACTACAACCTTCACACACACACACACACACACACTGCACCCCTTACACATTGCACCACTCACACACCACTGCCCCTCTACCCTACTACATCCCCATTTCCCAGCAGATCTCAGGTAAGTTGTCAAACTGTTCTTAAACGGTTTGACTACTTACTGTGGGAGGGGGTCCCGGCACTATTGACACCATAACCACTACACTGAGCTGTAGTGGTTATTGTGTCTGGATTACTTCTTTAAATAATCTACAAGTGCCCCTCCTGAGATCAGGCTCTGGATCCGCCACTACCCCAATGGCCATTAGATGTAAGCCCACCTGCCATGTCAAGGCAAACCTCTTAGGTGGGTCCTACACTAACAATTCACTCTGCATTATTGAGCTTCAGGCAAAGAAATCTCTAATAAGACAGAGTGGGGTATTTTTCTAAATCTCTACATACTTATTAACCCTTAACCCGGCGAGTGGGCTTAAATCTAATGGCCATTGGAATTACTAAATAACCTCCATTTATTTAAATAGGCATATCGATTTGGGTTAGTCTGCATTTTAACCCCAGTTTATAAAGGTACCGATTTCTAGGAGAAATTAATTTATAATTACAGTTTGGAGTACTCCCCTGGCTGATAATCAGGCAGTCAGGGATGTTTGTTTACTCATCTTCTTAAGTGCCTGTCTTCCCCTCTGTAAACCTCCTTCACAAACCTTAGATCAGAATGATGTACAGGGTGCACCATTTAGGCAGTGGAGTGTCGCTTTAACTATTGACATGGATGCATAAAAGAGGAAAGGAAAAGTGTCTTTTTTTTTTTCTAAATTATTGAAACTAAATGATTAGACTGCTATAAACACTTTAATTTTACTTTGTAATGCAAACCTTTAAATCAATACCTAGTTTCAGTTCATTGCTTGTGCCCCATGGGTAACCCTCTTCAACTTCTGTCAAAAGCAACATATCTCTAACTGAATACTATGTGCAATTTAAGCATCTGAAATGGATCCAGAGTTCATTCTTGAATTGTTTTTACACGTTTTACATGTTCTGATATCAGAACATGTGGCAACTCTACATTGCTTGTGTTTAAAACCTCACTGTCAATGTTTGTTAGTTTTTTTCTTCCTTATGTACCTTGTATCTTAATGAATATACTCTCCCTTATCACTTGCCTTTATTTATATTTTTTAATGTTTTCTTCCTTGGGTCAGATACCAATACCCGGGTGTCTCCTCTATGTTCTCCTTTCTGCAAGATGTCTGCAATATGCCCTTTGACTGATGGGTATAGGTTGTAGGTAAACTAGCTTAGTAACTGAAATAGAAATTTGCTTAAAGGGACCCTTTGGTCACCAATACAATTTTAGCTTAATTAAGCAGTTTTGGTGTATAAATCATGCCTCTGTAGTCTCACTGCTCAATTCTCTAGCATTTGTGAATTTAATAGCTTTGTTTATCCAGCCCTGGGCACACCTCCCTGCATGTGACTTTCACAGCCTTCCTAAACACTTCCTGTAAAGAGTCATCTAATATTTAAACTTACTTTATTGCAAATTTTGTATAATTTAGAATTTGTTATCTCCTGTTCTGTTAATAGTTTGGTAGACCCTGAAGGAGTATCCTGTATGTAATTAAAGTTCAATTTACCAAGCAGGAAATAAAAACTTTTAAAGTAAGTTACATCTGATTGAAAATTAAACCATTTTAACAGGCTGCATCAGTCACAGCCAGGGGAGGTGCGGCAAGGGCTGGAAAACTGTCAACATTTTTATTACATACTGTTTCGTAATTTTTTTGCAATCAAAACAGACAAGTTAATAACTATTATTAGTATTCTCATTGCTTAACATTATTTCATAAGGGAAATCCTCTTTAGTCATCTTTGGTCAGAAATACTACTTATGCCTTAATACAATGCATACTTTACAGATCTGAACAAACCCTAGTTCAAATATCCAGCGTTTGGGCAGGAGGAGCTAGACAAAGACAAGAGTTACCCTGAAAAGAGGTATACACTTATATTTATGCAATACAAAATAGTATACACAGAGGCCATAATACATCTACATTTTCTTTGAAAAAATTATTATGACTTCTAAAGACTTAATATTAATCTAGAAAAAAAAAACATGAAATATAAAGTTGGGGGGATTTTTAGGCTGGCGAGATAAATAGTGACCACATTTTGATGAAATTAGGTGCAGATTTACCCAATTCAACCAGTTTTGCCAAACCTTTTTGAGTGACAACTCACTATTTAATGAATATAACCCTTGTTATTAATTTGTGATGTTTACATTGTGATGACTTTAAAATTGACATTTTTAGTAAAAAGAAAAAAAAAATATTTTTCAATATTAACTTGCAAGAAAATAGCATCAGATTAGCCGATAAATATATGGTAGAGGCAATCAACACCTTGCAATAATTCTAATCATACAAATTAGTAAATTGTTATTAGCAGCATGCAGATTATCATACCATTTCTATGTATAGCTGTGCATTTATAATCACATTCACATAAACAAATTGTTTGGTAATAGCACCTGGAATTAGCTTTCTTTTACAAAGTCATATATAATGGAAGCAGCAAAATATATGGTACACAATTATGTCGCAACAATTGTTCTTTCCAGAGCAGCCATTAAAATCGATCAGACTTCCCGGGGCCCTGTACAAATAGACAGATGAGAGACTCCTAAGTGCTATTAAACAGTACTGTGAGTTGATTTCCAAGTTCAACCAACAAAAAAGTGCTAAGGGAATTTTAAAGAAACATAAACGAAATATTCTCCATTTTGCACCTCCAAAACCATAAAATAACAAACTTAAAAACTGAAATTCTGCTCTCAAAAACATTCACATTTAAGGAAATTATAAAGACTTCATTCCATAAATGTGGACCTGCTGTAAATAAAAACAAAGGATTGTAACAGTGCCTAGGAGTTGCACATCTATTATGTTAGGATCACTCCCACGAGCCTTACAAATCAAAATGGCATAACCTCAAATCAAAAAATGAAAGAAACAGATGTGCGGGCACTGAATAGTTAATCCAATGCAGATTTTTTTTTAAATTTAACCATTAAATCCTCATTGGATTAACCATTTAGTGCATGAACATCTGTTACCTTTCAGAAATAAAAGCAAAGTGAGTAAAGAGAAGTTAAATATCTTTCTATCTGTCTGTCTGTCTGCCTCTGATACCTAATTTTTATTGGACTAACATAATACTTAAAGGACAAGCTTTCAAGAGTTCCTCTCTTCTTCAGGTCTAAAGCAATGCAAATCAATCTGAAGCAACTGATGCTGTTGGAGAAGGGGAAGTGGAGTGTCATACTAATGGCTTACCCAATCTACAGGACATAATAACAATCATCTGTTTCTTAGCAGGTTTTACATTTATGCGTGAAAAACTAAGTACACCCTTACTGCTTCCACAGGAACTAAGAAGCTAAATAGCAGACAGGTGATGCCTATCAAATGCACTTGATTAAGTGTGACCACTTCTATAAAAGTCAAGTTTTAGCAGTTTGCTGGTTTGGAGCATTCAGGTGTGTGTTAACATAATGGCAAGGAGGAAAGACATCACCAGTGATCTTAGAAAGCATTTGTTGCTGTCTATCAAGCTGGGAAGGGTTATAAGGCCATTTCCAAACAACTTAAAGTCAATTATTCTACAGTGAGAAAGATAAATCAGAAGTGGAAAACA
Source organism: Pelobates cultripes (assembly GCA_933207985.1). Lineage (NCBI taxonomy): Eukaryota > Metazoa > Chordata > Amphibia > Anura > Pelobatidae > Pelobates > Pelobates cultripes. The sequence goes on along the minus strand of OW240915.1, from coordinate 135,035,447 downwards.
TTCAAAATTGTTGCCAATCTTCCCAGGAGCGGTCATCCCATCCAGTTCACTGCAAGGTCCAACCGTGCAATGCGCAGAGAAATTGCAAAAAAAACAAAGTTCCATCTCAGACTCTACAGGCCTTAATTAGCATGCTAAGTGTTAAAGTTCATGACAGTACAATTAGAAAAAGTCTGAACAAGTACAGTTTGTTTGGAAGGATTACCAGGAGAAAGTCTCTTCTCTCTAAAAAGAACATGGCAGCACAGCTTAAATTTGCAAATTTGCATCTGAACAAACCACAAGGCTTCTGGACAATGTCCTTTGTACAGAGGAGACCAAAATGGAGATGTTTGCCATAATGCGCAGCGCCACTTTGGCAAAAACTGAACACAGCATATCAGCACAAACACCTCATCCCAACTGCCAAGCATTCTCCTGAAAACACTCCTCAATTCCTTTTATTGCAGATTGAGCAGACTTGCCATTTACGAGATTTAAATGCAAAAAAGAACAGTGGTGATAAGTACAGTTTAGCAATATGAGAGGTTGATTCTGATGAATCAAAATTTAGTTGTGTAAGTGCAAAGATTTTTAAAAGTGGGAAAAGAGAACTTTCAGACAACCTAAAAACCTTTTTGTTATGCAGCTGTTATAAATCAATGCATCTCTCAACTCTTGTCTTTAAGTCTTTATATTACTTAGAGTGTTGACAAGAATTAATCAACAATATTCTGTCACCTTGCTTCATTCAATTCACTCATCACTACCTGTTTCCTTTAGATTCTATCAAAGCAAAGTATTAACTTAAAAATGACAGTTATTGAAGATTACTTTGTACATCACAGATGGTGTTCAGAACAGCAACATCAACATCAACACACTGAGAATGTAATATATGTTTTCTCCACATTCTTATTAGTGCTAAAGCCTCAGTTGATTGCAGAGATAGAAATATAGGACAGAGAAAAAGAGAAGAACCAGAGAGATAGCAAGGGTCAGCTGATTTAGATTTCTATTAGCTCTTTTTACATTGCAACACAATGTTGGATTTTTTACATTTAAATTGCTTTTTTTTTTTTAGACAGAATGCAACACACTCTTTCACCTGAAAATTAATATATTTGGTGAGATTCATAGTCATACATGATCCATCTTTGGTTTGTTTCCTTTAAGAAATCATGTTTGTGTTTATAATAACATTTTATTTTTTTATGTAAATATGCTGTTGGTCAAGTTCCTGAGCTATTACAACACCTGAATGATGGATACTTTCCAATCTAATCAATAATAACATATAACCAATCAAGTATTCCTCAAGGGTGGTGAAGGCTATTTATCTTACTAACAACTTTAACAGCAGGCTGTGTTTGAATGAAACATTTCCCATACATTATTATGTGTTTTAAAACAAGTGCAATTCAAATAACTAGAACCAATTATGTTTATGCAACTTCAAGCCACTGTGTGAATCTGTGTGCAGTTGTTTTCAGATTATCCAATATTCATCTTTCCCCTAAACATTATTATTAATGCAAGCAATAAAACTTCCATGTACAATAATTCAAAACATCACTTATTCCAAATGTATTCCTTAAAAGAACATGTGAAGCACCATAACTACTACAGCACAATGTAGTAACAGGATAGATAGAAGTAAAGGCTAGAAAGACTACAATGTTTTTTGGGTTTTTTAGATAAAAAGGCATCTTGGATGGGATATAAATATAGAACTATATAAATACAAAGAGTGTCCACACAAATTGCTATGTGCTAACCTATTCCTTAGCAGGAATATACAGCAGACAAGAGGTCATCTACTAAGACTGGAAAAACTTAATTTTGCCGCAGAGGAATGGGTTAGTTACAGTTAGAGCCATAAATATGTAAAATGATCTACCCAAAGTGGTAATCTTATCAAATTCTGTATATATATATATATATATATATATATATATATATTTATTATTATTAATTTATTTTTTTGCTTTTATTGTTAAACAGAATATGTAAGGATAAAACTAACATCTATGTGAACATGTTGTCAATCCAATAAAAAATATGACTGCCATTATGTCAAGAAGATTTTTTTTACCATTTTGGTGTCATAATGGACATGAGTTTTTTTTTGTTTTTTTTTTATCAACTACTTTAAAGGATATTCTACGTGATAAACTTATTATTTTTAGTTTATTTTTACTTAGGTTAATATTACTACTGATTGCTATTCCAAAGCAACTTTACTCCAACTTTTGAGACATACAAAAGCTTTAATAAGGCTTTGTCAGAACAATGTAGACAGACAACCACAAAATGATATGATGCTACAAAACATTTTTAAGAATCCCTTAACAGAGGGGATTGATTGAGGATGCTAAAATATAGAAAATTAACTGGTAGTTTAAGCAGGGTCTGATAGTGGACAAAATTAAGTCACAGGTAGATATGGGGTGATTTTGTCTGTATCAATAATTGAATATTTAATAAATGACTCAAGCATGCCAAATTGTGCATAAAATAGGCACATAGTGTTAAAGGACAAAAAATATGACTTATAGGGACAAAAGTCACCAGAACAACAACAGCTTAATGTCAGGGCCATCTTTAATAATGATTGGGCCCTGGGCAAGCATTTGATAGGGCCCCCTGACCCTAGCTCCCTGGCATGCAATCACGATCTCCACTTCCCAACGCAGTAACGGAACCATTTTCCCATGCTTGCAGAGGTGTATTTAGCAGAGTTGTGTTTGTGTGTTTGAATGGAAGCATGTTATTGTATGGAGTGTGTTTGTGTAAATGTAGGGGTGTGTTTGTAAGTGGTGTTGGTGTTTGAATGCAAGCATGCATCTATGTGTATTTTTTTTTTTTTTTTTAATGCTGGGTGTGTTTATATATATTTTTGGTGTTTAACACAAAGATGTATTTGTATGTATTGTTGACGTTTCAATGCAGGACTGTGTTTGTATGTAGTGTTGAAGGTTGAATGCAGGGGTGTACTTGTGTGTAGTGTTGGCGATTTGAATGATGAGATGTACGTACATGTACACATACACTGCCACACACACACATTGTGATACACAAATACACACTGAAACACATGCAGATACACAGATATAAACACTGACACACTAACACACAAGCAGATACAGACTGACACAGATACAAACACTAACACATACAGACACACAGATACACAACCTAACACACACAGAGACAAATATACAAATACTGACACATATGAATACTCAGACACACTGATACATATACTGACACACATGGAGATACACAGATAAAAACACTGACTACACACAGATATACACACGCAGGTACACACACTGACAACATACAGATACACAAATACATACAATGATAACTTACAGATACACACACTGACACACATACAGACACGCAGATACAAAACCTGAGACACATGCAAAGACACACAGACCACATAGAGAAACAGATATACTAAATACAGATACACAGATATACATACTGACAGACATAATGACACACTGACATACATACTGATACACACACACACGCACACACACACACACACCCTGTCAGACATACTCACACACATACTTAGATACACACAGACATACTAAGACACACACAAATACTGCCACACATGTGACGTTTACATTTTTACACATTGACAGGCATACTGACACAGTGACAGACAAACTGACATGCACACTCACAGACAAACTGACACGCACAGACAGACATGCTGACACGCACAGACAGACAAACTGACACACACAGACAGACATACTGACACGCACAGACAAACTGACATGCACAGACATAAGCCCTGATAGACATACTAAGACACACATACACCCACAGATTTACTGACACACACAGACAGACATACTAAGACACACACAGAAACCCTGACAGACATACTCACACACATACTAAGACACACACACATACTGACTCACACAAATACTGACACACACACATTTATAAAGCCACCCTCCAGCCCTACCTTATGGGTTCCCTGGGGTCCAGCGGCAGGCTGAGGTCCTTGGGAGTGTGAGGCTCCTGCACTCCAGCTCCCTCCTGACGGCCTCCTACTCCATCCCGCGCGGCTTCGTTCTATCTGGGAGGAAGTGACTCACGGCAGTCACTTCCTCCCAGCCTGCTGCAATAAAACAAGGGGGCCAAAGTGCCGACCGGGGCCTCTTCGTGTGGGGGCTCCCGGTGCAGCCGCAGCACCGGCAGGCCCAGGGGGCAAATACATTTATTTATTTTTGCGGACAGCGGGGCCCACGGGGTAGCTGCTTTGGGCCCCCCAGGAGTAAGTGGGCCCGGGGCAGCTGCCCCGTTTGCCCCGCTTTAAAGACGGCCGTGCTTAATGTAGTTGTTCTGGTGAGTATAGTCAGTCCCTGCAGGTTTTTTTTTTGCTGTAAACACTACCTTTTCAGGGAAGGTAAACAGTGTTTTTAACACTATAGGGTCAGGAATACATGTTTGTATTCCTGGCCCTATAGTGTTCCTATAACTGCAGTAACCCAGTCGCAATCCCTTTTATTTAACTCTTGGTACAAAGTAGAAAAACATCTAGGGAGGTACACTAACAAAAAACAAAGAAAAAAAAACAAAAAAAAACCTGATTTAGATGCCTTTTAAGAGTTTTTAGTTGGCACCTGGCTTCTTTCATTGCACCACTGTTAATGTTAAAAGGAATTTAAGAAATAATAGTGCAGATAATCTGTGCAAAGGTCCTTCACAAAATGGAACCCTTAATCAGTTTTTCCACACGGCAGATTCTTGCACTCCATAAATATCCATGTACTACAGAATTAAAGGAAGCTTTGAACAATTCTAAAATAATATTTTCGTCTCTCTACCAAAGATGCCTAGAAGACTTGTAATTCACTTTTGTTACAGCTCCTGTGAGGTTGATGTTGCTGTGTTTTGCACCTAATTAAAATGCTTACAGAATAGTCCCTCAACATGCATAAATCCAATTTCATGCTACTAGGACTCACCCCTTACATTCATAAAATGTCTTCAGATGTGAACATATTAAATCAAGAAAATCATATAAAACTAGAAAAGCTACAATTTCTGGGGAAATTGTGTGAAGTGTTCTTGCCTCCACCAGTAGTCTACAACTGGAGTGGGCGGAGTAACTGTTATTATTTATTTATATAGCATATTTAATTGCAACGTTGTTTTCCCAAAGTGCTTCACAGCTACATTAAAACATACATTTATAAAAACATTAGCAGGTGTACAAAAGGCCCTGTCTATGACATCACTTGCTGCTCCAGCCTGGCACAGGTCAGAGTATTTTGGCGGTTGCCATCTTCAAAACGGTCGTATTTTAAAAACTATAAATCCTACAGCGAAGAGCTTTATATTGTGGGAATCACAAGACCCAGACCTACATTGATGCATAGTATGTCTCTGAAATATTAACAATGAATGCACAGTCGCAGTTTAGAAATTGCCCTTCAAATTTAAGCTGGCTGGAGTGGAGTTTCAATGAATGTCAATGGACGGCGTGAGTTGCAAACAAATGGTCATATCGTGAAAACTATCAGGACTATGGCTTAGCCGTGGACATTTTTAGTGGCAGCAGGGATAGCTGAACGTTTTTATATATGATTTGTGTAGGTGGGCTTGAAAATGAGGGAGTGGTGGCAGTTTAGAAATCATGTCCTGATTTTTCAGCTTTTGCCAGCTCCCACTCTAGTTTTGAACATTTTGCCATTCATTCTTATGGGACCAATTTTGCCACAAGAATGATGATATTCCGTGAACCATTCGGCGAAATGTTCCACAAAGTAATAGCAATCCAATTGGGAACAATCCGCACACTGTAGTGTAAAAACTGTGGGAGGAGTTAGGGTGGTAAATTTGGCTATAATAAGAATAAGAATAATATATATGTGAGATAACATTAAGTGGTCTTGCTATGCAAGAACACTTAATAAACTGAAACAGAATATACAGTTAACATGTATACAGAGGTACAAATTTAACAGATAATATTTGACATTGATAAAAAAATAAAGTAAAATAAATAAATTATAAAGTAAAAACTGTAAAGAAATATATCTTAACCAGTTACGCAAAGTGACTTGTTGGGACAGTCACAAAAAACTGTCTTTCACGGATGAGTTACTCTTGTGGGACATCATGTTTTCCAGATCACAACAAGAGGACATAGTCTTAAATTAGAGGGACAAAGGTTTAAAAATAATATCAGGAAGTATTACTTTACTGAGAGGGTAGTGGATGCATGGAATAGCCTTCCAGCTGAAGTGGTAGAGGTTAACACAGTAAAGGAGTTTAAGCATGCGTGGGATAGGCATAAGGCTATCCTAACTATAAGATAAGACTAGGGACTAATGAAAGTATTTAGAAAATTGGGCAGACTAGATGGGCCGAATGGTTCTTATCTGCCGTCACATTCTATGTTTCTATGTTTCTATCACTGAATGCAAAAATTATAAAACAAATTATATTTTTTGAGTTTACAAAAAAAACTAATATATCCTAAATTATTGCCTTCATCCCACCATATTGCCTTCATCCCACCATCATTGATAAATATACAAATGTATATACAAAAATAACTAGAGATAATTCTAATTAGGATGAATAGTTGCATATGGCAGAGACAAATAGCACACTCCTTTTCACTAGTAAAAATCAACCTATACTCCTTTTTTAAAATGATAAAACACAAGGATATCAGGAACGATATAAAAATCTTTTTGGCTAAGGGTAAATTATATAAAGTTCTCTTAACAATACAATAAGATGTAAGAAAGTAAATCTTTAAGTATATGGATAGCCTGCATATCTTGCACAAGTGATATTAGAGTGTTATTAGAGTAAGTCCATATCACTTTTATAACACTCCACTCACCCCCTCTTCTTCTCTAACATCATCAGTTGTTTTAAGTTTTAAACTCTATCAGATTGATCAGTATTGCTTCAGACCCGAGGAAGAGAGAAAAACTCTTGAAAGCTCATCTTTTACATATTATGTTAGTCCAATAAAAAAGGTATCCTTGTCTACTGCAATTCTCTGGTATTTTGGCATTTAGATCATAGATAGGACAGATGATAGATAGATAGATAGATAGATAGATAGAAAGATAGATATTTAACTTCTCTTTACTCACTTTGCTTTTATTTATGAAAGTAACAGATGTTCAGGCTCTAAATGGTTAATACAATGAGGATTTAATGGTTAATTTTCATAAATCTGCATTGGATTAACCATTGGGTGCCTGCACATCTGTTTCTTTCATATTTTGATTTGAGGTTATGCCATTTTGATTTTTAAGGCTCCTGGGAGTGCAGCTCCTAGGCATTGTTAGAATCCTTTGTTTTCATTTATGGCAGGTCCACATTAACCCCTTAACACCATTACGGCGTTCTATGCCGTCCCCATTATAATGGGCTTTAAAGCCAATGCAGCGTCATAGAACCCTGTAACGGCTTTCTACCCCAGGAGGTCCAGTGGACTTACCTCCTCCGTGAACCTCTTTGGGAGGACTGCCTGACAGCCCCGGCAGCCCTCCAGGGCAAATGAGGCCCCGGGGGCCATGTGATCGCTCTCAAAGAGCGATCACATGGCCCCTTATAGCTGGCTGTGGATATGCCTGCAGGGGGACTGTCTGGGCTGTCAGACAGTCCCCCTGCTGATGGGAAGTTTAAAAAAAAAATTAATGAAACATGTTTAACCCCTTAACGACACAACTTCTGGAATAAAAGGGAATCATGACGGAATATTTCCGTCATGTGTCCTTAAGGGGTTAAAATAAAATAAATGTGTATATATATATATATATATATATATATATATATATATATGTAGATAGTGATCAGCACTCTCAGACTTTGAAGGTTAAAACTTACTGTTTTACTGATCCTGATGAAAGTTCCAGTTGGAACTGAAATGTTGATCTTTTAATGGATATTTAATAAACAGTAAGTTTTAACCTTCAAAGTCTGAGAGTGCTGATCACTATCTACATATACATGTTTTTCCCTGGATTTCAAGCACCCGGCCAACACCAGCTAGAAAGCGTGAGTGCAAGGATACTCTGGATTTTTATATATATATATATATATATATATATATTATATAATATATATATCTTAAATATATGTAACGTCATATATAGTGTATTTTAATGTTAATATAAGTACATATATTAGTATTAAAATACACTACGTATGACGTTACATATATATAAGATATATCTCCTTTCCACTTCGGTCATTCTCTGACCTTTTACCCTGATCTATCCAAGGCCACCATGGACTGGAGAAGGTCCCTGCAACCCCTGACTACTGAGCTCCTTGCACACAGCATACCCTATCACTGGGGCACACCCAGAAACCTGCTTATACCCCAGGACACTGGAAACATAAAGGTATATGACGCAACCGAGATACCAGCTACCATGCAGAAGCTCACACTAGACGGGCCAGCACCGGGACGTGCTGATACCAGCGAGCCGACAACAGCCGCAGCCTGGAACCCCGCAACAGTGCGTCCGTTTATACAGGCAGCCCAGCGAGGGGAACGGGCTTCCACCTCGGTGCCATGAACTATCGGACATCGACAAACACCTAATGCTTTTATGTTTGGCTCCATTTTCAACCTCCACGAGTAACATTATAATTTCATGTGTTTAAAGTTTGATTAATTTTTTGTACCTAACATATGACACACACGCACTACCTCTCAGATGTTTATGCATACACTCAGGGCTGCCATCAGAAATTGTGGGGCCCCTGACACAGCCTAAGGTCTGGGCCCCCCGGTGTCTGCACCCGAGTCCTCCCAAAGTGCTGCGCCGCCCCCCCCCCGAGTACGCCCACAGGAATGCAGTGTCTGCAGGGCCGGTGCAAGGATTTTTGCCGCCCTAGGCAAATGTAAAGTTTGCCGCCCCCCCCATGTGACATCACAATGCCCCACCCATATGATCTGCCATGTTAACTAACACTAGTGCTGCAGTGCCGCTGTGTTTACATTAAAAGGCCTGCAGGGACAGGCTAGACACCAGAACCACTACATTAAGCTGTAGTGGTTCTGGGGACTATAGTGTCCCTTTAATGTGAGGTAAATTAGAGATTAGTGCCACAAATAATATACTAGATTGCCTACTTACAACCAGCTGTGGATGATGATGGGCTCTAGCTCCCGTCTGGCTCCACTGGTCTGGTGTAGAACAGGCTCTCTGGAGGCGCTTTGTAACTGTGGTCACAAAAATCAATGTTCTGGGATTCACCTTCATGTTCCACCAATGAGTTTGTTCACAGGGGGTGGAGTGTGTGTGGGGGGGATGTCCTGATGTGTGTAAGGAATGCATTGTGTGAATCTGTGTTTGTATGTGTAAGGGCTGCAGTGTGTGCGTCTGTAAGGGATGCATTGAGTGTGTGTAAGGGGTGCATTGTGTGTTGCTGTGTGTAAGGGATGCATTGCTTGTGTATGTGTGTCTGTGTGTCTGTGTGTCTGTGTGTAATGCATTGTTTGTTTTTCTGTGTGCAAGGGGTGCATTGTGTGTGTGTGTGTGATGGATGTCAATCTCTCCCCCTCCCCCCCTCCAATTTCCTTCTTCTCCCCCTCCCTCCCTCTCTCCAATTTCCTTCTTCTCCCCCTCTCTCCAATTTCTTTATTCTCCCCTCCTCTCCTTCTTCTCCCCCCCTCTCCAATTTCCTTCTTCTCCCCCTTCCTCTCCAATTTCCTTCTACTCCCCCTCCCTCTCCAATTTCCTTCTACTCCCCCTCCCTTCCTCCAAATTTCCTTCTTCTCCCCCTCCAGCTCCACTTCCCTTCTCCCCCTCCAATTCCTTCTTCTCCCCCCCTCAATTTCATTCTTCTCCCCTCCAGTTCCTTCTCCCCCCTCCTCATTGCCTTCTCCCTCCCTCCAATTTCAGCCCTCCCCCCTCAAATTTCCTTCCTCTCCCCAGAAATTTCCTTCCTCCCCCCCTCAAATTTCCTTCCTCTCCCCCCTCCCTCAAATTTCCTTCTTCTCCCCCTCCAACTTCCTTCTTCTCCCCCCTCCTCTCCAATTTCCTTCTCCCCTTCCCTCTCATTGCCTTCTCCCCCCCCTCCAAAATTTCCTTCCTCTCCCCCCACCTCAAATTTCCTTCCTCTCTCCCCACCTCAAAATTTCCCTTCTCTCCCCCCCTCAAAATGTCCTTCCCTCTCCTCCCCTCAAAATTTCTTCACTCTCCCCCCTCCTTAAATTTCTTCCTCTCCCCCTCCCTCAATTTCCTCCCCTCTCCCCCTCCCTCCTCAGTTTCCCTCCCTCTCTCCCCCCTTAAGTTTCTTTCCTCCTCCTTCCTTAGTTTCTGCTCCCCTCCATACTCTCCCCTCCCTCCTCTCTCCCCTCTCCTGACAGCCCGGCTGGGGCGCTTTCAGCTTCCCTCGCGGCCGGTACAATGCCGTATGGTGCGCAAGGGAGCTGAAGAGGAAGCACTCAGCCAGAGAGAGTGCTCCCTCGCGCGCCGGCCCGCCCGCCGGGTGTCAGCAGGGCCAGCCTCTGGGGGGCCCTGAGGTGACCGGCTGCTGGGCCCCCCAGGAGAAGAGGCTGGCCCAGTGGGTACATACCGGGGTCGCAGGGCCCCCTGCGACCCCGGTATGTACCCACTGAATGTGGGGCCCGGATGACCTGAGCAGTCCGGGCCCCCCAGGACCGCCGGACCCATGACAACCGTTACGGTTGTCATGCCCTGATGGCGGCCCTGCATACACTGCTCCACTGCTCCATACCCCCCCATTTCCTTTTAACTGACAAGCGACTAATGCTACCATCCCAGGAGTCTATAAAGGGGGAAATATGCCTCTCAAACTTGCCCTAGCTCAATAGTCTTTGTCTAACTCAGCAGTTAATGAGGCAACTGTTGCACCTTGTCCCACACACACTAACGGTAAACTTGTCTTGCAACACTTAAGCAGGAACGGCAGGCTAGCTACCTAACTGTTTACAACTATATATAAAATATAAAATGTGTTTTGTTACTGATGCCAACAACTGTTTACTTTTGTTTTGAACAAATTACTTGCAACAGCTGTTGAGGCTGTTATGTCTGTACCAGCTATGCACAACCAAAATAAAGAATTTTAAAAAATAATCTTAATTTCTCACAGTTTTTTTTTATTTTATTAATTATAAATTATGTTTCACATATGAATAGTTCACAAGAAATTAAAGCCCTGTTTCTCCTGAATAAAATGATCTATAATAAGTGTAGGTGCACTTAAAGGACCACTATAGGCCCCCAGACCACTTCAGCTCAATTAAGTGGTCTGGGTGCCAGGATTAAAGAACAAAGAAAAAAAGTTACCTGCGCTCTCTCCTTAATCCCTATGTATATTTAAACAAATGGAGGTCATTTAGTTACTCCAATGGCCACTGGAGGGAATGTCCGCCTTGACGTTGGCAGGCGGGCATTCCCTCAGGTGGCCATTGGAGTAACTAAATGACCTCCATTTGTTTAAATATACATAGGGATTAAGGAGAGAGTGCAGGTAACTTTTTTCTTTGGTTTTTACTATATGTATTAGCTGATGTGTAGTCATTGCTGTAGTCATTGCTGCTGTCCCAGGAGTGATGGGAGTGAGCGCAGGACTTTTCTTTTTGTATTTGTATCCATCTAGGATTAACCCTGCCTGCTGTAAACATAGCAGTTTCATTGACAGCCGCTAGAGGCGCTTCTCATTGTGATTTTCACAGTGAGAAGACGCCAGCGTCCATAGGAAAGCATTGAGAATGCTTTCCTATGGACTGGCTGAATAAGCGTGCGGCTCTTGCGCATTCAGCCGATGGCATCGGAAAGAGGAGGAGAGTCCCCAGCGCCGAGGGAGCCCAGCGCTGGATAAAGGTGAGTGTTTAACCCCCTTCCTCCCCCTTCAGCCCGACGGGAGTGGGACCCTGAGGGTGGGTGCACCCTCAGGGCACTATATTGCCAGGAAAACGAGTTTGTTTTCCTGGCACTATAGTGGTCCTTTAACATGAAAGAGATGAATTACCGTTGAACAGACATATAGCGCAAATTCCAGTTTTTGTTTACATTTTGTTTTGATCAGAACATGTACAATTGACACCGTCCTGAAGGGGTTAATGGAGTCTTTATAATTTCCTTAAAAGAAATAAACAAAAATAGTCACACCCCCTTCCTTCCACCAACAAATTGTCATGTAGTATCTATTTCCTAAATTAAAGGGACACCATAGTCACTAGAACAACTTCAGCTTATTGAATTTGTTCTGGTGAGTAGAATCATTACCTTCAGGCAAAAAGAGAAAATGCAGTGTGTACATTACAGCCCAGTGATAACTTCACTGGCCACTCCTCAGATGTCTGTTAGAGATCCTTGCTGGGTCATGGCTGCCTAACATGCATCTAAACATTCTAAACATTCAGTGTCTCTATGCAGACACTGCACTTTCCTCATAGAGATTCATTGATTCAATTCATCTCTATGAGAAGATGCTGATTGGCCAGGGCTGTGCTTGAATTGTGCTGGCTCTTCCCCTGATCTGCCTCCTTCACAGTCTCAGCCAATCCTATGGGGACGCATTGTGATTGGATCAGGCTACCACTTCTGCTGATGTCAGCAGGCAGTGGGCAGGTCAAAAAGAAAACAGGGTCATGTAAGCATCTGCAGACTTGAATACAAGTACGATTTTTTACTATATTTAAGGAGGCATGAGAGGGACAGGGGGGCTAGATGGTGGTTTTAACCCTACAGAGTCAGGAATACATGTTTGTGTTCCAGACTATATAGTGCTCCTTTAATTAATACTTTTCATTTTGCTACATACACTCACAATATTTCACATAGCCTTCTAATCATGTGTGAAAATAAAATGGATATATGTATGTTAGTGCAGAAATCAAATATACGTAACAGTTATTTGCATCACAAACTGGAAGTAAAGTGTTATGAAAGCATATATAGATTTATTAAAACCAATGTGACAATTCAAAACCAAATTAAAATTTGCACCTTTAGAAAATGTGTTGAAAATTCCAGTTAATGCTTTAAATTGCATTATTTATTTAAAGATACACACTTGAAAAAGCTAGATAATTTAGAAAAATCTATTTCAAGATATTTTAGCATACTGGTGGCTCAATAAAAATAGTTTCATTTTAAATTTAACTTCACCTATTGTACAGTTATATTGTTCATCAGATATTTGTGATAAGTGTCCAAAAGGACACGTGTACAGAATATGGATTGGACCTGCCCAAATCCAGATGGGAGACACCACAAAGGGTAGATGAGAATGACAGGGCTAAGGTCCTGTGGGACTTCAAGATCCAGACAGACAAGCAAGTGCTGGCCAACCAACCTGACATCGTAGTGGTAGACAAAGAACAAAAGACTGCAGTTGTGGTGGATGTGGCAATACTCAGTACTATAACATCAGGAAGAAGGAACATGAGAAGGTGGAGAAATACCAAGGACTGAAAGAAGAACTAGAAAGCATGTGGAAAGTGAAGGCAGTCCGAGTTGTGATAGGAGCACTCGGGACTGTGACTCCAAAGTTGGAGGAGTGGCTTCAACATATTCCAGGTGGGACATCTGAGATAGCTGTCCAGAAGAGTGCAGTTCTAGGAACAGCTAAGATACTGCGCAGAACCCTAAAACTTGAGGATGAAGAATAAATATTCTTCCCCAAGGGGGGGTCGGGGGGGGAGATAATCATTTTTTTTACAATATTTTTATATATAACTATATGAAAATAGTTATATATGTATAGTTTTATATATATATATATATATATATATATATATATTTTACTTCTTGAACATCCCTCATAGTGCCCTTAGGGTAGAGCAGGTGCATCTAATGAAACGCTCTTCTAGGGACAGTTTGGAAACACTTTCAGGGGGCAGCTCACTAGTGCCCACACAATCAAGACACCAGGGAACAAACAAAGGAAGGTGGGAAATGAGCTTTGACTGCTTTTACCCTAATTAATCATAAATATATAAATTTTCTACAATACAATCTACTAGACCTGTTTGCACATAATGCATATTTCAGCACATTCATTGACATAATAATTGACAAGAGGTTTATATAGCTTGTTTTTTTGAATTTTATTTCATATGTTCTAAATAATTATTAGTATATATAAAAATTTCCTTTGATAAATCAATCACAGGTACTATCTTCCAGGCTTATGGGCTCAAATCTATTAACTCTGATACAGTAATCAATATTTCTCTATGAAGAATGGTTCGATATATCTATGGATTTATGTGCCTCTTGTGTTGCAGGTGAGGGTTATTGGCTATGTGTGACAAATGTCACAGTGAGGTTAATCAATCAAAGTAGACAACTTGATATAATAAACACCTCACATTTTGTTTGTTTTCAACAGCAAAAAGAAAATGCAATAATTAACAATAATAAAGCAAGGTCATATTTTAAAGGGACATTTTAAGCACCAAAACATTTTAGCTTAATTCAGGGGTTTTATGTATAGATAATGCCCCTTCAGTTTTACTGCTTAGTTTGTGCAGCCATCCTCCACCCCAGCTGTGACATACACAGCCTCCCTACACACTTCCCATAAAGAGAGATGTACTTTTTAATTTGCCTTTGTTTCACAGTGTGAATTGAATTTAGAATGCATAATCTTCTGCTTTTTAATTGCCTGCTAGAGCCTGCAATAACTTCCTGGATGTGATTAAAGTTAATTTAACAGAGCAAAAGATAATAACTTTTAAAGTAAACACACTGTGCTTTAAGATCTGAATGAAAATGAAACCATCTTTTTCATATGGAGATGGTTGGAGAGGGAAGTATAAACAAAAACAAAAGTTATTTTACATGTAAATAACAGAGAATTAAGCAGTGAGATTGGGGGCCATGAGTTATACGTCAGAACTGTTTCATTCTATACGCCAGAACTGCTTTATTAAGCTAAAGTTTTTTTTATCTATTAAAGCAGCCCTTTAACGCATAACATTCATACATCATTAAAAAGACAGAATTAATGTTTTTGTTTGTGTCCACCCACATAATAGTTTGAAAATCATACTTGAAACAAATCAATTTACTTTACTCAGTAGAACCAAGTCTATTAATAACGTTTCCTGATCAGTTTTAGCTGAAATAGACTTACGGAGGTTCACCGCTTGTTGATATATTAAATTTACATTTTTAATTAAAATCCCATAGGGTTATTCATAGTGTTATGTGTTTTTTTTTTGTTGTAATTTTTAAATGTATTTTCCAATGTTTTCTGTTTATGTTGGGTATATTTGACTTTGTTTAACTAGTAATGCTTGCCTTTCTTTGTAACTGTTTTGATTTGTCCATAACACTGTATTTTCACCATTCTGTTTTCTCCTATAGTGTGAATCTTGCTGCTGACATTTTCAGCTGCCAACTATAGGATTTTCTGGATTCGTCTTCGTTTTACAAATTGATTCAACAGAGACTGCTGATGCTCATAACCAAAGAAAAAGGACGTGGGATGGATTTCCGAGCCTTTCTTACTGCTTGCTTTATTTTTACTATTTTTTATACTATTGTTTCGCTGTTTCTTTGATGCTGAGAGGTTTAGCTAACTAAAGAAAAGCAAAATATTTACCACCTGTCTACAAAAATTTATTTTTTATTTTTTGGGGGGTTACTTAAAGTAAGAACAATCCTCAATTAGTAATATTTTTGTATTTTATAGAAATACCATATTACCTATAGACTGTAAGCTCATTTGAGCAATGTCCTCTTCAACCTATCGTTCCTGTAAGTTTTCTTGTAATTGTCCTATTTATAGTTAAATCCCCCCTCTTAAAATATTGCAAAGCGCTATATAAATGGCAATAAGAATAATAATAATCATGATGAGTGTAGCAAACTTGCCCCTTTAAGGGAGTTTGCCATGAGTTTGTGGAGTGGGCTGCTTGCCTGCCTCCTGCCCTGTGACTATGGCACCTGGGATGTATTGCCTTTAAGAAACTTATTTGGGCATAATGGATTTTTATTGTGCTGCTGCTGGCCCTTTAACTCCTAGGAAAAGGATCTGTACTTTTAAACTGGCACTTCGGATGAAGCCGAAGTGCCGAAGTAGTCGAAGTGGCCGTCATTCGAAAACCAAACACATGGCGGCGGGCATTTTAATTCATTTGAACGTGGTCAGCTGTGTTTTGTTGTCGAGTTCATGGAACTAAAATCGTCTACTCGACAGCACAAACAGCGCTGAAAGTTTATCTTCCCTGGAACTAATTGATTTGACAATTCGAACGCCGTTCGATAGTTTGTTCGACAATCCGAACGGCTGTCATTTGTCTGTTTGAACTGACTTTAACATGGGAAATAGACAGGCCGCACAGCTCAAATCTCTGCAACTGTTTTCGGCATGAAAATGTGCGTGTGGTGGGTCAAAATATGACTTTCAGCCAGGGCCAGATTAAGAGCCCAGTGGGCCTGGTGCTGTCAATTATGATGGGGCCTAATTACAGAATCTTATCGACCAAAAACACTAAAACAGTCATACCTCCCAAGCGTCATGTATCTGATGGAGATGGTGTTGAAGGGAAACTGAAAGCATGCAGCTATAAGAATACACATAATCTATGCTAATCTCTCTCTAATTTATGCTTTCATCTTTCAAGTAAATCCATACCCCCTAACAGCAGTGTCCAGTGAAGCAGGAAGTCAATGGGTGGGGTAAAAGGGTGGGCCACTGTCATGAATCACGTGACCAGAACTGCCAAAAGGGGCAAACATGCCCAAAAAGGAGACATGTCCGTCCAAAGAATTGGATTCCCAGTCCCCTAGTCTTCCAGTGTCTTAGTGTCCTCATTTCTCCCCGTGTCCCCATGTTTCAGTGGGTAGGACACGGCGAGACCTCAACCAAGCTGCGGCGGTTCTGGAGGTCTGCAGTGGTTATGGTGTCTGGCGGAGTGCTGGGAGTCCTTGTAAGCGCTAGGATCATCCATCAATGGAGGTACCCAGTTGGGGTGCCCGGCGATCCGTTACAATGAGAAATATAATGATAATATATTTACCATGTACAGGATGTCTAGAAACTTCTGCTAAAGTGCACACTTATGAAAAATAGTTAATACAAGGTTAAACAAAAATCGGCACACCAGTCACACCATAAGACTTGCTTTTCCCACACAAATCACAAATCTGCAGTAATGTTACTACCGCCAAGGATTCTGGGTGGGCATATGCAAATTAGTTTAACAAAGAATCACATTTTTGCCGCTTTCCATTTTAAACATGGATTCCTTTGAATCTGTGTTTGCTGTATACAACAGCTTTGAAACACAACTTAGGAAAAGATGCAAAGCCAGTGAACCACTCATGGACAGCTGTTTCGTTGTTAATGTAACTCGTCAGCATGAGGTCGGTTACTGGTTTGCTTATTGAAGCTTGGTAGTGCTTGGGAAGCAAAATCTAAATAGGTTATGGTGGGTTATAAAATATGTATTCTCAGTAACTGTTTGCTCTGAAGAAAAAACTGAGAAATTTACTGAGAAAAAAAAAAGAGTAACAGATGATGTGTTTATAACAAAAAGGTTTATGGAATATGAAGAGAACTTAAACTGAAAACATTGGGAAAACTAACAATAGTGAATACATTATTACCTATTTCCTAGTCTATGTAGGTTCTGGGAATTTGAAACAAATTATGAAAATTCACAGGTAATTATCTTTTACATTTATTTGCAACCATTGCAATGCCTAATTCTTTTTATAATGTATTAAAGGGTCACCAACATGAAAATTACAATATAATCTTAAATGATGGAGCAAAGGACCAGATATCTCTAAAATCAAAGATTAAAAAACAGTCTTTAACTCCCAACTGTCAGTAGATTCAGTCTCTGCTGATTGGTAGGGATATGAGAGCCTGTGCTCTGCATGTCTGTTACCAGGGAAACCATCCTCTGGGTGTCTCTCCTGCTAGCCTTCAGCAATACCTACAAGGGGTAGGAGAAAGGAGGGGCAGGCTATGTGTCAAAGCAACACCAGCAACATAGAGACAAACAGCCAGAATGATTGATTTATTGTGGGAGCATTGGACAGGAAATCTGAGAATGGAGAGAAGAGAAATGTTGTGTTTACTTTTAACCTGTTATGGGAAGCTTGTTTGTGCTTCCCAAACAAGGGTGTGTATTACAACAAATGTAACACCAACTGAAAACATAACTGATGCTTTCAACAGGAGACAGGAGTAATGGAAATAAATAAAAACGATTAACGTTTAAAAGTACTAAGGGAAGAAACACTTGCATATCATTTATTTACATTTGCCATGTCAGGTTCAAATGAAAATATAGATGACTTCCTGGAAGAAGTATCCCTTTAATCAAGATTTGATGGTTATAGGCTTGATTTAAAATGGGAATGGGATTCTGCAATAGTATTGTCTAGATGCCATGTATATATCAGAGAATGGATAAAGCAATATTCAGTTTCTCTTTTTTAGAATTACTGATGTCATCCAATTTATTTGTTTAATTCACCATGACAGAAAGGGGGGTGTGCCATAAAGTACAACCCTTTATATTCTATAAAAAGAATATTTTCTTTGCAGCCATTCACTGTTATAATAGGGGAAACATGTCTAGGTTCTAAGCAAATGCAATGCTTTTTATAACAGACATTGTTCCGTGGCTAAAAGTAGCCTAGTTCATGAAAAAACATGTTTTTCTGTAATTTATGTCTTTTTCATTATTTACTTATATGTGTTGCAATATCAAACCATTATATTGGCTTGTTCCTTTGGATGCATAATTCATAGGGTAAGTGCATTTTTATTTATTGATCAACTGTTTCACAGTTTCTGTGTTCGTATCATATAGCTTCACAGTGCTCCAGTTAATTCACACTTTAGCTTTTAACCTTTGCTACTTGGCATTTAATCCCTTACACTTTCTGTATATGTATTCTTTAGAATGCACTTAAGGGAATCCTGTGACAGCAATACTGACTAGAATTGTATTAATATTTTACCATCTGGTACTTTTTGGGGTTATGATTTATATTTAGCGGGTCGCCTAAAACTTGACATTTCAAAGAAAATGGTCAAACTAACCATAATTTCTCCTACTTGTATCAGTATTTCTAACATCCGACTCAACTACAAACTGCATTTAACAAGCTCATGTTATGCACCCATCGTTCCTCATTTTCTGCTTCAGTCTACAAATCCCTCCTGTGGCTCCCAATCTCATGAAGAATACAATTTAAACTCCTTTACTGTTAGTATAGGTGATGGAGACTTTTCTACAGGTACTGTGGGGAAATCCTATCATTAGAGGGATGTCAGTGGGAGCTCTTGGTTTTAAAATCTCAGCTTTTATTAACATTGTATTTATTTCCCCATCTGAGTCTGAAACATCACTATTGCCCAAGATACTTCTTTTAGAGTTCACTTTCCAACTCCAGGTAAATACAAAAGTCTGATTATAAACGTCTTTTCCATTTTCAAAAACACACATTTTTTATTTAGGTGCCAACATTTTCTCCTCTTCCAACTCTATTCTTTAAATTAAATCAATAAGTGATGGCATTGATAGGTAAGGGTGCAGGTAAAAGCGAGAAAATAACCGAGAAACAGTACAAATTGTAATAAGTTATAATAGTAAATGTACTAAGGGACAATGTCCACAACGTTACACAATGTCCTACATCTAACTTACAGTGTATCGCATGTCTTTTGTAAGGCAATTTCCCCCAAGGTCTCAACTCGGCTCCCATGCAGAAATGTACCCCACTGTGATATCGGCCCTGTAAAGCATGTATGTCACAATCAGACTGTTGTCATGTGCCATTGTACCGATGTTATGTACCATAATGTACCGATGCATACCACCTCCCCCCATCTCTTCTCTTTCTTCTGTACCCCCTCCCCATTTCTTACTCCAATTTACATCAATAAAAACACTGAATTTGAAAAAAAAGTGATGACGTGTGTTTTACAAGAGCTATTATTTTAATTATTTTAAAGTGAACTAACAATGCATTTTTTAGTGTATAATTATATTAACAAGCTTTGCGCTGTAAAATTCATAAAGCGCTCCACTGTGTTATATTCATTCTTGGCAATGTTATCTATTGCCCAGGACATTTCAATCAGGGCTTGACAACATTGTTTGGAATCTCCCTCAGCATGGAGACACTGAACTTTCCTCATAAAGACGCATTGATTCAATGCATATCTATGAGGAGATGCAGATTGGGCTGTGTTTGGCTTGTGCTGGCTCTGTACCTGATCTGCCTCCTTTACAGTCTCAGCCAATCCTATGGGGAAGCACTGTGATTGGCTTTTGTTCAACACTTCTGATGATGTTAGCCAAGGAGGTGGCTGTAAGTGATTGACGGTTGGGGGGGATATACAAGGTGACTATAGGTGATTGACAGCTGGGGGAATGTAAGGTGACTGAAAGGTATGAAGGGGATATAGATTTCTGGGAGATATGAAGGAGATGTACAGGGTGACTGTCAGTTATTGAAAACTAGCGGATGGGAAGGGTGACTGTAGATGAGTGAGACCTGGTGGGATGGGCAGGTTGACTGCACTAAGTGAGAGCTGAGTGACAGGATGACTGCACTGAGTGAAAGCTGTGGTATGGGCAGAATGACAGCAAGTAAATTAGAGCTGGGGGATGGGCAGGGTGATAGCAGGTGAGAGATTGTGGTGGGCAGGATGTCAGTAAGTGAATGAGAGCAGGCGGGTGAGCAGGGTGAGGGTACACTGTGCACCAACCCAGAATCGACCCAGATGCTTCTACCAGCACAGTCTTACAACAATGTAGTTTTAAACTACTAACTCACCATCAGGAACTGCCAGACCCTTTGCAAAACAGACTTGGAGGGCTCTGCTAGCACACACTCCTAGATATGCATACAGGTTCAAACTCTCATTATATACATTATGAGCAGGGCTGACCCAGGGCTTTGTACGGCCTGAATCAAAGGATGAAATGCTGCCCCCCCCATCCCCACCAAAACCACACCAAGCAAAAAATGCCCACATCCATTATTTTATGCAGTGTGTGTAGTGAATGCAGTGTCTGTGTAGTGGATGCAGAGTGTGTATTTGTGTAGTGGATGCAGGGTGTGCAGTGGATACAGTGTCTGTGGATTGCATGCAGTGTGTATAGTGAATGCATTGTGTATCTGTATAGTGGATGCAGTGTGTGTGTATTTTGTAATGGATTCAGTGTGTGGATAGCAGATGCAGAGCGTGTGTGTATATAGTGGCTGCAGAGTTTGTGTATAGTGGATGCAATGTGTGTGTGTATAGTGGATGCAGTGTGTGTGTGGATGCAATGTGTGTGTGTATAGTGGATGAAATGTATGTGTGTGTGTGTATAGTGGATGCAGTGTGTGTATAGTGGATTCAGTCTGTGTGTGCGTGTGTCTGTGTGTGTATAGTGGGTGCAGGAGGGAGGGGGTGACACAGTGAGGGAGGGGGTGACAGGTGGCAGAGTGACTGAGGGAGGGAGGGGGTGACAAGTAAGGGAGGGGGTGACACAGTGAGGGAGGGGGTGACAGAGTGACTGAGGGGGTGACAGAGTGGGTGACAGGTGGCAGAGTGACTGAGGGAGGGACGCGGTGACACAGGTGACAGAGTGGGTGACAGGTGGCAGAGTGACTGAGGGAGAGAGGGGGTGACAAGTGGCAGAGTGTCTGAGGGAGGGGTTGACACAATGAGGGAGTAGGTGACAGGTGGTAGAGTGACTGAGGAAGTGACAGAGTGGGTGGCAGAGGGACTGAGAGTGTAAGTGCCAAGCCCATGTTGGATATATATAAGTGTATTTTGATACCAATATATATATATATATATATAGATACAAAAGTCTGTATGCACGTCATTGCGCACGTGCCCACATCACCATGCACGTTTTTTGGCGGTTTCACTTGATGAGGAATGGGAGTCACTTTTCACAGATGGGGTAAGTCTTATAATTAATATTTGGTATATATATGTATATTTTGTGCACTGTCATTATCTTGATAAAGACCCTGAAGGATCGAAACGTTGATGTAGATTGATGAACATTTTTTAAATACACTACTGGAAAATCCAAGTGAGTGCTCCTGTTTGTATATATATATATATATATATATATATATATATCAAAATACAGTTAGAATGCAATTACATATCTATATGTAATTTTTTGTAAAAAAGATTTTTATAATCTTATTTATTTATTCATGTTATGGATATATATTATTATTATATATATATTAATTATATATGTATGTAATTTTATTCTATGTGTATTTTGACACTGATATATCTATATATCAATATCAAAATACATTTATTATGAAATTACACACACAGCTATACTGACCATGTGATCACTCTTTCATGGGGAGGCTAATTTGCAGGCAGATGGCGGCAGAAGTGAGTACACCTCAGGCGCTGGGGTTGAAAGCCGTTACGCATTCCATGCCTCCACAACAGTTTTTAAGCCCATTAAAGTGGGATGGCATGGAACGCCGTAATGGCGCTAAGAGGTTAATCTAGTCTTCTAGCAGACTATAATGACGTATTGCTCCTAGTGACTCTAAGCAATTCAAAATGTATTTTGTTGAATGCATTTCACTTGTATCTGTTGTATACATGTCTACAAGTAAGTGTCAACTGCTTTACGGAAATTATTTCTGTAGCTTTTTTTTCTATCTATCTTTCTATTTGTCTGTCTATCTGTCCATTTGTCCATTCATTCTATACAAACATATTTATTGATTTCAAATTAGGGACTGTAATTAATGATACACATATTTTGAAATATTGATTCTAAAAACATCATGAAGATGTAAAACAAGAATAAAATCCAAATGTAATCCAAGTTTATATGCACAACAGAAAATGAATAAAATATAAAAATAAAACCTAAATATAAACTGAACTCACAGGACATTGAGTTCCATGCAATTTTACAAATATGCACTTGCAATGCATGACTTGGAATCACATTAAACACAAGCAAATTCCTGGTATGCAGGTGCAGGTCATGACCCTTGCTAGTTCCAGTATGTGAGCAAATATTTAATGGTCAACTTTATTGTAGTGTGAGGATGTCTTTCTATGATATGTGTAGTTCTTTTTATAAAAGATGCCATAGTAATTTGTATATTGTAAACATTTTGGTCTCTATGGCACCAATGCTGAGAAATGCATATTCTGGGTGCACCCCCAATTCCCTTTTTGTCTTTACTATGTAAGGTTTGAGTACAGACTAGATTCCTATCAGACTGAGCCCCCCCTCACCCCTGCCCCAGAAAAGTATACATTTGTGGAGCTTTTAGAGAGTAATGTCACTTTAATTATAATTTTTATTTGGTATAGAGCAAGTATATGTTTATTTGCTGACATATGTGATTTTAAGTGCAAGATAATGCATTTTGGATGTTAAAACCCAAAGGCAGAGTATAGAATATTTTATAGAGTCCTAACCTCAACATCTGAGGAAAGGGAATTAGGGGCAATAATTTCAGATGACTTAAAGGTACGCAGACAATGTAATAGAGCAGCAGGAAATGCTAGCAGAATGCTTGGTTGTATAGGGAGAGGTATTAGCACTAGAAAGAGGGATGTGCTCATGCCATTGTACAGAACACTGGTGAGACCTCACTTGCAGTATTGTACGCAGTACTGGAGACTGTATATCCAGAAGGACATTGATACTTTAGAGAAAGTTCAGAGTAGGGCTACTAAACTGGTTCATGGATTGCAGGAAAAAACTTGCCAGGAAAGGTTAAAGGATCTTAACATGTATAGCTTGGAGGAAAGACGAGACAGGGGGGATATGATAGAAACATTTAAATTCGTAAAGGGAATCAACACGATAAAGGAGGATACTATATTTAAAAGAAGAAAAACTACCACAATAAGAGGACATAGTCTTAAATTAGAAGGGCAAAGGTTTAAAAATAATATCAGGAAGTATTACTTTACTGAGAGGGTAGTGGATGTATGAAATAGCCTTCCAGCTGAAGTGGTAGAGGTTAACACAGTGAAGGAGTTTAAGCATGCGTGGGATGGGCATAAGGCTATCCTAACTATAAGATAAGGCCAGGGACTAATGAAAGTATTTAGAAAATTGGGCAGACTAGATGGGCCGAATGGTTCTTAACTGCCGCCACATTCTATGTTTCTATGTTTAAGTAGCTTTATAAAATGTAAAACTCTATTTTTGTGTTTTATATTCATTATATTAATCAGTATCTGTTCTATTGTCAAGTGGGCTGGTTCCCTACATACAAAATGTGATATCACACTCTTCAATTTCCCTTTAATTACTAATAAATTATCTAATTAAAACATAGATGAAAAGTCCTAGATGTATGGTCGCATTGGCAGCTTGGTAAACGGACATCTGTATTTCACCTTATTCAAGATAAATATTTAGACATCTCTTGCAGCTGCTAGATTTGCATTCTAACTGTACTATCATTTACCCATATTTTATACAGCTGGCAATATGCTTTAGAATATCAATCTCATTTATTTTAATGATAAATTATTTTTATTTAAATTATTTCAGCATTGTGAATTAATTTCCCAGCATATTGAATGATATTCTGCAAGATCACTGCCCTCATAATTACAGGAAAAGATTGGCATCAGTCTATTTGTTATGCAAGGAATGATTTGTATATTTTATGCGATGACATATGTTACTGCAAGAGTAATTCATAACATACTTGTCAAGCATTGCATCACTGGGTTGCGGAAGATAAATACTTTTCTCTCAGTATTTTGGATGAGAGAACAACACAATAACGCATCTGCAAACCTATGCAAAACAAAATCATGATTCATTGTCTCACTGAGACACGTGACTCCTAAATGTGCTTACACAATGAAACTTTCATTGCATTTGCATAAGAGACAAGATAATTGTCCATACATATTCATAAAAGTACTTCTCACTTGTATAACTGTATCAGTGGGAGCCATGCTAGACACATGAGCTGTTTTTATACTATGGTTTCTGGAACACAGAATGTTCTGCCTCTGTTTTTGTTGGATATCTTGTTCACTTCCAGAAATGCTATAATTAATATGATGACTTGCTTAGCCATGCCAGAAACATTTAATGGACACATGGCTATTTTACTTTTATGCTAATCATATCATTGACATTTAATTACTTCCCTGAACCCTGATTTTAACAAGCATAAATAAATAATTAGTAAGAAGACAAATGGCATCTATCCACTGGAAAAATTCTGATAATTATTCATACACTTATTCAATCAGTGATTGCTGAATGCAATTTAAAGGGTGATTTAAATTATTTAGCCATAAAACATATTTCTCTAAATCTCCACTACTATATAAAAATTACCAAATTACCCTTGTTATGTGCATTTTTAAACATAATTCTTTTGCCATCCAAGCTTAGCTACAATTTACATTTACCATTAAAATTCTTAAAAAGAATCCATTAAATATAAATTGTGTTGCATTAAAACATCCGAGCAATATTCACCATATGAGATTACAAAAGCCTATATTTTGTGGGCATATGAAGAAATTGTAAAATATAACAACAAATAATTTAAATCTAAATGGATTTCCATAAGTTACTATCCAGGCTCCAGACTTACATTTCTAACTGTACCCTATTGTTATGAAAAGTGAATTAGTTAGCTTTATGTCGTATACTTTAAGGTACATTCCAGTCTGGAAGTGACACATTCTTTATTATTTGAATAGAACATTATTTAAAACCTAGACAAAATACACAAATTTAAAAACAATAACAAATAAAAAGATATTATTTAAAAAAAATTCCGCATTTGCAAGAAATTCCCACATGTCATGTCATTAGTTTTTAACTCCATCACAATGCTAAACATCTTTAACTTAGCTAGAGTCAATCTGGTGGTTCAGCTCTCCAGTATTAATTCGATAAGTCCTCTCTGTATATATGTATGCTATGCAAAAAAAACTGAAATAAGAAAAAGTAGTGCACACTGTAATTTGTTTTATTTCTATTTTGCAAATAGAAGGAAAACCAATTACAAGTGTGGTGCAAAAATGGGGTTTTGCTCAACTCAAACAGCTTTGGTGGTATGTTCCCAAACAAGGAAAGTGATGTCCTGTATATGATGAATTCAAATGAATCTTTATTCTGACACATGAAGCTAAAAAACAAAAAGTAAAAAGCAATACTAATGCATTGGCTTTTTAGATCCAGTCTAGAATTGACATATTCCTTGTTATTTGATTATATATACATTATTTAAAAACTAGGTAAAATCAACAAATATAAAAACCAAATCAAATTTAAAAAAAAAATACAAATTTTTGCAGCATTTGCAAGACATTCCCAAATCTTAAGTCATTCGTTTTTAACTTTGCTATCACAATACTGAGCGTCTTTAATTTAGCACTGCAAGGGTTGAAGTGTAAATTGAGCACTAGTTGTTTAACTCTCTTTGCAAAGATTTGAAATTATACAGACACTAGCCAGTACGTGAGATAACTCATACCTGTCAATGGCAGTTCAGGCATACTGCATATACAAAAGTTATACTTATTTTTGAAAAGCAATTCTCAGCCAGTCTGATCAAATTCAGTTTTTGTGCTGTTTGATTGCTTTCCTGTTCATGATCAAACATCATTTTGAGTCATTTTGTAGTAGGCCAGGAGAAAAGCTAGTGTGAGGGCTTTTCTCATTTAAGAATCACAGTGGTGCATTGTTTTCCCTTCTCTTTTTCCTTATGTCAGCTCCAAACATTCTAGCTATTTCCTAACTGTAACCTGTCTTGCTATTTCCTTGCTAGTGATGAGGCTGTGCTACCAGTGCTATCCCTTCAGACATGCATATTAACATGCAATGACACCAATACACAATCATCTACTACTGTACAAGTCCTTCCCAAATATAACATTTTTGACAAAAATGTACATTCATTTCTAACACCACTTACAGGGCATGGCATGTTCTCCTCTATATTTTAACTCCTGACATGAGCAGGTCTCTCCATAACACTTTAAAATGAACCCTTATGGCTCCACAGAAGACATGGGGGTTAATAGAACTGGCCTAAATAGAAGGGACACTTATATGTTACTCTCTTAGTTAGGGACCACCGAACTATTATAAGATGGTTTGGCTCATTGAAATGGGGGAGGGGAGCTAGGGGAGTCCTGACTACATAAACACTATAGCATGATGTAATAGTTAGTGTTCAGGTTGTTCTGTTAAGCCTTTTTTATTTTCAAATGCAATAACGCTTTATGTATTTTAAAAAGAAATGTAGGGAAGGGACGTAGTAAGAAGATGGTGATTGTCCACACAATGTATCTTCTGATTGAAAGGAGTCTTGCATTTACAAGATTATACAAGTGTTGATTGAAGTTGCATGTTACTAGAATATTGTTTTCTATATTTAAGTGTTCTTGCATAGCAAGACCACCTAATGTTATCTCACATATATATTATTATTATTAAGTGTTCTTGCATAGCAAGACCACTTAATGTTATCTCACATATATTATTATTCTTATTATTCTTATTATTCTTATTATAGCCAAATTTACCACCAAACTCCTCCCACAGTTTTTACACTAAATAGACCGTAATATACCGAAACGGTATATGCGGATTGTTCCCGATTGGTGTGCTATTAATTTGTGGAACGTTTCTCCGAATGGTTCACGGAATATCGTCATTTCTTGTTGTGAAATTGGTCCCATAGGAATGAATGGCAAAATTTTCAAAACTAGAGTGGGAGCTGGCAAAAGCTGAAAAATCAGGACATGATTTCTAAACTGCCACCACTCCCTCATTTTCAAGCCCACCTACACAAATCTTATATCAAAACATCCAGCTATCCCTGCTGCCACTAAAAATGTCCACGGCTAAGCCATAGTCCTGATCGTTTTCACAATATGACCATTTGTTTGCAACTCATGCTGTCCATTGACATTCATTGAAACTCCACTCTAGCCAGCTAAAATTTAAAGGGCAATTTCTAAACTGCGACTGTGCCTTCATTTGTAATACATAAGAGACATACTATGCATCAAAATGGTCTTGTGATTCTCACAATATAAAGCTCTTCGCTGTAGGATGTATAGTTTTTAAAATACGACTGTTTGAACATGGCAACCGCCAAAATACTCTGACCTGTGCCAGACTGGAGCGGCAAGTGGTGTCATAAACAGGGCCTTTTGTACACTTGCTAATGTTTTTATAAATATATGTTTTAATGTAACTGTGAAGCACTTTGGGCAACAACGTTGCAATTAAATGTGCTATATAAATAAATAACAGTTACTCTGCCCACTCCAGTTGTAGACTACTGGTGGAGGCAAGAACACCACACAATTTCCCCAGAAATTGTAGCTTTTCTAGTTATAATCACTTATGCTAGTGGGGTGCAGGAATAAATGTTAAAAAACAAAATGTGTGTGATACTGTATGCCACGTATGTCAAACTCGCGGACCTTGGGCCACATGCAACCCACACTGAATATCTTTGTGGCCCGGTGAGCCGCGAGTTTGTTATGCTTACGAAGGCAGAGTAGGCACTTGCTCTCCTCACATTGCAGGTGCCTACTATACTCAAATTTAGCCGGCCAGGTGAGAAAGGATGCTGGCTGGAGTGAGAGAGTTCAGTCTTCCTAATCCTCACTGCTCCCTTGCGCTCGCACTCTGTAGTGATGCTGGGTGCCGGAATATGATGTCATTCCGGCACCCTGCATCACTAAACTGCGCACGTGAGGGAGCAGTGAGGAGCATGTAGGAGACCTCCTGAGAGAAGACCCCCACTAGACCCCGGGGAGAGGCCCCACACCAGCTCCCAAAGGTAGAGAACAATAAATAAAATGATGTGTGGGTGTCTGTCAGTGTGTGTATGTGTGTGTGTGCCTTTCAGTGCGTGTGTGTCTGTCTGTCTGTCTGTCAGAGAGTGGATGTGTGTCTGTCAGTTTGTGTGTCTGTCAGAGAGTAAGTGTGTGTGTCTGTCAGTGTGTAAGTGTGTGTGTGTCTGTCAGTGAGTGTGTGTCTGTCAGTGTGTTTCTGTCAGAGAGTGAGTGTGTGTGTCTGTCAGTGAGTGTGCTTGTTAGTGAGTGTGTCTGTCAGAGAGTATGTGTGTGTCTGTCACTGAGTGTGCGTTGGTCAATGTGGCGATGGTCGCGGCAGGACAGTGGAGGACCTGGAGGTGCACAGAGGCACGCAATGCCACGTCACATTTCGACGTGACGTCAATGTGCTCTACCTTCACTGGGTTTCAAGGAGTAGTGGGAGGATCCGCTTTGATGTTCTCCTTTATGATGGGTGCAGACGGCGCCATTGGGGATATACCAAAGGCTGGACTCCGGAGTTGCATACTGACAGCAGCAATATGAGTAGAGTCTGCTTGTTGGCTAATATTGTTTTGGGTTTTTTTTAAACAAGGGCCCGGGTTAAGTAGAGGCTGGGGTGCTTGGATTTAGTAGAGGGGTGGGGGGAGACTGGGATTTAGTATAGAGGGGAGGACTGGGATTTAGTATAGAGGGGGAGACTGGGAACTAGTAAATAGGGGGGGGACTGGGACTTAGTATAGAGGGGGGACTGGGGTTTAGTATATAGGGGGGACTGTTTTTTTTTTTTATATACTGTACTTTTCAAAACCAACGTTTCAATGAAAATTTAAGTTGTTTTTTTTTTGCAGCCCACATAAACTTAAACCTTGTTTATTTGGCCAATGCTAGCCTTTGAGTTTGACATGCTTGCTGTATGCAGTTAACTTTGAGTGCAATCAGGGCATATACCATGCAATGATTCATTGGTGATGATATATAATTTAGTTGTCATCACAGATGACCTTAATATGCTTAATTAACTTAGTTGTATTTCTTAAGGGTATTACTTAAAGGATCTTTCAGTTAGTCCAAGGAAGCCTATAGTTCCATAAACCGTTGTGCCTCAATATCTTTATTAGATATCCATTTTTCTATGGTAACACTACATACATTTTTTTTTTTTTTTACAAATTTACACTAAATATGGATCTTGACATTTTCTTCTCGAACACTTAAGTCTACTGTTATTGTGTCTCAGCTGTTTTAAAGTATCTTAACAAATTATATCTACTATCTCTGCTTTGAAGCAAACCATTAATTTACCACACTTAGTACACTCTACCCACAGTGTCTAAAGCCTTCCTGTTTCAGAAGAGGATCTCTGGCTTTTATGTTCAAATATAATAAAAAATCCTTAACAAAACATGACTTTGTTTGTCTAGTTCTGATCTTCAGCAGCTGGACAAAGGTACTTTTTTATTTTTTAAATAAAACATAAATTGCATTGAGCCAATGTCTGTGTGCAGAAGTCACAAAAATGCATTACTATCTGTGTGAGCTCTCAACTGGTCAGCCACAGTAATAACGTTTGATAGTAAAAAGTCAAATTACATTTTTACATGAAACCAATTTGTATATGTCAGAATACCAGGGCACATATCAACATTTTATTGATGAGTCAAATACATCTGATATCAAAATAATCCACACTACAGGAAAAGTGTCTGAATCAATAAATTGTCACTTTTATTTAAAGGACCACTATAGTGCCAGGAAAACATACTCGTTTTCCTGGCACTATAATGCCCTGAGGGTGCCCCCACCCTCAGAGTTCCCCTCCCGCCGGGCTCAGGGGAGAGGAAGGGCTTAAACACTTACCTTTCTCCAGCGCCTAGAGACGTCATCGGTTGAATGCGCATGCGCGGCAGGAGCCGCGCGCGCATTCAGCCAGTCTCATAGGAAAGCATTCATAATGCTTTCCTATGGACGCTGGCGTCTTCTCACTGTGATTTTCACAGTGAGAAGCACGCAAGCGCCTCTAGCGGCTGTCAATGAGACAGCAACTAGAGGTTTTAGAGGCTGGATTAACCCTCAGTGTAAACACAGCAGTTTCTCTGAAACTGCTATGTTTATTTAAAAAAGGGTTAATCCTATCTGGACCTGGCACCCAGAGCACTTCATTAAGCTGAAGTGGTCTGGGTGCCTATAGTGGTCCTTTAATGTAGCACTTCACTGGCCAGGAGTTCTATTTTATTAACTATATTATAAAATGCTTATTTGCAGATTGCACCTAATACTTTTAATCTGTCAAAATTAATCTCTAAACAGACATAATACATTTTTGTTTTATTTTCTTTAAAATACTAATACTACAGTGCTATAATTTTGCACAGAAAATCTGTACTTTTGTAATTTCAAATTGAGAACACGTTTTTAGTTGACAACTCAAGTATTCATTCCACTTCTAGAACAGTTGGGGATTTGTTTAACCCCTTAAGGACTGGACTGTTTTTGCGATGTTGTACATTTGCGACCAGGCATATTTTTACACTTTTGTGGTGTTTGTGTTTGGCTGTAATTTTCCGCTTTCTCATTTACTGTTCCCATACAAATTATATATTGTTTTTTTCAGGACAAAAAGGGGCTTTCTTTACATACCATTATTTATATAATCTCATGTATTTTAATTTAAAAAAAATAAAAAAATATGATGAAAAATTGAAAAAAATACATGTTTTTTTGACTTTTACTTGAAAAATCTTTTACTCATCTACAAAAGCGAATTAAAAAAACTGCTAAATAGATTCAAAATTTTGTCCTGAGTTTAAAAATACCCTGTGTTTACATGCTTTTTTGCTTTTTTTTTGCATGTTATAGGGCTATAGGTACAAGTAGAATATTGCGGTTTCAAAACATACATTTTTTAAATTTATCAATAGTGACATTGTAACACTATCTGTCATAAATCTCTGAATAACACCCCACATGTACATATTTTTTTTAAAGTAGACAACCCAGGGTATTCAATATGGGGTATGTCAGTCTTTTTTAGTAGCCACTTAGTCGAAAACACTGGCCAAAGTAAGCATTCATATTTGTTTGTGTGTGAAAAAAGTAAAAAAACTAAATTGAGCGCTAATTTTGGCCAGTGTTTGTGACCAAGTGGTTACTAAAAAAGACTGGACATACCCCATTTGCAATACCTTGGGTTGTCTTCTTTTGCAAATGGTATGCCATCATGGGGGTAATTCTCATTCCTGGGCTACCATACGCTCTCAAAGGCAGCGTAACCAACCTGGCCATTTTCAATGTAAAAATATTTGACCCATATATTTGACCTTGTAACTTTCAAAAATGCTATAAAACCTGTACATGGGGGGTACTGTTTTACTCGGGAGACATCGCTGAACACAAATATTAGTGTTTAAAACTGGAAAACGTATCGCAACAATTATATCATCAGTAAAAGTGCTGTTTGTGTGTGAAAAATGCAAAAAAAGTAACTTTCACTGACAATATCATCACTGTGATATGTTTTACTGTTTTGAATCACTAATATTTGTGTTCAGCGAAGTCTCCCGAGTAAAACAGTACCCCCCATGTACAGGTTTTAGGGTGTCGTAGAACGTTACAGGGTAAAATACAGTGCTAACAAATTAAATTCTCTGGAATTTCGGCCTGGGTTGGCAGGCAGGTCCCTCAAATTGCAATCAATAAAATTACTGAATTATGTAAAAATATTACATAAATACGCACGTAGAATTTAAATATATATGCATATTTATATATTTGAAGTCTACGTGTATATTTATATAATTATTTATGTAATTTTGTATATGGACGTATGTATATTTCTTATTATTTTTTATTTATTTTTATATACATAGATATATATACAAATTCATTCTAAGTGTATTTTGATATAAATATATATATATTAATTTTAAAATACAGTTAGAATAAAATTTCATATAGATATATAATTTTTTTTTAAATTTTTATTATTTAAAAAAAAAATATTTAATTTAAATTACTTATTATTTATATTTTATAATAATATATATATATACAATATATATAGTTATTATATATATTATATATATACGTGTGTAATTTAATTATAAGTGTATTTTTATATTAATATAAGTACATATTAATATAAAAATACACTTAGTATGGCATTATATATATGATATATAGACATATAGTATATCGATATAATATAGGTCTATATATCATATATACACATATATAATTTTTTTTTTATTTTATTAACACTAACTTTATATTTTTTTTCTGATTTTACACTAGCAGGGAGACTGCCTGTCAGTACAGGCAGTCCCCCTGCAGGCAGACACATGGACACCTATTGTGACCATGTGATCGCTGTGTTAAGCGATCACATGGCCACAGGGGTCCTAATCTGCCGTGGGGAGACTGTCTGGGCTGCAGGCAGTCTCCCCACAACCGGAGCAACGCTGATCGCCGCCGGGGGAACGACGGCGATCAGGTAAGTACCCCCAGACCGTTAGGACGGTTCAGGACCGTCATCGGTCCTCAAGGCAAAAATGCCGATGACGGTCCTGAACCGTCCTCGGTCCTTAAGGGGTTAAAATATAGCTTTTTTTTCACCATATTGAAAAGAAAAGAAAACATTTTCCATTCACCTTGCTTCTTTCCAATGCCCATTTTTATCCTCAGTGTGTGCATCATAAAAGTATTTTATGTTTATGAGAATAAACTGTTGCTCCATTAAAAAAAAAAAACGAAATGAAAGCAAAAGAGGAAGGCAATATGCAAATGATGTATAAAGTCAGAAAGGGAGGGTAGGATCGTTCAGTGATGATAGTCATGACGATGGTGACAAACAACCCTACTACACCTGCCAATTTTGTCTGTCTATTATTCAGAAAAGTTTGACTCTGAAATGTGACACAAAGAAAAACATATATCATGATACATCATCTGCAGTATTTGTTTCATGCCTATTGTATTCATTATATTCTCAATCAGCAGGCTTTCTCCTAGGAGAGAAAAAGCAGGAAATGTACGCTTCAGGCTTTGGGCTTGGATCTATGCTTGTCGCAATCAGTTACCAACAAGAATCCCTGGCTGTTTCTATGCTAAAAAAAAAACATAACTGCAGATGACTGGTAATTAGTGGCTGAAGATACATACCAAGTAACACATAGAAACATAGAAACATAGAATGTGACGGCAGATAAGAACCATTCGGCCCATCTAGTCTGCCCAATTTTCTAAATACTTTCATTAGTCCATGGCCTTATCTTATAGTTAGGATAGCCTTATGCCTATCCCACGCATGCTTAAACTCCTTTACTGTGTTAACCTCTACCACTTCAGCTGGAAGGCTATTCCATGCATTCACTACCCTCTCAGTAAAGTAATACTTCCTGATATTATTTTTAAACCTTTGTCCCTCTAATTTAAGACTATATCCTCTTGTTGTGGTAGTTTTTCTTCTTTTAACTATAGTCTCCTCCTTTACTGTGTTGATTCCCTTTATGTATTTAAATGTTTCTATCATATCCCCCCTGTCTCGTCTTTCCTCCAAGCTATACATGTTAAGATCCTTTAACCTTTCCTGGTAAGTGTTATCCCGCAATCCATGAAAAAGTTTAGTAGCCCTTCTCTGAACCCTCTCTAAGGTATCAATATCCTTCTGAAGATAAGGTCTCCAGTACTGTGTACAATACTCCAAGTGAGGTCTCACATGGTTACCATGTTAGATGGCAAAAATTACCACCTGTCAATATCTGACTAAAATGAAACCTGCTTTATCTAGTTATGACTGCAAACTCTCAGTATACCACTATTAACAATATGTGTATTCTATATTCAAGTGCATTTAAGTATTAAAGTAAGGTGTATGTTGATTTCAATAAACACCTGGGGAATATGATACGTTAGATATGAAGAAACACCAAAGCAACTTTCTCAGACAAAAGCAGGTGAATAGCACACACTCTGAGGTCTGAATGACCCTATGATAGTGTTCTGTGCAGTTGCTATAGCAATGAAATAAATATCTTTTTGTCCATTGTGTAAACTGTTATACACTAACTGGTAGTCTGTATGAGTGGAGGTGGGCATGAATAGCATGCAGTGAATAAAGCGATGGTCCAGGTAGAGAGCAAAACAGCAGCTTTAATGGAGCAAACACAGAGATACAATTTGACCAAAATGAGGCTTTGTCAAACTTGACAAAGTCGTGTCAAAGCTTGGCAAAGACCCAGTCAGGTAGAAACGTTGCTCTGTGTTTTCTCCATTAAAGCTGCTGTTTTGCTATCTACGTGAGTGCCTGGACCATTACTTTATTTAAGTTTGACGCACAGAAACAGATGGGTTGAGGAACCTGCTCAATGAGCCTACATGCTAGAGGGAGTGGGGTAAAGTGACACAAAAGGTAAGGGAAGTATGGGAAGTAGATTAGTAGAGTATTATTCAATGAATTGGTATTGTTGGTATTAATGCTTGATTGCTTTTTACCAACAAACTTAGAAACAATCTCCTTAGTTACACCTTGGAATGTAAGGATTTCTTAGCAGACTAAATACTATTTTTACTATATAACTGGGCTTTGTCATTATCACAATGTTACTTATAGCCAATGTGTGTACAATGTTAATTGTGTCTAAACAGTCATTAAATAGATGCATTGGAGTCATATTTGCAACTTGGAAATAATAGAAGTGTTTTTTTAACAAATCAGTCAGTAAAATATTTCCTCCCTGGTTCTTTTATTTGAAGGGGGAGTGCACCCTCCCCTTTTTAAACTGAGTTTATTCCTCCAATTGATGCCCTGTGGGTGGGCATGTGATTCTCCCTCTCTCCTCCGTGTCCTTGTACCAGAAATGACGCATTGTGATCTTCCCGATAAGTCACTTCTGGTCTGCCAGTTGTACTACATGCCCCATAATGCTGCTGGGATCCTTCACTGCTATGTTCGCAGAAAAGGATGCGAATATTTAGATAAGAATATTTTAGGTAAAAAGTTAAAAGGATTTTATAATTGTGGGGGATGTAAAGCATGTAAAATCTAAATAAAATACAAATTTCTCCTCTACAGCAACAAAAAGAGAATATCATATAAAAATGTATTATGTGTGATACTAACCATATTATATATGGCATGGGAATGTGGCCTCCAGTACATTGGGAGGACCACTAGACCTTTAAAAATTAGAATTAATGAACATTTAACAAATATTCAAAATAAAGTTCTGAATCATTCTGTCTCTGCCCATTTCACTGACTTTCACAATGGTGATCTTTGCACTGTATTGGTATACAGAAGGTAGAAAAACCTTGGAAAGGGGAACCATATGAAAATACTAAACAAAATCCATATGAAATGGATTTTTGATATGGAAACGCTCTCTCCAATCAGGTTAAATATTGATTTTGAAATGTATAATTATATGTAAAGTGTATACCATGGTCTTATAGTATTACATAATACATTTGTCAATTTATTATGGTTATTACATTTTTTATTATATGTATTTTTTATTTGAAGCCTAATGGTACCCTTTTCTATTTTATTTTCTATGTATTTGGCTCCATGCCCATAACTCACCACAAACTGAGAACAATCGCCAGCAGATATTTCCAATGTTTTTTGTTACTTCTGATTTAATAATGTGGTAGAACAATATGGCTGCTATTACACCAGAATCATATATGTATGTACAAGAGCCACTGTAAGACCGAAGAAATGAAGTGGGAATATGGTTGATGACCAAATGGAACGCAAACGTTAGACAAAGATGGCCACTGGAAAGCATTTGGCAGAATTGGAAGTGGCATAACACACCCTCTCGTTGTGCTGTATGATTCTCACTTTGCACTGTGATACTTTAAATACCTTAAAGGACCACTATAGTGCCAGGAAAACATACTCGCTTTCCGGGCACTATAGTGCCCTGAGGGTGCCCCCACCCTCACGGTCCCACTCCCGCCAGGCTGGATGGCAAGGAAAGGGGTTAAACTTACCTTTTTTCCAGCGCCGGGCGGGGAGCTCTCCGCCTCCGATCCTCCTCTTCGGCTGAATGCGCATGCGCGGCAGGAGCTGCATGCGCATTCAGCCAGTCTCATAGGAAAGCATTCCTTGAGAAGAACATGGTTATCAGCAAAAATCAGCATGGTTTTATGAAGCACAGGTCATGTCAAACTAACTTGATTGCATTCTACGAAGAAGTAAGTAGAGGTATAGATCAGGGTGTTGCCGTGGATGTGATCTATTTGGATTTTGCCAAGGCATTTGATACAGTTCCACACAATAGATTAGTGTTCAAACTCAAGGAAATCTATGTAGATGAAAATGCTTGTTCTTGGGTAGAACATTGGCTTAAAAACAGAGTACAAAGAGTTGTCATTAATGGTAAATTTTCAAGCTGGACAGAGGTGGCAAGTGGTGTCCCTCAGGGGTCTGTTCTGGGACCCCTTCTATTTAACATGTTTATAAATGATCTTGAAGACCGCATTGAAAGTCATATTTCAGTGTTTGCAGATGACACCAAACTTTGTAAAACAATACAATCTGAGCAAGATATTACTTTGCTGCAGAGGGATTTAGATAGACTGGGGGACTGGGCTCTCAAATGGCAGATGAAATTTAATGTTGAAAAATGCAAAGTTATGCACTTCGGCGTAAAGAATACACAAGCAACGTATACCCTTAATGGAAGCGAATTAGGGATAACAACACATGAAAAGGACTTGGGAATTGTTATAGACAACAAACTATGCAACAATGTGCAATGTCAATCAGCAGTGGCCAAGGCCAGTAAGGTATTGTCATGCATGAAAAAGGGCATTCATTCTCGGGACAAGAATATAATTTTGCCTCTTTATAAATCACTGGTAAGACCCCATATTGAATATGCTGTGCAATTTTGGGCACCTGTTCTACAGAAGGATATTATGGCACTAGAAAAAGTGCAGAGGCGGGCTACAAAACTAATAAAAGGAATGGAACATATTGGCTATGAAGAAAGGTTAACAAATTTAAACCTATTTAGTTTAGAAAAACGTCGCCTGAGAGGGGATATGATAACATTATACAAATATATTCGGGGCCAATACAAACCATTGTGTGGAAATCTATTCACAAACCGGACTTTACATAGGACACGAGGCCATGCGTTTAGACTGGAAGAAAGAAGATTTCGTCTAAGGCAAAGGAAAGGTTTTTTTACTGTGGGAATTCTCTGCCTGAAGAAGTGGTTTTATCAGAGTCCATACAGATGTTCAAACAGCTACTAGATGCATACTTGCAAGAACAGAATATTCAAGGATATAATCTTTAAATGTAGGGTAATAACTGCTTGATCCAAGGATAAATCTGACTGCCATTCTGGGGTCAAGAAGGATTTTTTCCCTAGCTTTCCTGTGTTTCAAACTGGGTTTTTTTGCCTTCTTTTGGATCAACATCAAAAAACAAATGTGAGGTAGGCTGAACTTGATGGACGCAAGTCTCTTTTCAGCTATGTAACTATGTAACTATGTAACTAACTATGTAACTATATACAGTATATGAGTATCTCACATTTTTGTAAATATTTATATATTTATTTAATTCATATATTTTATTTAATTCATATATATTATATGAAATGACACTCTGCTACAATGTAAAGTAGTAAGTGTACAGCCTGTATAACTGCCTGTAAAACAGCGTTCCCTCAAAATAACGCAACACACAGCCATTGTTGTCTAAACCGTTGGCAAAAAAAGTGAGTACACCCCTAAGTGGAAATGTCCAAATTGGGCCAAATTAGCCATTTTCCCTCCCCGGTTTCATGTGACTCGTTAGTGTTACATGGTCTCAGGTGTGAATGGGGAGCAGGTGTGTTAAATTTGGTGTTATCGCTCTTACACTCTCTCATACTGGTCACTGGAAGTTCAACATGGCACCTCATGGAACTCTCTGAGGATCTGAAAAAAAGAATTGTTGCTATACATAAAGATGGCATAGGCTATAAGACGATACTGTATATATATATAATATAAATATATATAAATATATATGTATATATATTTATATGTATATATATATATATATATATATATATAAATCAGTGTGTGTATTTGTGTCAGTGTGTGTGCATCCATGTGTGTGGATGTCAGTGTGTGCATCTGTGTAAGTGTGTATGCATCTGTGTCAGGGTGTGCATCTGTGTGTGTGCGTGTATATGTCAGTGTGTGTATCTGGGTGTTAGGGTATGCATCTGTGATGTGCATATATAAAAAGCAATAAGAAGCCAAAACACCAAAGTAAATGGATTGTGGAACTGTCAACGTTGCGACCCAACCTCAGGGTCTTTATACTGTTTGTGAAAGAACTGCGAGAATTTTACCCAAATCTTGAGTGGATTGCTGGCGCTCTCTTTTTGCTTTATGTTATGCATGTGTCACGGTGTGTCACTGTGTAAATGCATTTGTGTGTATGTGTCACTGTGTTTATATATATATATGTGTCTGTTAATGTGTATGTATATCTGTGTGTGTATGTATGTATCTATGTATGTATCTACGTATGTGGCACTGTATTAGTGTATGTGCTTACATTCAAGCAATCAAACACCAATGTAACATGCAAACACTCTCCTTCAATCTAACACAAATATTATATATCCCTTTATTCAAGCAGTAATACTACACAGAAATTTACATCCGCATTTAAAAGCCAACATTACATCCAAACACACAACACAACCCATACAATCAAACGCAAACTTTCATTCAAATACACCCCTGTATTAAAACACCAAAATTATATACAAGCACTCCTTCAATCAAACATCAACACTACACACAAAAGCACACCTGCATAGAAAAGCCAACGCTACATATAAACAGCCCCAATATTCAAATGTAAACACTATAAACAAGCATACCTTTACATTTCATTGCCCACAGTACATACAAATACCGTTACATGCACACATGTTTGATGTGACATACTATAACCTAGTTCAGTAAGTACACCACGCATGCACCACAGTGGTATCACGTCAGACTCTTTCTGTCATGTGTGATGATATTATGACATTATGGACATGACAGCATAAGTAAAAAAAATAATGGTTTCCTCCTGCAGAAGTCTATTGCCCTTTAACAAAATGTGTTGAACATATTTATTCACCATGATTATGGTTCTGGTGGATGTAATATACATTGAAAGTATTTAAAATGTATTTTAAATTAATGTAAATAACTGCTTTTATAATTACCAACAACAGTGAAGTGTATTTTTGTTGTTGTTTTTACTTTTGCACCTATACAGGTAATGGTGGTGGTGGGGGTCAACTGGCTTTAGCACTTCATTTATCAAAATTGGTAGATATGTATTTTATTGTTTAAATAAAATTACTAAGCTGAGTTAAGCCCCTATTTAGTTAATCAAAGCAGGAAACAAAAAACAAGAAAAATAAAGATCAGTACCATAGTGCCTGGTATTCTAGAAATTGTTAGGGAATACATCTTATATTTTATATCCTACTGGAAAGTGAAGTGGAATAGTTAGTATTCAGCAAAATTGTGAATAGAAATAAACATGTCACATTTCCTAAAGTTCTGAATCATATGACTTTATAAATAGTGATGTCCCGAACGGTTCGCCGAACGGTCCCACCTCCTGGACAGCTCACTAAGAATGCAGCTTCACAATGAATGTAAAATGGATGCCGTCCAGGAGGTGGGAGGGTTTGGGAGGGAGGGTCTGCTGCTGATTGGCTGGAATGTGTCTGCTGACTGTAAGGTACAGGGTCAAAGTTTACTCAATGATGAGTCCGTGGCGAACCGTTCGGGACATCACTAGTTATAAATCTAAAAATACACCCACTTGTACACAAGATACTTAAATTTGTTTAGGCAACTATCTAATAAAAATAACTGTAGTTAGGTCTTAGTGTTAGCAACATCACACAGATATGATTTTATTAGAAAACTGAGCTACTCTAAAGTGAACCTTAAGAGACAGTGTTTAAAACAATAATTCATTAAAAGGCAAACTAATTAGGTAATATGGGCTAGAATATGGTGTTTTAACAGGAATATGCAATTCAGCTAGAAGTGTAAAAGCCAACATTTTCAGATGTAATCCTCAGAGGATATAGTACAAATCAGAAATGCATATGTTTTTCTGCTTAGCTAAAAACTGTTTTCTAAGCTATTAAAGCAAATGTGAAAAATATTTAAGATCTTGAAAGGACAAAAACTCATTTGGCCTTGAAGCAATATAGGACGGCCAAGTCAAATGCAAAAGTAATATATTAAATTCAGAAATGCATGAATACAAATAAGCTCACAAAGCAGTCTGCTTTATAACCCACAGGGTTTCCATTACCACATGTTAAAAAGTAAATCAGTTATGCTCTGAAACTATAGAAGTATAAAACGGATTGAATAATGTAATTAGAAATATTTTCAGCTTCTCTGGCATGAAAATTAAATCTAGTTCTTAAAATATATATGATTGTAAAATGACAAATTTAAGTTTGATTTGTGTAAATGGCTTTATTGGCAAAAAGAAGACCTTGCTAACTAACCAATTATCATGTACTGAACAGAGTTTAATGATGAAACAATCTTTACTCTGCAAGGCAGTGACACAGTTTTAACTGGTAATTCTTCCTCTTCTTTTTCTGATGTGTCACCCGCATGTTACAATAGCAGGTTTCATAGTATATTATCTCCAGATATTATGATTTATATCACTTCTTTTATATATTATATATTAATTTGTCATAATGTTATATAATGTCACATGTACACAAATGAAACTTTCATAGCTGGGTTTAGAGAGCTAAGGATTATTTGAGTTATAGTGCCTTCGCTTACTGTTAACATAGAGACATTCCATTTGTTGTCTAACAGTAGGATAAGCCTAGTGCCTTCAGAGATATTAGTGACACAGTTGAGGGTCTGCTTTCTGAAGTCAGCTGTCCACTGAAACAGTGGTAATCTGCTACAGTACAAGTCTGAGGACTTGTTAGCAAAGAGGTATCCCTTTGACTCAAGAAGCATAAAATATCTTTATAAAGATGTTGTCAGTACAGGGTGAAGCAAGTAGGCAAAGGGGATAGTATCAGTCTAGAATAATGAATATATAAATAAATAATGTAGATTTATTTCATTTTATTATGGAATAAATATTGGACAAAGATTGAGGGCAAGACCTGAAGAATCACTGCATTGGTCCATTGTACCAAATGAGAAGGAACACATAGCAGAACAGGTCTGGATTCCAAGTTAGGGACCGGCCACCCACGCCACTCTATCTATCTATCTATCTATCTATCTATCTATCAATCATAAATGAGTTTATTGACAAACCAGGTATTCATTTACCAGGGCCAGTGCAAGGATTTACTGAAAGAGGAAACTCCAACAGATTGGGCGGTGTCACAATACTGGTCCATTGCAGTGCCGTGAGATCACAGAAGTTATGTCTTTTCTGTGTTCTTGTGCACACCCACTAGCTTCCTTGTGCCTCATTACTATATGGCATGGAAACCTTCCACTGATAACCGTTTATGTCAGTCTATGTGGTGCTTTTTGATTATATATAACCAATAACAATCCAGTATATGGTTTATTTACTATTATTAAATACTTACTGGTTGTCTTTTTTCTTGCCCTGTCGTGGTTTTTATTACCTTACTTGTTTATACTGTGTATTGGATTTACTGTTTTCTGACCTCGGCTTGTTTGACCATCCTTGCTTTCTGTTATCCTAAATTTGGCTTGACTATCGATTCAGAGTCAGAGTTGTGGGAACTGATATTTAATGTGGATAAGTCCAAGATAATAAAAACCCAAGGACAGAATACAGAATATTTGATAGAGTCCTAACCTCAACATCTGTGGAAAGGGATCTAGGGGTGATTATTTCTGATGACTTAAAGGTAGGCAAACAATGTAATAGAGCAGCAGGAAATGCTAGTAGAATGCTTGGTTGTATAGGGATAGGTATTAGCAGTAGAAAGAGGGAAGTGCTCATGCCATTGTACAGAACACTGGTGAGACCTCACTTGGAGTATTGTACGCAGTACTGGAGACCGTATCTCCAGAAGGATATTGATACTTTAGAGAGAGTTCGGAGAAGGGATAAAAAAAAATAAACTGGTTCATGGATTGTAGGATAAAACTTATCAGGAAAGGTTAAAGGAACTTAACATGTATAGCTTGGAGGAAAGACAAGACAGGGGGGTTATGATAGACACATTTAAATACATAAAGGGAATCAATATCAGTAAAGCAGGAGACTATATTTAAAAGAAGAAAAACTACCACAACAAGAGGACATAGTCTTAAATTAGAGGGGCAAAGGTTTAAAAATATCAGGAAGTATTCCTTAACTGAGAGGGTAGTGGATGCAGCTGAAGTGGTAGAGGTTAACACAGTAAAGGAGTTTAGTTATAAGGCTATCCTAACTATAAGATAAGGCCAGGGACTAGTG
Source organism: Pelobates cultripes (assembly GCA_933207985.1). Classification (NCBI taxonomy): domain Eukaryota; kingdom Metazoa; phylum Chordata; class Amphibia; order Anura; family Pelobatidae; genus Pelobates; species Pelobates cultripes. The sequence continues at coordinate 134,992,177 of OW240915.1, read as the reverse complement.
AAAGAATTTAGAATATTGGGCAGACTAAATGGGCCGAATGGTTCTTATCTGCCGTCACATTCTATGTTTCTGTGTATCTGTGTTATCCTAGGCCTTGACCTGTCTCTCATTTATTCTCAGTCTGCTTGCAGACATTTCATTTATCTGTGTTAGGCACTAGCCTGGCTACTTGTTATGTGTTCCTTTACTGTTTCCTTTAGGTTTGCATGTTTGGGTATCTCCATTCCTGACAGGTGCACACGCAAATCCATGAGGGAAATATCCAGAATGGTCTACTTATACTTGTTAATTTTCAGGTGGAATAGACTGCCATACTGCTAAGATCCTGCCACAATGTTTGAAAGTGATACCTCTGGGGTTGTAAAATAATATTACAAGTTGTCTGCATACATACACACCCAGAAACACACATTGCATCCCTTCCACACAAATACACACCGCATTGTATTCCTTACACACAAACACATATCCCCTATACATACAGACTACATCCCATAAACAACCTAGAATCTCTATGCACTGCATTCCCTAAGCACACACATATTACATCCTGTACAATAGACCCAACACATCTCCACTCCCCGTGAGCGGACTCAAGAGCCCAACATTTCTGATGGCAGTCCAGACCAGGGATATGCTAATTTCTATATTATTGACAGAGTTTCCAGTTTTTTATTCCAGTTGTTTATGACAGCTTTAGACAATGTAAGGATATTTAATTTGACATCATGCAATGCATACCTTAGCCTTAGATACTGCATGTTTTAATTCACTGTTTACATTTTATATTTGCTAAATATACTTAAGACTATATGGAGAAATTTGGTCAACTGGAAATCGCAATTTTACTGACAAAGAAATTGTGTTTTAAATACAGATTATTGTACAGTAAAAGCAGGCAAACAGGCTTAAATGAATAACCACATTAAAGCCATTAAATAAAATTACTATGCTGACAAGATGTTTGACAGCCGAAAGCTAATTTACCTTTCAGTCAATGTTCCCCTAAACATGAGTTAGACAGTGCCCTCTGTAGCAGTAATTTTCCAATGTTTCTATTATTTCAGTATATGATTATAAGGATTTTGTAAGTAACACAAATGTTTGATTAAGTTGGACACTATAAGGAATCTATGAGAAGAGCAATGTAAATGCACATTGGTACATATAATTTCCGCTATAAAAACACCAATCTATGTTTAAATGTTGCATATATAAAAGAAGGCAGTAAATGATACAATCGGTGCTGTTTCATACAGCTTTTTTTTTGCACATTTTTTTTCTTTTATATATAAACAAGGGTGTGACCCTAGGTGGCCGTGACTAGATATAAACAGGTTATATTAATGTAAGGGAGATACTGATGCAACTTCCTAGGTAGAAGTTTTTAGTGGTATATGTGTGGTCGGATATAGAATATAGATTAGAGAGTAATACAGATTTCAAACTTAGAGTAAGCTTGGTACAAGAGGGTGTCTGAAGGTAATTAGAAAAAAAATATATATATCATTGTATCATTGTATCGACATAGGTGTATATAGGAGTATGCCTTACAAGAATCGTGCCTTCATTAGAAGGTGTGGGGATTTTAAATTGAGCAAAGACTTACTCTAGAGGGGTAGTCACCCCTAGCCAAGGGGGCATCGGGGGGGTATTCATGTTAACTTAGATTCACATAAGTTGTGAGACTGGAGTAGAACTGTGTATCGTGTCAGCCAGGAGGACCACCAGTGTTAGGCGTTTCCCTGCAGCTGGACTGCCGGGTCTCCTTGGTTGTAGCATAGTGCTATAGAGCAACAAAAAGAAAGAGAAAGAAAATAACAACTTGAGAAGGGATATGATAACAGAGGGGATATGATAACATTATACAAATATATTTGTACAAACCATTATCTGGAAATCTATTCATAAACAGGGCTATACGTAGGACATGAGATCACACATTTAGGCTGGAAGAAAGGAGATTTCATCTAAGGCAAAGAAAAGGTTTTTTTTTACAGTAAGAGCAATAAGGATATGTAATTCTCTGCCTGAAGAGGTGGTTTTATCAGAGTCCATACATATGTTTAAACTGAAATTTGATAAATATTTGGATAAAAACATAACATTCAGGGATATAATTTTAATTAGTGTGGTGTAACGGATCACCTGGCACCCCCCGACTGGGTATCTCCGTTGAAGGATGCTCCTAGTGCTTCCTGAGGGCTCCAAGCACTCCAGCAGACACCATAACCACCGTAGATTCCTTCAGCGAGCAAAACAGGAACAAGCTCTTAAAATAACTTAGTAGTGATTATAGCAAGAGAGTATGACTAGCATAGCAATCCCTTGTAGCAGATTTCCCCAATAAGAGACGGCACTCCAAATTGAGGGTGAAGTAGAACTGTCTAAAACTTTATTTTACTTGGGACTAGCCCATATGGTCATTACATTAACATTGCTGTGGAAACTCAATAAAATTACAAACAGTCATATCATAGCAGGCAACATACAGTGACTTATTAACATAATACATATTCATAAATGGGTGGGGAAGACCATAATTAACACAAAATGTCTCTCCTGCATGCAGAATTAGCGATATGCAAATCTACCCGAATATGCAAATTACCAGTCTTGCTATTCAGGTAGTGCATATTACTGTTGCTACCAACAGAGGGCACTACACAAGCTCCACAGCCAAATCCACCTAGTTGGCAGCAATCCTCAGCAGTACAGGAGAGCAGGCAATACATCCCAGGGGCCATAGTCACATGGCAGGAGGCTGGCAACCAGTCTTCTCCAATGCCCAGTGGCGGGGCTGGTTCTGCCACATGGGGTAATAGCTGCTTGATCCAAGGAGACATCTGACTGCTATTTTGGGGTCAAGAAGGAATTTTTTCCTAGTTTGTTGCAAAATTGGAAGCGCTACAGACTAGGTTTTTTGCATTCTTTTGGATCAACAGCAAACACATATGTGAGGAAGGTTGAACTTGATGGACACAAGTCTCTTTTCAGCTATGTAACTATGTAACTATGTAATATCAAATTTAGAAACTGTCAACAGCTTGGACTGTGGCTTCTCCAGCTGCTCTTTTGGGGTCGTGGTCATTCGCCTTCTCAGTTCTTGGCACAAACGCTCCAGGATCCAGTTCTTGGCACAAACAGCACCATGTGGGTCGGGTTCCAAGTCTGGGTAGCTGTCTGGGCAGGAGTAGCGGGTGTCAAATCCGTGAGACCCAAGGCTGTGAGAAGTGGAGGCGCCCCTGTCTCTGAGTCCCGTTGTGAGACTTTAATGATCTTGGTTCCCCCCCATCGATACATCATCCCTTCGGAAAACAGGTGTCCTCATAAGGTGAGGTCTGGGCTGGTTGTGGAGAGGGAACAGAGTGGACTGGGCCTTCTGCGGAGGCCATCTTAGGGCACGCTTGGCACTGTAGAATTGTCCCGATATCCCCCTGATCGGCTGGAGTACCTGGCTGAAGTTTTTGGAAGCGTCGCCCCATTGCTGGTTCACTACTGGGTGAGTCCGCTGTGCGACTCACTGTGGCAGTGGAAGATTTGGCCAGGCGATATCTTTGCAGGAGGGACTCCAGGCAGGGGTAGGTTAGAGGTAAGTAGGCCTCTGGCTTGTGCATCAATTTGGTTAGCTTTAGGGAGTAAGTGAAAGGCATTGATCGATGTGGCAGGGGTTTGGAGGTCGGAGGGCTTCCGTGAGAGGGTGTAATTTGGGAAATAGCGTCGGCAGATTGGGAGCCATTAGAAATGGCATCTTTCCTGTCTCGCTCACAAGCTCCATCCTCCTCATACAGTTTTTATACAAATAAACAAAAAACTGTGAATATTCCCTAAACCGAAAGTAAAAAAAAAAAAAAAAAGACTAAACAAAGCAAAAAAATAATGTTGGGAAATGCATCTCAAAAAGCTTTGATGTATTAAACTAAAAAAAATAAAAGAAATAAAATAGCAGGGTTTAACACATTTCAAACTCATGCTTAAGTATTCAAATATCATGATATGGCCCACATTCCAATCAGTGCAAAGTGCAATGAAAGAGTTGAAGTGATCTTTTTTTAAATCAGTTTTGCTATTCTTTTACTGTTACAAAAATGTTTTATCAATAAATAATGAATGTCTTAAAATGAAGAGAGACCTTAATAACCAATATGGAGAGACATAGTAGTGGTACCACCCCATCCCTTCACCCATGGCAGTGGATGGTGGGTTAATGTCATATCCCCATCCCATTTGCACTAAATGGGGAATAATAGGCAGGGAACTATCAGTGGTACCTCACTAGGTTCTCTCTAATCATATCCATAACAGAGGGATCCCAGATAATAAATATGGAGGCCTCTGAGTAACAATAGTAACATTAGTAACATGGCACTAATCACAAAATAATAAAAAAGATTTATGTAGGCATACGATTTCTACAACAAAGTTTCAAACTGATTATCCAAATTTTAAATTGTAGCAGAACTGCAATCTCAAAAGTTCTCTGCTGGTCTTAAAGGATCACTATAGTGCCAGGAAAATTTACTCGTTTTCCTGGCACTATAGTGCCCTGAAGGTCCCCTACCGCCAGGCTCTGGGGGATGGAAGGGGTTAAACTTACCTCTTTCTCCAGTGCTGGGCGGGGAGCTCTCCTCCTCCTCTCCGCCTCTTCGGCTGAATGCGCATGCGCGGTAGGAGCCGCGCGCACAATTAGCCAGTCCATAGGAAAGCATTCACAATGCTTTCCTATGGACGCTGGCATCTTCTCAGTGTGAAAATCACAGTGAGAAGCACGGAAGCCCTCTAGCGGCTGTCAATGAGACAGCCACTAGACGCTGGATTAACCCATTTATAAACATAGCAGCTTCTCTGAAACTGCTATGTTTATAGAAAAAAGGGTTAACCCGAGCTGGACCAGGCACCCAGACCACCTCATTAAGCTCATTAATAGTGGTCCTTTAAGGCCATATGGGTACAATAGGGGGTCAGAAAAAAAGTAACTTTTACTCACCTAATTCAGCTACGTTATTAGATGCTCTCAAAATTCTCATTTTATGGCCTTTTAACTTGTCAACGTTTACAGACTTTCAGCTGTTTGCAATGAATAAATCAAACAAAAGCAGCTAAAATAGATCAACACGAGGAATGTTGATTTCTTTGCCTGAAGCTGAAGGAAGCAAGTTGAATTGTTAGTGTAGGATATGCCTAATAGGTTTGACTTGATGTGGAAGGTGATCTTACTAATGGCCACTGGAATTACCAAATATCCTCCATTTATTTAAAAATACATATGGATTGGGCTAGTGTGTGGAGGTAATTATTTTTTTCTTTGTTTTTTATTAGATGCATTGGGGCTGATGTGTGCTATGGTCGTTGATGCCGCCCAGAAGTAGTGGGAGTTTAAGGGCAGGAATATTTTTATGTATTTGTATTTACATTTGTATCATGCAGCTATGTTACAATGCTGCCACCCACCCTATGTGTTCCCTTTTAAGGGTTAATACATATGTAGAGGCTTAGCAAAATACCCCTCTCTGTCTCATGAGATTTATTTGCCTGAAGCTGAAGGAAAGAAGGTGCAGTGTTAGTGTAGGACCCACCTGGAAGGTTTGCCTTGGTGTGGCAGGTGGGCATACATCTAATGGCCTTTGAAGTTACTAAATAACCTCCATTTATTTAAATGTGCATAATGATTTGGGCTAGTACACATGTAACTCTTTTTTCTTTAGTTCATGATCTGCTGCAAACGAGATGCACCAGCTTCTGGCAGCGTTCCGGAAGAATCTTAGCCCACTGCTCATAAGCAATGGCTTCCAGCTCAGTAATATTCTTGGGTCAGCTTTCTGCACCAGCCTTTTTCAAATCCCACCAGAGATTTTCTATAGCGTTAAAGTCACTGTGGTGGTGGCCACTGCAGAATTTTCTTGGGATCATTGACTTGTTGGAAGGTCCAATGACACCTAAGCTTCAGCTTCCTCACAGGCATGATGTTTTCTTCTAGGATTTCCAGCTTTTCTTGTGCTTTTGGGTCAGTAGTAGTGTACGTCTTGGACGTCTGGCATGGAAACTTTCTGCGTTTAGTACGTGTCTTATTGTGCTCACTGAAACTTCAGTGCCTGTTACCACCAAGACTTGCTGCAGGTCTTTAGCTGTCACGCAAGGGTTTTTCACAACTTGCATTTTTAGAAATCTGGATGCAGCCATTGATAGCTGCAGTTTTCTGCACCATCAATGTAGTGTAAGCACTGTTCCTTCAACTTTGAACTTGTAAACTATGCTTCCAGTGGTGTCTCTAGATACATTTAGTGCCTTCACAATCTTTTTGTATCTGGTTGCTTGTTTGCAAATGGGCGATGATCTCTTCTCTTAACTTTGTGGATCATTATTTTGACCAATTTGCCATATTTTTTACATGCAGTCAAATGTGACACTAAACAAACTCCTAGCCAGTTCAGGTATTTCAAGTGTTCCAGCTCAAGCACACCTAGTGCAACTAATGAATCCCTTGATTAGTTGCATCAGGTGTGCTTGAGACAACACCTCTTTTGCATATTTGTGCTGTTGCATTTTTAGTAGAATTTGGTTAAACCACTGTTTTGTGTTGATCTATTTCAATTGCTTTTGTTTGATTTGTTCGTTGCAAACAGCTGAAAGTCTGTAAACATTTACAATGAGCCTAATTTTCAATGGGGGTTAACTAATTTTGATTACAACTGTATGTTATGCAAAGGGAAATTAAGCAAGAAGCACACCATTTTTTTTGCTTGATTATAGTTTAACCCTATAAAAGAATTAAACATTAAAAGTCTCTTTAAGGAAGTCCAAGGAAATCACAAATACAGTTATTAAATGATTTTATGATGCAGTGTATTGCAGATTTTAGCTATGGAGCTATTATTGGACTTATTTGCAATGGTATGTTGCCCACATTCTCTAAACCATGATATTACAGTTTTAGAAGGTTCACTTTTTATACTAATAGTGTCTTAGGGCAATGCATGTACTTAAGGGATTTTTATCTTATTACAAATTTCAGTTGTTAGCGTGTCAAAATATATGTTGTGGTTAGACATTAGGTATATTATTTGAGATAAACTTGCAAAGAAAAATGTACATATATATTTCTTGAAAGATCGATCTGGGCAAAGTGCCAAATGTTAGGTAGGGATTGGTAATAAACAATGTGAGATGAGTTTTAGATATATGTTGAGGTTGGTGTTGAATTTGAAAAATTAAATCTATATTTCATTGTAAGGCATGAGGAAGCAGAGGAAGCAGATATTGATAAACATGTAGTCTTGCCTTGTCCTTGTGGAATATTTGAACTTTTTTTTCAATTATTTCAATTTGACTGGTATTAGAGGAAGCAAAAGTGGCAGGAGGTTTAAGTTGTAGGTTAGGAGTGGCAGTGAATGGTCAGATGGACGTTACTAGTGGGTAGATGGTGGGAGGAGAGAAGAAATACCTGTGTTTCTGCTGCAATATGATATAGTTCCAGAGTTAAAACCTGAGAAACATTTAAAATAATCATGCATTAGGTTGTTCAGTAGATTTTTTTATAGTTCAAATCTACACTCTTTTAAGTATATAAATGGTTTCCAACAAAGTGTAATCAAGTGAAAAGAGAAGTTATATTATGCTTGTTACAAGTTTCAGTAACTCATGCTTGTTTGATAATTGTAGTTAGTCCTTACAGAAATGCAAAAAGCTTTACTTATTTAAAAATAAATAAAAAATATGTATTAATCATGGACAGATTGTCTAGATAAGCATTGTATCTGATGCATATCCAATTCATTAGTCATATGTTGTTGGCAGCACTAAAATATTGTTAAGGGTATGGTTTTGTCAGCAGAGATTGGGAGACTGATCAAGACAATGGTTAAAATAGATGGCGAACAGCAAAGAAATGCCCCAGGGGAAAACCTGTTTTAATTAGTTAAGACTCTCGAGAGGATGCTCACATTTCAGCAGGACAAGTATATGAAGTACATAGCTAATTAAAAAATGATGTCCTTAAGTGGCACAGACATGACAAATTAAAAAAAAAATGCATGATAAGACATTAAGACCTCATCGGTGAACTCATCATATGCATCTGGTCCCATAGAAATTGGAAGTATTGTCAAACTATCACTACCCAACATCATTCAGAAGCACTCAAATATTGAGTGGTATAACTGTGCACAAACAAGATCTCAAACTCCTAGTTCTTTAATTTGACGTGTCGTTGTTGTATTGTGCTGCTGTTATTTATGGGTTGTATGTTGTATTTGTGTTTATGTGGGCTGTATATGTATATGTTCATGAGTAGTTTGTGGTGTAGTGTATGATACCCATGAATGTGGGCTGTGTGGAATTGTGTGTCTGGATGATATGTCACATTGTGTGTTTGATGGTATGTGTATGTGTGGGGCTTTATGGTATTGCATGTGAGAACAGATAGATAATGGATCAGCGCTAAATAATCTAATAGAGGCTAAGAGCGAATGAGAAAGCAGCAACCTATAATTATGAGGTTCCCTCACGTACCTTCAAAAGAAATAGACAAACAAAAAAATGGTATATAGGTTGCACTATAGGGACATGAGAATAGTAAGTAAAATAAATATATATATTTAAACAGAATAAATAAATAAAATAATAGTCCCAATACTAGAATGTCTTTAATTACACCTGTAAAAGTGCTTGAATATGGAATGAGTCCAATGAGTAGCTGGATCTTCTGATGCTGAAGGTATCTCAGTTCAAATGTAGATATGTAGATATGTAAAAGAGACAAAAATACTCCAGTAGTGCAGATTGCAAATCGACAAGTTGAGAGATAAAAAACAAACGGCAGATAATCCACTCACCTATTCATGAGCATGGACTAGCTCACGTTTTCATAGCATTCAGTGGCGTCAATCCCCCACTGGTAGGATATAGGTGGTGAAATTATGACGAGGTCCTCGGTATATAGAGAGATAAGAAAACGATATAGTGCTCACTGAATTAATGGAAAGGTAAATAGATAAAAGCGATAGAATACTCACATATATATGAGCAGAATATGCTGCTCAATATAATAGCATAGGTGGTATTATCCCCACCTAGGATTCTTGGGCAGGTGCGTGCTTCGATGTAACAGGTAACCAGGTATAAAATGAAAGGTAAAATAATAAAAGGTATATAAAGGCTACTAAAAGGGCCAATATTCCTTTATTAATAGTAACAACATAAATATATATGTCAGATATAAAAAAAACTGCCAAAACGTGTTTCGCCTCACAGGGCTTTATCAACTGGCAATAAAAAATAAACAAACTGGTACATAGATGCTTATATAAACTCTTTGAGCGTATGTGGATTCAAATTTTGACTCCAAAATGACGTCATCATTAGAATACAAAAAAGACAAAAAAGAATACAGATCTTGAAAACATTAATAACATAGTGTTTTAGGGATAATCCAAACTGATTGATATAATTCTTAATTGAAAACGAGCATAATATAAAGTAAAACATTAAGATTAATAAAATTACGTGATCGCGACCTTCTGCGATCACGTGGTATGACTTGGGGAACTTTGGGAAATGTATGCTGAGCCAGAGATCGGCGTAAACACACATGCCCCTCTCATGGCATCAGCATACAGGGCAGGGAATGCATGCCGAATAAGATATGTAAAATCACGTGATCGTGACCTTCCGCGATCACGTGGTATAACTTGGGGAACTGTGGGAAATGTATGCCAAGCCAGAGATCGGCGTAAACACACACGCCCCTCTCATGGCATCAGCATACAGGGCGGGGAATGCATGCCGAACTCAGGGGACTGGCGTGAATATAATAGGTGAGTGGATTATCTGTCGTTTGTTTTTTATCTCTCAACTTGTCGATTTGCAATCTGCACTATTGGAGTATTTTTGTCTCTTTTACATATCTACATATCTACATTTGAACTGAGATACCTTCAGCATCAGAAGATCCAACTACTCATTGGACTCATTCCATATTCAAGCACTTTTACAGGTGTAATTAAAGACATTCTAGTATTGGCACTATTTTATTTATTTATTCTGTTTATATACATATATATTTATTTTACTTATTATTCTCATGTCCCTATAGTGCAACCTATATACCATTTTTTTTTATATATTTCATGTGAGAGGCTGCTTTTGAGGTTGTGTGCATGTATGTGGAAAGTCAGTGGTATTGTATTTTTGGGGACTGTGAGTGTGTTTGTTTGTGGGATGTTAATATTATTTGTATGAGGGGGAGGCGTCTTCTGCAGCTCTGTATATCTATAGGAATGTGGGTAACTTCCCTGGGGTCCAGTGGGAATTGGGCTGGCCAAGTACAGGTCAAGCGCGGGAGCTGTGATAGCTGTTGCAGGCTGTTCTACTCCAGTGCGGATTCACGTTCACATGTGTGGTGAGGAAGTGATCTGAGATCACTTCCTCTAAGTGCTGCAATGTGTAAATTGAGGATTTTCCCTCACCAACTGCAATCACTGATCGGGTTGCACTAGCAGATATCTGAAGTTCCACTTGGACTCCTGCTAGCCTAGAGCCTATCAAGGCTCTGGCAGCATTGAGTGTCATGCAAAAGCACCTCAAGTGCCTTACATGGCACACGTGCCAAAGGTTCCTGACCCCTGATTTAGAGCAAAGATGTAAATCAAAACACACCAGAAGTAGGCTTAAACAATGTTTTTTTTTAACTTCCCTAAAGTAACACACCTAACAATAATACATAATTAACAGCTGATAATTAACAGACTACGTATTGCAAAAAAATAGATCTATACCTTTGAATTTTTAATTTGTCAGTGAAATCCACTTTTAAAAGAATACTATAATGTTATGAATACACAGTTGTATTCCTAACACTATAGTGATCTGCTCAATGTCTGGGTGTCTGGGCTTCTCTTGGATGAAGAAAAAAAGTTTACTAACTCACTCACCCCATGCTCTTCTCTCCCCCAGCTTACTTTGCTGAGATCATCAACAAAACTAAGATTCTTCAGAAAAACATTGGGAGGCCAGTGCGCATGTGCTGCAAAACACCACACTGCAATATTCAATTTGTCTCTATTAAGCCATCTGATTGAAATAGTCTGGGTTTACTTGACTATTTAGTCAAAAACGCCCCTAGTGGCCACTAGAGGCATTTAAACCCTTCAATGTAAACACAATGGCATCTCCAGGATTCATACTTGAGGGGGCACTTAAGAGGCCAGGGACAAAAGTAGGGGGGCAGTTATTAATTGTGTATATATGTGTGTGTGTGTTTGTGTATATGTATATATATAGATAAATATATATATATATATATATATATACACATATATACACACACACATCTATATATACACACACATACACAGGGCTTGACAAATTCCAGGCGCCAGGGCCTTTTGCTAAGTTGCACAAGAAACATTAAAGTCAGCCGCCGCGGGGAGCATGGATGCAGTGCACGAAAGAGCAATAACCTTCCTGCAGTTCCTCTCTTCTCCCATGCGCGCTGTTTGATGACATGACGCCAATTCGGCCCTGGCATTACTACAGAGAGCGTGCATGGGGAGCAGAGAGAAACTGCAGGAAGATTGAGAGGAGACACACTGGACGCCACTCAGCTCTCCCAAAGGTAGGGAGGCTGTTCAAGAACTCGACCCATACACACACACACACACACACACAGAGACTGACCCATACACAGACTGCTCCGCCACACAGACTGACCCATACATTCACAGACTGACCCCCCACACACACACAGACTAACCCATACATACACACACACACACACACACACACACATACACACAGACTGACCACACACACAGACTGACCCACCCTACAGAGACTGACCCATACACACACACACACACACAGAAACTGACCATACACACACACAGACTGTTCCCCCACACACAGACTGTACCATAAACACACATACTGACCCCCCCCCACACACATAGACTGTCCCATACACACACACACACACACACACACAGACTGACTCCCCCACACTCAGACTGACCCATATCCCTAACTGTACAACATGCTACTATAGAGCCATATAGGCTCTATGTATGTAAGTACCCACTTGGCAGCCTGATTTTTTATATATCCTTCACAGGACAGAATACATATTCCCTGTAGGGGTGGGTCACTTGTACAGACTCGGAAGCTATTCATACTAGAGCTAGATTTTTAGCTCTATGTTTGTGAGTTTTTATGATTCTTATTTTTAGATGAATTCTGTATTTGTATAATCTGCACTATGCTGTATTATTTATATTTATAGGTCTCTATTCCATCTGATACATTACCTATATGATAATAAGGTTAAATTTTTCACTATTCCAAAGGCGATTATTTAATTATTATAGTTTTTATTTTTTTTATAGGCGCTGCATTCTTTAGTTTATTGTCATTTATCTGTGTTATTTGGAAAAGTTACACAAATGTTCAGGTGCTATTAAATATACTGTGTTCTGACAATATTTCATTTAAACTGCATCTAATCTGTATATTAGCGCTAATACCTATTCACCCTCTTTGTCCATATACACACAGACTGAACCCCCCACACACAGACTGTCCCCCACAGACACACAGACTGAGCCCCCCCATACACACAAACTGACCCACTCCACACAGACTGACCCATACACAGCGCTGTATATTCTGCAAGGCTAACAAGGTATTACTTGTTATTCCATTTGAAAAAGTCTCTGACGAAACGCGTTATGGATATTTAAATTATTGTGTTCTTTTTATATATTAAAGTATTTTTGGTTATTTGTTTGTGCCAATAATCTTTTTTATAGACACATAATTTTTCTTTTTTTACCCTGGCCTTTTAATTATTTTATTCCCTTTTATATTGGTTTTATAAAAACCTTGAGAATCCCTGGAAGTTTCCTGCACTTAAAGAAATCCTAGGTGGGGATCAATCCACCCAAGCTGTCATCACGGAGCAGGAAATCTGCTCTTGCTTTGTAAGTACATTCTTTTATTATTTTATCCATATTGCTATACAGTGAGCACTATTGGCTGTTTCTTTTATTCCGAGAATTGGACACCTATCACAGAGAGGAACCCATTTAAATCCCACAAGCGGGGATCAAACCGCTGTATGCGCCTTACCCCAGAGCTAGGACAGTAGCTCTGGTAAATGTGAGTTCTATACTATTATTTTTTCACGTCCACATCAGAATTTTATATACTACACTATTGGTCGCCCTTCTCTCTCCTTTTTTTTTCTCTTTCATATAAGTGGAACCGCTACATTAAGAGAAGACGTCACTACAAAGACCATTTGTAAGGATAAAACATTGGGACTTTTCTTTTCCTTTACATTGGACTTCATTTTTATCTGTGTGCGCAGCCTTTTTTTATTATTTCTATTTATCCAGCTCTAAAGGGTCTGAGGGATCCCCTTTTAAAGGTTGCTGCCTATAAGTTATCTAGCGCTGTCTCATTTCTATTTTTGTTACTATTTGCCTTGGGCGACACTTTCCAGAGGGCAGCAAAACATGCAGCCCCCAAATGCCCAGACAAATACCTTGTTAAGTGGGCCCAAGAGCTGGCCGACTGGCCACCTTTGAGCCCCCCAAGGCAGACGGCCAGTTCTGTCCCAGGCGGTCGGGCATGCAAAGCTGGCAGTGAGGTGTGTGTCTGAGTGATTGTGTGTATGTCTGTCAATGTGTGTATGTTAGTGAATGTGGGTGAGTGTGTGTCTGAGTGATTATGTGTGTATGTCAGTGAGTGTATCTGTCAGTGAGTGTGTGTGTCTGTCCGTGTGTCTGTGAGTGAGTGATTGTGTGTGTGTGTGTCTGTCAGATTGTGGCAAATTAGTGAGTGTGTGTGACTGTCAGTGAGTGTGTGTGCCCATGTGTGTCCTTCAGTCAAAGTGTGTGTTAATCTTTAACAAGAAGAGGTGTGGTCTTGACAGGAAGGGGTGGTGCAAATGTAAATTAGGGGGTGCCCAAGTTCCGTCATGCTAGTGTTGTTAGTGAATGTGGTTGAATGTGTGTCTGAGTGATTATGTGTGTATGTCAGTGAGTGTATCTGTCAGTGAGTGTGTGTGTCTGTCCGTGTGTCTGTGAGTGAGTGATTGCGTGTGTGTGTGTGTCTGTCAGATTGTGGCAAATCAGTGAGTGTGTGTGACTGTCAGTGAGTGTGTGTGTCCATGTGTGTCCTTCAGTCAAAGTGTGGTAACAAGAAGAGGTGTGGTCTTGACAGAAAGGGGTGGTGCAAATGTAAATTAGGGGGTGCCTGAGTTCCGTCATGCCTAGGGCAGCACAGATCCAAAATACACCACTGCCCATACACACAAATTAACCCCCCAATACACAGACTGAACCCCCACCCCCACACACAGATTGATCCCTACACACACAAACTGAACCCCCCCACACCCATACACACACAGACTGACCCACCCCACACACACAGAGTGATTCACCCCACACAGACTGATCCCCCCACACACAGACTGACACATACACAGACTGAGCCCCCCACACACAGCCTGACCCATATACACACTGTTGGGCTGTGTATAAGTGTATGAGTGTATGAGAGTATGTATTGTGATGTATGGGCAGTTGGACTGTTGTTGGCTGTGAATGATGCACTTCCTTTCTTTTGGTTCTTTACTTCCTGTTCCTGTTGGCAGTTGGTGGAATGTTCGAGGGATTTGAAATGGCGGCTGCAGAAACCCTGTGTAACAAGGCTGCAATATGAAGATCCTGCTATGTATGTATTAATAAAGTGAGTACTTTGTTATACAGCAATTATTGGCTGATTTGTACAAAACATCACACAAACATGCACACACACGCACACAAACACACAGAGACTCTCCCCCCTCATGGAAACACACAGAGATTGAAACACACACTGACTCACACTTACCAGCAGCTGCCTGGATGCCTCTGTGCAGAGTTGAGCTTCCTCTCTCGGTCTCTCCCCTGCGCTACTCTCTGTGACCCAGGAGGAAGTCCTCCCAGCCCAGTGACACTTTTGGCCGTACGTGCGAAAAGGATGGAACATAGTTCCACAGTGACAGTGCTGCTGCAGCTTGTGAAGGGAGTCTTAGTGCTCCCAACTTCAATTTCAATTGGGGGGCACAAGGAGGGACACTGCATGATGTAGGGGAGGCATGGCCTCCTCTATCCCCCCTAGTGAAACTCCTATGTAAACATTGCTGTTACTGCAAAACAGTAATGTTTTACACTGCAGTGTAAAGAGAGTGATATGGCACCCAGACCACTTCATTGACCCCTTTCCAAGTCCTAAATCTGAATTTTTCTAATTTAAGCTTTTAAGCATTGTTTGTGCTTCTTACATATTTCATATTGTATAATTTACTTAAAATGCTGATTACATACAGCATGTGACCTTGGCAATGATAAGTAATGGAAAGTATGTTGCTTTCTGTCAAAATTTTTATTTTGCTCCAATATCAATAATTTGCACATTTATATCTTTACTGATTAACCGTTTAGGGGTAATCATTCTGTTACTGACATGTGCAATGTCAATCAGCAGTGTCTAAGGCCAGTAAGGTATTGTCATGCATGAAAAAGGGCATTGATTCTCGGGACGAGAATATCTTTTTGCCTCTTTATAAATCACTGGTAAGACCACATATTGAATATGCTGTGCAATTTTGGGCACGTGTTCTAAAGAAGGATATTATGGCACTAGAAAAAGTGCAGAGGCGGGCTACAAAATTAATAAAAGGAATGGAACATATCAGCTTTGAAGAAAGGTTAAAAAATTTAAACCTATTTAGTTTAGAAAAATGTCACCAGAGAGAGGATATGATAACATTATACAAATATATTTAGGGCCAATACAAACCATTGTGTGGAAATCTATTCACAAACCGGACTTTACATAGGACACGAGGTCATGTGTTTAGACTGTAAGAAAGAAGATTTCGTCTAAGGCAAAGGAAAGGTTTTTTTACTGTAAGAACAATAAGGATGTGGAATTCTCTGCCTGAAAAAGTGGTTTTATCAGAGTCCATACAGATGTTCAAACAGCTACTAGATGCATACTTGCAAAAACAGAATATTCAAGGATATAATCTTTCAATGTAAGGTAATAACTGCTTGATCCAAGGATAAATCTGACTACCATTCTGGGGTCAAGAAGGAATTTTTTTCCTAGCTTGTTGCAAAATTGGAAGTGCTTCGAACTGGGATTTTTTGCCTTCTTTTGGATCAACAGCAAAAAACAAATGTGAGGAAGACTGAACTTGATGGACGCAAGTCTCTTTTCAGCTAGGTAACTATGTAACTACTCCCAGAAGTCTTGTATTCTGCATCTCCTGCAATTTAGATTTTAATGAAAAACAGAAAAGGTACTTTTTTCCAATTGTGATTTTATTGAGGTTTACCCCCTCCCTACCAAAAAAAAAATACAGTTATATAATGCATTGTATTATAGATATTTACATTATTGTATTGAAGATATTTTACAGTATACAAAAAACACAAAGGATATTTTAAACCAATTCTTCAAAAATGGCTCATAAATTATGTTTCTGCCATTCAGATCAGTCAGCAAAATATTAATAATAGTGAACATCTGATAAGTAGTGATGTCGCGAACGGTTCGCCGCGGTTCGCCATGAACCGTTTGCGGCGAACTCCAGTCAGCTGACACATCCCTGCCAATCTCCGGCAGACCCTCCCTCCCAGACCCTGCCACCTCCTGGACATCATCCATGTTGAAGCTGCCTTCAACATGGATGCTGTCCAGGAAGTAGGAGGGTCTGGGAGGGAGGGTCTGCCGGAGATTGGCAGGGATGTGTCAGCTGACCGGAGTTCGCCACGAACGGTTCACGGCAAGTTCGCAAACGGTTCGCGACATCACTACTGATAAGGTGTAATCAACTAAATACTAATTATTCAATTATTGAGGATTTTTTCAATCATGAAAATAAAATAATGGTGGGCAAATGGAAAATACTTCTCAACTACACATAGTAGACACAAACAAATGCTGCACACGTTTATATATATTGGCCAAATTTATGTGTGTCAGTATTATACAAACGTTGATCCTTTGGCTAGACTCTCCTCTTGACAAATTACTGCAAGCAAATTATTGTTCTGCATTTGTTTAAAAATACATAGGGATTAAGGAGAGAGTGCAGGTAACATGTTTTTCTTTGGTTTTTACTACATATTGGGGCTGAAGTGTTCTGTAGTCATTGCTGCCGCCTAGTGATGGGAGTGAGCACAGGACTTATCTTTCTGTATTTGTATCAATTTTTTGTATCACTCAGCCTTGTTACAATGCAGCCGCCCATCCCATGTGTTCCCTATTAAGGGTTAATAATATATAGGGGTGTATATAAAAAATACTCCCTTCTGTCTCATTAGAGATCTTTGCCAGAGGCTCAAGGAGGCAGGGTGAATGGTTAGAGTTAGGACCCACCTGGGGGGGTCTGCCTTGACGTTGGCAGGTGGGCTTATCCTCTCATGGCCATTGGAGGTAACTAAAAAAAACTCCATTTGTTTAAAAATGCATAGGGATTAAGGAGAGAGCGCAGGTAACTTGTTTTTCTTTGGTTTTTAAATTATTGTTCTATCTGTTTTTTTGTTTAGTTTTTTTTACTAAATAAATCACAAAAACACATAAACAATGCATTTATATAAACAGGGCTGATATTTTTGGGGAATAAAAATATCTAAAACCATCTTGCAAAATCTGCATTTCTCTTTTCTTTTCTGTCTTTCCAAGCCCTTCCTTTCTTCCCAGCCAAGACTTTCTATGACTGCCCAATCACAGACATCAAAATGCAGCTCAATCAAAAGTATTTTCAAAGCTCTGGGCCATTGTTCTTGAGTTGTCTCTAGTTGCTGGAAGTTACAGGACTGGTTGTTTGCTTGGAAGCCAGGGGTTGTCACAAGGTTACTTTATGAAAATGCTAAGAATTAAATGCTAAATGAAATTAAATTCTAAAAATGATTTCTATTGAAATCTGCACTTTTGTAAATGAAAAAAAGAGGACATACTCTACATATAAAGCTTTTCACCAAGCTAAGTGTAACCTTAAAGGCACACTATAGGGTCAGAAACACAAGCATTTATTCCTGACCCTATAGTGTTAAAAACACCACCCAGCCCCCTTGGTCCTCCTTCTGCCCCTAAATATAGTAACAGCTTACCTTTTATTCCACTCTGCTGTTGCTGGCTCTGCCCCGATCTGCCTGCTAGGCTGACATTATCAAAAGTGATTGTCTCAGCCAATCACAAAGGAAAGCATTGGATTGGATAAGAATGTCACGGAGGCAGATCAGGGCAAAGCCAGTACAAGTCAAACACAGCTCTGGCCAATCAGCATCTCCTCATAGAGATGCATTGAATCAATGCATCTCTATCAGGAAAGTTCAGTGTCTCCATGCAGAGGGTGGAGACACTGAATAGCAGTGCTGCACACTGTACAGCACTGCCCCAAGAAGCACCTCTAGTAGCCACCTGAGGAGTGGCTAGTGGAGGTACTCCTCGACTATAATGTAAACACTGCAAACAGCATGAAGGGCATGATTATAATCACCAGAACAAATACAATAAGCTGTAGTTGTTCTGGTGACTATAGTGCCCCTTTAAGTGATCATTTAGCATTAAGAGCGCATGCTAAGCACTTAACAGGATACACATTTTCTTTGGTATATTTTTGGTTATGTGTATTTTTTCATGTGCGTATATATTCTATGATTAAAAACTTGATGCAAACTGAAAAAAAGACATAAAATAAAAATAATTATTGTAGTGCGGGAGCTTTGGTTTTAACTCTAAAAATCGAAGAGGGTTATAAAGATCAATTCAAGAGGTCTTCCTTTCACTTTTTATTTTTTTATTTATTTTTGTTAAGACAGATGAAGTTGTTTTCCATCATGCTATACTTAGTGTTTTTTGCACATGTATGTACATGGGTAGGCTATTCAAGCAGCTGTCTTGAATCAGATCCATCAACTTCATTGACTGAGGCAGTTGAACATCATTCCTTATTATCTCAAATTGTCAGTCACTGGCTCTGGTTTTAACTGACAAAATTCATGACAGCGGACGTTCAATAATAACCGTACTTAAATATAATATCAACCTCAATGTAAATTGTTGTTTTCTTAATTACAGGAAAGAATAACACTTATTTTTGAGGGCATTGTTAATGTTATGTCCATGTTAACCAGGATAAACATATATTGATAATAAATCCAGTCTACCAAGTGCATCATTGGATGTTATCACTGATTTAGCAAAACTGAAGAACGCTTTGCTAGAATATATATAACCCAACACTAAGACAATTAAATTTTTCTCTTAATTTTTTAATTAAGTAATTTTTTTTTAAATTTGACAATTTTTATTTTTTGTTTTCTTCAACTTCAGTTGTGGGGTTGGGAGGGGGTACAGAAGAAAAAAGGGGGAGGGGAAGGGAAAGCAGCAGTGAAGATCAATACGTACAAGTTTCAGGTCTGTAACATTTTGATGCGTACAATTTGTTGGTAATTCACATTTTATATACATTAACGGTTGTTTCAAAGCGTGACCTATGATCATGCACTACCCGGTGCCCGCATTCTTTCTCGTATTCCGAATGTCGGGTATAGGGGTGTGTGTCTTGAAGTGACATTGGTGAGTAAGTATTTTTAAGTGACAAAAGAAAACAAATGATCAAAATTTTAATTTAAAATATACAAAGTTTTCCTGTCCCAAATAAATGCATATGTCATGTCCGAGCAAAGCAGATAATAGGCAGTTATTAATAATAACACAGAAATGCAGAGCAGGCACACACATGCTGCCATGACATTGTCACTTACACGCCAGTCAGACATGCAGCAGCAGGAGCTGCTCAACTAATTATTTTAATCTGGAATGGTGTGATATACACCTGTGTCATTCTAGGAAATGAGTCATAGCCAACTAGTCAGATCCTACACATCTTATTGTAGAAGCATGTTGTCACTTGAGAAGTGCAAATATGACATCTGTAACATTCTCACATTTAGATAAATTTGTCTGTGAAATTGGCAGTTGTAACAACCTGATACTTGCAGGCTCAATTAATCTGTTTATTTAATGGCATGAAACATTGTGGTCTTTTGTCAGTTGTTACATATTCATCTCATCTCAAAATATAATAACAATAAATATAACTCATATTTAAAATTTACTATTGCAGCAAGTTCACCAGAAAATATCTGAAACCTAACACCCAATTCTATCTTCCCAGTAGAGGATTTTAGAATATGTAGTGGTTTTGTTCATGAAAATGCATGAATGTACCAAATTAACAATTTAACGGAAGCTACAGTGAAATTATGTCTCGTCGGATAGCTTGATCTGTGTTTTTTCATGACCAGCACTAGAGCATATAAATAGCTTTAGTACGATTTTTCCCATAGAAATCTAAAAGGAAGCCAGTCAAATCATATGGTATGTATGGTATATAACACAACACACATAAGTTACATATAAGTGCTTGTATGCATTACTATAATATATTATTCATTCAATTTGACCA
Organism: Pelobates cultripes; assembly: GCA_933207985.1. Taxonomy (NCBI): domain Eukaryota; kingdom Metazoa; phylum Chordata; class Amphibia; order Anura; family Pelobatidae; genus Pelobates; species Pelobates cultripes. The sequence goes on along the minus strand of OW240915.1, from coordinate 134,971,650 downwards.
GGGTGTAGGCTTCTACAAGAATAAAAGTTTTCAAATCGACTTTTCAACACTATGAATATTCAAAGGAAAAGTGACGTTTTTCAAAATGATAAATAACTTCATAAATATAATATACAATAACGCACTTTCTAACTCTTATTAGAAATCACCCTTCCCTCTCACCCCAACATTAGGCAGCCATCAACCATCTCACTCCTACCCATTTTCTCACACTTCCTCTCAGACCACTAGTAGGCATCAAGCCCTCACTTTCTCATCAGCATTAGGAAACTATTTTTTTCTTTCCTACAACCATTAGACATTCATCAATCTCCCTCTATGAAAATGCCACCATTGTTTATCACCTTCCCCATTATTAGTCAACACCCCTCCCTTTTCAACTACCATCATGCATCGCCCTCACCCATTTCCACTACTATTAGGAATCTCCCGCTCATTCTCCCTCTCCTATTATCAAAACAAGTATCTTCCTTCCTTTCCCACCAACTAGATACCAAAAACTTCTCTCCTACCAACACCATAAAGCAACCTATACCTTCTCTCAACACCCAAATCCCCCATCAGCTTATCTCACCAATAATAGGTATCAAATTCTCCCTTTCTCACCCCAGTTAGACAGCCAATTAATCTTCACTGATCACCATTCATTGCTCTCCTTCCACCACTAGGCATCATAACCCTTCCCCTTTCCCATCATAATTACACATCACCACCTCCACTACTCACCCCCTCTAACAGGAACAGGCAGTGACTGATCCTGATTTGTTCCACTACATGGTTTGTCCCTTTTTTACAAGGACAGCTGGTGCATTTTAGGCAGGCATTGCCTGTCCTCGTCCATCTATTTGATCTTTATCTGTCATGTCAGGTTCACTTTAACTTGAGGTGACATCAAAATAAAACATAGTATATACGGGCAACTACACGATGAAATGTGACTCAGATAAAAGGTAGGTCTGAGAAAAATATAATATAAGAACTCAAAACATTCTATTTTTTTACATGTCACAAGGGTGACAAGAAACTCTCAACCAATAGATGCTTCTGTGACACACAATGTCCCTGTGGATAGCTGTGGTTCTGTCACAACACCTTTGCAAAAGTTTGCTGTCAGGCAAAATAAGAATTTACCTTGTAATTGTTGTATCACTACACAAGTAGACCTCCTCCTTTTTTTGTTCTCATACAAATTCTTGTAACTGGATTAGATGTCATATTGCTTCACCTTCTGTGCACAATATGTTGCACATAATTAATTTCACATAGTCACCCTGCCAATTAAATCAACAAGAGCCCTGGAAAAGGAGGTAATGTGCATGCCTCTTTTCTATGGTCGGGCCCAGACATCCCAGTGCAAACTGAACGGGTGATATAAAAATCATTCCAAGGAGTAAACTGAGCACTTGAGATACCCAATTATACCTTTTACTCTCAACAGCTTTTCAAGTTATAAATTATCACTAATTAGTGATTCAATTTGAACTATACAGGGCAAATGAGTTTGCAGTACTGTAATCATTAAATAAATAAATAAAACAGACGCAAACATTTTTATCTGTTATGACTTAACGGTAAATGTTTAATTTATTTTCTAAAGAAAAATGTAACCCCCTTCCACCAGAAAATAAACAAAATATGACAGTACTCATTATCACAGCTAATAGCATTTTTATTGTATTGTATAGTTAGGTTGCCAAGTAGGGTGATAACATATACCCCTATAAATTAGATTCAACTGAACAAAGGTTTCAACACAAGTAACAATCCAAAAATCATGGGAATAATGTATAGATGTTAAGTACAGAGTTAGACTGCAAAGTGTTGAATCAACTTAAATGCTAATGCAATAGCAGATGGCTTAAGCAAACCCCATGTATAAACTGTATTCCACCTTGTGGGTTAACAGAATGAATTTTACCTTGATTGAGTATTTGTTAATTAACAATAACAGTGTAAGCAAGTTCATTAACAAGTAGCAAACTCATTAACATAATTGCACCAGCGTTACTATTCAAGCATTGAAACAAAGTCATATAATACTTTCTTTTGATTGGGGCCTTTTCTTCCTTTTAGTACATAATCTATGTATTAAAAGAGAAATTGAAGTACAAGTAAGGATATGTACACAATATAGAGTTGTAATTGTTTCTTCAAGATAAACACAATACAACTTCCCTTCCATTTTTCTCTACTGGTTTTGGAACTTTTAATTCCTAGCCTTTTAAATTTGTAACACACGAATATAATTGACCCTGCCGTCCTTTCTTCATGCTGTAGATTATCTATCTATCTATCTATCTATCTATCTATCTATCTATCTATCTATCTATCTATCTGTCTGTCTATCTATCTATCTATCTATCTATTTATAACATGACAGGAGGCTTCATATTTGCTTAAGTCTCTCTTTACTAGAACTCCATAGCAGCACATTAACGTAGAGAGAAACAACCAGAAAAAAGAAAGGAACAATAAAAGTCCCCTCCCAACCAACTACTTCCTCTTTCTTTGTTGCTCCACATCAACTACAGGACAGAGTACCACTGCCTCCTATTCCATATGGGTGGCTGTGGGATATTATTTCTTAATTGATTGGTGTAATTTATACATATACTGTTGCTTTACGATATTAGTTGTATTCTATTATTAGCTTTGGCTGGACTTCTTTTCCATCTTTTATTTGGGAACAGGGGAGTTGTTTTATTTCTCCCCTCTGTCCTTCTCCAGTCCTCCTGTCTGTCTAGGTTTGCCTTGGGTAGTTTCCTTCTACCCTCATGCGGTCACAGGGGAGCTGTTCTGTGAACCACCTCCCGTCCTCTCGACCACCAGGGCCGAGAAGAATGTCTCCGTGGGCCCCACATGTAAGCTCCCGCTCGCAGACATCGCTCCGCCGAGCGGGAGCTGTCTCCTCCAACCCTCTCTCGCTCCCTCCATGCACCCCAAGCTGCAAGACTCCGTTGGGATCGCGGCCTGCGGGTGGCGTGGGCAAAGAGGAGAGGGCGGACCGGCCACGTGGGAGCAATGGCTCCTGGACTCTTTTTCTCTTCTCCCCTCTTCAAGGACCCCTCCATCTGGTTACCTGGGGTGATTGGTTCCCAGCATTAGGGGCATGCGGTGGTCTTTCTCTTTTGGCATATTTGGGTACACACTTTTAAGTGGGATTGCATGGTTGGTACATATAGTGCTTATCTGATTTCTAAGTGGGAGGCCCATCTAGGGGGTTAACAGTTTCCCCTAATGCTCGGGCCTTCCCTTGCCTGCCAGTTTTCCATTTTTGTATCATATTTCCAATATTGTTAAATACATTTTTTTCATCCCTGCTGCCCAACGCTGGGGTCTGACCTACCCTGAACTGGGCCCACTATTGGCCTGCCTTGCCTGTGCCCACTACTGGCCTGCTGTGTCTGTACCCACTATTGGCCTGCTGTGTCTGCACTCACTATTGGCCTGCTTGGTCTGCGCCCACTGATTGGCCTGCTTTGTCTGTGCCCCACTGATTGGCCTGCCTTGTCTGTGCCCTCTTGATTGGCCTGCTTTGTCTGTGCCCCTTGATTTGCCGTGCGCTGTCTGTGTGATTACCCCTGGACGCCTGGCCTGGCTATTACATACTCACGCTTGTGCCTTGAATGCACTGTCCAGCCTGCCTCTGCCACTGCATTGGGGTGCTGTCCTGGTTATTCTTCTGGTGACACTTGTCCTTTGTGCCTCCTAGGTGTCACATTACCTACGACTCCCCAATTATGGAGCCCATTACACATGAGCAGAACTTACAGGCGATGATCAATGTGGCAGTGTGGAAAAAGCCCTGGCTAGGGCCTTCTCACAAACACAGTAAGAATGGGGCTCTAGAGGGACCCCTCACACTGCAGACGACTCGGCTGAGTCAGACTCTCCAAGCAGAGATCAGGCAAGAGCACACAAGCGCTATTGGAAGGGTAAAGGCCCTGAACCACGCCCCTGGAAGGGTAAGGCTTCGGCGAAGCGACAAGGGCCGGTTCTCTCGGAGTCGCCTACCCGGCGCAGACTCCTTTTGGACAAAAGAGAGGAGGTCACCATGCCCCTCCCCACTCATGGCCGTCCTGGACAAATGGCGGGCGAACCAGTCGCCCTCATATGAGGAGGACGGTTGGGGCGAAGACAATGTGGACGATCCCATGTGGCCCTGTGATTCTGGGGAAGCTTCCAAACTAAGAGCGACAACTGCCTTACTGGATGACGATGTCTTCCTGGATGCTATGGGTGAACCCCTTTACGACCCTCGGTGAGATTTTATGGACATTGTTCTGTCTGTAGTTGATTATGGGGACTTCATGTTTTCACAGTACATTTCATTCACTAACCGGATTTCGACTCTGTTTATCTCATTTCAGTTTAATGGTTCGTCTACAGAACCACATTCAAGGCCTTCTTCTGGATAAAGTTTAATGGTTCTTCTTCTGGATGAAGGTCATCAGTTGGCTTCATTTGAATTCTACTGCTACTGCTATATGGATATGTTTGTTTCTGTTCTTTGTTTTTGTCACAGCTTGAAAGAGGAAGTAGTTGGTTGGGAGGGGACTTTTATTGTTTCTTACTTTTTTCTAATTAGTTGTTCCTCTCTATGTTAATGTGCTGCTGTGGAGTTCTAGTAAAGAGAGACTAAGGCAAATATGAAGCCTCCTGTCATTAATAAAATTAAGATTATAGTTACACAAAAGCTAGTATAATCTACAATTAACCACACTTCTTATGCTGGGTGGTAGATACTTGCCTCTGAAATACAATCAAATGGGCTTCCCAGAAAAAGAAAATGTATCTTTAAAAATCATTTCCTTTAATGTGTCTTCAAGAAAAAAAAATATTTTTTTTAAAATCCAAAATAGAATCTCATCTCTTATATGAAAAAATAATGTGTTCGAAGAAAATCTGATCTGTTCTTGAACATTATTTCTTAAAACATATGCTGATTGAGTACAATTGCACAGGGGTAAGTGATTTTTTAACTTATGTACCTATAAATACTGTTTTTTTTTACATTGAATTGTTATAACTTTTCCTGAGGAAAGCCCCAAACTGGGAATGAAACATCGATATCACTGTACAGCATTACAATTACTTCTATGTTAGGGAATAAAAAATACTAGACAACTACACCATGAATGCAAATATATTCATGTTTAATTTTATAAATAAATAAATAAATATATATATATATATATATATATATATATATATATATATATATATATATATATATGCCAAAATACCAGAGTAGGGTCAACTCAGCCCTTCATCCTTCCGAGGTAAATAAAATGAGTTCCATCAATTGGGTAGTAATAATAACATCTATTACTATTCAGCTGCCGATTTGGTTAATTCTGAGAGCATGCGCTGAAAAGAACTTTGAGTTCCACTGGAAAAAAGGAGCTATATATATACTAGTTATTGTTATAAATAAAATAATATGTGAAGATTCTTTATTGCAAATGGAGTGTACAGTAAGCTTTTGTTTGTCAATCAGTCTATCTTAGAAGCAAAACAAGGAGCTTCCTTTTCAAGTATCAAATACTTTGGTCTTAGTAAATAAAGATATTGTCCATTAACTTGTAGATAGCTCCTGGTGAATCTTCTTCCCCTTCCCCCAATTAAATGAGAGTGGGCTATGTTCTGATTTGACTCAACCTTTTGACGTAGCTGTTTAGGAGTACTTTAAGTGCAAACTTTTGTCGCCATCGTCATTCTGAAAGTTCCTGCAAAGTTTGTGATTATGACTCACTGAAAAGGCCTATGTTTCAGAAAAGCAAAAGTAAAATATTTTGAAGGAAAAAGACTCAAATTTGTTAAATACTTTATTATTTTAATTGCTTTTAATGATTTAATTTGTTTTAATAAATAGTCGTAATTTAAATAACATCCTGCTCATGAGGTGATCATGGTGAAAGATGATTATCACCTTTCAAGACATGCAGCCAAATGAGTTTACAGTTTTCAGTTTGTATATCTATAATCAGCATATTAAAATACTGCACTATTATTTTGTTGTACTTGTAGTTATGGTACATAACTTGCTCTTAAACTAAGAGCAAAGTTATTAACTTCTTTATTTTACATTTTGGTACTATATTATTTATTGTTTGGAGGACAGATATATTTTTCTTATAGCAACTTTATATATTTTGAAATAAATAGGAGAACTGGGACTGGGTATGACATTTCCAACATTTCATGGATGAGGGAAACAGGAATGTGCAACAGGAAAGACAAGTAGGCCTAGCAAGCATGATAGAAATATTGGTAATAAATGTGATCTCTATAGTGGATGCATGAAATGGTTACCTAATGACTGAATACATTACTGAAAGGGTTTATTTTACTATTATAGGGATGTGCTATGCATGAAATAACAGGAAAATATTTTTTTTTACATTATATTTCTTCCTTTGAAGCCAAACCTCCAGCTGTGTCCCCCTGGCCAGTTGTGAATTTTGCACCCAAAGCTAATTCATGTGTACTTTTCACTCAGACTTACTGATTACATGCCTATTGGTGCCCTGTTACTATACAGGTCTTAGACCTTTTTATATGCTAATCAACAATTAGCAGTAAGGAGTCAGGGTCTCAGCAAAGAGTAATAACAAAAAAAAACAATAATAAGCAGGTGAATATGTGTGCCTCCTGTTTATACACATTTACAATGCTGAAGGTATTCCCTGCAAAAGATGTCAGAACATGACCCATGTACCTTAAGATGGGTGAACTGGATAAATCAACTATTCAAAGTCACAAACAGGTGTTCTCATGTGACTTTGGAACAAATAAATAATGACAATTACACATACATAAAACATATTTCTGTACCAGGCATATAGCCACAGATAAGAACATTGCTCTAAGTTCTTTTATATAACTGGTGTTACAATCAGCAAATAAATAATGACAATTACACATACATAAAACATATTTCTGTACCAGGCATATAGCCACAGATATGAACATTGCTCTAAGTTCTTTTATATAACTGGTCTTACAATCAGACAAAAGAGGGGGTTATAATCAACCTAGGATTTCTACAGTCACATCTAATTTCCAGTCTGTACCTCCTTCGGGGCCTGATTGGAAACTCGAGATGTGGCAAGAGGTATGAAGTCCATGGAATGTAAATGAGCCATGTGCTTACTGGGGCCAAAAGCCTGAAGAATAACTGTACTAGCAAAGTGACTGACTAGATTTTCTGTTAATGTCCCCTTTTTATTTTGTAACTGTTTGTTGTTGTAAATAATTTTTTTATCACCTGTTTGTAATGTTTGCACTGTTACAATTTTTGTTCATAATAAATATTGCATTATTAAGTTCTGCCTTTCTCTGGTAAAGAATCAAATAATTGTGATACCTGAAGAGACCTATTTAATAGTATTTTTATGACATTGATATTTTGCTAACCTGTGGTTTGTGGTATTTTAAATCGTGTGTGGTGGGATAGCCTAAGGCAAGGGTAAGTAACCTGATGTTGTGAACTACATCTCTCCTGATGCTTTGACAGCATTATATCTATAAGAGCATTGGAAATGTAGACCAGAACAACTGGGTTGCCTACCCCAGACTAAAGAAATTTAATTTCTAAATTGCCATGGTGGTGGCAGCTCTTGATGCTAGAGGTACATGTGAGCAGTGTTAAGAGTGTTTTTTTTTTCCATCATTACTTATAGTCTAGTGCAGAAAAATAGTGATACCCCCAACATTTTTGCCTTTGATATTTCCCTCTTCTCGCCATTGCTATTTTTTTTACAGTCCATTACCTTTTGGTACATATTCTGCTGGTTTTGTGGTACTACATGTACTAGATTGATTGTTGGGATTGTGTCTGATTTTAACTGTTTGTTTAATTTCTTGTTATGTTGTTGTTTTGTTACATATTTGATTGGTATATCTTTTGTATGACACACGCAACCCATGTATATATAGTGATTGAGTACTTTTTGATAGGCAGTACGCATTGTACACTTATCATGCTTTTCTGAATTCCTTATGGTTATTGTGTATATGCTTAGAGTATTTAATAAAGTTGTTTATTACTTTTATTGGTTCTGCTCCTCATTAATGCATTATTCATATGCTAGAATGACAAACAGAGCAAATGGGAGGGGTATAGGAAAAAAAAAACTGAGGCACCTTTAACACAATCTTTACATACTCTAGTAACATAAACAATTTAGATATGAATAAATAAGAAAAAAACAACAAATAAATATTTTAAGGTCACAAAAAAAACAGGTTTTATAGCATACAGTAGTGATGTGAACGCGTTTAGCTCCCAGTTTCTGTTGGTTTTGTGTTTTTTTTATTCACCTTCTCTTTTTTTATGCTGCTCATGGGCATGCCATGTTTGTATATTGGAATAAATCTGCACTACAAGGACACTCGTTCTCCAGATATCTCTTTTTTTTCCATAAGCTTTTTTTCAGTGGGGTACTGCTATTTTGTTAGAATGTTCACAAAACATACATTATATTCACAGCAATACAAAAGTACAGCACAGAAAATTATGTTAAGGTAACAAGGTGAAATGCAACAATAATAAACAGATTTTGAGGTCAGAAAAAATACAGGTTTTATGTTGAGATAGCGTACAGTAGTGATGTGAAACACGTTTAGTTCCCAGTTTCTGTTGGTTTTGTTTTTTTTTTGTTTACTTTCTCTTTTTTGATGCTGCTTATTATGGTGGGCATGCTATGTTTGTATATTGGAATAAATGTGCACTGCAAGGATACTCGTTCTCCAGATATCTCTTTTTTTTTCCATAAGGTTTTTTTTTTCAGTGGGGTACTGCTATTTTGTTAGAATGTTCACAAAACATACATTATATTCACAGCAATACAAAAGAACAGCACAGAAAATTATGTTAAGGTACTAAAGGCAAAATGCAACAATATTAAACAGATTTTGAGGTCACAAAAAAGACAGGTTTTATGTTGAGATAGCGTAAAGTAGATGTGAAACGCGTTTAGTTCCCAGTTTTTGTTGGGTTTTTTGTTCACCTTCTCTTTTGTGATGTTGCTTATTATGGTGGGCATGCTATGTTTGTATATTGGAATAAATCTGCACTACAAGGATACTCGCTCTCCAGATATCTTTTTTTTCCATAAAGTTTTTTGAGTGGGGTACTGCTATTTTGTTAGAATGTTCACAAAACATACATTATATTCACAGCAATACAAAAGTACAGCACAGAAAATTATGTTAAGGCAACAAGGCGAAATGCAACAATAATAAACAGATTTTGAGGTCACAAAAAATACAGGTTTTATGTTGAGTTAGCGTACAGTAGTGATGTGAAACGCGTTTAGTTCCCAGTTTCTGTTGGTTTTGGTTTTTTTTTGTTTACTTTCTCTTGTTTGATGCTGCTCATTATGGTGGGCATGCTATGTTTGTATATTGGAATAAATCTGCACTGCAAGGATACTCGCTCTCCAGATATCTTTTTTTTCCATAAAGTTTTTTGAGTGGGGTACTGCTATTTTGTTAGAATGTTCACAAAACATACATTATATTCACAGCAATACAAAAGTACAGCACAGAAAATTATGTTAAGGCAACAAGGCGAAATGCAACAATAATAAACAGATTTTGAGGTCACAAAAAAGACAGGTTTTATGTTGAGATAGCGTAAAGTAGATGTGAAACGCATTTAGTTCCCAGTTTTTGTTGGGTTTTTTTTGTTCACCTTCTCTTTTGTGATGTTGCTTATTATGGTGGGCATGCTATGTTTGTATATTGGAATAAATCTGCACTACAAGGATACTCGTTCTCCAGATATCTTTTTTTTCCATAAAGTTTTTTGAGTGGGGTACTGCTATCTTGTTAGAATGTTCACAAAACATACATTATATTATTATTATTATTGCCATTTATGTAGCGCCAACAGATTCCGTAGCACTTTACAATGTTATGAGAGGGGGATTTAACTATAAATAGGACAATTACAAAAAATATATAGGAATGATAGGTTGGAGAGGACCCTGCTCAAACGAGCTTACAGTCTATAGGAGGTGGGGTGTAAAACACAATAGGACAGGAATTTGCCGTCAAATAAGGTGGGCTGCTCTTTAGGAAAGAGCAAGAGACAGGTGTGTGAGGTAGAGGTTAATCTGGGAGTCCATAAGCTTTCCGAAAGAGATGGGTTTTAAGGCACTTCTTAAAGGATGCAAGACTAGGGGAGAGTCTGATGGCAGTAGGCAGGCTATTCCATAGGAAGGGAGCCGCCCGCGAGAAGTCCTGCAAGCGTGAGTTGGCCGTATGGGTGCGGACAACGGATAGGAGGTGGTCACGGGCAGAGCGGAGAGACCAAGAAGGGACATATCTATGGATCAGTGAAGAGATATAAGAGGGGCTAGAGTTGTTCAGTGCTTTATAGGTGTGAATTAGTACCTTGAATTGACTCCTATAGCATACAGGAAGCCAATGTAAGGCCTGACAGAGGGGTGAGGTGTGAGAGAACCGACAAGAGAGGAAAATCAGTCTGGCAGCAGAGTTCATTATGGACTGTAGCGGTGCAGTACGATTTTTGGGAAGACCAATTAGGAGAGGGTTACAATAATCCATGCAGGAAATTACTAGAGCATGGACAAGCTCCTTGGTAGCATCTTGCATAAGAAAGGGCCGGATGCAGGCTATGTTTTTAAGATGGAATCTACAGGATTTGGCAACATATTGGATGTGAGGCTCAAAGGTGAGGCCAGAATCAAGTATGACGCCAAGACATGGATGGACTGATGTGGATACCACAAACTTGAAGGGAGAGCGAAAGAGGAGGATCAGTATTAGGAGGAGGAAAGACAAGGAGCTCAGTTTTAGAGAGATTGAGTTTCAGAAAGCGGGAGGACATCCAGTCAGAGATGGAAGAAAGACAAGCAGTGACACGTTGCAGGATGGCAGGGGAGAGGTCCGGGGAGGAGAGATATATCTGGGTGTCATCAACGTACAGGTGGTAGTGGAATCCAAAAGAGTTAATAAGTTTGCCAAGAGAGGCAGTATAAAGAGAAAATAGAAGGGGTACAAGTACAGAGCCTTGGGGGACTCCAACAGAAACAGGACGAGGGGAGGAGGTATCATTAGAAAAGGAGACACTGAATGGGCATTGGGAAAGATAAGAGGAAAACCACGAGAGGACAGAGTCACAGAGAATGAGTGATTGCAGAGTTCAAAGAAGGAGAGCATGATCAACGGTGTCAAAGAAAGCAGAGAGGTCAAGAAGAATTAGTATGGAGTAGTGGCCTTTGGATTTAGCTGTGATTAGGTCGTTAGTAACTTTGATAAGCACAGTCTCAGTAGAGTGGAGAGGCGGCGGAAGCCAGATTGAAGAGGGTCAAGGAGAGAGTTGGAATTGAGGAAATGAGACATACGGGTAAAGACAAGCCTTTCCAGAAGCTTTGAGGAAAAAGGGAGCAGGGATATAGGATGATAGTTAGAGGTGGAGGACGGGTCAAGAGATGTTTTTTTCAGGATAGGTACTACAGTGGCATGTTTAAGGTCAGCAGGGACAATGCCAGAAGAGAGAGAGCAGTTGAAGTGGAGAGAGATCTAATAAGGTGAGATGGGAAAGGATCAAGCGGGCAAGTGGTGGGGCGAGAGGAAAAGAGAAGAGCAGCCACCTCTTGGTAGTCTGAAGGGTAGGAAAGGCATGAACTATGTGTGGTTGAGAAAGGGAATGGCAAGGAGGGGAGAATTCTTTCCTTAGCTGTTCAATTTTGTCAAAAGTAACATGCAAAGCTATCGGCAGTAAGGTTAGTTTGGGGAGTGGCCACAGCAAGGCAAAGAAGAGAATTAAAGGTGTCAAAGAGACGCCTGGGATTACGGGAGCATGAACTAATGAGAGAGGAAATTAGGACTGTTTGGGGAGGGCAAGGGCTGCTCTGTATGAACACAATATGAATATATAATGGAGAAAGTCTGACTGGGTGCGAGACTTCCTCCAGGAGTGTTCAGCACAACGGGAGCATCTTTGCAGGTAGCGTGTTGATTTAGCATGCCATGGTTGGGGGCAGGTCGTCCTTGAGGTGCTTGTTTGGAGCGGTGCCCTCTGTGTTCAAGGCAGAGGTGAGGGTCGTGTTATATGTGGAGATGGCCAGTGAAGGACAGGAGAGGGAAGGGATGGATAGCAGTTGTGAATCAATATCAGCTGACAGCTGCTGGAAATCAAGAGAATTGAGGTCCCTTCTGTATTGAGGGGGGTTAGGCTGAGGTTGTTGGGTGAGGAGGTGCATGAGAGCAAATGATAAGAGGTGGTAATCAGAGAGAGGAAATGGAGTGTTGCAGATATTAGATACTGTACATGCATAAGAGAAGAAAAGGTCAAGGGTATTGCCAGCTACATGGGTCGGAGAATTAGCCCACTGTAATAGCCCGAGGGAGGAAGTAATTGAAAGTAGTTTAGAGGCTTATTGAGGTCAAAGGTGGGTTTATGGAAATATTGAAGTCCCCAAGAATTGGGGATGGAATATTAGAAGAGAGGAAATAGGGTAGCCAGGGGGGCGATAAATAACAGCAATGTTAGCAGAGAAGGGTTTGAAAAGGCGAATTGAATGTATTTCAAATGATGGGAAAGAGAGGGAAGGGGGTGTGGGTATAGTTTTAAAGGAGCAGTGAAGGGAGAGGAGAAACCCTACACCATCACCTTTACATTTAGATTTTCTTGGGTTGTGGGTAAGTTGAAGATTACCGAAGGACAAAGACGCAGGGGTAGCAGTGTCATAGGGGGAGAGCCATGTTTCTGTTAAGGCTAGTAAATCTATTGAACGAGAGATGAAGAAGTCATGGACTGCAGTGGATTTAGTAATATTGCAAATAGAGCGTGCATTCCAGAGGGCAGTATTGAAGGATTTAGAGAAACATGAGATGGGTATGGGATTAGTGTGTTGAGTTTCCTGAGATGGGACCGGGGTTTGAAGAGACATCACCAGCTGCTAGGAGCAGAAGGATAGAAAGGAAGTGAAGGTGGGAGTAGGATTTGAAAGTTTTGTAGGAGGGTATGTATATAGAGGATTTGGGAGGATTTGGTGGAGATAGGCTGGAAATGTATGTGTAGAGTGCATGGGATGAATAGAGAGGGGAGGGTAGTAAGGTGGAAGTAATGAAGATGGTGTTGCCAGGGACAGGTGAGCAGAAGGATAGGGATATTTTAGTAATGAGAGAAGTTAGTGTTAAAGTGAAAAATGAAGGGAGAACATTAGTGAAAATGTGTATTATTAATTTTATATATATATATATATATGCACATATATAAATCATAGATATATATGTATACACACATATATTAATTAGTGTTTAAACCAGTATGTTAACAGAGGATTTCAGGTGAGGAGATGTTTAGTGACTTGATTGGTGTGTTTTGAAAAACATCTGGTCTGCACTATCTATAAGTAAGGTAATGACCATGTGGTGGGATGGTGTGGGGACGGGAGGGTGGGCAATCTTCCAGAGATGATACCTCTGCTTAGAAGATTCTGCAGTACTTGATTGCTTGTGAGTGCTGGGTGTTAATGCCGTTTTAAGGGGCCCCGTCTGAAATATAAGGTCTGAGGTTAGAAAGTAAAAAAAAGAAAAATAAATAAAACACACTATTATGGGTGGGGAGACATGGGGCTATTGAGGTAATTAATTAGAGATGAAAAACTAGAGGAGAGAACATTTGGGATAAAAAGATATGAAGGATCAGATAGGTGAAAGTCATAAACCATGAACATACATTTACAAGATAACCAGTGAAAGTAGTAACACTAGCTAAACAAACAATATATACAAAAGAACAGCACAGAAAATTATGTTAAGGTCACAAGGCGAAATGCAACAATAATAAACAGCTTAAACAGATTTAACAGTCATCTAATGTAAGTAAAGTAACCTTTGTTGACATAGCAGTCAGATGATTAGAAAGCATCATATAAATAAGTTGCTTCCAGTGAATTAATTTATAAAGGAGAAAGAATCTAGGGAGCTGTCAACAAAATGCAAATGTTTGTCTGAAAAACACAGTTTCTAATATGTTACTAAAATTAAAATTCTTGACATCTGTAACATATTTAGTTATCTCCTACTGAAGTAGGCTATTAAACTGCACTGTGAGGCACATTTTGTATGCTGCGGCCTTTAGAACACCTGCAGCTTCTTCTCATTGTGGTTTTCCTTGGGATGATTTACATAATTCTTACTGCTGTTAGTTCTCTGTTCCAGTTGATTGCCCCTTGTTTGCTGCAATCAAAACATGCAAGTCTCAAACACACCCGTATATATGACATTGATATATGAAATCACACTTACTACTTAGAATGTTGTTACCTAAGAATGCATTATTCCACTTTTATTTACTATTTAGCCAACATATCACCCACTTTCTCTCTCTATTGAAACAATGCTTATGAAGGGACACATTCCCTGACATAATGCAATAAAAATCTGTGTTTTTAAAGAAAAAAAAGTTATAGGAATCCATTAACATAATATATTTAATATGACAATGATATGAACCTGAAAACCACCACTATGTGTTGGTATGGTAATCTTAATTAGGTTAATCATTTTTCAGGGATATTCTTCAGATGAACATCTATCTATCTATCTATCTATGTAGACCATAAAACAAAAAAATGCCATTGAGGGGTTTTAGAGACACCATAAACCACAAGATTCATTACTTTAAAGAGGAAATTGGTGTATGATGATCTTGAGAAAAAGATTAACTTGTAGCGTTCAAACAGAAATCGTATCTTATCTTTAAAATGTGCTTATTTGGGAACGCAATACTATCAATTTTAAATTGTACATATGAATGGTATGTCAAATATTTTGCTGATCTGAATATTAGCCTTGTTATAAAAGTGTCCACATTTTTATCAGTTAATGCAACCGTTACCCAAAAGATGTATAAATATTCTAATTGTAGTTCAAGGAGATGAGATGACTTTATTACATTAGCCATAAAATCATAAGCGATAATTATACTCATTCAACATATTTATAATAATATGTCAGTGGGAAATGATTAGTAAATCAGTGTTAGACAGTTTTTTTATGCTAGTGGAGCTGAGACTCCCAAGAATCACAGGTAGAAAAGGTCTGGATATGATAATGAATAGTCATTTGATGACATGTGCATTTGTTTTTGGCCGAATTATAGTTCGAATTTAGACCATTCAATGGGTCGTCTGAATTCTGTAAGTTTGAAGTACCATAGGGAAGAATATCTGAACAAATGACTCGCACAATGGACAACCATGTTCATTTGATTTGGAGTTCCATCCATGAAGCCAAAGAAAAGATGATTGATATTTAGGGGACAGCCACTAAATGTTGATGTTATTCACAGATCATGTTATAAGTGACCAATAATAAATACATTTGTTACTGTTCCTCCTCTGTTTTCCTTTATTGGTAACTTTTTTACACTTGATCTTTAAACCAAATTGTGAGAAAATATGTAAATGCAATATTTATATTAAGTATATATTTTGCAATATACTGATTGGACCAATTTTACTCCATTCATTTTCCAGAATATTTTAAATGGACAATATTTAGCTATACTGCTATATGGACACCAACCAGCAGTCTATCTGAACTAAATATTTTTAGGATTAAGTGATTTTGCTGAATCTAATTTGTACACCATGCACTAG
Source organism: Pelobates cultripes (assembly GCA_933207985.1). Taxonomy (NCBI): domain Eukaryota; kingdom Metazoa; phylum Chordata; class Amphibia; order Anura; family Pelobatidae; genus Pelobates; species Pelobates cultripes. The sequence continues at coordinate 134,956,003 of OW240915.1, read as the reverse complement.
TCTACTCATTCGCACTTTTATTGGTTATACCTGTTTGTTTATGTTGACATGGGGAGAGCAAAGGATGAATTGTTTTTTCAACCAAGATTTAAATTTGTAATCTAAGCAACTGATCACTGATGTTATAAGTGGTGGATGGAACATCTCAGATGAATCCGATTTCCTGAGATTTTTCAGATGATACCATCAGTCAGTACATTATTGAATGGGGCGATGATCAACAAATATCCAGTGATAGGCATTTCTGTGGGTGCAGGCATCTTATAAGTAACAATAACCATACAGACTCTCTTTATAAGAATGATGTACGGAAAGGCATCTCTGAGCACGCAAAATTTCAAACCTTGAACTGGATGGTCCATATACAAGAGTTGTACAATGCTACTCCTGTCAACTAAGAATTGACAGATGCAGCAACAGTGAGCATGTGATCACCAAAGCTAAACTACTGCCAAAAGAAAAATATTGCCTAGTTTGATGGTTTTGATTTGTGTAACAACAAGCAGATGGCAGGGTCAGAATTCTGAGTAAGTTGTATAAATCTGTGGATTCATTTTATCTTGTTTTAAAGGAACAAGCTTTTTATGGGGTTGTAAGTGTGGGAAATGCTTTGCTGGCACACATAAGTTTTTTTATATATATAAACCAAGCACCAATTCATTATTACAGTGTTTGTGATCATTTTTTTTTTGTAAATCTTTGTTTTATTGTGGCATAGACTGAGCCTAGCCTAGATTGTTTCTGAGCATTTTTGCTGTTTAGGTGTCTTCCCTTAAGGCCACAGCTTACCCTTTTTAAAATGAACCCCCATAATTGGACCAGGTGACTTTTTAGTCAAAATGTGATTCCACAAACTTTTTAAAGTCACCTTCATTTACTCATGTAGCTTGCACAATCTTTATATTTCGATCAAGCACAAATAGGATGAAAAGAATCAGAAGTTCACAGCTTGAATGTTCACCTGGAAAGTCTGCAGGCAGAGTCAACATTAGCCAATGTCTATTTAAATATTTCCAAGAATTTTCTAAATCAGTGATATGTCAACTTTAGATTTGGACAAGTCTGAATATTTTGGTTTGTCTGAATTTATTTGGACAGAAAAAAATTAGTTTCAGACAAAAATAATTTCATCCGAAAATAATTTCATAATTTGGTTAGTCCAAAATTCTGATATTTTTGGTTCAGGAATTGCATTTGGGTGAATGGAATGCCATGAACACTACTAAATCTTTCACTGGTTTGGTTTTCTAGTCCTCTAAAAGTAGAGATTAGATTAGTGAAGAGAGAGAAATATGTCCCTAATTTGGAACCCTTATATAGAATTGCCATAACGGTGACAAATTAGGCAGGAAGCATTGTTTAGTAGTGTAGCCCTCTAATTTGTTGTTATTATTATTATTATTATTATTATTATATCTTAATAAGGCAATCCCACATAAGGATAGTTATATATACCAATTTTGGAAGCTATCTACTAAACCGCCGAAAAATGTAAACTAAAAAAAAGGCATTTTTGTAAAATCGATCTTTTCACTGTTTTGGGGATCGATCATTCCACTGTTTTGTTTCCTAATTTGGTACCCTTATGTAGGATTGCCATTTGGTAGATACGAAATGAGGTAGAGCTGTTTAATAGATAGCTCCCTTATTTGGCATTCTTAATTAATATAGTACTCATCTTTCTCCTTATCTGGGTGTAGACCTCATATTCGTCTTCCAGTGTTTGGATTGGTCAGTGAGTGTGTGATGCTGTGAATTTGGACTGTGTGACTTTCTGTGTACACACTCACTGACCATCTAGAGCAAAGTTAGACAACCTTTAACACTTCAGATATTGTGGACTACATGCCCTAGCAATTAACTATCTGTGCCGGAGGACAGTAACACACGATGCTACACTGTATGCACAGTCAGAGGAGAGAAACAAGGAAATCAATTTACTCCTCCCTTCCATATACTGATTGCATCATCAAAATGGATGAATGGCACATAGATGAATATCGTTTGTTGCCCTATTAATTAATTAGCTCATTCTATGATTGTCATTCAGAGATTCAAAATTCATACAAACTGGATTAACCAGCCATTTTTTTGTACAAATTGTGATTCTTCGAAATGCGAATGCCCAATTCTCATAAGATTCAAACTATTCTGGAGGCAAAGGAAGCTTGCAATTTTACATGGGTATAAAGAAAATGTGCTACTCAATTCACACATTCCCAATTTTCTCATTATACATTTTAAAAATATTGCATTAACTGCTTCTCAGAACTCCATATTATACAAAATAATGTACATTGTAGTACTTTCCCCAAATGTATGTATATGGCTGTTTCTGAACACACATAGGACCAACGCTAATCAGTTAGCACCATTAGAACATTCAGTAACAAAAACTGCTCCAAACCCACTTCTGCCATAAGCAATGGTCAATAGCATCAGAACTAGGCTCAGAACTAGACCATCAAAAGATTGCAGAACCACAAAGGCAGGCTTGAAGAAAAGCCTGGCTTTTTTCAGTTGTGATGTATGTAGACTATTTAGAAAGCTAAGAATTTGGTCCAATGCATATCAGGGTATGCTCAATTCTCACAGCACTTTGTAATTATACTACATAAGCGTTTAGACAGTAACCTCTGGGGTGGAATGCTGGCACACTTTCCTGGCAGATTGACTGGCACAGGTGAATGAAGTGAAAAGAGCAATTACATTGTTTTCATAAATGCAGGTGCATTAACCTAGATAGAGTGATTTCCCAAATGTTTTAAAGCATGCAAAAATTAATCAACACCATAAACACCGTGGTATTCTTCCTTGTAATTTGGTATTATAAAATACTGCAAATTCCAATTTAAAGAAATTAAATGTGAAGCTAGATTTGTATATGCTACAAAAATGTAAATGTTCTTAATTCTTTGAGTGTGTCATTCTAGTGGCGTGTTTTTTTAAAAAAATTGTAAGAGTAATGACATATTGTGGATTAATTTTGAAAATAAAGAAAAATACAATTGGGATTTGCTTTTACTAGTCACATGTACTGATTATTTATTAATGAAATTAAAGAAAACAAACAAACAAACAAAAGAAGAACAGAACAACAATATTTTTCCTTACCTAGACGCAGGACTTATTGGTGCATTAGCAAGTGTAATGAACCTAAACCATTTTTCTCTCGCATGACCTTCATCAGGTTCGGTGAGGGGCTGGAGTTTTAGTAATATCTGAGTTCATTTTGAAACTGAATGTGGGTCCTATACTCTTTCTGTTTTAATAAAAAAGTAATTCATCTCGCTGAATTTCAAACAAAAATATTATTAACACTGTGATTAATATATATTAATCTATAGTTTATGCAGACTTTACATTTACTTGGTTTGTTAAATAGCAATAACCTATGGATACAGAATATTTACTCTACAGAAGCTAAGTAGTCTGATAACACTCTGACTCACTTTTATCTATCAAAGGCTGTGTTGGATGGATGACTCACATGGGGAAGGTATTACATTTTAAGAGATTGGGGTCTACAAATATGTTATATATCCAGGAAACATAAGCCTTTCGATTTTAACCCCTTAAGGACACATGACATGTGTGACGTGTCATGATTCCCTTTTATTCCAGAAGTTTGGTCCTTAAGGGGTTAAACTGTTTTACATTTTTACATATTACAAGTTATTGTTTTCACTATGTCTTTAACATTCCATGACTATATTTCTATTTCAATTTTACATTGTCCTATTTTCCATATATATATATATAGAGAGAGAGAGAGAGAGAGTCTACCACACCAGGCAAGACCCAAGGTGCAGACTGTGCAAAGAGGCCTGTGAGACAGTCCAGCACCTAGTAGCTGGATGCAAGATGTTAGCAGAAACAGCATACACGGAAAGACACAACCAAGTTGCTGGGATTGTGTACCGAAACATCTGCACAGAATATGTATTGGACCTGCCTAAGTCCAGATGGGAGACCCACAAAGGGTAGTCGAGAATGACAGGGCTAAGATCCTGTGGGACTTCAAGATCAAGACAGACAAGAAAGTGCTGGCCAACCAACCAGAAATTGTGGTGGTGGACAAGGAACGGAAGACTGCAGTCAAGGTGGATGTGGCAATACCCAGTGACTATAACATCAGGAAGAAGGAATATGAGAAGGTGGAGAAATACCAAGGACTGAAGGAAGAACTAGAAAGCATGTGGAAAGTGCAGGCAGTAGTAGTCCCAGTTGTGATAGGGGCACTCGGGGCTGTGACTCCCAAGTTGGGGGAATGACTTCAACAGATTCCAGGTGGCACATCTGAGATCGCTATCCAGAAGAGTGCAGTTCTAGGAACAGCTAAGATACTGCGCAGAACCCTCAAACACCCAGGCTTCTGGTAGAGGACCAGAGAATGAGGAATAAACATACCATCCAGGAGGGGTGAGAAAATAAATTTTCATTATATATATATATATATATATATATATTGTTATGCATGAGATTACAATCAAGCTTGCAATACCACAATAACAATAGAAAAATAGGCTTTGTCATGGCATATAAGAAAATTGCAATTTTAAAAAGTTAAAAAAGTAAAGAAGAGAATTTGGCTACCCAGGTATGTCTAACTGCTAGGTAGAATATTAGCTAAACTTAGTCAAACTAGGCAATTATGTATAAATTATATTAAAAATTAAGTTCAGAGATGTGCAGGACTAGCTAGACATATGCATGCTATACTCTTATGCTTTTGGATGAAGTAAAATATAAACTGTAGCAACTAATAAACTAATAAAGTAAAATGTGAGACAGGAGTCTACCACAAAGAAATTTAACTAAAATGACAACTATGCTGGCAAGATTGCCAGGATCCTCTTGCCCCTTCATTTGATTCACAATTTGTGGGAAGAATGCTTGGCTCTCAGCGAAAGGTTTCTTGTAGATCTACACGCTGTGCAGGCACCGGTTGCAGACCTGTGCATGAGTGCGTAGTTCTGATCAGCAACAGTCGGTTGAGGTGTGCCGAAACCGACGAGAGGTTAGGCCTGTAAAAAAGAGGGCCCACCTGGATAGATTGATATGAAAAGAGGGTGTGGTGGGAGGGCAATTACCGGAATCGACGACGAAAGGTAAGCAAGGGGTTTACTGGGTTATATAGGCCTTAAATCCCTCCCACAACTTCAGGCATACGCCTTCTATTTGTGTACGGGATTTTGAAAGGGGCGTATACTTAAAGTGAGCGTAGTTTTGATAAGCAAGAGTCGGTTGAGGTGTGCCAAAACCGACTAGAGGTTAGGCCTGTAAAAAAGAGGGCCAAAAAGTATGTAAACATGTTTATTTATTACCACAATAACAACATTATTTAGACATATTACAGAAAGCGAGTCTGATTTCTTTCTCTGGGTTTGGAATGTACCGGTTGAATGCAGAAGATTTCCAGCGACCCATTTTCTTTATGATATGTGTTGGAACCTGACTACTTGGGGCTGCAGTGGCAGCCCCAATACGAAATGAGTGTCCTGAGAAGGAATTCGGATTGAGGCCGAGTCTGAGTGATAAAGAGTGTATATATGGCATGAACTGATTAGTAGTAAGTGGCTTTCCTTGTAGGGATAACAGAGGCAGTTCGGGATTTCTAATATGCTGATTTTTTAACAAGTTATCTAGTACTTGAACTGGGCACCATTGTGAACCGGTAGGGAAATACTTAATCTCTACTGGGGGGCCTGCTTGGTTTGTTTTTGTGCGGGTGATCGATAGAACGTAATGATCATTTACTTTGGTTAAGTTTTTTTGTTTAAGGCAAATGTCAATGTCAGATATTTTCTCTACTGAAAATTCTTTGGGTCTTAGAAACCCGAAAAAGGCCAAATAAGCTGCTGATTTAATTACCAGGTTAGTGGTATGTTCAAAAGGATTTTTATCTAATAACTTGGAGATATCTTTAAAGATGTTGCTGTCTATGGGGAGTCTTTTCAGGGATTTGGGGATTTTTAGTCTCTGGATACCTTTTAGTATGTTTTTTATGGGGTATGTGGATAGGAAAGGAGTCTTGTTTGGATAAAGAATTAGCATGAAATGTTGTATTCCCGACAAGCATAGTTTGATGGTATTGTAGGCTAGTTTTAACGAGATGTGGCAAAAAGTTGTAAAAGCAACCATGGTTTCTACAGAAAAAAGATTTATTATGTTAAAGTCATGAACAAATATTTTGTACATGTCAAATGCCCTATCGTATGCTTTTTTGGTGTTTATGACAACCCTGCCTGTGCGAGAATTATACTGTGAGCTAATAACTGGTTTAATGCATGATTAGGTCTTTGAATTGAGGAGGAGTTTTGGGTTGCTTGTTCGCTGTCGGGTGCAGTCTGAAAAATTCCTGTAAATTAAAACGTGACACGATGTGGGAAGGAAGAGCAAATTACTTCCCTATATAACCCAAAAGCTAGCACAATTTCAGGAATATTTAGCTTTTTATTAAGCCTAGGATCTCTAGATTTCATTACCACGGATATATCGTCGAAATTGTAAGACCTATTTTCGATTATATCCTGTGAGGCAATGAGGAGGGAAGCTAGATTAACATCTTTTCCTTCTAGTATGTCACGTTTTAGATATTGTGGAATCAGATGTACTTGGTTAATAATATTCAATCTTTTGGCAGGAATAGGAGTGGAGTTACCTCCTGAGCTTGTTTCGAGTTGTCCTGGAGGACTTTGTACTTCTGGAATGCTAGTTTGACTAGTGGCATCCAGGTTATCTAACCTGTTGTTTATAGTAGCTACAGAAGCTACCAAAGAGGTCATCATACTCCGTAGTTCTGCCAAACTGTTTTGTATTGTACATTCAGAACTAGGGCCCGGTGTTTCCTCAGCGTTTTGGTTGTTTAGTAAATGGAAAAGTTCAGCTTTCCTGGCTGTAGCCAGAAAGGGAATGTTTCTTCTATTCAGTTCGGCTGTGATTTTTGGAACAGTCCAGGATCTGTAGCTGGATGTCGTACTGGATTGTCTTGGCTGATCGTTAGTCCTGGATGGGGTGCTGGCAAGTGATAGTTCGTCGTCTTAATACGTTAGCAGCCACTTGAGAGCAGATATACAGGTTAAAAATGCAAAAAAAAAAAAAAAAAAAAATGTTTAAGCCACACTTCATATCAATACTGCATAAGTTCTTAGATTTGCCCTTTAAGAAAAGATATAGTCTTTTACCAATACACTTAAACAACTGAAATGGTTTGTTAAAAGAAACAAAGAATCTAAATGTTTTATGTGATCTTTATGTTCTTTAACTCAATATTTTTCTTAGCTTGTAAAACAGGCTGTATCAGTTTGTGCTATACTCACGAATCTTCGCGTGGAAGTTCCTGACCGTCGTTTAGGCGCGTCGCGGTCTGCGTGAACTGGAAGCAAAGGCGAATTACCGAATCGACGAAGACAGGTAAGCAAGGGGTTTACTGGGCTATAAAGGCCTTAAATCCCTCCCACAACTTCAGGCATACGCCTTCTATATATATATAAAAAGTCTATGGATCCTTGCACTCAGACTATAACTTACATAAATGGCCGGGCTTCAATATCCAAACATCATGTAAAGGTGGCTGCACTCACGGTTCTTGTTAAAAAAATCATACATTTTATTCCAACATCATTAAAATATTCTTATTTAGGACACCTATATATACATGTTCTGTATGTTGTTGATATTTTTGTGATCCTGAGGAAAGTCCCTCTGAGGGACTGAATCGTTGATCTCTTTTTAACGATGTTGGAATAAAATTAGCATTTTTTTTTTAACAAGATCCATGAGTGAAGCCACCTTTACATGATGTTTATATATATATACACTGAACAAAATTATAAATGCAACACTTTTGTTTTTGCCCCCATTTTTCATGAGGTGAACTCAAAGATCTAAGACTTTTTCTATGTACACAAAAGGCCTATTTCTCTCAAATATTGTTCACAAATCTGTCTAAATATGTGTTAGTGAGCACTTCTCCTTTGCCGAGATAATCCATCCACCTTACAGGTGTGGCATATCAAGATGCTGATTAGACAGCATGATTATTGCACAGGTGTGTCTTAAGCTGGCCACAATAAAAGGTCACTCTAAAATGTGCAGTTTTATCACACAGCACAATGTCGCAAGTTTTGAGGGAGCATGCAGTTGGCATGTTGACTGCAGGAATGTCCACCAGAGCTGTTGCCCATGAATTGAATGTTTATTTCTCTACCATAAACCGTCTCCAAAGGAATTTCAGAGAATGTGGCAGTACATCCACCCAGCCTCACAATCGCAGACCACGTGTAACCACACCAGCCCAGGACCTCCACATCCAGCATCTTCACCTCCAAGATCATCTGAGGCCAGCCACCCGGACAGCTGCTGCAACAATCTGTTTGCATAACCAAAGAATTTCTGCACAAATAATTACAAGTAATAATTAATTAGGGCTCCATCCACCAACCATGGAAAAGGTCTGCGGGGACACTAGATCTCCCTTTAGTTTGAATATTAGGGCTCCACCTGTTACCAATGGGTGGGTGCCAGTAGGCACTAGATCCTCCCCTAATATTATTGAAAATAGCCCCCAACCAATGCATACATGTCCCCTTCCCCCCGTGTATTTCACAGGTCCCATCCCCATTGGATACAGCCTATTCTAGCCACTTGGCAGCAAAGCACAGTAACTCATTTTAAACAGTTAGAAGTCATATAACCTGCTGCATGTCAGGTGGGGGCATTGAGATGTATAATACCTCAATTATAATAACATGGGGGTATTATTGACCTCCATAGGATTTTTATTTATTCATTTATTTATTTTTCAGCTCAGTCACTACATAATTAACACTCTTGCTTCTGTTTTTTTTTGTTTTGTTTTTTTTTAAACTTACTATTTTCTTGCTGGTTGTTAGTGCTGCCAGAGGGCTAACAGTACAAGAAGCAAGTGAATCATAATTTGCGAACGTGCAACCTGCCGAAAGAGTTCGATTTATCTTCGGTCAGCATGCAGTTATTGATTAATCTCTGATACCTGTACTTTAGATTGATTTGCCTGCAGATATTACAGATTTTTCAAATGTATAATACAGATTCAGTAATTTTCACCTTTGTTTTCATTATGTAGTCAATAACCCTTATGGTAATGTAATAATACATATTTTAATAGTTTCACTGGCTAGTCCAGATCACTGCATTGTATCTAGTTCACTGGACTAGAATTAAGGGGTTAACATTAATAACATACTAAAACTGTGTATATAAAAATTGCTATGAGGAAAAATGTGAAAATGATTCATGCTTAATTTTAATTTTTGGATGCAGTTTTTGCATTAATAGAACTGATGAAGGATTTTTATCACTAATACGACTTATAACTGTGTGTACTAATAGTCCACTAATTACTTATTATGCTTACTAAACTATGTTTAATAATTATATCATGAATAACATTATTAAGACTTGAAAATTATATTGTTGTTTTGACAAAATGACAAAACTCAAATTAAAATGTTTTGGGTACATGATGCAATTGCAATTTCTATTTTGTATTTGTAATGTAAAAAAAACACTATATGTTATGCTTTTATGGAGGATGTTCCTGTGATAATTATTAGTCAATCCCATCTCTTGAAATCACTAAAACATTTAACACTAATAGGAATAAATCAATAATAGAGAGGAAATACCAACAAACCATTTACCATCTAATCTTCCGGTTTCATTGAGATGATTCATGAATGTCTAAAATATTGATGTAATTCCACCATTAGAAACACAATGAGAGAAGCTAGCTTTCATAGCATAGGGAGACCTTAAGTGAACCAGTATAGCGATTTAGGGATTATGCATTACATTTATATGATTCTTATGATTACCCTGTTATAAAACTATCTATTCTACATTCTATAAAAATTACTAGAAAAATATATGAATAAATATATATATATATATATATATATATATATATTTATAAATATATATATATATATATATATATATATATATATATATATATATATATATATATATATATGTATATATATATATATATATATATATATATATATAACAATTTTAACACAGAAATAGCTTTGTAATATATATGCCCTAACGATAACCTATAAACAACTCACCACATCACACGATAGAAGCAAATATGTTAGTATCTTTTTCATATTATGGTTTTATTCATGATATATGTGTAACGGATCACCTGGCACCCCGACTGGGTACCTCCGTTAAAGGATGCTCCTAGCGCTTCCTGAGGACTCCAAGCACTGCAGCAGACACCACAACCACCGAACCGGAGAAGTATATGAATCCTCTCAAGCATATGAATGCTGTAGACAGTTGAATAGGAACCATACGAATAGGTTTACTCTCCTAGCAGTCAAACTGGAACAGCATTCATATGCTTGAGAGATCTTACATGTTTCTCCGGTTCGGTGGTTGTGGTGTCTGCTGCAGTGCTTGGAGTCCCTCAGGAAGCGCTTAGAGCATCCTTCTTAACGGAGGTGTACCCAGTCGGGGTGCCAGGTGATCCAAGCATTGGTGGCAAGCGGTGGGATGGCGTCCTAGTGCGAGGTAAAGCAGCTCAGAGACACAGTTCGTTTGGATTTACAAATTGAAGGCGACGCAAGTGTTCATACAGCGTCCCTGTCTACATAAAGATTTGGGGAAATGGGGTTCGTGGATCCTTGGGCAACACGCACACCTGAGGAAGAGAGTGAATTGGACTGGAGAGATATTGCCCGGCAAGAACTATGGTACAATGCCCTGGAGGAAGTCCAGTATCAATGGCAGCAGCGCCTTCCTGGTGTCGCATACCAGTTGGAGGAACAAATGGCCTGGCGGATGCCGCTTCTGGGAGACCAACCCAGAGGGCAGCAGGTCAGACAACTTGAGTACCTCGTGGAACGGGAACTGAGCCTTGACGCCTCATACCGGGCACTGTGGTGGTGCACTGTCCAGCCAGAGACGTGGAGGGCAGAGGGCATCCAGCCAGAGGGGGAGAACTACACTAGCCCCGGCCTGTTGTGGAAGGCCTTAACAGAAGACGTCGACTTTGGCAGTCCAGCAGAGTCACGGTACTGGGCTATCTTTCATTACTGAAGTGAGATGTTACAGGGCCCGAGATCTATTGGACTAGGAGAAGACATCCGCCGTTTCGCTGCCATGGAACGAGAGCTAGAGATGGACTATGTGGAACTACTGAACTCATGTCAGCCGCAGAGCATAGACGCAGAACAGGAAAACTGGGTGGCGGACCCAGACCTGCCAACCTACAGCTGGGAAAACACAGCCGAGGTCCCCACTGCTTCACTACCAGTTGCAGAAGTAGGGGACCTCATATACTGGTCCTGGGAAGACCCACCGATGGCAGGTAGAGATGGGACGGCTGTCTCTCTACCGGCCCTACAGGGATGCTGGGCAGTCGGCCCAGATCCCCAGCGGCAGTATGTATCCCAGGGAGCTGAAGGTGTCGTCCTTCCTCCCCAGCGGCAGTGTGTACCCCAGGGAGCAGAAGGTGCTGTCCTTCCTCCCAGTGGCAGTGAGTATCCCAGGGAGCTGAGGTGGCAAAATCCCTTCCTCCCAGCTGCATTGTACCAAGGCTGAGTACCCGTCCTTCCTCCCAGCTGCATTGTGTACCGCAGGGAGCTGAAGATGCCGTCCTTCCTCCCCAGTGGCAGTGGGTATCCCAGGGAGCTGAAGGTGCCGTCCTTCCTCCCCAGCGGCAGTGTGTACCCCAGGGAGCTGAAGGTGTCGTCCTTCCTCCCTAGCGGCAGTGTGTACCCCAGGGAGCAGAAGGTGCTGTCCTTCCTCCCCAGCGGCAGTGGGTATCCCAGGGAGCTGAAGGTGTTGTCCTTCCTCCCCAGCGGCAGTGTGTACCCCAGGGAGCAGAAGGTGTCGTCCTTCCTCCCCAGCGGCAGTGTGTACCCCAGGAAGCAGAGACCATCTGTCTCGCACCCCAGCCACAGGACAGAGTGTTGAAGGGGGAGACAGTTGGTCCCCCTCTCCACCAGCAAAGAGAGTGTCAGGGAGAGGAGCAGGTTACCCCCTCTCCCCAGCGGTAGTCTACAGTTCAGAGAGAGGAGCTTGTTACACCCTCTCTCCAGCGGCAGCCTAGCCCACCAAGGGGAGATGTTAAGCCCCACAACTATGCAGATGGGACCGTAGTCTCTGCACTTGCAGCACCAGGGGTAGGGACGGTCGGTCCTGTCCCCCAGCCACAGAGCAGTGTATCCAGAGGGGAGACAGTCGGTCTCCACTCCACAACCAAGCTCCAACGGTAGGATCCAGAGCCTGATCTCGGGAGGGGCACTTGTAGATTATTTAAAGAAATAATCCAGACACAATAGCCACTACAGCTCAGTGTAGTGGTTATGGTGTCAATAGTGCCGGGACCCCCTCCCACAGTAAGTAGTCAAACCGTTTAAGAACAGTTTGACAACTTACCTGAGATCTACTGGGAAATGGGGCTGTAGTAGGGCATAGGAGCAGTGGTGTGTGTGAGTGGTGCAATGTGTAAGGGGTGCAGTGTGTGTGTGTGTGTGTGAAGGTTGTAGTGTGCAGGTAAGAGGCGGTGTAGAGGATACAGTGTGTGTAGCTGGTTGCAGTGTGTGTGAGTATTGCGGTGTGTGTGTGTATGTGGGGCAGTGTGTGTGTATGGGGGGAGCGGTGTGTGTGTGCATATGGGGGGCAGTGTGTGTATGGGGAGCGAGGTAATGTGTGTATAGGGGGGCAGTGTGTGTGTGTGTATAGGGGGCAGTGTGTGTGTGTATGGGGGCCAGTTGTGTGTGTGTGGGGGCGGTTGTGTGAATGGGGGGCAGTTGTGTGTGTATAGGGGGCGGTTGTGTGTATAGGGGCAGTTTGTGTGAATGGGGGGGCAGTTTGTGTATGGGGGCAGTGTGTGTGTGTGTGTGTAGGGGAACTTGGTTGTGTGTGTATGGGAGGGCAGTTTGTGTGTATGGGGGCAGTGTGTGTGTGTGTATGGGGGGCAGTTTGTGTGTATGGGGGCAGTTTGTGTGTGAATGGGGCGGTTGTGTGTATAGGGGGCAGTTTGTGTGTGAATGGGCGGGGCAGTTTGTGTGAATGGGGGGGCAGTTTGTGTGAATGGGGGGCAATGTATGTGTGTGTGTGTGATCAGGGTAGGGTGGCTTTTTTTTTATAATATAATATTTTTTAATTTAATTAAAAAAAATATATATTCTATTTTCCTGGTGGTCCCAGTGGTGATTCATTGGTGGTCAGGTGGTGAGAGGTGGTCAGGTGGTAACCGCGGCAACGCTCCAAATCTCGCGAGAGGAGGACCCGGAGGAGCTGCAGTCTGAGCTCCCGGGTCCTCTCTCCTCCGTCTCCCTCCCCTGCCGCCGGCCGCCAGCACAGTGCCTGCGGACCGGGGAGGGAGAGCTCTGATCTCCCCTCCGGTCCGCAGGCACATCGCAGGGCTGGCAGGGGAGGAAGAGGGAGACCGTCGGATTTCTCGGGGGGTGCAATTGCCCCGTTGCCCCCCCCCCGGATCCGCCACTGGCTCCAACCAGGCTACTTCAGTGGTAGTGCTGGCACCCGGGCAGAGTACCGCTGGTCTCTGCCCACTCAGCAACCCACCAAGGCAGTCTACCAGCCCCCCGCACAGCCGTGGTGAGGCACCTGGACATGGACAAGTTGCTATTTTATCCAGGTGTAGTAACCAGTTATTGTGGGTGGGCTGTATTGTTGTTTGTGCTTCGTGGGTGGGTTGCTGGACTAACCAGGGCACTGACCGGCAGGAGGTCAGATACCCTGTTAGTCTGGAAGGTAAAGGGGAGAAATGTGGCGAAACCGGCCTCGCCACGTGTCTTTGGAGGGGGCTGCTTGCCCGCCTCTTGCCTTTGGACTATGGACCAGACTTTATGTGAAGGTATTAACCCAGATAGCTATGCCATGGAGCCCATTCGTGTAGTTAAAGACTTCGGCTCCATGGCAATTGAACTGTGTGAATAGGATCTGAGCGCTATTCGGTAGTTTTGTGCGCTCAGATCCCAGCTATCTGGGGATATGTGACATGTCTGTGTTTTATGTATAAAATGTGACTTTGTGTTTTTTATAATATTTGAATGCTTTGTGCTCACCATGTGCATAATGGAGTCTTGTGTCTGTCCTGGGAGATAATTGAATTACTTCTCAATTCAATCTCCAGGATAGAAGACTCTGAAACTGGTTTGGGCCGGAAAGCCATGTTTCATTTAGTCACAAAGGACTTTCCCTTAACTTTTGAACCCCTGGTCTGATTCGTGCCATTTTTTAATATGTTGTTCCCCTGAAAGGATTGATTATGAAAATGTATGCTTTATGTCTGTGACATGTATATTTTAGAAGTTATAAATATTGTGTAAAAACTGTATTCCTCTGCCGGTGATAATGAGATTACCCATTGTGTTCAGTAATCATATCACCTGCAGAGGGGAGGATTTTGTGTGGGAGTGTCTGGGTGTATTGTACGGATTGAGTGGTTGTTTTGTAACGCCCTGTGGGCTGTACTATGTTTGTGGATTGGGAATAAAAGAGACTGTATGTGACAGTACAGGGAGTTCCTGTTTTAACCCTCAAAGTGAAGTGTCGTCTCATTATTGAGGGAAGGATTTATTGTATGCTGTTCCAGTTTGACTGCTAGGAGAGTAAACCTATTCGTATGGTTCCTATTCAACTGTCTACAGCATTCAAATGCTTGAGAGGATTCATATGCTTCTCCGGATCGGTGGTTGTGGTGTCTGCTGCAGTGCTTGGAGTCCTCAGGAAGCGCTAGGAGCATCCTTTAATGGAGGTACCCAGTCGGGGTGCCAGGCGATCCGTTACAGTATGTCAGGAATGTAGTATGTGTAGGTGGTGCAGTGTGTGTGTGTGTGTAGGAGATCTAGTGTGTAAAGGACCCAGAGTGTGTGTGTAGAGGATTCAGAGTGTATATTTTATGTTTGGACGTATTGTATGTGTTACGGTGCTGTGTGTGTATGAGGGTGCTGTGTGTGTGTGTGTGAGGGTGCTGTGTGTGTGTGAGGGTGCTGTGTGTGTGTGTGTGTGAGGGTGCTGTGTGTGTGAGGGTGCTGTGTGTGTGTGTGAGGGTGCTGTGTGTCTGTATGAGGGTGCTGTGTGCGTGAGGGTGCTGTGTGTGTGAGGGTGCTGTGTGTCTGTATGAGGGTGCTGTGTGTCTGTATGAGGGTGCTGTGTGCGTGAGGGTGCTGTGTGCGTGAGGGTGCTGTGTGTGTGTATGAGAATGCTGTGTGTGTATGAGAGTGCTGTGTGTGTATGAGGGTGCTGTGTGTGTGTGTATGAGGGTGCTGTGTGTGTGTGTGTGTGTAAGGGATGCTAGGAGTGTCTGAGTGTACTGTGAGTGAATGTCTACTTAAATGATGTGATGTATGGGCGGTTGGGCTGTGTATGAGTGCGTGAGTGCATGAGTGTATGTATCGTGATGTATGGGCAGTTGAGGGAGCTCCCTGTACTCCGACCGAGTACCCTCCGTTGATGGATGCTCCTAGCGCTTCCTGAGGACTCCAAACACTGCAGCAGACACCACAACCACCGCAGACTCCACAACCGCCGTAGCTTAACTGGAGTCTCGCCGTCTTCCTTCCACCCTGGATCAGCTACTGTCCTCCAGGACCGTGTGGGGAAGACCTCTCCTCCAGGAGAGCGTAACAGGAACAGCTCTTAAAAGAGCTAAGTGATTAAAAGCTCAGGGGAGTATGCAGAGCATAGTAATCCCCAGTATGATATAGCAGTTCCCTCCAATAACGGGACAAGGCTACGTATTGAGGGTCAAGAAGATCTGTTTATTGGCACACAAAGAACCTTCTTTTATGCAGGTTTCCCTGAGATAGGACCACCCACAGGGTTTTACACAACAACCAATAATAAACGTACATTACAGAAACACTCCCAGCAATTACACACAAAAATCCTCCCCTCTGCCTGTGATCTAATTATGGTACACAATGGGTTAACATAATTAAACACAGGCAGTAAAAATACAGTTTTTACCCATACCCTGTAACTTTAAAACCATACATCCAATCTTCATACAAATTACATATTTAGAATAAATACATTCAGGGGAGCAACATATTAAAAAATGGCACAAATCAGACAAGGGGTTCAAAAGTTAGCAAAAGTATCTTTTGGGGCCTGGCTGGCAGCATAGTTATCTGGCCCAAACCGGTTTTACAGTGTCCTCTATCCAGGAGACAATGGGGAAAATAATCCAATTATCCAGGGATAGAGGCAGACTCCATTAACCACATGTTAGCAAAAGACACAAAAAGAGACACATAAATACCTAACTCCTATCATACTGAACAGAACCCCCACATTCAACCTATCCCCAGATGGCTTGGATCTGAGCGCTCAATATATCCGAACAGCGCTCAGATCCCACAAATACAGTCAAATCGCCATACCCACTAGGTCCATAGTCATGGGGCAGAAGGCTGGCAATTAGGCTTCTCCATAACACAGGGAAGCAGGGCAATTTGTCAAATAAAATAACAGATACAAATGTCAGTCTGTAACAGGCTGTGTATGAGTGTATGTATTGTGATGTATGTGCAGTTGGGCTGTTTGGCTGTGAATGATGCAATTCCTTTCTTTTGGGTCTTTACTTCCTGTTCCTGTTGGCAGTTGGTGGAATGTTCGAGGGAATTGAAATGGCGGCTGCAGAAACCCTGTGTAACAAGGCTGCAATATGAAGATGCTGTTATATATGTATTAATAAAGTGACTACTTCATTATACAGGAATTATTGGCTGATTTGTACAAAACATCACAAATATATATGTTTTTTTAAAATTTTATTTAAAAAAAAAAAAAGTTATATCGTCCCCCCCCCCTCCCTTCTTACCTTTAGCCTGGGAGGAGGGGGAGCCGTGCTGCCATGAACGGTGCCGTGCTGCCTTCCCTGCAGGGCTAGAGTTCGCTCTCGTGAGATCTGAGCGTTACCGTGGTAACCGTGGCAACGCTCAGAAACCCGCGAGAGGAACCCGGCAGAGCTGTTGGCTAGAGCTCCCAAGTCCTCTCCTGCCTCCCTCACTCCCCAGCCAGCGGCTGTGTTACAGTGCCTGTGGGACGGTGTGGGAGATCTTTGATTTCCCCACCTTGCATGGGCCTGCCAGGGAGATCCTGTGATTTCCTCGGCCCATGGCCATCGCGGCGCACCGGGCATTTGCAGGGTATGCCTGATGGCCAGTCCGGGCCTGCCTACACATACACACTGGCGCGCACACACACAGTTTACACACTGGCACACACACATACCTACACATACATACACTGACACACACATACACACACAGATACACACTAACACTCGCATAATTTAAAGGGGCCTGGTGTCCGGTGGTAGGTACTTCTGCCTATAGGAACTGCACTATATTCTTGGGGGGGGCAATTAAGCCCCATTACTCCCCTCCCCCCAGATCCGCCACTGTGTCAGTGATTGTATGTCATGTGTATCAGTGAGGGCATGTTGTCTGTCAGTGAAAGTGTATGTTGGTTCAGTGTGTATGTGTGCCAATAAGAGTGTGTAAGGGTCAGTGAGAGTGTGTGCTTAAAAGGATGACATACAAAGAGGTAGAGTTTTCAGAGGAAAATGTGTAGCCTAAAGAGGAAGGGTTTGGTCTTAATCAGGAAGAGGTGTGACCTTGACAGGATGGGGTGGGGCAAATTTAGATTAGGGAGGGTGCCCAGGTTTAGTCATGCCTAGGGCAGCACAAAACTAAAATACACCACTGTCTTCACAATCAACTTACTCCTCCTGACAAGAACAAGGTTCATTCCTCAAGATCATTATCTACATCTTGGGGTACCTGGACAGAGATTTTCCTTATTTTGTACACAATTCACATATAGAAAGTGATTATTTTAACCTAGAAAACATTATACAAATGTAGATGTGTTTATTTGGTGTAAATCAATATATTTCTACCAGTTACCTTTTTGTAAATCGCATAATTGCACATTTGACATGAATCCGATTTCACTGTGTTTTCAAGAGGTTACTGTGGCGAAACTAACCTCGCCACTGGGTTATGGAGAAGCCTGATTGCCAGCCTCCTACCTCATGACTATGGCCTGTCTCATCAGCCCATGCTAAACTTAAACCCCATGGCGATTTGACTGTGTTTGTGGAATCTGAGCGCTGTTTGAGTATATTGAGCGCTCAAATCCAAGCCATCTGGGGATAGGTTGACTGTGGGGGTTCTGGTCAGTATGATAGGAATTATGTATTTTTGTTGTTGTGAATAGAGATATTTTCTGTACCTGGAGATAGTTGGCTTACCACACCCAGTTAAGCCAATTATCTCCAGGATAGAGGACTCTGTGAAACATTGGCGGATCCAGGGGGGGGGCAACGGGGCAATTGCCCCCCCCGAGAATATAGTGAGAGAGGGCTTCCGCCGTCCGATCGCCCTATAGGGAAGTTCTGCCGGCGCCGCCTGGGTAAGGTCCGGGCTGTCGGCTATCGCCGCACTGCTGAGCGCCGGTGTGACGTCACACGCCGGCGCGGGCGCTCAGACTCAGCGCGCCAGGAAGCGCGGTATATTTTAGTGAGGGGAGGGGAGATGCATGCGGAGTCGGAGGAGCCGCGGTGGAGTGGAGAGTGAGACCGGAGACAGGACTGTGTGACTGTTTGCAGATTTTCATAGCAGCAGGTATGTATTATTTTTTTACAATTTTTAAAACATATAAAAAGTTCAATAAACTATCAGGACCATTTCAAGGCTTCATCAGAAGTAATAATAAAGTAAACTCTTTTATACTTACCCAATTATTTGATATTATTATTTGAAAAATATTTTGTTACCAATGTATACTGTGTTTTTACTCCAATTTCCAGTCTTAGCAAATCTTGCAAGCGGAGCTACTATGCGTTTATCAAAGGCAACTGGAAGTCGTACATTGCCCTCACAAACTGGAATATACATTGCTTTAATGATTGTTAGATAACAAGGAATAGATTTCCTTTGTAGATCGAGTAGCTGGATTCGATAAAATTCATTTCTGTCCTGTGTCCCAGCAACTATATATACTCCTTAATAACCAAACTGTGATCTGTAGCTGCGCACGCAGTTTTGCGTTGTGGCTAATTTGGCCAGCTGGGATTTCACTGGTTGTTTTCCTAAACATGAGAGAGTTTGCAGCGAGGAAATAAATGATTATTAGGTTTTGAGGCGGCCGGGGAGATTCTGTGTTTTTTTTGGTTTTTTTTTTATGTCATCATTCTGGCGTGTGAATTTCAGCATTGATTTAATATCTGACAATATACAGAGACCCTGTAATGTGTAACTCAATAAAGATGTTTCAACTAAAGAGTTAGGACTCTCACAATAAAAGACAGAAGGCAGAGCGAGAGTGTGTGTGTTTGTCAGAGTGTATGTATCTATGTCAGAGAGTGTGTTTCTCTGTGAGTGTGTCAGTGTCTGTCAGTGAGTATGCGCGTGTGCCTGTCAGTAAGTGTGTGTCAAAGCTGCGACTTTCTGTGCCTGTCAGTGAGTGTTTCTGTTTAGGTGACTGCCCCCCTTTTAATCAAATGGGAAATGTATTTTTACTCTCCTCTTTTTCTCTGTGGGTTCCCACCTCCATGGCTGGGATCATTACTCTTGATCTCAGCCAATCCAATGCTAGTCCTTAGGAAAGCAATGGAAGGTTATTACGCACCTATAAACAATGTTGCACCAAGATGCATTGCATAAATGCATCACTATGGGTAGAATTAAGAGTCATGCTGAATGTAGGTGGTGCACACTATGCAGTACTGGCCCAGGAAGCACCTCCAGAGGCCGTCTTAATGACTGTCACTAGAGGCGTTACTAGGCAGTAATGTAAACACAAGGGAGACTGCAGTTTAGTACATCGCCTGTTAATTTTTCCATTGCAGACACCGTAAGCCGTGCTAGCAGACACCGTAAGCCGTGCTAGCGTGATTTGTCTGAGGCATTGGTTTTGAAGCGCCTTAGCCTCTGTTTTCCCTGCCGGGTACACTATTTTGATAGTTTTTGTTTGGAGGTAATTCTTATCATTAATTTTTACATTTATTGTGTCTTATATTTATAATTTAAATTTGATTCGATAATTTGTAAGCATTTTCTATGTGACTTATATATATTAGTTTAGTTTACACTCTGTGTTTATGTCACTGAATTTGTGTAGCAATATTTAATATGCAGTGGTGACATTTCTGAAGTCCTCATTCGACTTACTAATAACTTATATATTTTATAGATTTTGGTATAGATTGTGTGATTCTGATTTATTTATATATGGTGCTATATAACGCTGTCCGTTTTTTGCTTATATTCTATATTCTCTGTTATCACTTTATACAGTAGTGTCCAGACTGCCAAGTAACAGCAATTATGCAATACTGTTTATTTGGGCATTTGTCTGGAACATTTTATTTAAGATTATGACCAAGCTTTTATTATTTGATTTGAATCTATATGTCACTTAAAGTGTTTGCATAATTAGTAGATTGCAAGCTTTATTGGCAAAATTAAAGGGACTCTATAGTCACCCAGACCACTTCAGCTCAATGAAGTGGTCTGGGTGCCAGGTCCCTCAGGTTTTAACACTTCAGATGCAAACATAGCAGTTGCAGAGAAACTGCTATGTTTACATTTGGGGTTAGTCCAGCCTCTTGTGGCATTGAGAAACGCTTTCCTAGGGACACTTTGAATGACGTTGGACGGGGAGGAGAGGTCACCAGCGCCAATGGAGCCCGGCGCTGGATTAAGGTAAGTAACTGAAGGGGTTTTAACCCCTTCAGCGCCACGGTGGGGGCACCCTCAGGGCACTATAGTGTCAGGAAAACCGCTTTGTTTTCCTGACACTATAGTGATCCTTTAATTACATTAGAAGGCTAGCTTTATTGTGCTTTAAACAAGATGTTGTTGCATCTAAGTATCATGATATAACATAATGGATGTGGGCATGATGTCCCAGCAAACCAATTATTTTACAAGATGTGTTCTTTTGTGCTTTATCTGTAGAAAGCGCAAAATGAGCCAGAAAAGGGTGAATAGCAGGACTATTGATTCCTTCTTCAGTACTAGTGCAAAAAAGTCAACAGGAGCACAGCCTGTACTAGAAAGCACTTCAACTATAGAAACTGATACTAGCTTCCCTTCGTGTTCTGGTACACACGTAGAGCCAATACCTTCTCAAACTGATTCTGTGTTGCCACTGTCTGTTGATACCCCACCTCAAACTGGCAGTATCCTAATGAATGACATTGGCACACATCTTGGGAAAACAATTGATGATTTCACCAAATGCTTGTTACTGGAAAATCCATGGCAACCTCCTCCCGGATATGAGCTACCTTTCTCTGTACAGAACATGACTTCCAAAAATGGAGAAGCTCGGACAATCAGACGATACTTGTCAAAACAACATATTGACAGTTTTCCATGGCTAGTATATTCAGCTGTTAAGAAGGGTTTGTTTTGCAAGTACTGTGCGTTGTTTGCACAACATCGCAAAGGTGGTCATAACAAAGGCATGGCACTTGGAAAATTGGTAACTGAGCCCCTTACGAATTTTAAAAAGCTTAAGGGTAAGGAAGGAGATTTGGAAGTCCATGCAAGACTTGTTTATCACCAGGAGAGTGTAACCGAAGGAAAAGCATTTTTAAAAACCTACCATTCCCCTGACAATGAAATTGTCAATCAAATAAATTCTCACCGTCTTCAGAAGGTGAAGGAGAACCAAG
Source organism: Pelobates cultripes (assembly GCA_933207985.1). Classification (NCBI taxonomy): domain Eukaryota; kingdom Metazoa; phylum Chordata; class Amphibia; order Anura; family Pelobatidae; genus Pelobates; species Pelobates cultripes. The sequence goes on along the minus strand of OW240915.1, from coordinate 134,934,276 downwards.
AGCGAATTCGTCCTATCATTGAGTCCATTATATTCTTGGGTAGACAAAATATACCTCTGCGTGGCCACCGAGATGATGGTGCATTAATGGATGACTCCACACCGGACGTGAATGAAGGGAACTTTCGGGAATTGCTGAGATATCGCGTTTCATCTGGAGACAAAATGTTAGAGAAGCACCTCCTTACTGCATCTTCACGTGCCACGTACATTTCAAAATCCACACAAAATGATTTAATCAAGTGTTGTGGTGATGAAATCTGCAATATCATTGTTGGTAGAATTAAAGAGGCTTGTTATTTTAGTGTAATATTTGATGAAACTACAGATATTTCACATATAGAACAACTTTCACTTAACTTTAGATATGTCTACAATGGATCTATTCGTGAAGATTTTATAAAATTCGTAGATGCCTATGAATTTGCAACTCAGAGTGAGTCAGGATTGGATAGTTCAGATTCAGAACTAAGGCTTACAGGACAGGTTTTAGGCCAGATGGTAATTCAACTAATCAAAGACCTCTCCCTGGACATCACTCATTGTGTTGGCATTGGAACAGACAGTTGCAGTGTTATGTCTTCAGAGGTGGCTGGTGCTGTTTCAGAAATTATTAGAGCAGCACCCAACAGTTGCAGATGTCCTTGCTACAACCATTCTCTGAACAATTCAATTTCAAAGTCATCACAAGTTTCAACAGTTCGCAATGCAGTAGCAGTGGTAAAATCAACCATTTCATTTTTTAATCAATCAGCAAAGCGTCATTTTGTTTTAAAGCAGGAGTTAGGCTCTCAACTGACCAGTCTTTGTGAAACTAGATGGGTAGAGCGCCACGATTCTCTAATTAGATTTCGGGATGGTCTAGTTAAAGTGGTGAGTGCACTATCAGCAATATCTCAGTGGAAATGCTTAAGCTCTAGTTCATCAGCCTCTTCTCTCATCCATTCTCTGTGCAGTGCAGAATTTATCTTTTCCTTGATTTCACTTATCAATGTTCTGAAAGTAACCCTACCTCTGAGTCGTTTTCTTCAATCTCCCACACTTGATTTGACAAGTGCATCTGAATGTCTGAATGTCACCATGAGAACCCTGGAGAATATGCGATGTAACGCTGATCGTACTTTTTCCACTTTGCATATGGAGGCTACAGAATTGGCCTCAGAACTCGGAGTGGAACTTAAATTGCCACGTCTTGTAGGACGACAAGTACACAGATCAAATTACAATGCAGGATCAACTGAAGAATTCTACAGGAAATCTTTGTATATTCCTTTGCTGGATAACATTATTAATGATTTAAAAGCTCGTTTGCCAGAAAACTCGATGCAGTGTTTCCAGATTCAAATATTGTACTTGTAAAAAACAAAATGGAAACCATGGATCCTGTTGCTATCCACTCATTATCAAACCGTTTCTACCCTCTTCTAGCTGATGGTAGCCAGAGGATAGTGGAGACATTACTTCAGGGAGAATTTTGTCTCTGGCTCACAAAGTGGAAAAGCGAGTTATCCCAAAACAAGGAAATTCCACAAACAGTCCTTGAAGTTTTAGATGTGTGTGACCAGGACCTCTTTCCAACCATCAGAAGTTTACTTCTGGTCTTGGCAACTCTACCTGTAAGTGTGGCCTCTGCAGAGAGATCATTCTCAACCCTCCGTCGTGTTAAAACATGGCTTCGGTCACGAATGTCAGAGGACAGATTAAATGGTTTGAGTTTGCTTTACATTCACAGAGATGTTCCTGTGAATACTGACCGAATCATTGAGCTGTTTGCAAAGCAAGGAAAACGAAGACTTGAGCTAATTCTGTAAATTTGTTATTTATTGTAAAAATGTTATGTGTCTGTTGCTTTTAGTGTTTGGAAAGTGACACTGTTATCAGTATATTTCTACCTTTTTATACATAATTGTGTATTGTTTGTTACGATTTTGTCTGGGAATATTCTGTTCTATAATCAGTATACAAACTCCTGATGAAAAAGTCTACAAACTGTTAACTAATAAAGTTATATGTGGTTAAATGTCATCTGTTTCTAATTTTTTTTTTTTTAAATCCATAATTTGGAAAGACAAATGTGACTGGTTTTTAAATAGGGTTAGAGCTGTATGATAGGTTAAATAAAATAGTGTGTTCTATAAGCACCTCATTATTTTCTGTCCGCCGCCACAAAACAATCTGGAAGTGCCCCTCCCGAGAGCAGGCTCTGGATCCGCCACTGCTGTGAAACTGGTTTGGGCTGGAAATGCCATGCTTCAGTGGTCACAAAGGACTTTCGACTGGAGGGAATTGTCAGATTTTTGAGTATGTTTGTATTTGGAGTATGCTGATTCTGAAAATGCTGTCTCGTTCTTGGGGAGATTTATTGTATGCTGTTCCAGTTCGACTGCAAGGAGTGTAAACCTATTCATATGTTTTTTCCTATTCGGCTGTTTACGGCATTCATATGGTTTCCTGTTCCGCGGATTAGTGTCTTTGGTAGCTGCCTGTATATCTGGAAGGGGAATATCTACTAAACGGCTTTAACCTCTTTTATGCCCAGGGTGCCGTTACAATTGGTGGTAGCAGTGGGATCATTCCCACAGCCCAGAAGGACAGCTAGAAGACAACACCAGTTCCTGGGATTTACAAATTAAGGGCAACGCATGTCTGAGTACAGCAACCCTGACAGCATCAGGATGGAACCAGCAGTGTTATACGATGAGGGTGTCATAGACGATCAGGATGCAGTACGCAAAGGCATCTGGTACCAGGCACTGAATAGCATACAGCACTAGCGGGGCGAGGGACTCCCCAGTGAGGAGCAGTGACAGCAGACATGAATGGCACTACGGATGCCCCTCCTGGGAGAGCAGCCCCTGGAAGAATGGATAAAAGAACTGGAGCACCGGGTATGGCAGGAGCTGTGGCTGGAAGATGCCTACCAGACACTCTGGTGGTATGCAGCGCAGTATATACCCTGGACAGCAGAGCATGACAAGCCAGAGGGAGAGGAGTTTGATGGCCCTGGTTTATGGGAGTATTTTTCGGAGCATGATATTGGGAGCTCTACACAAACCCGGTTCCGTGATATCTTTGAGTGGAGGGAGAGTATGTACGACTGGGATGACCCTCAGGAGGTGGAGCAAGACCTGGCCCACCTAGTAACCTGAGAGATGGAGCTGGACTACCAACATCTGTTCCACTCCATTGAGAAGGCACGGCAGAAAAGCAGAGTAACAGATCCAGATCCAGAACCCTTCAGCTGGGAAGATATTGTGGAGAGGAACCCCAGGCAGCAGGTGGAGATGGGACCGAGGTCTCTCCACCGGCTCTACAGGGATGCTGGGCGGTCGGCCTAGATCCCCAGCGGCAGATTGATTTGCAGGGAATAGAGAGCAGCGTCTCCTTTCCTCAGCGGCAGTGTGAAATGCAAGGAGTGGAGAGCATCGTCTCCCCTCCCCAGCGGCAGTATCCCTTGCAGGGAGAGGGGAACCCTGTGTCCCCCTCCCCCAGCGGCAGAATGAGCTACAGGGGGCAAGGATAGCCGGTCCTGCTCCCCAACAGCAGTGTGTTTTACTGGGAGAGGAGAGCCTCGTTCTCCCTCCCCAGCGGCAGTACCCCTTGCAGGGAGAGCCCTGTCTTCCTTCCCCAGCAGCAGGACAATGTATTGGGAGTAGAGACAGTCGTTCTCCCTCCCCAGCGGCCGGAAGTGTGTAAGGGAGAGGAGCCTGTTACCCCCTCTCCCCAGCGGCAGCTTAGCCCACAAAGTGGAGACAAAAAGCTCCACACCAGTGCAGATGGGACCGTGGTCTTTATGCCCAAACTACAGGGGGTAGGGACAGTCGGTCCTATCCCCCAGCTGCAGGGTGCCCTACAGGGAGCAGAGACAGTGGGTCTCTCTCCCCAACAGCAGGGCTGGAGGGGAAGACCGTCTGTCTCCCCCTCCAGCAGCAGCACCAGGTCCAGGGAGAGGAGCCTACTACCCCCTCTTCCCAGCTGGGCTCCAACCAGGCTACTCCAGCTGACGCCCTGGCACCAGGACAGTGTACCGCTGGTCTCTGCCCACCGATCTGGAGTGCCAGTACCTCACACAGCCGTGGTGGGGCCCCTGTACAAAGGCAAGCTACACATTACCCCAGGTGCAGTAACCATTTATTGTGGGTGGGCTGCACTGCTCATTATGTTTTGTGGGTGGGTTGCTTGACTAGCCAAGGCACTGACCGACAGGAGGTCAGGTACCTTGTTAGTCTTGTTGGGAAAGGGAAGAGGTGTGGCGAAACTAACCTCGCCACAATTAGATTTTTGAGTATGTTTGTATTTGGATAATGCTGATTCTGAAAATGTAAGTTTTATGTGAATGTGATGTATACTTTTAAGTTATGAATATTGTGTAAAACTGTGTATTTTCCTGCCTGTGATAATTACGTTAGCCCATTGTGTTCAGTAATTATATCACAGGCAGAGGGGAGGATTTTACTGGAATGAAAGGGAGTGTTCATTGTATATTAATTAATTGTTTGATTGGATGTTCCACAAAACCCTGTGGATTGTACTAATGTGTAAGAATGTGTATATAAGAACAATAAAAATACAGCTGTCTGTTCCTGCCTGACCCTCAAAACGGAGCTTTGTCTCGTTCTTGGGGGGATTTATTGTATGCTGTTCCAGTGAGACTGCTAGAAGTGTAAACCTATTCGTATGGTTTTTCCTATTCGGCTGTTTACGGCATTCATATGGTTTTCTGTTCGGGGGATTGGTGTCTTTGGTAGCTGCCTGTATATCTGGAAGGGGAATATCTACTAAACGGCATAAACCCCTTTTATGCCCGGGGTGCCGTTACAATTACTCCATCCAAACACCTAACCAAAAATCAGTGTTGTAAGAAAACACTGTTTTTGGTGATGGTAATCCCTCCTGTCCTGGTCTCCCCATAAAAAATCAACAAAAAAATAAATAAATTAAGGAGCTAAACCTCACTTCAATCAGGAACCAAGGCAAAGTTCTCTGTATACCATTAACAGCCCGACCCTCCTACTTAGATAAACATCATTGATGGTGGGCTGAGTGGGGGACATGGACAGCAAAGGAAGTGCAGGCCACCATTGCATGCTGATGCCAGAAGCCCAGGGCAGGCGCTTCCTATAGGGCAAGTAGGTGGCTGCCTAAAGCGCTTCTTAAGGGGGGCGCCAGCAGGCAGCGGCTTTACTGCTCACTTGGGCCCTTTCCTCTATCAAGTGAGATTAGGAAGAGCCGGCCATGTTATCGGAAGCTAGGGAGCATTTACATGTTAACTATAGCCTTGCATCCACTTCAGTTTACAAAGTCAGGCCCCCCTCCCAGACACCGACTTCTGCAGCGCAAAGGGCATTATTTACCTGCTCCCGCCTCCTGCCCTGTACGTGGGGATAAGTGGTCGGGAGCATAGCAGGATATGTGGCTGAGTCAGGCAGTTACAGGCAGCCAGGCTCAATCAAGATGCATTAACAACCAACTGACAGGGGCGTTCCTAGAGCATGTGGCACCCGGGGCGGTTCCAGGGTTTGGCACCCGGGGCGGACAGCCCCCCCCCCCCTTAGTCCGCCACTGCCAACTGATACATGAAATGAAAGTAAGAAATGGGTCAGTGTGTGTGTGTGTGTCAGTCTGCATGTGTAAGTGTGTGTCTGTAATGGGTCAGTGTGTGTGCCGGTCTGCATAGGTCAGTGTGTGTCTGTAATGGGTCAGTGTGTGTGTCAGTCTGCATAAGTCAGTGTGTGTGTGTGTCTGCAATGGGTTGGTGTGTGTATCAGTTTACATGGGTTGGTGTGTGTGTGTGATATCTGCATGACTATATCGTTAAGGGACATAACGTAGAAAATTTGTTTTGAATCAAAGCAACTGAGGTTGGAGTCTAAGTGATCAAGAAGTGAAGCCTGCAATGTAGAGCTGCAGAAGTGGTCACTGAATTTTGCTTTGTGCTTAAACCACGGCTATTATTTAAAGGGACACTATAGTCACGGGAATCTATAGCTTACTATAGTGGTTCTGGTGTCTATAGCATGTCTCTGCAGGCTAAACTACCTGCCTAGATGAACCTCCTGATTGGCGCAGCTCGGCGTTTTACTGTTCATGAAATAGCTTCCCAATGCTCTCCTATGGGAAAGTTGGATGATCTTAGCCATAGGGGTGGAGCCAGTCACGGCGAGACTAGCGAGGTGTGGGAGAAAAGGTGGGTTTAAAGTAGTTAGTTTAACACTAAAGTGTCAGGAATACATGTTTTTGTTCCAGACACTATAGTGTTCCTTTAATCTAAGTAAAGAGAGACAGAGAGAGAAGCGTGTCGTCCTTCCTCCACAGCGGCAGTGTGTGTCCCAGGGAGCTGAAGGTGTCGTCCTTCCTCCCCAGCGGCAGTGTGTGTCCCAGGGAGCTGAAGGTGTCGTCCTTCCTCCCCAGCGGCAGTGTGTGTCCCAGGGAGCTGAAGGTGCCGTCCTTCCTCCCCAGCAGCAGTGTGTGTCCCAGGGAGCTGAAGGTGTCGTCCTTCCTCCTCAGCAGCAGTGTGGTTGCCCGCCTGCTGCCTTTGGACTATGGCCCCATGTTAAAAGACATCTTTTTCCCTGCAGAAAAGACTTATTCGTGCTTTTCTGCCAGGTGTTCGGTAGATTTGTTTAAGTGTGTTGTACCCCAGATAGGAATCCCATGGAGCCCATTCGCATGAAACTGACTGTGTAAAGACTTTGGCTCCATGGCGTTTAAACTGTATTCGTGTGGTCTGAGTGCCATTCGCTTAATAATGTGCGCTCAGACCTGAGCTATCTGGGGATATGTAGAACGTATATATTTTATGTACTGAATGTAACTGTAGGTAATTTTATGTCTTTTACTGTTTGTTTTCTGCCATGTGGTTAATGGAGTTTTGCCTCTGTCTTTGGAGATAATTGAATTACTTCTCAATTATCTCCAGAGCAGAGAGGAGGGATTGTGATGCATTGTGGGATGGTTGAAATGTCTGTGATTGGTCCTTTTACCCTTTGTGTCCCATTCTCCCATTTGGTCCCCTAGGAGAGTGTCCACCAGGTGGGAGACCTGCATAAAAGCCGGGCAGTTAGCCCCGGTAAATCAGTTCCTGCTTAACCCTCAAAGTGAAGTGTCGTCTCATTATTGGGGGAGGATTTACTGTATGCTGTTAGAGACTGATTGCCAGGAGTGTAAGCCGCTTGGGGGCTTTTCCTGTTCGTCTGCTAGCAGCTATTCGTGTGTCTCCAGTTCAGGAGTTTCGAGTATTCCCTTGGTTGCAGTTCAGGAGATTGGTGCTTGCAGTAGCTGTCAGTGCAGCTGAAAAAGGGGAATATCGCCTAAACGGTTTTTAACCTCTTTTGGGCAAAACGGTCCGTTACATCAGTTAATAAGAAAAAAGTCAAAATATTATGTTTATGTTTTCATAATATTAAAACCTTTTAAAAGTTTTTCTACAAATATTAAATTATTTGTAAAGCTTATCCAACAGTATTA
>OW240915.1:134834938-134926710 GCA_933207985.1 Pelobates cultripes | reverse complement strand
AACAGGGGGACTGAGCAGAACACAGGGAGGGTGGTGAGGAGAACACAGGAGGAGGAGGGGGGGTGAAGAACACGGGGGTGGGGAGATGAGAACACAGGAGGGGGGGGGAGGTGAGAAGAACACAGGTGGAGTGAGAAGAACACAGGGGGGTGAGGATAACACATGGAGGGGGGGAGTGAGAAGAACATAGAGAGGGTGGAATGAGAAGAGACCGCTAGGGGATGGTGGGGGAGAGCTCTAAGGGACAGAACAGACAGCTCTATAAGACAGGGGGCAAGAAAGGGAGCTCTTTCACACTACGCGCACACGCACACAAACTGCATCCCTATACATACACAGAAACACACAATGCATCCCTACACACACAGAAACACAACATGCTTCCCTTACACACAGAGAAACGGACAATGTATCTATTACACACACACAATGCAACCCTTACACACAAAGACAATGTATCCTTTGCACACATACACAGAAACACACAATGCAAACCCTTACACACACATGCAAACACACACACTGCTTTTCTTACATACACACAGAAACACAATGCATCTCTTACACACACTCAATGCACACACATACAGACACACACACCTTGCATCCCTTATGCATACAAACACAGATTCACACAATGCATCCCTTACACACAACCAGAAACACACAATACATCCCTTATACACAAATACACACTGCTTCCACTACACACAAACACACTGCATCACCTACACAAACTGGTATCCCTATACACTACATACCATAAGCACATATATTATATCCTTTACAATAACACATCCCCTACACACTCCACTCCCTGTGAGCGAACTCATGGGTGGGTGGAACATTTAAGTGGACTTATGAGTGGGCCTTATGGACATACTCACCGTCAGGCCCTGGGGCTCAGACCTTGAGCTGTCTAAGGGGCCCAAAAAAAATGGAGCTGCTTCCAATTCTCCCAGAACATTGAATTTTGTGACCACAGTTGCAAACAGCCTCCAGAGATCCTGTTCTACACCAGACCACTGGAGCCAAACTGCAGCCCATCATCATCCTCATCCCCCCCTGTATTTTTCAGCCTGTTCTGCTATTTTGTGTGAGATTTAAAATGAACTGCAATACCGGCGTATGGAGAGACAGGGATAGGAAGCTGCATCTTATCCCTGCTTCTCTCTGCTGATTGAAACCGCAGGGGAACAACACATGCAGCCAGAGACAGCCTACAGATCAGATAAGTGGGGGATGGTGGGGAGGGTTTGAGAGGGGGGCAGCAGCCTATAGATTTTGGGGCAGCAGCAGATAGATTTTTTGGGGCAGCAGCCCACAGATTTAGGGGAAGCAAGTCTATAGATTTAGGGGCAGCAGCCCATAGATTTGGGGGCAGCAGCCTACAGATTTGGGGGGCAGCAGCCTTTAGATCGGGGGCAGTGTTCAGATTTGGGGCAGCATAGATTTGGGAGTGGGCAGCAGCCCAGTGATTTGGGTGTGCGGCAGCGGTTTGTGGGATTGGGGGCAGCAGCCCATAGATTTGGGGGGGGCAGCAGCCCATAGATGGAGAGGGGGCAGGCATAGAGCCCATAGATTTGGGGACAGCAGCCTATAGATATATAGAAATGAACAGGAAGGGTCAGCAAGGAGCTGGAAGGTAAAGCAGCACAAAGGTAAAGTAGAAGGAGCAGAAAGGGTCAGAAATGAGCTGGAAGGGGCAGAAGGAGCACAAACATAAAGTAGGAGAATGGGCAGGAAGGGCCTGCAAGGAGCAGGAAGGAGCACAAAGGGACAGCAAGGAGCACAAAGGTAAAGGAGCAGAAAGAATCAGAAGGAGCACAAAGGTAAAGTAGGAGAAAGAGCAGAAAGGGACAGCAAAGAGCACAAAGGTAAAGTAGAAAAGGGAGCAGAAAGGGTCTGCAAGGAGCAGAAAGGGATCAGAATGAGAAAGGAGCAGAAGGGCGCAAAATAAGCAGAAAGTAGCAGAAAGGTAAAGGAGCAGAAGGGGCCAAGGATAGAAAACAGTGTCAGAAGAAAAAAAAAGACTGTCAAATGAAGGAGAGGAAAAGGAGATTGGAGCAGGAAGGACAAATGAAGTGAACCTCCACTTTATTCTGGACACCATATCATAAGGCTTTGGTACCTGGGCCAGGCAGGGAAACGCTGGACCTTCTCATCTCCAAAGGTAAAAAAATATCAGTATTAATGTGTTCACTTTTATTTACTGAGTGTCAGGAAGCACAGAGTGCCGTTGGGTAGGGGTGTTGCTGATTGGCAGGAGGAAGCCTTTGGGGTTAAACCATTTCAGAGCAATTTAACCCCTTAAAGGAAAACGAGCACCCAGGGGCTTCCTCGCATCATAGCATTTTCATTTAGGTGAAGTTGTTATGGTGACCAGAAATGTCCTTTAATTTGCTTAAAGGAACACTATAGTGTCAGTAATACAAACATATATTCCTGACACCATAGTTGTGAAAACGCTATTCACCCTGGCTTTATGTGATAATGGCTATGCCCCTTCCCTTTCATGACACTGTCAAAAAGGTACCAAGCATGGATGTCATTACAATTATGCCCCCCCCTGGAAAAATTCCTGCGGACGCCCATGAGTATGATATTAGTGACACTAATCTATAATTTACCTCACATTAAAGGGACACTATAGTCCCCAGAACCACTTCAGTTTAATGAAGTGGTTCTGGTGTCTATAGCCGGTCCCTGCAGGCTTTTTAATATAAACACACACTTTGTGCAGCACTGGCGTTAGTTCATATGGCAGATCATATGGGTGGGGCATTGCGATGTCACATGGGGGCGGCAAATTTTTATTTTGCCTAGGGCGGCAAAAATCCTTGCACCGGCTCTGATCCTGGGCAGGTGCACCAGTCTACTGGTGACCCACAGGAGGGGAGTGCCCATACCCATCTTTACCGCAGTGCAAGTGCCCTCTGCCCCTAATTTACAGTTGCTCACACTCACAGCAAGCCCTTTGCAGAGACGGGAACAAAGAGGATCTGTGGCAGCTGGCCGTCCTGCAAGCATTACATTAACCAGCTGTTCCCCATCCAGCCACAGGTGGCGCTGTGCTGGGAGAATGTGATTACTCTTCACTTCCTCCCAGCTTACAGAGCAGCGCATGGGAGAAAGAGAGGAGGAGGCATGATTTAATCGTACAACAAATCCACTAAGCAAATCTTTATAAATTTGGGGGGGGGGAGGGGAGGGGGTCAGCTCTGTTTCCACAGTTTATTGGTGTTTACTCTGATGTCTGTATTAATATTGAGGGATGTCTAAGTATGTCATCACTGTGTGTCAGCAGGGTCAGCCCTTGGGGTGTGCAAGCTGTGTGGTCATGCAGGGTGCCATGACAACAGAGGCGCCAGACGGACAACACAGCTCACAAGTTGGGGACACCAGCATATTCAATTTAAACAATTTGCTGGTGGTCTACTGGTGCGCACCAGCAGTAGGTGCAGTCAGATTATATCCTCTCACTCGTGGTTCCGGCGCTCAGTTAGTGAGTCAGAGCACAGGCTCAGAGATTCTCAGCCTGCGCTCTGACAATATTGAAAGTCAGAGCCGTGAAGGAGCGGGTATTAGCATAACATCAACATCCGTTCTAAAACTAGGAAAAGGTGGGCGTGGATGGTGAACTGATTTGGTGGTGCAATGGGCCACTTGACTGGTTTTGCCCCCCAGGCCTAAGGCTGCCAGCCCTCCCCTGGTCCTGATTATGGATAGATTTCCAGAGAATAGTTTGTATTGGCCCCGGATATATTTGTATAATGCTATCATTTCCCCTCTGAGGCACTAATTTTCAATGAGTCAATCTTTCTTCATAATTAAAATGTTTCACTCAATTTATTATTTTGAAGCTCTACACTTTTTCTAGTGCCATAATATCTTTCTTTAGAATAGGTGCCCAAAATTGCACAGCATATTCAAGGTGTGGTTCTGATTCAAGGTGTGGTATTGATTTATAAAGAGGCAAAATTAAATTTGAGCCCCGAGAAATAATGCCGTAGCAACTGCCGATTGACATTGCACATTGTTACCTAGTTTGTTGTCAATAACAATTCCTAAATCCATCCTTGTGTGTTGTTATCGTTAATTCCTTACCATTTAGGGTGTACGTTGCTTGTGCATACTTTACCCCAAAGTGCATAACTTTGCTTTTTTCTGCATTAAACTTCATCTGCCATTTAAGTGCCCAGTCCCCCAATTTATCTAAATCCCTCTTCAGCAAAGCAACATCCTTTTCACATTGTATTACTATACAAAGTTTTGTGTCATATTCAAACACTGAAATATCACTTTCAATGCCTATTTCAAGATCATTTATAAATATGTTGAATACAAGTTTTCACATGCAAGACACTATAGTCACCAAACAACTTTAGCTTAATTAAGCAGTTTTGGTGTATAGATAATTTACATCTGATTGAAAGTGAAACCAGCTTTTTATTCATATAGGGTGTGTCAATCAGAGTCAAGGGAGGTGTGACAAGGGCTAAATAAACAGAAACAAAGTGATTTAACTCCTAAATGGCAGTAAATTGAGTAGTGAGACCTGAGAAGCATGATCTATACACTAAAACTGCAAAAAATTATAGAAAGAATGTTGCGCTGTAATGATAGGAATATAAATATCACCTTATTTTGTGTAGAAGAGGAAAATGTTCACTTAGGTCCCAGATTAAATAGGATCTACAAAAGATAATCATAACATAGTGTAGATGGTAGATAGCAAAAACACATATTTGTGTATAAGAATTAACACTCACAAACCCAGAGCTGCAGACTCAGCTCTAGTTTAAATCACTTCTGGGTCCGCTTAGACGACCCACCCCTTTGACAGAAGTGCAGCAGGTCCTAGGGAGGAATAGATATACAGAGAGGATTGCGCAGTATCATTTGATAAATAGAAAATCCAAAGTAAAATCCCCAAATGGGTACTTACAAACACGGAGTCAAATTGACTCAGTATGCAGACGCTGTGCAGGCTAGGGGCTGCACTCCCATAAGTAGAGTAGCAAATGTAGAACCAGGATAACGTAGAATAAAATATAATTAATTTATTAACACAATCTATAAATATATAAAACAAATTTCGCAACAATGTCCAAATAAAAACCGGAACGCGTTTCACCACTCACACGTGGCTTCCTCAACCGGATCAGTAAGCTGTACATGCCCTGGTTCATCGTCTGTATATAAATGCTACTCACAATTGATACAATCGGTGTGTGTGGACCGCACACGTTACTACCACCCACAGGTAGGACGCGTGCGGTCCATGACTCGTTATCACTCTAAGGTCTGGTGCAGCTGGCGCAGCTGGTGGGTCACATTTATTTAGTGACATTGTAAGGAGTCACACGGATGTTTGGCAGCTCACTTTTATATAAGATTGTTTCTACATATATTGTTTTATATAAGTCAATTTGTATATAAGATTGTCTTGATCGTATATATTGCTTTTATACAAAGCCAGAAATAAGCGCTAGTCTTTATTCACATTTTGCATTTATACACTAAAACTGCTTCATTAAGCTAACGTTGTTTAGGTGACTATAGTGTGCCTTTAACACCTACTTCAGCTACAATTTGTTTACTACTGATATCTTGAAATGTCAAGATATTTCAGAAAATCTAGCCATTCTTAAAATTGAGAATTGATTTTTGGTGGTAGGTTTGATTAAAATCTGCATATCTTGCACAAGTTCTTCTTAACCTACTCACAAACTAGTTCTAATATATAATATAAAAGATAATCAAAATAGCTAATACTAACAAACAGTTTAACAGATGACATACCCTAGAATGAGTGTGAACTTGTTAAAAACAAAAGAAAATAATGTTATTGCCCAGTTCTTTCTGCCTAGATATGCAATGTCAAAGAAGTTAGTGGTGTATATATATATATATATAAGAATATTCACAGAAATTTCCTTTAGGCATATCTGACTATGCACAGAAGGAAATTAGATTTTAATTTTTCAACCTACATACAGAAATTCCCTTATTAGCAAAGATGCTCCACTTGGTTGAAATTGATGAACACAGCACATCTTTTAATTTACCTCTAAAAAAAAAAAAAAAGGTATTTTATTTCTGAACTAGATGCAACTGGTATAATTGACATGATGTAAGTAGAATTACTGAGATAAGGACTATGCAAAAATGATTTGACTTTGAGTTCCATGCTGATTACTTTCACATCTCAATATGTGAAATTAAATTGCCTTAAAAAAAAAAATAATCTACATCTTTAAAGATACACTATTATGGAGCCCCACAGGTGACATCCACATTTTTAAATCGTGTGCAAGTTGTGCTATCTTGTAGTCATGATTTATTAGATTGTGCGCACGACATAAATAAGTTGTGATAACTATATAGTTAGCTTGTTCCCACAATTTACTAAATTGTGCGCACAAGTTAACTATATCCTAACTATGGCCAGCGCTTACCTCCCTGCTGCCTTGCAGGTTCCGATTACAATTTCCACTGAGCCCTTACTGAAAGGATTCCAATATGGTAGTGAAGTCGGCTGGCCTTTACATGATGTCAGGAGGAAGCGACTTCCACCTCTAGTCACCCTGACTCCCCAGGGACACAGGGCTGGGGCAAAATACTAAATTTTGTGACTAGGTCCCATCTCATCTAGCCCTGTTGTGTCACTTTGTCCCCCATCCCCTATGTCTCCATTTGTCACTTGTTTCCTAGTCCTGGGTCACAATCACTGCCTAATTCCCTGTCACCCTAATCCCATAGCCTTTGGTTGACAGAGTGACACAGGGCAAAAACAAAAGATAGACAAGGGGTTAGAGGATTTAACCCCTCTTTTACTCTGTCCCCATAGCCTAGCGTCACTCTGTCCACCTAATCCACTATCACTCCAGCCCTGTTGTGTCACTTTGTTTCTCTAATCCTCTACCTCTGTAGCCTTCTGTCACTCCATCCCCTGCTACGCTTGCCCTTTGCCACTCTATCCTCCTAATTCCCTATCCCACTAGTCCTGTGCCACTGTCTCTCTCTCTGCCTAATGCCTGTGTCCCTCTAGCCCTTTTGTGTTACTCTATCCCCATAAACCCTGTCACTATGGCAAAAGGTGACACTGCATTAGAATTGTGTGACAAGGCAGGTGCTTTCAGACCAACTCAGACAAATAATTTTAAAAACAGTAAATTACATTTAAATATTCTATAATAGCACCACACACACATATATAAAGAGAAATTAATACATAGATTCAAGTTTATTAATTATATGTTAGTCTATAATAATTATTATTAATGTATAATACATATTATTAAAACATCTAGAGTTTTCCGGATTGATCATTGTTATTATAAGAGAAAGTAAGTGTTGTAAAGTTGGTGTACCCTTGTTTTAAAAGGGGGCTTTTTCAGACTGTTTTGCTCCTGATTCATTTTATGGGAAAGTTTGTTTTATTGTAAAGGTTTCCTGGCGGCAGCTATTATTATTATTATTATTATTTGTATTTACTCTCATTAGGTTAATTTAATAATCCCTCCCTGGTGTGAGTAATCAAGCAGTGCCTGTAAAATTTGAAAGTACTGTTTTATCACCTCCAGACTGCCATGTGCCAGGAGGGAATATATTGTACTATTGTTCCCCTGAAGAGTGAGTGCCTTGTCCTGTGAGTCTTTTGTATGTTGATGCAAATTTTCTCCTAGGGCTTCAACTGTTGTGCAGAGCCAATCCTGTGTGGGTACAATGCGCCAAGGCACTCTTTAGATAGAGGCAGATCAACAGGGTGGGCAGCACTAGGCTCCACGCCCTCAGGTATATCCTGATTCGACTCTATCTACAAAGCACCTTAGCGCTTCCTAGCCACCGAAGATCGACCCTGCTGTTGTTTCCTAATTGTCTGGAGGGGAGGTTTGATATAAATATGTGTGCATGTTCCCTAATAAACTGAGTTCCAGTTGGATCTTCAAGCATTCAGTCTCAGATATAACAACTTCAGTGGCTCAGGAATCAGCAACAGCTTCAGCTGTTGTTGGCAGGGGGATGTCAACTTAAGTGGGTATATTCAGCCAGCACACCAGTACCCACCACAATTGGTTTTGGCAGTGGGACCTGTTTCCTCCTCACAGTGCATTTTATAAATCACCACCATAACCTTGGAGATATCGAATGTTACCCTGCACTGGCCAAAAAGGATTAAGTTGGCTATCTTGTAGGAGTTGCTGTCTGCAACTTGCATGCCTGGTTAAATGATAGTGCAAGCAGTATTATATGACAATTTATGTGACTATGTGTGCATATGAGCATATAACAGTGTACACATGGGTAACTTACAGTATATGTTACAGTGTGCATGCATGGGTAAATGAGTGTATATGAAGGTGCATGTATGGTTATATCACAGTTTGCAAGCATGGTTAAATGACACTACATGCACTTCCATTTTTGAAACCTGGGGCTGAAAAATGTTTTTTTGCTGGTGAATGTAATGCGCATTTATACAAAAAGATACTACTATAAAACATTGTGCTACAATGAAAAGGTTTAACCATATACCATACTAACGTTTATGGTATTTCAATTTTAGAGTTACATGTTAAGTCTATTCTTTCTTAAAGGACCACTCTAGGCACCCAGACCACTTCAGCTTAATGAAGTGGTCTGGGTGCCAGGTCCTTCTAGGGTTAACCCATTTTTTCATAATTATAGCAGTTTCAGAGAAACTGCTATAATTATGAATGGGTTAAGCCTTCCCCCTAATCCTCTAGTGGCTGTCTCATTGACAGCCACTAGAAGCGCTTGCGTGCTTCTCACTGTGATTTTCACAGTGAGAGCACGCCAGCGTCCATAGGAAAGCATTATGAATGCTTTCCTATGTGACCGGCTGAATGCGCGCGCAGCTCTTGCCGCGCGTGCGCATTCAGCCCAGGAGGAGGAATGGAGGAGGAGAGAAGGAGGAGAGCTCTCCGCCCAGCGCTGGAAAAAGGTAAGTTTTTACCCCTTTCCCCTTCCAGAGCCGGGCGGGAGGGGGTCCCTGAGGGTGGGGGCACCCTCAGGGCACTATAGTGCCAGGAAAACGAGTATGTTTTCCTGGCACTATAGTGGTCCTTTAAGCCCTCTTTCAGGAACAAAATTTGCCTGTGTGCATTTGCCTGTTTGAATTCACCAGTTTTAATTTGCTTGTGTCAATTTGGCTGAAAATTTAGATGCCCCCAAATTTTGTCCTGAATGTAATGCGCCATCGAATATAATGCATGATTTTCCAAAAAAGGTGTGCATTAGATTCAAGTAAATACGGTATAGACAGTCATGGAAATAAAAAGTACACCCTCCTTTTAATTTGTAATGGTTTTACATATGAGGATATAATAACAATTGTCTGTTGTTGTTTTTTTAGCAGATCTTAAAATCAGGTAAATGCAACCTCAACACATTACACATTTTACAGTGTCAACATTTATTTAACAAAAATAAAGCCAACATGAAGAAGTCATGAAAAAGTAAGTGTGCAGTCCCTACTGGAAACATATCTGACTTTAAATGCTGACAGCTGGTAACTCCCTGTCACCACTATTGAAATTGTGCAGTCCGTAAACAACCACTACTCACTAACTGTGCAACAGGCATTTTAGAGAGTAGCGACTGTCCTGTAAAAAGTAGCAACAAGACTGAAAACCATCTCTAAATATGGCACATGCAAAGGTTTGGGCATTTTAAAAGCCCTCAGATTAGCTGAATCAAACTGTGCATCTTCAACTACTGTGGTACTACTAGAACTCACATTTATGTCTAAGAGGGACAGCCTGATAGAATAGTTTGGAGGCTGTAGTCCAACAATAGCTGAGGAGTCACATTTTGATACTGTATTAGTTGTATTATGTCAGTAAGTAGAGTATTGCAAGATTAATTTCTTTAAAAAGTAACAGTAGGCATTTACAAATAAAAAGTGCTGTGGTTTAATTGAAAGGAGACATATTCTATATGTAAATAGTCCACAAATCATGGGCATCCTCAGCCAAGACAACAGGTGGCAGATCCTCACTCCCTTGTTTTAGAATGCTGTCTAAGCTGCCATTTACATGGGGAGGTGAAGAGCGGTAGAGGAAAACTATGTTTGCAGCATCCAAATATATTGTCTGCGGTGCACAAGTCTATTACATCTATACATACATCATTTAGTACGAATATTCCTGTGTGCATGCATGCACTTATTGCATAATGGCAGTGCTGTGTAGATGTGCCATATATCTAGCCTACACTGCACTGTATATCTCTGTCAAGGTCACAATAGTATAACACAAATGTCCCGGTAACGTAAAAATGTGTCAAAAAAATAAAAATAAAAGTAAAACATTTTTTACGATAATCAAACAAAAGAAACATGCAGACAATCATATAACTTCCACTTATGGTTTCGCCATCAGGAATAAAATTATTGCAGCCACTTGGAATGCACTAATAAAACAATTAAGTAAGAATTTCTAAAGGGATGTGTGCTGTGCAAATTGCTAACATTTTGTTGACAGACATAAAAATCCATATTTAATTTAAATAACACATCTATTTTAAGGTAGGCAGTCATTGAAGCAATGGGTAAATAAGCAAACATACTGTTAAACAGTTTGATTGATTTTAACTAATCCCAAATGTAGTGTTTATCATGCATCTACTTTGTGACATTCAGAGCATGGCTCTCATAAAATGTATCGCAGAATGTTCTACTATCTGCTACATTAAACACTCATATCTCCGTGACTGATGGAAAGCATTGATTCTATATTAATGGTTCTGTTTAAATATCATTTCAGAAATACCAAGACTAGATGTTAATGGATTCATGTTTGTAGTAACCAGTCAGACTTGGCAAACTGGGATGGGCCTGCAACCTTCCCTGTCATCATTTCAGTTTAGCAGTTACATCAAGATATAATATAAATAAGTATCTCATTCAGATTTAAGCATTAATCACAAGATAATAAGGCACAATTAATACAGAATGCATAATAACCACTGGTATATACGCAGGAAAAAAAGCTACTAATGAATATAAAGCAGCCACGTCTACCATTTGGATTGGTCTTTGAAAGGATGTTAAACATTTTATTAATATGATCCCTCAAACATATGGATATCAGCATATCAGCAAAATAATGTAATCAAGAAATAACCATATAATATAAATATTGGCTATGCACTAGGGAAACAGCTTCCCTTTATGTATATATATATATATATATATATATATATATATATTATTATTATTATTATTTTGTTATTTATATAGCGCCAACAAATTCTGCAGCACTTTATAGTAGGTGGACGAACAGACATGTAGTTGTAACCAGACAAGTTGGACACACAGGAACAGAGGGGTTGAGGTATCATATTATATATCAATCCTCACAGCCCTGAACACACCAATAATTCATTAAATAGCTAACAGTAGCTAGCATTCAATCGAAAAGTGGCAAAACACTGATAAAAAGGGCATATGGAGACCAGCTAGCCACCAACAGAGAAATGAAGATTGCAGATAAAATGTTTCCGTTTCTATTTAACAGAGCTTCTTAGTGCTTATGGTGATATTCAGTTACACAGTAACTGCAGATGTTTTTGACAATAATTTAGAGTTCAGACACCAAACCTGGTCTATGTTCTTCTATGACCTAACTTTCACTAAAGGGACCATGTCTATAATAAAGTGCAATTTTATGACATATTTTAAATATTTTAAATGTGGAGCAATCACCATGGAAACCAGTGTAATCATTTGTGCAGGTTGCTCTGCATTTCACATTAATCTTTAAATGTCTTTAAGTATATGACCTAACAGAATAAATTTGGAAACAAATCTCACACTAGATTTATCTTAAAACCAAATAAAAATATGTTTTAAAAAAAAAAAAAATTATTATTACTGTCAGAATTATGTGAAGATTACATAACTATATAGCTGTGTACAAAATTAAAATAGACAATTAGGGATTCAGCAACACAAACACATAAAGGTATAAAGTACATTAGTCTCTTTACAGAAATACTATATTATTCTATATTTGCAATGCATTACCTACCCATGTTAAGCGCTAATTATCATATATGATAGCATTTCATCGTGAAAAAAAGTAATTTATTTCATATGCAGCTGTATGTTGTTATACAATTAATGCATTCGGCTGCAGGATGTAACGCACAGACAGAAATTGTTTCTCAACCTAGACCTTGTACATCAAAATAATAATTATATTTTCTTGGATATTATTTCTGCGCCAGTATTTCTTCTGTTTGTGGGGTTTATCTAGCAGATTTTGCAGAACAATAGACAATTCTAAGGTTTACTTATTGAGCACCAAAAGGTTATGTATGCTTTCACAATGCCAGGGTTAAACATTTGGAAGTCATGGAGCTCGGTAATTAAATAGTCTCCTATACCTGCCTGGTACACAGGTAAAAAAGCACTTATAAGCAGAGGTATATAGCCACACATCATGTATTTATTGAACGAATTAAACAAATAGAAAGGGTTGTTCCACTAAGAACAGAAATGGATGCAATCACTTGACATATCTCGCTTTCGATACACTGTAAGATGAGCTACTGGACACAAGGTATCTGAGTAGCAGGTGGTAGTTGCTGTGTCTAGAGATGCATGTACCAAGGCTATGGGACATACTCCTGCTTCCTCCTCCCTCCCATACTTCTGTCTCTTGTGCTTCAGCAAGGAGGAGGAGGAGGAGAAAGAGGGAGCCCCACAATTCTTTAACAGACAGAGGCAGAGCAACTGTAAGGGAACGTCTGAAAACTCCTGCCACCAGCAAAGAGTAATGCTACTGCTCCTGCTACCATACAGGTATATTACTCAACTCTGCTACAGGGTGGGCTAGATTCATTTTTACTGGGCCTTGCCCAATTAGGCCCTTCCCCAGTTACGCCCCAGATGTTAGGATACCATTGTCATCAACAGCACATGTTTAGATGGAGTTAAACAATAAATGCATAAAAGTGTCTGTTTGCTGATTGATGCTATAAAAGTAAAAGCTGTGTCTATTATACCCACATTAATAATGCTAATTAAATAAATAAATACATTGCACTGACCACATAGCACTCTCACTCCACACTGCATACACAAACAATGCATGGCATAAAGGTGTATAGTTACTTACCAAGAGATGCAGAAGCCTCTCCTTGATTTTTGGCAAACATAAAAGAAGCCAGGGATGATCTGAATCCAGTATCCGCTGAGTACAATACAGGTACAGCTGCTGATGCTAGTGATGATGCTGGCTGGCAGATCTGCTTCTAATGCTAGAAACTGACCTTGCAGAGCTGGAGCAGCAGCATCCTCCCTCTAGCCTGCGTCTGATCCTGGGGATAGCTGATTACAGACACTGATCACAGCATACCCAGGGCTCGTCAAGGCAAAAAAATAAAGAAGAGCTGAGCTCCCCTCTTCCTCCTCCTCCTCCTCCTCCTCCTCCCTTCTTCTCCCCTACTCCGCTCTTCTTGCAGCCTTCACCTCTCGTTCTAAACGTTCCGAATCCAGAATTTCGCAGCCACTATGATGTCTACACACAGTGATAGCGTTTTATCAGACGATGCAGCTTGACTCAAGGTCCCTCTGGCTTTATAGATCCCCTGCCACTGGCTCAACCATTCGTCGTTTTTCGCGAAGATATGGAGACTGGGAGAAGATGCTCCTTTTGTGCTTGTGTGGTGCTGATGAGAGGATGCTGCTCCTCTCAATTGGAAAGCAGAGAGAGAGAGAGCATGTACCACCGCCCCTCTTCCCCTCACTGAGAGCACGGCTAGGGGAGGAGCTGTGTACTACAAGCTGGGGGCGAGGTTTAGCCCGGCTTCTAGTTCTCTATTGCTGCTAGAGGAGAGAGAGAGAGCGCACGGTAGGCAGGCAGGCAGGCTGTGAAAGGTGGGCGCAGAACGCAGAGCCAGAGGCAGCTCCGGCTAGGTGTCACTCACAGCGCACAGAAGGAGGGGCGTCAATCCCTACCGTCCCTATCTAATTCTATCCGTTATGATTACTCATTGCAGAGAGTGTAGATTTAAAGAGGCAACGCAATCAACATTTTTTGGACAAATCAGAATAGAGAGTTGATTGTGAAGCAGTTATTTTATAAATTATAATTACATGGAATCGGCTACAACTTTTACAAATGGTCTGCTGATGAAAGGTATAAAATGGCATACTATAACTGACTGAGAATAGTATAGGTGGCAGCACAGTGTTTATAGTGGCAGTGACTATTAAGCAAGGCACTTGCCTAGCTGACATTTGCCAGTCTTGCTGCTGTGGCTCACTGCATGATGAGCCAGTCTTTTGCAGATACACTGGCACTGGCAGATTTTGGCTATATTTAAAATTGTGCAAAACAGATAACCTAGGCCTGCCTACATTCTAGATGCATTTAAGCATTTCAAAGGACCAGACGTTTTTGTAGGATAATTATGGCTTGAGAAGGTGTAAACCACAAATCATTTACTAAATAGCCTTGCATAGTAATTATATTAGTGCATTACACTTTGCAGCCACTTTTGTTTGGTGGCTAAGCCTGATTCTATTTGCCCTCTGAGAGGCATAACCAACTAGCAAAGCTTGTGGGTATGCAGCAGCCTCCCGGAGTCAAATGCCAGCTCTGAAAAAAAAAAAGAGTCGTGTTGAGCACGGGAATCCTGCTTATCTCAGATTTTTAAAATGGCATAATTAATGGAGGACTCCATACCTGTGTCTGCCACAGATTTATTGGATGCCTTTCTTAGAGGCAGCCCCATCAATGTTAGAAAGAGGAGGATATGGTCCCAGCTTTACATAAAAAGAATAAAGAGAGGCGGCTCATCTCTTCTGCCAGTTCCTCGTCTGAGGAAAATGTTTCTGCTCCTCCTTCCCCTCATACTCGTTTGAGTAAGCAAAAAGTAAAGGAACAGGATCCCAAAAGAGAAATAGTGTGTGTCACTTGTTTGAGCACCAGAAACACCTTTCAGAGAAAAAGGACAACTCTTGTCGGAGGTTAGATAACCCTTCTGCTTCCTCTTCTAGAGCGTTTACTCATTCTTCCTCCCAAAACCATTCCAGTTCTAGACATGGCTCTTCATAAATAGACTGGGAAGCTGAGGAAGTGGTCCGTTCAGCAGCTTCCACTGAGCGAGGGAAACTTAGCAACGTTCAGATGGCTAGAGTGAGTCTCCAAGTAAAGACTCTTCCATCAAAATTATTTCACTCCAGATGGGTTATGGAGCACGATTCTGAGGTTAGAGATTTTGCCAAACTAACCTTTTGATTCCCCTTGGTTATGGAGGATGACCTTCTCCTCAGGAACCACATTGGTATCCTGGACATCCAGGATTTAATGGCTCCTGAGGTAGATCCTGCTCTGTTATCTATCACAGGGAGCGTGTATCTACAGATCCCACAGACCAGACTTTTCGTAATATACAGTTTAAAATGGCTGTTGCTGTGGGCCCACTATTACTGATGCTGGATAAAGCAGAAAAAGAAGGCAATGCTCAGAAACCTTCTGCTTCATCTCTGCTGGCGTCTAAGATGGCTTTATTGAAAGCATCTGTCATTCGCAGAACACGCTAACTCCACACAGCATGAATGTCTGACCCAGCCCCTAAATCACATGAGTTCCCAAATTTGGAGGATTCTTACCTTTTTGGTCCCTCGTTCATTCAGGAAGTTAAAGGCCATTATAAGGCAAGGAGATACTTTTCAGAGCTCAAAAAGTCCTTTCTGGTTACAAGAAGCCCTTTTGGACAGAGGGTCGCGTCTATCGGGGCTGCAGGAGCGTCCTGAGAAGCATCTCACCAGGCCCAGTACCACCACTACAATGGAAAACACAAGCTTCCAGGCGGTGGCAGAGGAGCTCATTCCAGAGGTGGTCCAGCTTCCAAGAGAAAACCCATGCATTCAAGTAAGTGTGCCTCCTCACACGCCACTAAATTGGATGGATATTTCTTCAGACAAATGGGTTGTAAAGATTTTTCAAAGGGGTTTACAACTCCCCCTTTTAAGGTTCCCAGTTCAGAGGATTGCTAGAGAGTTGGACCCAATACTAGATGCCTCCCTTTCCCTAGCTTTAAATCAAGGGAATATTGATCCCAATCCCCAAATCACACGGTTCCTGTAGACCAGTTCTAAATGTGAGGTCTCTGAATGCTTTCATCAAAATAAAAAGGGTTTAGGATGAAGGTTTTAACAGATATTTCAGGCTTAGTACAGAAAACATTTTTCTGCATAAAGTTAGACCTAAAAGATGCCTTCCATTCCAGGGACATTTTAGCCGCGAGGCAAACAAGGCATTTGCCTTGGGCGGCATTTTCCAGGGGGCAGCAAAAAACGCCACCCCCAAATGCCCAGGGGCTAACTGACATGCTGGGCGGGCGGCGCTGGCGAGGGAGCACTTTCCCTGAGCTGTCTGCTCAGCTCCCTCGCGCGCCGCCCGCAGAGTGAGGCTGGGAGCCGGAATATGACTATGTATTTTTACTGTAAGAACAATCAGGATGTGGAATTCTCTGCCTGAGGAAGTGGTTTTATCAGAGTCCATACAGATGTTCAAACGGCTACTAGATGCATACTTGCAAGAACAGAATATTCAAGGATATAATCTTTCCATGTAGGGTAATAACTGCTTGATCCAAGGATAAATCTGACTGCCATTCTGGGGTCAAGAAGGATTTTTTTTCCCAGCTTGTTGCAAAATTGTGCTTCAAACTGTTTTTTTTTGCCTTCTTTTGGATCAACAGCAAAAAACAAACGTGAGGTAGGCTGAACTTGATGGACGCAAGTCTCTTTTCAGCTATGTAACTATGTAACTATGACGTCATATTGTGGCAGTGAACTGTTATGGTGTTTGGCCTAGCCAATGCACCATACACATTCTCAGAATAATGAAATCAGTGATAGCCCATTTCAGACTAAAAGGTTACATGTGTCTGTACTATCTAGACGACATTAACCCAGATGGGGGAAGTACTTGCTTCTCAGATGGATTATTTTGCTTCCCTTTTACAAGACGTAGGGTTTGTAGTGAATTTATAGAAATCAGTCCTAATTCCCACTCAAAGCATTCTCTTTCTGGGTTTTGTACTGAACACCAGGATTATGTCACTAGGAATCCCTGAAGACAAATGGGACAAATTATTTGTACATCTGACCTCATCTCTCAGGCACCAGAGTTGATCCTTGAGAGATCTGGCAAAGATTATCGGGAAATTAATAGCTTTAACACCAGCCTACAACAATTCCCCGAAGTCTGCTGTTTTTAGGGAATTGATTAAGACAGGGTGGCCATTGGGAATCAAAATTATTTCTCCCCAAGAAGGTCAGAGCAGAGTTAAAGTCTATTCTGGGGTTAGAAATCCCACTTCCTCGTCCTCTGTTAGAGCAACCCTTTACAGTTACTCTAACGTCAGATGCCTCAAATCACGGTTGGGGTGCGTTTACAGCCCAAAGCGCGATAAGAGGAATTTGGTCAGACCAAGAGAGACTCCTTCATATAAACATCTTGGAGTTAAGAGCAATAAAATTAGCTCTCCAGGGCCTAGTTCCTCTAAACCAGTTACTGACATCGGTAAAAGTCCAATCGGACAACAGGACAGTGGTGTATATAAACCACAGAGAGGGCACAAGATCAAGTGGTCTTTGTTTGGAGGCTCTAGGTCTTGGGCTTTAGCAAACAAAGTTCGGGTTTACGCAGAATACGTTCCGGGAGAGGCGTTCAAGCTCACAGATTCTCTCTCTTGCCAGAGTTTGTCTCTGGCAACGATTCAATTAAAGATTGCTCTGTTCCAATGGATAGAAAGCAATTTTGGCCAGAGACAAGTAGATCTGTTTGCATCCCAAACATCAGGATTTGGACAAAGGGAGCTTGGAAAATGGATGCACTGTATTTCCAATGGACAGATGTTCCAGTCCTTTATGCTTTCCCTCTCCATCTTTACTGATGAAAGTGCTGGAGAAGATCCACAGGGACAGAGTACAGAGTTTAGTTCTTGTTTACCCAGTATGGACCTCCAGACCCTTGATCCATCAGTTAGTTATGGGAACCAAGATTCCATTGGGCATGACTGTGGGCTGCTTTCAGGGAATCAGCAATCTTTTGCTCAAGCTTTCGCAGCTGATTTGGGTCACAGCCCTGGTAGGCTGTTAACGCATCCCCTTTTATCAGATCAGGTTCTTTAAGACTCACAACTGGTTATGTCTCCTGGAGGAAAAATCTGAGTTTGCAGGAATCTATGATCTATGAACCACCTAGCAATAGTACCCGTCACACCCTCCCCTAGGGTAAGGGTTTTGCCTGCTGGTGGTAGTTTGTTTTTCTTTACATAAGGTTATGTTGTGCTTATTTTTTTTACAGACTATATCTGCACTCCAAGACAAGACCAACAAACCAAGGATTCACCTAAGTAGGAAGATTGGATGCTAGTAGTATCTGCAATAGTAAATTCACATGGGCTCCCTGCATAAAGAATCTGCTTTCAAAGACTTGTTACAACGTTTCCTTTTTCTTTACAGAACTTATTTTGTTGCAATTTAGGATGTTCCAGTTTCAGTGTCTATTTAATACTTTCTTAAGCTTATGTATTGTTGCCTGTTTAGCTGTGTTTATTATACAAAAGTTTTCCAGTCCGTCTCTTATGTCTTTACGACTTTTAAAATATTTTCTTGTTCCCTTTTACTATTAGGTCCTTGAATTATTATTATTATTTTTGGTTTAGATGTTTAATTAAGTTTCTTTACCCTTTGGGTAATACATATTCTCAGCGCTTCGTGGGATGAACTAACCATCCGCAGTTTCCCAATTTAACAAATCTGAGGTTATCAGGATTCCCGCGCTCAGCACGGCTCTCCTGATTACCTGATTGGCTGAAATGCTGTTGATGTGCAGGAGCACAGCGGAAGCATTTTTCAGCTCTGGAATTTGACTCCAGGGAGGCTGCCGCATACCCACTAGCTTTGCTAGGTGGTTATGCTCATCTCTAAGACAAAGAAAGTTTGCAGATCGTAGATTCCTTCAAACTGATATCTTTTCAAAAGTACAAAGGTAAAGAGCGTATTCTCCTTTACAACCTCTGCCTCTCTTGATGATTCAAGTACCAGATGCCGAGTAGAGATGTCGCGAACCGTTAGCGAACTTCCCACGAACGGCTCGCCGCGGTTCGCGGCGAGCTCCGGTCAGCTGACACATCCTGGCCAATCTCCAGCAGACCCTCCCTCCCAGACCCTCCCACCTCCTGGACAGCATCCATGTTGAAGGCAGCTGGTTTTGGTTAGAGTAATCCTTGCTGTACGGGTCCATCACACCCACCGAGCAAAAACTAACCTGTGTTGCAATGCCAGGGTAAAGTTCTCAATGCAGCCCAATCCTCCTCAACTGGCATCAGCAAAAAAGAGCAACAAAATACAATATGTATGTAAAAATTATAAAAACAAAAAAATTAATACCACAAGAATAGTGAAAAATGGCACCTCAACACAGCTAAAAAATGCATGTGAGAGTCCCTATGGTGTATTTATTTGTAAGTGGTATGCATTTATTGAATAATTTAAATGTGTGAACTATTAAAATACCCCAGGTCAGTTTTTAAACTGCCCTAGGCCAGTTGTTAATTTACCCCTGTATTTCTGTACTTGGGAGAAATAATTCACAATTGAGTGCTTTTTATTACAGTAGCACACATCAAGTTCACAAAATAAATCGCTCATTTGCAATGAGCATATAAGAGCCACAAAAATAAAACATTCAAAGTAAAATTTTAATGAGATTGATGCAAAAATGGCTGTACATTTAGTCTCAAATTATATCATACAATATAAACCTCTAGTGTCTACATTTCCAAATGGTATGTGTGACGGAGCTCCCTGTACCTTGACTGGGTATCTCCACCAAGCTCGCTTCCTAGCTGGGACCAGGAAACATGAAGCGATTTTGTCTGAGTCGCACAGCTTGACTGGGGTCCTTCTGGAGCTTTTCTGCTCGACCAGGCTGCAGCTCTCCTTCCAGGCAGGTATCGCCCCCTCTGCCTGTTCCACTGCAGCCCTCCCTCCAGACAGGTATCGTCCCCTCTGCCTATTCCGCCGCAGCCCTTCTTCCAGGCAGGTATCATCCCCTCTGTCTATTACGTTGCAGCCCTTCTTCCAGGCAGGTATCATCCCCTCTGCCTATTCCGCTGCAACCCTTCTTCCAGACAAGTATCGTCCCATCTGCCTATTATCCAACAGCCCTTCTTCCAAGAAGATATCCCCTTCTGCCTGCAATGTAATTGCTATTGGCTTTACAAAGGCACTTGTGGCTCTTTTGATTTATCCCAAGGCTAGAGGGATTGTGTAGCCTAGAGGCGTAACTAGAAACCACGGTGCCCAGGTGCAAAAATAGTCCTGGGGCCCCTCCATACGTCTACCCCCCACGACCCCCAACACATGCAGACACACACATGGCACACACACACTGTCATATAGACACACACATACATACAAACACACATACACACACACATACATACGCGCACACACAGAGACCCATACATACAGACACATATACATACAGACAGACACACATGTAGACACACACACACATACATACAGACACACACATACAAACACACACACAGAGACACATACATACAGGCACACACACAAACAGACACACACACATACACATACATACAGACACGCATGCATACAGACACGCACACAGACACACATAAATACAGACATACACATACAGGCATACATACACAGAGACACATA
This sequence comes from Pelobates cultripes, assembly GCA_933207985.1. Classification (NCBI taxonomy): domain Eukaryota; kingdom Metazoa; phylum Chordata; class Amphibia; order Anura; family Pelobatidae; genus Pelobates; species Pelobates cultripes. Next base: position 134,905,958 of record OW240915.1, on the reverse strand, counting down.
CACACATACAGACACACATACACTAACACACACATACACACATGCAAAATGTTTAAGTCACCCTCCTGTTTCCTACCGTTTAGATGCAGGAGACTTCCCTGGGGTCCAGTGGTGGCTCAGCCTGATGGGAGTCAGAGTTCCCACTCTAACTCCATCCTCTCTTCCTTCTGCATGACTCCCAGTGGTTGTTAGGAGGAAGTGACAGGGGCAGTCACTTCCTTCCAGCGCTGTGATATCATCAAAGGGGACCAGGTCGTGCACCAGAGCACTGACTGGGCCCCCTAGATGGGCCTCTTAACATGCAGCCCCAGCAGCTGCGAGTCATGCGACCACATTAGACTCTGTCACTAGGCTCCCTAAAAATCAACACAAGACACCCAGTTCCAAATGGAACTAACATACAAAGCTTAGTTTACACTCGGGAATAGCCCATATGCCTATTACATCAAGCTTGCTGTGACAAACATAATAAAATACAAATAACCAAAATATGTCAGAAAACATACAGGCAATTATAATAACATAATAACATATTTTTTAAGGGGTGGGGGAGACAATGTTTGACACAAAATATCTCTCCTACCTGCAGAATTAGCAATATGCAAATCTACTTGAATATGCAAATTAACAAACCTTGCTATTCAGGTAGTGCAGATTGCTGTTGCTACCAACAGAGGGTGTTATACAGACTCCATAGACAAATCCACTTAGTTGGTAACAAGCATCAACAGGAGAGCACACAATTAACAGTATACACACATATTATAAATAGACTCTATGCACCTATAATGGGTACAGGGTGACATAGAAAAGTGTCCTTCTGCTCCCAGTGATGGTGACTACTGTCACAGTATGCATTTAAGGGGCCATTTGAATTGTGAAACAGTGACCAAAGCCCCAAAATAAACATAAGCTTGTCAAATCCATTATCAAAATTCTAACTGTGAAAACTGAAATAGTCAGATCTCATATATGGTACCAGAACTTTACAAGATAGTGGCAAAGGGATGCATTAGGGGTATTGCTTTACTCAGTTTTTGGATTTTGACCATAGTGGCACATATGTATTTACAAAATGCCCAGAAAAAAATATAATGTGTATGTAAAAAATGCAAAAAAATGTTTACAGCAAACTTTGACATAGCAGGTGACAAAATGAAAGCATTTTAAGGCACAATATACAACATTTGAGTTACCCTGGATTGTCTATATTCACAAATGGAATGTCTTTGTAGAATAATCTTAAACAGTCAAAATTTTATAATGCCCCATTGCTACAAACTGAGACATATGCCCATCAATAAAAATTCTAACTGTAAAAACTGATATTCTCAGGTCTCTTAAATAGAGTTGAGCGAACCCGGACTGTAAAGTTCGAGTTTGTACCGAACATTACCTTTTTGGACCCCGGACCCAAACACGGACATATCACTGTATGTTCGGATTGGAGTTCGGTGTTCGGCGATTTAATGGCACATTTTCAAAGGCTGCAGGGCAGCCAATCAACAAGCGTTTGACTTGTGTGCCCTTAGAAGCCATCACACCCATGCCTATTAATGGCATGGCTGTGATTGGCCAGTGCAGCATTTGACCCAGCCTCTATATATAAGCTGGAGTCACGTAGCGCCACACGTCACATGAGCTCTTATTAGTATAGGGGCAGGATGCTGCCGCTTTCAGGGACAGATTAGGAAAGAATTCTGCAAACAAGTACATTAGTTGGGTGCACTTCATATCTAAGAGTCAAATAGAAGCATCAAATATTGCGGTTACATTGCAGTTTTAAAAAGTCAATTTTGTTTTGGTGCTAAAAAGTACATTAGTGGGGTGCACTTCATATCTGAGAGTCAAATAGAAGCGTCAAATACTGCGGTTACATTGGAGTTTTAAAAAGTCAATTTTGTTTTGGTGCTAAAAAGTACTTTAGTGGGGTGCACTTCATATCTGAGAGTCAAACAGAAGTGTCAAATAGTGTGCTTACGGCGCAGTTGTACACATTCTAATTGTTTTGCTGCTAAACTGCTAAATAGTACATTTTGGGCGTGCTCTTCATATCTGTGAGTCAAATCGAAGCGTCAAATAGTGCGCTTACAGCGGAGTTGTAAAAATTCTTATTTTCTGGGTGCTAAACTGCTAAATAGTACATTTTGGGCGTGCTCTTCATATCTGAGAGTCAAATCAAAGCGTAAAATAGTGCGCATACAGCGCATTTGTAAACATTCTTATTTTCTTGGTGCTAAACTGCTAAATAGTAAATTTTGGGTGTGTTCTTCATATCTGAGAGTCAAATCGAAGCGTCAAATAGTGCGCTTATAGCGCAGTTGTAAAAATTCAAATTGTTTTGTTGCTAAACTGCTAAATAGTAAATTTTCGTGCGTGCTCTTCATATCTGAGAGTCAAATAGAAGTGTCAATTAGCGCGCTTACAGCGCAGTTGTAAACATTCTAATTGTTTTGCTGCTAAACTGCTAAATAGTGCATTTTGCGACGTGCTCTTCATATCTGAGAGTCAAATAAAAGCGTTAAATACTGCTGTCACATTGCAGTTTTAAAACTTTATTTTTTTTTGGGTGCTAAAAAGTACATTAGTGGGGTGCACTTCATATCTGAGAGTCAAATCGAAGCGTCAAATAGTGTGCTTACAGCGCAGTTGTAAAAATTCTAATTGTTTTGCTGCTAATCTGCTAAATAGTACATTTTTGGGCCTGCTCTTCATATCTGAGAGTCAAATCGAAGCGTCAATTAGTGCGTTTACAGCGCAGTTGTAAACATTCTAATTGTTTTGCTGTTAAACTGCTAAATAGTACATTTTGGAGCCTGCTCTTCATATCTGAGAGTCAAATAGAAGCATCAAATAGTACGCTTACAGCGCAGTTGTAAAAATTCTAATTGTTTTTCTGCTAATCTGCTAAATAGTAAATTTTGGGGCGTGCTCTTCACATTTGAGAGTCAAACAGAAGCGTCAAATAGTGCGCTTACAGAGCAGTTGTAAAAATTCTTATTTTCTGGGTGCTAATCTGCTAAATAGTACATCTTTGGCCTGCTCTTCATATCTGAAAGTCAAATTGAAGCGTCAAATAGTGCGCTTACAGCGCAGTTGTAAAAATTCTTATTTTCTGGGTGCTAATCTGCTAAATATAAAATTTTGGGGCCTGCTCTTCATATCTGAGAGTCAAATAGAAGCGTCAAATAGTGCGCTTACAGAGCAGTTGTAAAAATTCTAATTGTTTTATTGCTAATCTGCTAAATAGTAAATTTTGGGGCCTGCTCTTCATATCTGAGAGTCAAATAGAAGCGTCAAATAGTGCACTTACAGCACAGTTGTAAAAATTCTTATTTTCTGGGTGCTAATCTGCTAAATAGTACATTTTGGGCCTGCTCTTCATATCTGAGATTCAAATCGAAGCGTCAAATAGTGCGCTTTCAGCGCAGTTGTAAACATTCTAATTGTTTTGCTGCGAAAGTGCTAAATAGTACATTTTAGGGGCGTGCTCTTCATATCTGAGAGTCAAATCGAAGCGTCAAATAGTGCGCTTACAACGCAGTTGTAAAAATTCTAATTGTTTTGCTGCTAATCTGCTAAATAGTACATTTTGGGCATGCTCTTCATATCTGAGGGTCAGATCGAAGCGTCAAATAGTGCGCTTACAGCGCAGTTGTAAAAATTCTAATTGTTTTGTTGCTAATCTGCTAAATAGTACATTTTGGGGACTGCTCTTCATATTTGAGAGTCAAATCGAAGCGTCAAATAGTGCGCTTACAGCGCAGTTGTATAAATTCTTATTTTCTGGCTGCTAATTTGCTAAATAGTACATTTTGGGCATGCTCTTCATATCTGAGGGTCAGATCGAAGCGTCAAATAGTGCGCTTACAGCGCAGTTGTAAAAATTCTAATTGTTTTGTTGCTAATCTGCTAAATAGTACATTTTGGGGACTGCTCTTCATATTTGAGAGTCAAATCGAAGCGTCAAATAGTGCGCTTACAGCGCAGTTGTAAAATTTTTTATTTTCTGGGTGCTAATCTGCTAAATAGTACATTTTGGGCCTGCTCTTCATATCTGAGAGTCAAATCGAAGCGTCAAATAGTGCGCTTACAACGCAGTTGTAAAAATTCTAATTGTTTTGCTGCTAATCTGCTAAATAGTACATTTTGGGAGTGCTCTTCATATCTGAGAGTCAAATAGAAGCATCAAATACCAATATAACAATATTGTAATTCGGGGGCAATACTCTTACAAGTCAAACTGAGAGGTCAGTTTATAGGGAAAACTGTTGCCTGGATACAATTCTAAAACAATTTCCATATGTCCTTTGCAGACTTTACATGCTGGAAAAAAAAACACAGGTGCCAAATGCTGTGGCTTTCTGCAGTGTGCAGACCAGCAATGAGGGCAGGGTTGAAGAGTGAGTGGAAGATGATGTGGAGGATGATGAGGTCCTAGACCCCACATGGAATCAAGGTCATGCGAGTGACGTGTGCAGTTTGGAGGAAGAGGCGCTGGTTGCACAAAGGCACCAGCACAGCATAAGAGGCAGCAGGGTGCAAAAGTGGAGCGGCCGTCCCTTAGCGCTCATCGGCATGTATTATCTTTAGAATTCCCACAGTTATCCAAGTAACAGATGGAGCGATAAAAGGAACCATAACAGATTTAACGAGCCATTCGCAGTTTCGCAGTCCTGTGACCGGGACCCAGACACTGTCTGGGTGGCAGTCGGATGACCGGGACCCAGTATGCCTGATGTTGAAGTTAGGAGTCACAGTGTGGAATGGATTAGCAGGGTCTGGTGCAGAGTAACCGCACGCCCCCTGGTGTTGAGCCCCAGTGTTTGTGCGGTCACATACCAGGACCCTGATGCAGCTTCAGTAAAAAGAGTACTGGATACCAGAAGCCATCAGCAGACTGATCTGTAACTTGGAACAGGATGTGACATTCACTGTAGCGGCTGTGCGCACTTTCGGCGTTCTCACCCTGCTGCTGCTCGCCTGTCTGCGCTGCAGCGTAACTTTGGCCTTCCCGCTCACCACCTCATATGCGACGTGCCCACAAGGTGGAACTCCACCTTGCACATGCTGGAGAGACTGTGCGAGCAGCAGCAGGCGATAGTGGAGTTTCAGCTGCAGGATGCACGGGTCAGTCGCTCTGCACCAGACTTGCCTTCCAATTGATCAGAGTTAAAGGATTTCAAGTAGACTTATTACAATTACAGGGCCTCTAAAGAGTCCTGTATTGTTATTTGTCGTCACTACCTCCCTGCGTCGGGAGTGTGTCATTTGCGCGCCTGCTGCCTTCCTTGCATGTGGTAGCCATTTGTCAGGGTCCCTTTATGGAATCGAACCCTGATTACCGGTTACCCATGGTCACCATGGAAGGCGCAGTAAATGGCATCGAAAGTTGATACGGATTGACATACGAATGCGTCGTCACCTTGTCGTTGGGGAGCACATTGAAAAAGTGCTCTATCATGACGAGCTGGGCGATCTCCCCCGGGGAACTTGGCTTGATGGGAGTTGAGCCAGTTCTGGGTGGCCCTTGGGATGCCACGGTGTATACCCAGATATATCAGAGCTGCTGCAGAAAGTGTGGGCTGTCTATGCGCGCTTTCAGCCTTCTCACCCTGCTGCTGCTCGCATGTCGTAACTTCGGCCTTCCCGCTCACCGCCTCATGAGACTGTGCGAGCAGCAGCAGGCAATAGTGGAGTTTCAGATGCAGCACGCATGGGTCAGTCGCTCTGCGGAACAGTTTTCTTTTTTTATATGTCCCAATATGGGTGCTACCCCAATTAAAAAAAATAAATAACTATATATATACATATATATATATATATATATAAAAATAAAAACAGTGTTGGGTACCTCCTCCTCCTCCACCGCCGCTTCCACCTACACTGCCACGGTCACCGCCTCCTCAACCTATGGGTCACTTAGTATAAACTATGTACACAATAGCAGAGGCTTGTGAAGGCCTTTTCTCCAGGCATCAGGAGTTGAGCTCAATTTCAACAATGAAAGAGAGTACCCTGCACTCCAACCCTCTCTCAAATGGATAATTCTGTTGATCCTCCTGACAACCATGCTTTAGATTTTGATTTATGTTCTTCCAAAGCTAAAATCAAAGATTCCATCTAATGCTATTTTATGGCTCAGCTGTATTTTTAATTTTTATGTTATTTTAAGTGATTTCCCAATCCATATTTGCAGGGCACTTGTCCTACTCTTACCCCCATTTTACTTCCTTTTACTTCCAGCCCTTTCCAGGACTTTTTTTAGAGGCATTTTAGTACCCAAAAGTTCGGGTCCCCATTGACTTCAATGGGTTTGGGGTCAAGTTCGGGGTCAAGTTCGAGCCCGAACCTGGACTTTTTTCAAAGTTTGGCCGAACTCGCCTGACCCGAACATCCAGGTGTCCGCTCAACTCTACTCTTAAACCTTGTTATATGTATTTAATCCCCCCTCACATACAGACACAATTTTACTACAGTTTGTGGCACTTTTGTTCTCTGTGATGGCTATTAAACTTAGAAGAGAAACATATCAAATTCTAAAATTGCTCCGGATTGAATTTATATTTTACTTGTATTTTGCACCTGTAATTACCAAACATAAACTGGAATCTTAGACATATTATATACTCTGTAAACCAGGAGATATAAATTTACTTATTTTGAATTACTTTCTTAAGCTGTTACTTATGCACACATTATTTAAAAAACTGTGACTTTTTCTTAAATAAAGGAGAGTTTATATCTGTATATGTCACATCAAATTAAAACTTTGTTCCTCCTTTGTAAAGGGTGTATAATATGTTTACTGCAATAAATGAGAAAAATAAAATAGTGGTTGAACATGCATAAAATGCCAAATTTGCTTGTGTAAGTAGAAAACCAGCAATCTGAAGTTTTATCCTTAAGGAATTGAAAAAGAGAAGATTTACTTTTGATAACTACTTGGCATTATTTCTCTTGGTGGAGTGCTATATTTTGGTAAATGTGTTGAAAAATTGTGGGATCCATTAGTTGCGGGCATGGTTTTTATAGAGGTTGCCATACTAGTAATAGTTTTCGACCAAACTACAATTCTGCCTAATGCAGCCTGATTGGGTGAACTGACTTGCATGAGCCCGTACATGTTTTGATTCTAGGTGTTGTTCCTGGCACCAGAAAAAAGGAGATGGAATGGAGAAGAGTATTTTGGGTAGAGGCAAATAAGAATCTTAGTATGCCATGTTGGACAAGAGAATTGCCCAAATATTTGGGCTGGATCTCTTGTCCAATCAAGAGGTAAAAAAAAAAAAGGAGATGGTTACGGGACATAAAGTAATGGGCTTATTCACTAAATTCAGAATAGCCCCATTCGGACTGCTAATTTTAGACATTGTTTACATTATTTAACACTGTCTGGATTTTGCAATGGGGGCCTTGAACAGGCTTGAATTTGGTCTGGTTTCAAAACCTCATGAAGAAAGATTAACTTCTTAGAGAAAATTGTGTAAATGTTAAATAGAACGTTTATTTATCCTACAAAACATACAACAACAAATTGAAATCAAATAGAGTTACATTTAGTCTTCCAAGTAAAGTCCAGCTGAGTTAAAAAAAAAGTAGCAAAGGAAAATAGAGAGAGGAACCCAGTTAATTTAATGGCAAATTAAACTCTGGTAAATTGTGGAAAGTGGAACAGTAGCAAGTAGAATTCTGATCTCAACAAAGTAACATCAAAGGTTTTTACATAATAATCGTAATCCTAGTATGAATATTAAATCCCGTCCTTAAGGAAAGCACCAAAAGGAAGAAAATATGTCACAATAAAATGCCCACCAATGTATCATAATATAATAACTTAACATCATCAACAGGTACTTAATAGTAACAGAGTAAAGACAGAAAAAGTGATGAATAAAATAGTATAGGAGACAGATCAAAATAGATGAACGTAATTGTGCCTTGAATGGCACCCATTCTTATCCTAATAGATCCTAATGTGCTTTTGAGGGGACCTTCTTATCCTAATAGATCCTAATGCTGAATAGCAGGGGTGTGGACAGGGATCTGTTGATCCCTCCTATTATTATTTTTTTTTTTTTAAGTTCCTCACCCAATACAAATGGGGTGACCTAGCAAGTAGGCAGCAATGTTTAGTAGATATGCCTCTACCTGTCGCTTGACAGGTGGAGCATAGAGAGGATTAAAACTCATTTTAAGTAAAAAAAAGCACTTACTAGCACTTTCTAATTAAAGGATCACTCCACAGCCCAAAATCACCATAGCTTGCTAGAGTGTTTTATGGGTGAGGAGTACCTTAGTTTAACCCCAGTTTATAAAAGTGCTGATTTCTTGAGCGTGTCTGCCTCCTCCTCCCTCACAGACCTCAGACCAGCTCCTCTGCTTTATCTGTGCGTGCATGCACACACCGGTACACGTGTATGCAACAGTGTGCACATGGGTGCACATGGGGACCAAGTCAGAGGCTTCTCAATGAGTTAATTTCAGGGGGGAAAGGGGAGGGCTTACAAAGACTACAGTCATAAGAACTTCAGCTTTTGTTATCTCTTTTAGACTATACTCCCAATGAATACATAAATAAAAATACGCATGCATGTTTTCATTGGGGGTATATCTACTAAACTGTCAGGGGTTTTGGTGTTATTCTTTAAAGTGTGGAGTGATTCTTTAATACTTGTGCCGGTGAGTTTTTTTTTAGAATATTTGCCTGCTGGATGCCAGTGCTGCCAGCGGGTAAATAGTACTTAAAACTTATGTTCACTTGGAGAGTCGTGATCTCGCATCCACCAAAGAAGGCCGCATAATCCTTGCACTCCTCATACCAGAGATATCTAACAGTGATTAGCTGAGTTACACTGGCACCCTCATCACCAAAACTGGAGCCCCGACACAGGCACACTATGGCGCACCTCTCTGCTAAAAAACAGATGCAAAAAAATGAAGTGCGACTACAGTTTGCCATGGCTCGGTGGCGTCGTATCGGTGCTCCGGAGGCCCACTTTCTTTCCTGGGTTGTGTTTCCGCCATGTCATATTGGCACGTGGCCTGCAGGCTTTGTGCGTGGCTGGGATCTGTGTCAGTTCTCGGAGACCACGGGGGTATGAGGGTCGGAGCTATTTGGACTAGGATAACCCCCACCGGTCCTGTGGGGGGGGGGAGAGCAAGGAGTTGCGGAGGCTGTTTGTTTTGATGGGCTGGGAGAGCGGCCGTCTCTCCCCTGCCCTGCGTGTTGTAGGCCCCAAGCCTCGGGTCAGGCTTTCCAGCGGGCATATCAGGCATGCAAGGTATCCCCCTGTTCCCCTGCTTCTGTGTAACAAGATGAGGTAGGTTGGGGTTCAATCCAAGGCGATGCGTCCCTATTTTGCGTCGATTATTAGGCCCAGGCTCGGGAGCTCACAGATAGTGTGTCTGCTAAGCTCCACTGTCAGGCTCCGCCCCCGAGTAATATTTCTTAATCCACTTCCAGTTGCACCTCTAGAGAGACAAGTTCTATCTACTATACTATATATAGATTGTATTTTTATTTATTATTTGTTTCATTTCTCTCTGAGGTGACTTACTGGATGAAAGATAGTTAAACTATCCACAACTAATTGTGATTACATGTAGCAACTTTACAGACCTCTCAAATAGAGGATCTTTTGACAATTTGATAAGTTTGGATAGACATCTCAATATGGAGTGTTTCTTGTAATATCAGGGAGAGCAACTAAGAGTATTTCATTTTTTTGGTAGTATATTGGAATTAATATGGTTAGTGTTGTGGATATCTACTGAGCCAGACACAATAAAGCTCAGAGTGGATATCTAACACGATTTCCACAATATCTATATACTATCCACGTACAGTGGAGCAGTTTGGTATTTATTTTATTTTACAACCCCCACCTTATAGGGATATTTCAGTGTATATGTGTGTATATAGTTAATATTCATCTTTATTAGACTACTTCATATTTCCAGGAAACACAGCGAGTCACAAATGTTTTAGACTTTGTGACAAGCACATTTTGTTTCTTGTTTATCACAGAGAAAGGGCATGTGGTGTTAATGGGGACATAGGTCTAGGGTGGCGGGAGACATCTTTGCTGGAAAACCTGATGTGGATGTTTATACACGCTACCTTGGTATCGGCTCTGCCACAACTACCTCCATTTCTAGTAATACCCCACTTCGACACCAGAGCACATAAAGACACAGGCGATTTTATGACCATCGACTCCTGTCTAGTATCTCATAGTCATGATGGTTACAATTCTATCTCTAAACACTAAAGGCATCAACTCCCCTAGCAAAGACAAACTTTCCTCAATATGTATGGTCCACATGATAACAAAACTGCATTCTTAGAGAAAATATTTGCTCTTATCGAGCTGCATACATTTGGAGAAGTTACACTGGGCACAAACCATCTATACAGCCACAGCAAAGAAAATGGCAAAACTGACTGACAAACTTTGCCTAATCATTCTCCACCATAACTTTCTAGACCCATGGCATATCTAGCACCCCTCAGAAATCAATTATACATTTTATTAGTTAGTTCATTAGTTAGTTCGTAACACATACACCAAAATTGACAGATTTCTTGTCCCAATGGGTCTCATGCATAAAGTACAGAATACCATTATTGGTCTGATCTCGTGGTCTGACCAGGCCCATGTCACATTTACTATCCGTGAACAATTCGCCAGTAGAGGGCAAGGCTCTTGGAAACTAAATGGCAATCTCCTAAAGAACTCAGACATAACCACAACCATATCGACAGACTTGGAACATTACTTTAAAACTAACCTCTACCCAACATTTCCTCAAGTGTCTGGGGAGAGGTTAGAGGATAGACCATTCCCTATTACTAATGGATCAGGAAAGGGATGTTCACTTTCCTTACTCGTTTTCATCTTGTCACTGGAAGCACTGGCAAGTAAAATTAGACACAATGATAACAGAAATCTGAATAGCAAGCACACAATATAAACTCTTTATGTTTGCGGATGACATATTGTTGACATTGAGCCAACCATCCTCTTCTGTGCCGGCATTAATAACATTGCTGCAAGAATATGGACAAATATCATACTATAAACCAAACCAGAATAAGACCCAAGCGCTACCACTCACTCAATCTCTCCACCCTAACCACCCAACAACTTAAGCGCTCCAATAACTTTGATTGGAGGAGTTCTAACATTCAATACATAGGAGTTAAACTAACATCAGTATAGCAAACTACAAATCCTTACTACACATGTGTAGGAATGACTTTCTCAAATGGAAAGCAGTTCACCTTTCCTGACTGGGCACACTCAACACAGTGAAAATGGTAGTACTGCCTAAAATATTATACATCTATCGACAGCTGCCAATACTTTTACAGCCAGCTACAGAATTCCTGCAATGCCTTTATATGGGCTTCCAAACACTCCCGACTTCCCTTCTCGCTATTACAGAAACAACCTACTAAAGGTTATCTCTTTATGTTATAGAACCTCCCTCCTTGAATCTGCCATAAAACTACACTCCCCAACACACACCTTGCAATGGGCATACATGGAAAACACACACAGGGGAAATATAAGTGGAGCTCTAATATACCTGAGTGATAGTATGGGAAATAGTCTAGATAAATACCAAACACAGATCTGTAAAAAATATAAAACAATACAATAGTGCAGGTGGTATAGACAATAATAGTTATATAGTTACATAGTTACATAGCTGAAAAGAGACTTGCGTCCATCAAGTTCAGCCTTCCTCACATATGTTATTGCTGTTGATCCAAAAGAAGGCAAAAAAAACCTAGTCTGAAGCGCTTCCAATTTTGCAACAAACTAGGAAAAAATTCCTTCTTGACCCAAAATAGCAGTCAGATGTCTCCTTGGATCAAGCAGCTATTACCCCACTAATTAAAAATTATAATAGGAAATATGGATGAAAAATTTCCAAGTCACAAGGAGAGAGCCAATAGGTCGCCTGGCTCCAGTGTATAGCACCTTTGGATCCTTTAGGGAGATCTAGAGCCGTCTTCCATGTCCAGTCGTCAATAGGGAAAGGCCGGAAACTTGAGGATATTAAAGAATATGTAAATTTATTAGTAATCAAATTATTAATATACTTAAAAACAAGTGTATATTCCGTCCAAAACGCGTTTCACCTTCAGCAGGCTTTTTAAGTTGGTGAATAGTGTATGATTGGTAGTTCAGTCTTTTATATCATGTTAATTGTACAATTCCTGGTATCTGTGTTTCCCAGAAGCTTGTTCTGTGGAACGCACGTTCCGTCTATTGGAATGCACGTTCCGTCCGTCCTCTGATGGTAAAGTCCGGTGGAATGCAACTTGCGTTTCAATAGCTGATGTCACTTCCTCTTTTTTTATGCAACGCATGTCTGCGTTCCACTGACGTGCCTTTGAAAGGAAGTGTCCCTCAGAAGATTTTTATACTGTTTGTGGAACACATATGCGTTCCATTAAGTCCAAAGCACGAAATATAGTGTGCATATTCATGAATAAAATGTGGGAAGAGAAAAAGATATATCATTATTTTTATTACAAGTAAATGAGAAACCTTATTTAAAAAGAATCAGACATTAATAGAGTACACAGACAAATATGAAGCATGTATTAACACTTAGAAAGAATGAAGACTTAATTTGTCAGCTAATATACAACAGTGTATTCCACTCAATAGAAGCTGGATGGGGAGATGACTTATAATGTGGTAAAAGATGTAATAAAAATATACATATGTATAGCTAAAAAATACATTAAAAATATATGTAAAAACATTTAAAACAGGAGGGAAAAAACAGGTAATAAAAATTCCACTGTTATTAAGTAATTAAGTTAAAAAATAGCATAATTCAAAAACTGTATTCAAGCTGTGGGGGGCTAACGTATTAAAATTAAAGATGAATTTCATTTCTTCAATGCCAATTTTCTTGTTAAAATCTCCTCCCTTCTAATTTCTTTTTACCAACTTTAGTGCCCAAAAGCTGAGATCTTGTGGATTTTGTTGATGGTGTGTTTTGAAATGTTCCTAACATGTTCCAATACTTTAATGTGCAAACCTCTAATGGTTTTCCCAATATATAGCACGTCACATGGGGCATTTTAACATATATATATTATATTTTTAGAAAAGCAAGTTAATTGATCTTTAATAGTGAAATCTTACTTTGTGACTTCCTTAATTTTACTTATATGTCTATTTTTGCTTTTAGTTTCCCTGCACTCTAAACAACCTCCACAACCATAAAAACCTTAATTTTTATTTAGAAAATTATAATTTTTTTATGCATCTTTGAGGTTGCTACTCACTAATATATATTTTTAAAAATTTGCATCCCCTATATACAATTCTAGGTGCCATTAGTAATATACTCTTAAGGATTGGGTCATCATGTAGAAGATGCCAATATTTTGTAATGGCATACTGTACTTTTCTATTATTTGCTGAAAAGTTGCAAATAAACAAGCCTTTTGTTTTTGCTTGTAGGAGAGTAGATCTTTTCTTTCCATCTTTTTAATTTCATCCATACTATTTTGCAGATCATTTTCTTAATATATCCCTTCTCAACAACAAACTGTTATTTAATTAAATTAGCTTGTCGTATAAAATCTCTCTCCTGCGTACAGTTCCTTTTTATTCTCACAAATTGACTTTTCTGTGCAATCTTAAGCCATGGAGAATAATGGCAACTTTCAAGGTCTATATAGCTATATGAATCGACTTCTTTAAAAACATTTTTTGTATGTATTGCACCATCCTCTTTTAAAAAAAAAAAATCTTTATTTTATTGTGCAAATCATGAACAAAGCGAGTTTGGTGCTCCACGACAGCGGCACAAACCCAATTTATTATATACATGAGATAACAATGTCATGGTATACAGATTATTTGCACATTTTTAGTGAATGTAGTAAAATATGGACATGCTAAACTGCTGGTAAAGTAAAATAAAACAAACACATGATATAAAGAATATAAACTTGCTAAACTGTTGATTTTGTAGAGTTTAGAAGTTAGACATGCTGAACTGTTGCGTCATTTTTGCAAACAGGCGCATATTAGAGAGAATAAAACATTAGAGTAAGATTTACACTGCTAAGACAAGCTGGCAATGTAGCATATGTCTATCTGCAGAACCACAATATGTGGATCAATTAGGTCGTATTAACTAGCTTGTCAATCTGGAATAGGGTCTATCTAGCAGCATATTCAAACACATTTTTAATTAATGAACTCAAGCAAGGAAATATGTCCAGAACTTTGGCTTGACTAGGCAGGTAAAAAAGATAGGTACGTTAGACATAATGGTTGATAACCAGTGAGAACCGTATGATAAGACAACTGGGGCTTATCTGTGTAGGCAGAACAAGTATGATGTGCTATTTGTGCAAGACATGCCGTGGAATGTGGCGAATTTACCTGGTGAGAAATCACGTATATAGCCTGACCTGTAAGGTAGTATGCGTAGTTATAGACTTAACAGGTACACTATATTTAGTCTGAACTAGTCAAGCTCGCTAAAAGTTAGGTGGCTATTATGCAGGCGGGGTGAAATAATATAGAATAACATAAAATAAACCTGCTGGGCTATCAATGTTGCTTAGTAAGAAAACACACTAAGGTATGCAAGTATGTACATGCTGTTCAAGTAACTCCTGGCCCTCCCGCCCCTCCTGCCAGCTTATAAATTAGCAGAATTAAGACAATTCTTCCCGACCCTTGCTGAGTTCTGTTGTCCATCAATGTGCAGTAGTGTTCGCGCAAAACTGTGTCCGATTTCAGTTCCATGAATTAAGCGTTGAACACCGCTGTGCATTCGCATGTTTAAAATGGCCGCGACCTCGTGTTCGGGATACGAATGGTGGCCACCCAGCATTCGTCAATTAAGCTGCGGTTAACCGCAGCTTCAGGGAGGCTAATTGCCGGCACACTCCCGCTCCCAGGTGGTCCAGTCATTCATGCGGTTGTTCGGTAGATTGAATCTACCGAACACCAGGCAGAAAAGCATGAATAAAGCTTTTCTGCAGGTGAAACAAAGTCTTTTAACATGGGGGCCATAGTCCAAAGGCAGCAGGCGAGCAACCAGGCTTCTCCAATGCAATGTGGCGAGATTGGTCTCGTCACATCTCTCCCCTTTTCCAAACAGACTAACAGGGTATCTGACCTCCTGCCGGTCAGTGCCCTTGTTAGTCCAGCAGCCCACCCACAAAACACAATCAACAGCACAGCCCACCCACAATAAATGGTTACTACACCTGGGTAGAGGAGAAGCTTGTCCATGTCCAGGTGTCTCACCACAGCTGTGCTGGGTACGGGTATGCTGACTTGGTGGGTTGCTGCGTGGGCACAGACCAGCGGTACTCTGCCCTGTTGCCAGCGCTACTGTGAGGGTAACCTTGTTGAAGCCTGGTTGTTGGAGGGGAGACCAACTGTCTCCCCTTTAGATACACAGCCCTGCTGCTGGAGACCGACTGTCTCCCCTTTAGATACACAGCCCTGCTGCTGGAGACCGACTGTCTCCCCTTTGGACACACAGCCCTGCTGCTGGAGACCGACTGTCTCCCCTTTGGACACACAGCCCTGCTGCTGGAGACCGACTGTCTCCCCTTTGGTTACACAGCTCTGCTGCTGGAGACCGACTGTCTCCCCTTTGGCTAAACAGCCCTGTTGCTGGGGGGCAGAACCGACCGTCCCTACCCCCTGTGCTGGACGTGCAGAGACCACGGTCCCATCTGTACAGTTGTGGGGCTTACTGTCTCCCCCTGGTACATTAAGCTGCCGCTGGGGAGAGGGGGTAACAAGCTCCTCTCCCATACATACTTCCAGCCGCGGGGAAGGGAGACCGACTGTCTCTGCTCCCAATACAGAGTCCTGCTGCTGGGGAAAGGAGACTGGGCTCTCTATTCCAGATAGGACACTCTGCCACTGGGGAATGGAGACTGGGCTCCCAATTCCCTGCTGTATCTCCCGCTGGGGAATGGAGACTGGGCTCCCAATTCCCTGCTGTATCTCCCGCTGGGGAATGGAGCTCGGGCTCCCAAATTCAGGCTCTGAAAAAGCCTCCCATAACAAGCCAGGACCATCAAACTCCTCTCCCTCTGGCTTGTCATGCTCGGCTGTCCAGGGCAGGTACTGTGCCCCATACCACCAGAGCGCCTGGTAGGCATCTTCCAGACAAATCTCCTGCCATACCCGGTGCTCCAATTCCTTCACCCATTCATCCACGGGCTGCTCTCCCAGGAAGGGCATCCGCAGGGCCACTTGCTTCTGCAACCGCTGCTCTTCACTGGTATTGTACATTATCCAGGGCCTGGTACCAGATGCCTTTCCATAATGCATCCCGGCAATCCAGGTCCTCCTCCTCGTATGACACGGCTGGTTCGATTCTGTTGCTGTCAGGGTCGCTGTACTCAGACATGCGTTGCCCTCAAATTGTAAATCCACGGAATGGTGTCGCCTGTAGCTGTCCTGTAGTCTGTGGGAACGATCCCGCCACTTTCCACCAATTGTAACGGACCGTTTTGCACACAAGGGGTAAAAACCGTTTAGGTGATTGTCCCCCTTTCCAGAGATGCAGGCACAGCTATTGTAGAACACCAAACACACGAACAGCCAATAAGTGAATGCTCCAAACCCCCGAACGGCATCCAATATAGCACTCCAAGCACACGAACAGGAACCATACGAATCACTGCTAGCAGACGAATAGGAAAAGCATCCAAACAGCTTACACTCCTAGCAATCAGTCTCTATCAGCATTAAGTAAATCCCCCCAAAGACGAGACAAGGCTCCGTGTTGAGGGTCAAGCAGTGGTCTGTTTAATGAGGGCTACCTGCCCAGTATTTATGCAGGTCTCCCACCTGGTGGACACTCCCCTAGGGGACCAAATGGGAGGCTGTGACAAAAGACAGACAAGTTGACAAATAGGACACACAGTCACATTATATTCCCACAATGCATCCTGGCTTCCTCCCCTCTGCCTTGGAGATAATTGAGAAGTAATTCAATTATCTCCCAAGACAAAGGCAAATCGCCATTATGCCCGTGGGGATACTAAAACACTAATTACTGTTAAAATACACTATGTAAGACACATTACAATAAACTTATACATTTAACATGTCCCCAGATAGCTTAGGTCTTTGCGCACATTATTAAGCGAATGGCGCTCAGACCACATGAATACAGTTTAATCGCCATGGAGCTAAAGTCTTTACACAGTCAGTTTCATGCGAATGGGCGCCATGGGATTCCTATCTGGGGTATAACACATTCCAGTAAAACTACCGAACGCCGGGCCGTTCGTGCACTTTCACCAACCAAGAAGGGAGGTCGGCGGCTTCAGTGGTGTTCGCGCAAAACTGTGTCCGATTTCAGTTCCATGAATTAAGCGTCGAACACCGCTGTGCATTCGCATGTTTAAAATGGCCGCGACCTCGTGTTCGGGATACGAATGGCGGCCATCCAGCATTCGTCAATTAAGCTGCGGTTAACCGCAGCTTCAGGGAGGCTAATTGCCGGCACACTCCCGCTCCCAGGTGGTCCAGTCATTTGTGCGGTTGTTCGGTAGATTGAATCTACCGAACACCAGGCAGAAAAGCACGAATAAAGCTTTTCTGCAGACGAAACAAAGTCTTTTAACATGGGGGCCATAGTCCAAAGGCAGCAGGTGAGCAACCAGGCTTCTCCAATGCAATGTGGCGAGATTTGTCTCGTCACACATGCCCAAAATAGTTCCACAGATTTAGGCTGTGCGGCTGGTCTATCTTCTCCTCCTGGAGATAATTGGCTTAAGTGGCTATGGTAACTTAATTATCTCCAGGTACAGGAAATATCTCTAAGTCAAAAACTGTTACAAAAACCACATAAAAATGCATAACTCTTATAATACAATGTTTAACCTATATGTCCAACATATCCCCAGATAGCTTGGATCTGAGCGCTCAATATGTCCAATGTTAAAAGTGCACTATAGTACAAATAAGGGTGGGTCAGAAAATAGCAAGGGCTGATGGGAGATTGAGAAAAGACAAAGCATCCAGTTTAACCCCTTAAGGACACATGACATGTGTGACATGTCATGATTCCCTTTTATTCCAGAAGTTTGGTCCTTAAGGGGTTAAACTGGTCTGGCAGTGTCCCTGGGACATCTCCCTGATGCAGAACAATAGGACAGTAAAAAGGGGGAGGGGAAGAGGCCCATGGAAGTCACTTTTTAACCTGTCCATAGTCTTGGGGCAGGAGGCTGGCAAGTAGTCCCCTCCAAAAACCCATGGTAAAAGGGGGTTTGTCACATATATAACCATCACTAAAACGCTCTGCAACCACCATACCTACCGTAATGTTGGGGATACCGCACGTGATCTTGGAGCCTGACGAAGGAATGAAGCTTCTCACCGAATGGGGACTCCTTCTAATGCCGAATGTCTCACCTGGTAGACCTGGTTCCCCTAGGAAACTACCAAGCGAATGGTAGATGGTCGACTCTCCTGAAAAACCTAAATTATGCTGCCTGAAAGTGTTGGAAATAATCAACCCTCACCTGGTTACATTCTAATACTCACCACTATGCTTGAACTGTATCATACCTTAAATACCACAAATAACCATCATAATTTTAGTTCGTTCTTCATGATTTTAGTTGGGTTTACATAGTTGTGCCAATTGTCATATGCTAATGAGTCAGGTGGTTGACTGTTAGGCTCAGTCAGGATAATGTCTGACGGTGGTTGGTGAGGCTGGGTCTCATGTGGGCCTGAACTCATTCGGCTGCCGAATTTCCATCTTGACCACATCCCAAACAGATGCTATGCCTAGTTACCCAAGATCAGAGATTACTGACAACCAGATGATAAAATGCTTGAAAAAAACAAAACAAAAAAAAAAACAACGCAAAAACCCATACCTATGTTTTATGGAAAGTTATGATAAACCTGAATGGATATAATATAGATGTGTATAATGTGTTGAGAGAGGATACCCGAGTCTTATACTCAAACTGTTAGTGTGTTACATACTTTAGGCTTCACTCAGCCTTAATAATGGTAACAATCACAGTTCAATATGTTTGTCGCGATACAACCCTCCCCAAACACCCCCCTTGGTGGATGTCCGAGAGTTGGCGCAGGCCTAGCTGGCTCCCATGTTGGACATTAAGTTGGCTCTTTACTCCAAGAGAGTACTGTAACCACTTTAGCTGGTTTATTTTCTTTCCTTTTATTTTCAGGTGTTCTTTATACTCAGTGCTCATCTTGCTCGCCTGTCAGCTGTTAGTGCACACCAAGGTAGATGTTCTGCTTGTGGGCAGGGTGGCCCCTACTGAACAGGAGAAACTTGACCCAATTTCCCATATCTCTCCTCAGGCACTTATGTTACAACTATTACAGGCATTCTATGATAATGTACCACTTCTCCTACTAATATGGCTCCATTACTAAGATTTTTTTCCCCCTGAATTTTAAGAGACTAAACAGCCCTCACAAGAGGTGTTTGGCTATAAGAGAAATTAATAAATCTGAAGCAGCAATTGTCTGCCTACAAGAAACCCATCTTTGTAACCCCCAGCATTCAAATCTAATGCCTACCCTTGGGATTTCCAAGCCCACAAATCAAAGGGTGTCTTGATCCTCTTCCATAAAGATTGGGCATTTAAGATGAAGTACCAGTATATTGACATCAACGGCAAGCTTTTATTTTGAAGGGCTTATTGAATGGGATCCAGCTGACTGTTGCTTTCTTCTATGCTCCAAATGAATCCCAACAATCTTTTTTATATAAAGCACTTAAACATGTATGTGGCGCCTTCAATTGCACTCTGGAGCCCAACCTGGACGTACAAAAAAATGACCACAAACCTCTGCCGGGGCACACCTTGTCCCTGAGCCATCACCTATCAAATGTATTACATATACACGACCTATACGACACATGGAGATGCATGTATCCTTCCGCCAGGGACTATACCTTTTCCTCCCCCATTCATCCAAGTTACTCCTGCATAGACTTCTGTCTAGTAGACAAAATGACTTTGCCCAATGTGGCAGATATGTCTATAGGCCTTCAGACCTGGTCTGACCATTACGAATCTGAAAGTGCCACATCCCATCCAGAGGAGAGGGAAGTGGAGACTGAATGAGTCTCTTCTTGCTGACCCCAAGATTATCCAATAGTTGGTTGAGACCCTCACGTCTTATTTCCAAACCAATGATCCTCATGACACCTCGACAGGTGCAGTGGCTTGCCCATAAAGCAGTCATCAGTGGTCAGCTGATCAAATAAGAAGCAACGCAAAAACTTAAAAGATGCAAGGCCCAAGCACACCTCCTTGAAGATCTTTTCCATCTAGATGCCCGTTGTAGCGGATGGCACTGGACTGTCCTCAAGGGTTAGGTTAAAAAGGCAATTTGTGTGTTTTATTTCCCTGTATAATTAACATTGTATGTATTATTCATATGTTTGTTCGGTAGTTTCCATCCGTATCCCATACAAATGAAAACTACCGAACCAGTAGACCACCTCAGAGAGAAGTGTGTACCTTATTAGGCTTTCACACTTCTCTAACCACAAATCAATCGGTACTTTATTGCTGTATCTGGGTGACCACTGTTCGGCATACGAACACGTGGCGGCGGCCATCTTACGCACGAAACCTCAGCGGTGTTTGGTCGTCAAGTGTCTGGAACTCAAATCGGACACTCGATTACCAGAACACCGCTGAGTCCTCCAGAGCTCCCTAACTCCCGAACGGAGGGGCCAACCAGCCCCTCGTTCTGTGAAGTTAACATACCGAACAAGGGGATTCATACGAACACCGTTTTAATAGTGGATGGCAAAGATTTATACATGTTTTATCATCCGAACGGAGACCGACCGCAGGGCCAAAACACATGGAGTCCTTTTCGGCTACCACCTCATGTGCGGTCGGTCAAATTGTTCTGCTCCTGATGCTGTGTGTCGTCCAGTCATTGGGATTGAGGTTGGGATATTGTTGGAGTGTTTTGCCTGCTGGAAATATTACCTTCTGGATTTAAAATACTTGTTCCTGAGCCTTACTGGGATCTAAAGTGGAGATAACCTGTGTAATAGCAGCTCTCCGCTACACCCGTAAACAAAAGTAACCCAACTTGTAGACTCAAGACACGGATAAATGCTAGTAAGACTGAACTGAATTTCCTAAATCTGGCACAGACGGAAAGACAGATGAGGTCACTCAAACAAATCCACTACATTCTTGGCATCTTGGCAACAAGGCAGGCAAACTACTGGCTCTGCAATTAAAATCAGAACAAACCCAAACTAAAATTCCCTGCCTCAGGCACCAAACTTTACAAGACATTGCAGAAGAATTAAGTATTACTCAACCCTATACAATCTATACCTGGATACAACTAATACAATACAACCTACTGAGGAAGGCATACACACATTCCTAGATCAGGTCTGATTATCAGTATTGACTCAGCAACAAACAGACTCTCTAGACGCACCGTTCACAGAGGAGGAAATCAGTAAGGCTATTAGATCTCTACCAAAATGAAAAGCCCCAGGTCCTCACAGACTTTCCAATTATTATTATAGAAAACTAGAACTCTTCCTCAAAGCACACCTCGGCACCCTGTTGAACCATATTAAGAGAACATGAGATATACCACAGGGAATGCTGGAAGCCCACATTGTAACCCTCCCCAAACCCAACAAGCCCCTGACAATAAGCTCCAATCTACGCCCAGTCTCCCTGGTAAATGCATATCGTATATTATAAGCAAAACATTTAGCCATGCGCATCAAACTATTATTGCTGCATCTAGTTTCATCAGAACAAGCCGGATGTGTCCCGGGGAGACAGGTAGGGGATAACACCAGACACGTTATTAATTTAGTAGATTGGGGTCACACAAACTCACAGAAGGGTGTAGTAGTCGCACTTGATGTTGAAAAAGTGTTTGACCGGCTGAACTTGATTTATATGTCATTAACATTATTCTGACTAGGATTCTCCCTAAAATTTGTCACTAGCATTGAAGAACTATACACTCGCACAACTGCAAAAATGTACAACTCTGGATTCATCTTATCGGCACTCACAATCTCCAATGGTAACCGTCAGGGATGACCGCTCTCACCTTTAATCTATATATATAATGTTTGGAACCCAAAACAAGAATGATCACACAGCCCACCTCCATATTAGGGCTACACATACCACTTGGAGAACAGAAACTATCATTATTTGATGATGACGCCCTATTATTCCTGACCAAACCTCTATTCCTCAACTACTCAATCTCCTAAGTTCCTATGAAAACATCTCATACTATAAAAACAATGTAACTAAAACTAAAGCCATGTCCATCGGATTACCATCCACCACCTCACAACATCTTGAGCAAACCTATAAATTTGATTGGAGTAAAAAGTCAATCACCTACTTAGGAACTAAACTCCCTAAATCAACGCATCTCCTAACGCAGGAAAGCCATGTCCCATTTTATGTAAACTAGAGCAGCAGGTGGAGTGGTGGGGTGACCTCGGAGTGTCGTGGCTGGGGTGAATAAATACCATAAAAATGATGATCATGCCACGTATACTATACATTTTCCGCACAAGCCCTATATCTGTGCCTACCAGGCTAATGAAAAAGTTCCAATCCACAGTTAATATATGGAGGAGAAAGCCCACAAGCATTTCATACACCTTTCTATGGCTACCCTACCACAAAGAGGGACTAAGTATACTAGATATCCGTTCATACTACCAAGCCTCTGTTCTCTCTCAGGATCTATGTATCTTACAGGGGTCCACTAAACCCATCTGGATTACACTGAAACCCTCCTATGGTCAAGCTCCCCTAACACTGTCATTAAATATAACACACTGCTATCCACTAGCTTCTTGTTACATTTGTGGAAAACATGGATTCACAAGCTGGCTGACCCTAAAGTATTTGGGGCCAACTCTAGTATAAATTTGCTCACTATGTTCTCAAATAACCTACATTTAAGCTCATGGACTAAGAATGGCATTGTCAATGTCAAAGACCTGTGTGATGACAAAGGGGTCAAACCATTCCCAAACCCAAGATGCCCCTGCACTCTGAAGAGTGGCCACTGGAGGTGTTCCTAGGGGACAATTTAAACACTGCCTTTCATCTAAAACGGCAGTGTTTGAATGAAAATGCCGGAAGGAAATGGCAATGCTCACCAGAACAACTATATTAAGCTGTAGTTGTTCTGGTGACTATAGTGTCTCTTTAAAATAAAAGCAAAACTATCTACACAGTTTGTGTCTCTGAACATTACCATTATGTGAGAAATGTAGGTTCAGGTTGCAAGCATAAATTAAAATCTAAAATTATAAATCTAATCATTAATTTAGTAATTAATTAGTGCAATTATAAATTCTAAACAAAATTATTATGATTTTTTTTATAACATTACATTACGTGCATCTAAAAGTCATCTCTTGTACATAAGCTGAGAAAGGAAGAAATAAGGCACAACATTAACAGACAACATTAAACATGTCCCTGTGGTATGAATCAAGGGGAGTTAGAAGAGGCCTAGGCTTAATATGCTAATAACGAATAATAAAAAAAAGAAACAAGTTAGATGTCAAATGGCTAAATTATACTACAAGAATGGAAGCAACCGCTATGTAATCATAACCTTTATATCATCATTATTCGTTTAATCCATTGCTCAAGTTCCTCATGATTAGAGTTGAGCGAACCCGAAATGAAAAGTTCGGGTTCGTACCAAACATTAGGTTTTTTGGACACCGGACCCGAACACGGACATATCACTGTATGTTCGGGTTGGAGTTCGGCGATTTAATGGCGCGTTATCAAAGGCTGCAGGGCAGCCAATCAACAAACGTTAGACTGCCCTTAGAAGCCATCACAGTCATGCCTACTAATGGCATGGCTGTGATTGGCTAATGCAGCATGTGACCCAGACTCTATATATAAGCTGGAGTTGCGTAGCGCCGCACGCACATGCGATCTCATTAGTGTAGGGAGAGGATGCTGCCGCTGATAGGGACAGCTTAGGAAAGAATTCTGCAAACTAGTACATTAGTGGGGTGTGGTGCACTTCATATCTGAGAGTCAAATAGAAGCTTCAAATACCGCGGTTACATCGGAGGTTTAAAAAGTAATTTTTTTTGGGTGCTAAATAGTACATTAGTGGGGTAGTACATTAGTGGGGTGCACTTCATATCTGAGAGTCAAATAGAATCGTCAAATACTGCTGTCACATTGCAGTGTTAAAACTTAAAAATTTTTGCGTGCTAAAAAGTACATTAGTGGAGTGCATTAGTGGGGTGCACTTCATATCTGAGAGTCAAATAGAAGTGTCTAATAGTGTGCTTTCTGCGCACTTGTAAACATTCTAATTGTTTTGCTGCTAATCTGCTAAATAGTACATTTTGGGGCCTGTTCTTCATATCTGAGAGTCAAATCGAAGCGTCTAATAGTGTGCTTTCTGCGCACTTGTAAACATTCTAATTGTTTTTCTGCTAATCTGCTAAATAATACATTTTGGGGCGTGCACTTCATATCTTAGAGTCAAATCAAAGCGTCTAATAGTGTGCTTTCTGCTCACTTGTAAACATTCCAATTGTTTTGCTGCTAATCTGCTAAACATTTTGGGACCTGTTGTTCATATCTGAGAGTCAAATAGAAGCGTCTAATAGTGTGCTTACTGTGCACCTGTAAACATTCTAGTTGTTTTGCTGCTAATCTGCTAAATAGTAAATTTTGGGGCCTGCGGTGCACTTCATATCTGATAGTCAAATAGAAGCGTCAAATAGTGCGCTTACTGCGCACTTGTAAACATTCTAATTGTTTTGCTGCTAATCTGCTAAATAGTACTTTTTTAAAGTTTTTATTATCTAATGAAAAAGGTATTACAGGTTCAGCAGGTACTGGTACGGTATGCAAACCGTAAAAGATATTGAGTACAACACATGAATTAGTTTTACGAATCGGTATGATAATATATTACACAGGAGCAGGACAAAAGTAGTTTTGGTACAATGTCCTAATGGGCTCGGGGTATCAAATATATAAAGGACTGGAATGCTTGATTTATATACATAATGTGGGGATCAGACTTTGTGTGGTTCTACAGGTATTTGGTGGTGGTGCATTAGGTAGAGGCAGCAAGATAGTCAAGCCATGGTTGCCAGCTGTTGGTGTATGCAAGGTATGCGTGTGAGCGGGTGGAATGGATTTCATCGACCTTGGCTATCCATTCTCTAATTGTGGGGGGGTGGGAGCGTTCCCAGTGTGTTGGAATGGGTGCGTTTGCTGCTATAAGTAGGTGGTAGAGTAGCCTAGGCTGGGTGCGAGGAATGGAGGATGGAAACAGAAAGAAAAGGGCTGTCTTGGGGGACGTCGGGAGTTGTTTGTCTGAGATTTGGTTGATGGGATGGAATATTTTGTTCCAGTATGGTTTCACTAAGTTACATAGCCACCAGACATAGCCAGTGTTGCCCTCTGGGTGGTTACACCTCCAGCAAGCTGCCTTTGTGAGTGGGAAGTATTTGTATAGTTTAAGTGGCGTATAGTGCCTTCTAGTCACCCTTTTATAGTTACTTTCGTGGATCCACTTTCGTGGATCACTGTACTTATGGAGGTGTGGAATATGTTGTCTAAAATCTTTGTGACCTCTGCCTCTGTGAATATGATGTTGAGTTCCTCTGCCCACCGGTCTATGTATTACGGGTGTGACGGAGAAGTGTAATTGAGTAGCGTCCGATAGAGGGTGGAGATCAGTTTGGTAGTGGTTGTGTGTCTAGTATATAGTGTTTCAAAGAGGGTGCGATTCCTGAGTCCATGAGTTAACTTAGTATTGGAGCGTGTGAAGTGTTAGAGTTGGGAGTAGCAGAAGATTTGTATCGCAGGTGGTGTTTGGGCAATGAAGATTTCTCCTATTGGTTTAATGCCTTCTCCTATTGGTTTAATGCACCACCACCTATTTGGTGGTGGTGCATTAGGTAGAGGCAGCAAGATAGTCAAGCCATGGTTGCCAGCTGTTGGTGTATGCAAGGTATGCGTGTGAGCGGGTGGAATGGATTTCATCGACCTTGGCTATCCATTCTCTAATTGTGGGGGGGTGGGAGCGTTCCCAGTGTGTTGGAATGGGTGCGTTTGCTGCTATAAGTAGGTGGTAGAGTAGCCTAGGCTGGGTGCGAGGAATGGAGGATGGAAACAGAAAGAAAAGGGCTGTCTTGGGGGACGTCGGGAGTTGTTTGTCTGAGATTTGGTTGATGAGATGGAATATTTTGTTCCAGTATGGTTTCACTAAGTTACATAGCCACCAGACATAGCCAGTGTTGCCCTCTGGGTGGTTACACCTCCAGCAAGCTGCCTTTGTGAGTGGGAAGTATTTGTATAGTTTAAGTGGCGTATAGTGCCTTCTAGTCACCCTTTTATAGTTACTTTCGTGGATCCACTTTCGTGGATCACTGTACTTATGGAGGTGTGGAATATGTTGTCTAAAATCTTTGTGACCTCTGCCTCTGTGAATATGATGTTGAGTTCCTCTGCCCACCGGTCTATGTATTACGGGTGTGACGGAGAAGTGTAATTGAGTAGCGTCCGATAGAGGGTGGAGATCAGTTTGGTAGTGGTTGTGTGTCTAGTATATAGTGTTTCAAAGAGGGTGCGATTCCTGAGTCCATGAGTTAACTTAGTATTGGAGCGTGTGAAGTGTTAGAGTTGGGAGTAGCAGAAGATTTGTATCGCAGGTGGTGTTTGGGCAATGAAGATTTCTCCTATTGGTTTAATGCCTTTTGTGTTTAGAACTTTTTCGAGTAGAAGATAACGGGTGTCTGGAGGGGTGTGGAATCTGGAGTGATCCATACCAGGGCGGAACTGTGGGTTGTGCGTGATTGGGTAGAGTGGTGAAGGGTTTGGAGATATGCTGGGGTGGCTCTGATTTTATGCCAACATTGAAGTGTGGGGGTTATTGTGGGGTGAACCTGGGGTTTGTGTTTGAGTAAATTGAGGTACTTTTCTTGCCAGGGCAATGTGAGGATGGGCACTTGAAGGTTCTATAGTCTCGGGCGGGTGTGTGCCCAGATAAAGGAGCTGAATAGTTTATTGACAGAGGAGAAGAAGTGTTTTGGCAGTGATATTGAGAGGGTTTGGAGTAGATCTAAAATTTTGGGTAGGGCATTCATTTTCAATATGTGTACTCGACAGAGCCAGCTAAATATGGGCTTATCCCAAGATTTTAGGAGGGAGGTGAGAGAGTGGATCGGGGGGGGGGAAGTTCAGGTCATATGATATTTCGTAGGAGCCTGACCCCCAGATATTTAACCCCTGTTTTGGCCCACTGAAAATGGTAGTCCCATTTAATTATGGCTTTTGTGGGGTGGTCAAGGTGCAGGGGTAGTATTTCACTTTTGGAGTGGCTGACAAGGAAGTTTGAAACTTTGTTATATTGTGAGATTTCCCTCAGGAGGTGGGGCATGGTGGAGATGGGGTCAGTAATTGTGAAGAGTAAATCATCAGCTAAGGCTGCTAATTTGAATTCTTGTTTGCCTGCAGTGACACCCCGTATGTGTGTGTTGTTGCGTATGCCCTAAAAGAATGGTTCCATGATCAGGATGAAAAGGAGGGGGATAGAGGACAGCCTTGTCTCGTGACATTTTGGATATGGACCGGATCGGAAAGTTGGCCGTTTATTCTAATCCTGGCTGTGGGGGAGTAGTATATGGCCTTAATCCAGCAGAGCCAGTTGGGGCCGAAGCCAAGCCCCTTCAAGGTCTCTAGGAGTAGGGACCAGTCCAGCCTGTCAAACGCTTTCTCAGCGTCAATGGATAACAAAAGGCTATTTTTGTGTTGAAATTTGGAGAGATGGATGATATTGAGCAGTTTGGTTGAATTATGTTTTGTCTCCCTCTCAGGTATGAACCCTGACTGATCAGGGTGGACTAGTCCCCGTAGGAGTGGCCTTAGTCTATTGGCTAGGATCTTCGTAAAAATCTTTAGATCTATATTAATTAGGGAGATAGGGCTGTAGCTCCCGCAGCTAGTTGGGTCTTTTCCCTGTTTGGGTATCAGGGATATATGGGCTTCTAGTGAGGAAGTCTGGAGGGGGGTCTGGTGTAGAATGGAATTATAGGCTTCAGCGAAGCGGATGGCTAGGTGGCGTGCAAACTCTTTGTAGTATTTGGCTGTGACGCCATCAGGTCCAGGGCTTTTGCCAAGAGGTAGGCCTTTGACAAACTCTAGGAATTCATCTGTGGTTATGGGGGAGTCTAGGTGTGTGACATCTGGTGCGGGTATGGTTTGAGTTATTCAAGTGGCTAAGAATTGTGGAGCCTTGTGTAGATTATATAGGTCTGTGTAGAAGGTCTGGAAAGCATTTAGTACAGTCAGGTCCATAAATATTGGGACATCGACACAATTATAATCTTTTTGGCTCTATACACCACCACAATGGATTTGAAATGAAATGAATAAGATGTGCTTTAACTGCAGACTTTCAGCTTTAATTTGTATTTACATCCAAATCAGGTGAACGGTGTAGGAATTACAACAGTTTGTATATGTGCCTCCCACTTTTCAAGGGACCAAAAGTAATGGGACAATTGGCTGCTCAGCTGTTCCATGGCCAGGTGTGTGTTATTCCCTCATTATCCCATTTACAAGGAGCAGATAAAAGGTCCAGAGTTCATTTCAAGTGTGCTATTTGCATTTGGAATATGTTTCCGTCAACTCTCAATATGAGATCCAAAGAGCTGTCACTATCAGTGAAGCAAGCCATCATTAGGCTGAAAAAAAAAACCAAACAAACCCATCAGAGAGATAGCAAAAACATTAGGTGTGGCCAAATCAACTGTTTGGAACATCCTTAAAAAGAAAGAACGCACCGGTGAGCTCAGCAACACCAAAAGACCCGGAAGACCACGGTAAACAACTGTGGTGGATGACCAAATAATTCTTTCCCTGGTGAAGAAAACACCCTTCACAACAGTTGGCCAGATCAAGAACACTCTCCAGGAGGTAGGTGTATGTGTGTCAAAGTCAACAATCAAGAGAAGACTTCACCAGAGTGAATACTCTAATGTAAACCATTGGTGAGCCTCAAAAACAGGAAGGCCAGATTAGAGTTTGCCAAACAACATCTAAAAAAGCATTCACACTTTGGGAGAGTCACCCAAGGAGTTTGTAGAACGCATAGTAGGGGACCACTATTGTGACCCTTTTGTGGGTAACCTAGCTGGGTACACTCAGGGAGTGGAAAGTTCTAATCCTTTTACTAGGGGAGGAAGTTTTTCTGGGACCCACATATGTATGATAGAGGACTTATGTTTAGGGCAAAGTGACAAATGGCCGTGGTATGGACCAGATCCTTCGTGGGATAAAGCTTACATGAAGGAGAGTGGTAAAGTATGGGTGACCCTCGCCCCCTACTGGCAGAAGGAGCACGGCACTGTTGTACCAAATGCTCCTCCCCCTCCCTACTGTCCACCACCATCCAAGGCCCCTACCTCTACCAATTGTTATGCGCCGTTGATGGAAATTGAGACAGAGATGGAAATGGTATGTATTTCATCAACGGCTATGAGGCATAGCACTAGTCAGGATCAGGTGGATGAGTCCCAGGACGAGGAGTCAGATGAGGGTGAAGCAAGGGTAGAGGAGCAGGTCAAAGAGGATCAAAGAATACAGAAGGGTACATTCAGGGAAGCACGCAGGTCCTCCTTACCCTTACTCACCCTCTGCAGTCAAACAGAATGCTGGGACTTCAACTGCATGACAAAACACATATCAAACTTGTAGACAGGGTGGTTTGAAGGACCCCACTGACTATATAATGCTGCTGAATTTGAGGGTACAGGTGACACAGATTGGGACAAGGCGACAGAGGGATTTGAAGGACCCCACATTCAAAATGCCCTATATGCTAATCAGGGAACAAGTAGTGGTAAAACCACCTGACATGACTCAAATGTCCGAATGGGCTAAAGGTTGCCCAGACCCAGTTAAACAACCAGTTTCAGCTATATCATTTTTAAAGAGGGCAACAAAGGGCTACTTTCTGCTACCCACTGACTATATAATGCTGCTGAATTTGAGGGTACAGATGACACAGATTGGGACAAGGCGACAGAGGGATTTTTAAACCCCACTAAACAAATTAATGACAAGGGTGACGTGCCAACCCAAGCATAGCTTACAACTATGTGGACTGCATTACAAAAACACTTTGCAGGAGAGAAAGGGGAAAAGCAGTCGATGACCCCAGCCATTGCTTGCAAACAGAGAATAGATGAAAGCCCCAGCCAGTATGCGAAAAGATTTCGTAAGTGCTGGGTAGAAGAATGCTGCCTTCCCACAACTGATGACATGAGAGGCATGTTTATTAACTTACTACTTGATAATATGGATCAAGATGCCTCTCGCATTTATAAATGAGCCCAGCCAAAGTTGTATAGTCTGACGTGCATGGCTATAGTAGACGAAATTCTAGAATTTGACGCAGCTGAATGCTTTGGCCCTATGCAGTCTCTGCAGGCTGCAGCCTTCCCTGCCCCACGACAGATTGATGCCCAAAATTCATATCCCAGAGTGTACTGGTATTGCAACATGATAGGACACTGGAAGGGTCAGTGCCCCCTCCTTCAACAGAGTCCACGTAACCCACATACACAGGGCCAATCAAAAGGGAACATAAGAGATTTAAGGGCACATGCACCAGGTAAAGGTACATGTCATAGATGTGGCGGTGTGGGTCACTACATAAGGGACTGTACCCAAAAGGAGGACACACAAATCCCCATTCCCTGGACACAGCACTCAAGACAATGAGGAGGCCTCAGGTTGAGCTCCCTTTCATGAGCCTCTCTGCGAGCCACTGTAAACTCGCTTCAACTTCGTATGATCACATTAATTATTGATGGAGGCCAAACCGATTTCTTATGTGATAAGACTCATTACAGGGGACCACAGAGACATACTGGAAGAACCTCAGTAGGAATTAATGGAGTCCCAATCCCCACACCTCAAACCCCCCCACTAAGGGTTTCCTCTGTTAATGGAGATTTCTCCGATACACACATCTTTGACATTATGCAAGCATGCCCAGTGAATCTATTGGGCAGGGACCTGATGTCAAAGCTACAGATGTCCCTGTCAAGCGTCACAGTCACATCCCCCTTTGATATTTCAGCTGTACAGACAGACCACAGTGACAAAAAAAGTAGCAGGTTCATCCTCTCACTTCCAGCGGAATTGGAGGAGTTGCTCTTGGCTCTACTGCAATATGTGACTTCATCACATATTGATACCGAACTGACTCTAGATCCTCCGGTTACTGTATATGACATAACTACAGACATTATTCCTTTTGAGGACATTGCTAAGGACAATTACAAAGACACGGAGGATGACATGATTACTGTATATGGCCTGTGGACACAGGGTGACGGGGTTTTCATTGTCACAGACAGTGGGCTAATCAAGTGGACGGAAAACGGAGGACTGTTGCAACACTATAATTACACTTTCTTCCCAATAGACCCATTTTCCTTGTCTAAAAAAGTAAATAAAACAATCCTAAAATTTTAAAATCTAAAAAAAAATACAAATTAATAAAATGGGGGTAAGTTGTCTAAACCCCTATATTTTAAATATCTAAAAATAAAAAATTAAATATAAAAGGCTAAAAAAAGGGCTCATAATACAAAACCACAAGAAGAATCTCCTCACAAGTGGCAAACACTAACCCACTGATAAAATATTGGAATAGGATTGAGAAAGGAGCGGAGGTAAAAAGACCATGAAAAATATAAAATTCTCCAAGACTGGCTTTAAAAAGAAGACTTTAAAACCCTCCAAACGCAAATAGATACATTTATTTGGGCAGGAAAGAGAGCTAGGGTCAAATGACTCACACTCTATATCCCACACAAAAAAGAGGGCCTTGGACTCCCAAACCTTTGGGATTACCATCAAGCAGCCCAATTAGCGCAAATACAAAGCCTTCATGCCCCACCGGGGGTCAAGTTATGGGTGGACCTAGAGCGTGACCTCTTCCGAAGGGACTTCCTGTACCTATGGGTGCTGAAACAAAATAGACCAGGGATACCAGCGACGACACCAGCCCTCACGACATCCATTCAAATATGGAACAGGGTGATATGCAAATATGATCTCATTAACTTACCTTCGCCCCTCAACCTCATACTGAGAAACCCTCAATTTACCGCGGGTATGACACCCCAAAACTACGCCCACTTTAAGGACAATGAGCTCACTAGGATCTGCCACTTTTTCGAAATAACCGCCTTCTCCCATTCGCAGACTTACCACAAAACACTCCCTTCAACACGTTTGATCATTTCCGCTATCTTCAGCTCTGCAGCTTCTTAACCACTCCCAACATTACGGCGGCCGCGATGACATGGCCCACGGCATTCGAGAAAATGTGCCTGCAAAACCCCATACACAAAGGTAGCTCTTCACCCTATACAGTATCATGACACTCAAAACCCCCCCCGGAGGCCTTCTCTTACGTAACAGTGTGGGAGAGAGACTTAGGTCCCCCGAGGGACTCCTTGGACTGGATCGACATTTGGGAGACCATGGCATCGGTTACAATTTGTGTCAACCACAAAGAACAAGCTTATAAAACCCTGTTCCGGTGGTACCTCAGCCCCCTGAGACTCAAACAAATGCACAGACACTGACCGCTGCTGGAAGGGCTGCGGAGAGAAAGGTACGTATTTCCACATGTGGTTGGAATGCAGACACATATCCCAACTGTGGAGGGAGATCGCCACCCTCACCTCAGGAGCACTACAAATGGACCTACCCCTGGATCCGTGGATTTGGTTGCTGTCTAAACCCAGCGAGGACCTGACAAGAGCACAAAACAAACTAATAGTGAAAGTGGCTTTAGTGACACGTAGAACAATTGACACACACTGGGACAGCGCATAGATCCAAGCGGCCCTGGAGATCCGGAAGAAAATCGGAGAGGCAATGGAGATGAACAAACTGTCGGCACTCATCCATGAGAACACCAGATCTTTCCATAGAGTCTGGGACCCATGGACAACAGTGTAACGTTGCTGGCCGTGGCTGGCGCGCGGGGGTGCAAGGCGTCTCCCCCTCTCCCAGCCTCACCTCCCCAGTTCCCTTTTGATCACCTCATTCCGCCCCCAGCTCATGTCAACCTCCCACTTGGGACCCACTCCTTTTTCCACTGAGCACACGACATCATGCCAACCCACACAAACACCAAATCCCATACACAACCAACAACAACAAAAGTGCTGAAATCTGCAAGAGAGGTTGAGGGAACGAGACCTCAGACATACAAAATGGGCACCCGGAAACCTGCAGACAGACATACAACACAAGGGCACCAGGGAAGCTCATACCGACCCCCCACAAACTAAGCGAAGACAGAGCTCTCCAGGAGAACAGACCCCTAGATTCGAACAAGGGACACAATGGGGCCAACCACACCACAACTACAAAACCCAGGGCCCTATGGGCCTTGGCCACAAGGGACATATGAGGACCCACCGCACTTCCCAAGGCCCAGACCTCCAAGACAGAGCATGTTAAAGGAAACTGGGACAGGGAACCCCACACAAGGGTCGGAAGCTACTACCACATGGTCCCACAAGCTGCAAAACACATTACCTAGGGTTACCCCATATGGACGGCACTTCACCGATAGTACCACACCCCACCCCACCCCCATCACTCCCTATACCCCCAAATGGGAATGGGATCCCCCAAAACCCAAGAACAAAAGGAATCTCCCACCCACCCATACTTACAATACTCCCCCCTCCTAGATAAAGGTAAATCACCCGACCCCCCTACAGAACAGAGAACACTGACAATGAATTTGTCTCTCAGAAAACAATATAATAGTAGAAGTACCTAAAAACATAAATGTATTAGAAAACTAAAAATATGTTATATGCGCACATATGTATGCAACAGGGCACTGTAATGACATACCATGTACCTCTGAAATGTCTGGAACTGTAATTCCCTAATAACCAACCATTACCCTTTCTTTATTCTGTTACCCCCTAACCCTGAAAATCGTATAAAGGAAAAACCACAAATAAAGAATTTATAAAATATATATAAAATAAAAAATAAAAAAAAACTTATTATAAAAAGTTACGAAGTTCAAAGTGTTTGTTAAGACCGGACAGGGCCAATGATTCCATCTGAAAAATCAATTTCATCTCCTGCTGTCCGATTTTACGTATGAAATCCCCTCCTCTCAATCCATTGAGGAGTTATCTGAGAACTAAGAGTAGCATGGATAGGTTAGAACGGGAAATTAAAGAGACAAAAATCTTAAAGTATAAAAGAGATAAAGAGGACTTTAAGGAAGGAAGAGTGAGGAATTTTAAAAAGGAAAAACCTATGAGGAAGGATTACTCAAGATATAAGATTAACAAAAATACAAAGGGGTATACTAATAAAATTCTAAATAAAACCCCTCAACAGAATTTTGAAACTCCAGGGAAAGGAGAATGCAGATCTAAAAGGACAGGGAATCAGAAAGAAGAATGGGTAGAAGTAAGATCTAAACATAGGAGGAATAATGAGGGAAGGCAATCACCAAAGAAACTGAATGGAGGGCCAAAAAGAGAACCAATCCCTAGGAGAAATACCTCCTATAATATGTTTGAGGTGCTGAGAAATGAGAGACAAGAACAAGAATATTTTTTAGAAGTAGAACCGAGGAG
Organism: Pelobates cultripes; assembly: GCA_933207985.1. Lineage (NCBI taxonomy): Eukaryota > Metazoa > Chordata > Amphibia > Anura > Pelobatidae > Pelobates > Pelobates cultripes. The sequence goes on along the minus strand of OW240915.1, from coordinate 134,871,206 downwards.
GAACAATTTACCTATAAAAAGGACAAGGAGAATACGTTTTGGGGATTCAGCGGAGGAAAACCGAAGAAAAGAAAAGAGATACAATCGGTAGTTTCGATAGGTATCAATAATATCTCCTCGCACATTTTAGGTAATAATGAGATACAGGTTCTTAACCCCTTAACGCCGTTACGGCGTTCTATGCCGTCCCACATTAAATGGGCTTTAAAGCCGTTGCGGCGGCATAGAACGTCGTAATGGCTGCAGCCCCCAGAGCGCCCAGGATACTTACCTTCCCGGCGCTCCGCTTTGGGAGGACTGCCTCACAGCCCAGGCAGCCCTCCCACGGCAAATGAGGCCCCCTATAGCTGGCTGTGGATCTGCCAGCAGGGGGACTGTCTGAAATGTCAGACAGTCCCCCTGCTAGTGGAAAGTGTAAAAAAAAAATTCAACATGTTAGAAAATAAAATATATATATTTCTAAATATATAATATACGTATATATATTATATATATAATATATACATATTATATATAATTGTAACGTCATACATAGTGTATTTTAATATTAATATAAGCACATATATTAGTATTAAAATACACTTAGAATGATGTTACATATATATAATATATTTATATATATTATATATATAATAGATATATACACATATATTATATATATATACGTATAATTACAATAAATAAATAAAATAATAAAATTAATAAATAAAATATTGAAACAAAATTTAATATAAATTATATATTCATATGTAACTTAATTCTAACTGTATTTTGTTATTATTATATATATATATATTGGTAACAAAATACACTTAGAATGACATTCTATATATCTATATATAAAATACAAATAACTGCAAATATATATATATATAGATAGATAAATACATATAATTACATAAAAGATTACATTAGTATACACGTAGAATTTAAATACCTATAAATGCATGTATATTAAAATTCTATGTGTATATTTACGTAATCTTTTAACATAATTATGTGATTTGATTAATTAAAATTTGATTGACATGCCTGACAACACAGGGAGAAAGTGCAGAGAATTTAATTCGCAAGCACTATATTTGACCATGTAACTCTCCAAGACACCAAAAAACCTGTACATAGGGGGTACTGTTTTACTCAGGAGACTTCGCTGAACTCAAATATTAGTATTTCAAACTGGTAAATTGTATTACAACAATGATATTTTAAGTAAAAGTGAAGTTATTTGCATTGTGTACAAATGAACGGCACTTTTATGGACTATATTATTGTTGAAATATGTTTTACTGTTTTAAAACACTAATATTTGTGTTTAGTGAAGTCTCCCGAGAATAACAGTACCCCTATGTACAGGTTTTATGGTGTTTTGGAAAGCTGGAGAGTCACATATAAGGCTTGCATTTCATTTTTTTGACATTGAAATTTGCCAGATAGGTTATGTTGCCTTTGAGAGCGTATGGTAGCCCAGGAATGAGAATTACCCCCATGATGGCATACGATTTGCAAAAGTAGACAACCCAAGGTATTGCAAGTGGGGTATGTCCAGTCTTTCTTTGTAGCCACGTAGTCACAAATACTGGCCAAATGTTATTTTTTTTGCTTTTTTTCACACAAAAACAAACATGAACGCTAACTTTGGCCAGTGTTTGTGACTAAGTGGCTACTAAAAAAGACTAAACATCCCCCACTCTCAATACCTTGGGTTGTCTACTTTTTCAAATGGTATGCCATTATGGGGGTAATTCTCATTCCTGGGCTACCACACCATCTCAAAGGTAACATTAACATTTGAAAATGGAATGTTCTATATTTGACCCTGTAACTTTCCAAAACACCATAAAACCTGTTAATGGGGGGTACTGTTGTACTCGTGAGACATCGCTGATTACAAATATTTGAATTTTTTGTGCAGTAAAACCTAACAGTATTATGACATTCACAGCTAAAATGTCAGACGGAAATACAAATTTAAAAAAAAAATCTTATTTTCTCACATTTTATTAAATTTTATTCATAATAAATTATGTTCCATATATGAATAGTTAATGATAAATTAAAGCCCTGTTTCTCCTGAACAAAATGATATATAATAAGTGTGGGTGCACTTAATGTGACAGCGGTGAATTACGGGTGAACAGACATATAGCGCAAATTCCAGTTTTTGTTTACGTTTTGTTTTGATGCACTACGTGCACTATTGACTCCGTCCTGAAGGGGTTAATAAGGGTTTAAAATTTGTGCCTATGAGGCATTTTAATTTGTTCTCTGCATATATAGACCTTATGAAATATGGCCGGAGATTGGCTATTAAAAAATTATTTTTAAATACTAATTCCCATATAGAACATGGAACAGATGAGAGTGACATCTTTAAACATGTAAGTCTCCACAATAAATCACATTTTAACCCAAGTCATCTTAAACATGATAACATAGAGGATTTTAAAAAGGCAGTTTTTAATGAATTTAAAAGACTAGGAAGAGGGAACAAGAATTGTAATCTTACACATGGAGAAATGGCGGCCTTAAGAGGACTAAGAGAAAAATATCACATTGTCATCATGCCTGCAGATAAAGGTGGTACATGGCAAGTAGAGGAGACTGAGGTGTATACGAGACTTAATGGAGACCCATTAGGAAAGATGAGGAGATCCCTAACGGCACTTTTGGATAGAGGAAAATGGAGGACATTTTGAAACCAAAAGAATATGAATATTTAAACATTAAATCACCTAGAACCCCAGTTTTCTATATCCTTCCAAAAGTGCACTATGATCTCCATAATCCACCAGGAAGGCTGATTGTTTCTGGAATTGGCTTCATTTTGAACAATTTATCCAAATACATTGATTCCTATTTCCAACCAGTGGTGTTTAAAACAAATTCTTTCCTGAAGGACACGACGGATGTTGTAGGATGTTGAAGGATTTTGAATGGAAAGAGGGATACCATCTGGTAACCTGTGATCGGACTTCTCTATATACATGCATACCGCATGATATGGGATGTGCGGCGGTCAAATATTTCTTAGAACAAGATCAGACATTACTACCTGCACAAATTGATTTTTTAGTAGATTGCATCAGGTGGACTTTGGATAATTATTTCTGGTTTAATTCTTCCTTTTTTTTGCAGAAGAGGGGAATGGCGATGGGCAGCACTAATACACCAAGCTATGCAAACATTTTTATGGCACATTGGGAGAATTCTTTTATCTATGGTGAGCAAAGTTGGGCTGCACAGGTGTGGGCCTATCATCGTTATATCGACTATATGATTTTTTTCTGGGAAGGCACAAAGGAGGATTTTGAGAGCTTTTTAAAATATTTGAATGGGAACACTTGGGGCATACACCTCACGAGTAACATTAGCACTTTATGTATAGATTTTCTTGACCTCAAAATTTACGTAGAAAATGGAGTCCTCAAAACACGAACCTTCTTCAAAAAAGTTGATGTGAATGGTTATGTTTCATATCATAGTGGACATTATTCTCCATGGCTCAACAACATACCAAAGGGCCAATTACTAAGGTTAAAGCGCAATTGCATGGAAGAAATAAAGTTTCAGCAACAGGCAGAGAACCTCTTAAAAAGTTTAAATAGAAATCTTACCCAGAGGACATTCTGGAAAAAGCCTACAATGAGGTAAAACCCATTAAACAAATATATTTAATACAAAGGAGAGAGGCAGAAAAAAACAGAACAAGAAAGTTTTAATGAGGTATTAGTGTTTGATTTTAATAATCAACATAAACATTTGAAGAACATGTCAAATTATGTTTCGAGGTGCTCCTTAAGGACACATGACATGTGTGACATGTCATGATTCCCTTTTATTCCAGTAGTTTGGTCCTTAAGGGATTAAAGAATAATTTAGTGCACAGTTACTTAAAAGAGAGACCAGAAAAAATAAAGGGGAACTTTTTAGGATACCCCATTGTATTTTATAGATGCAAGATGTGCATCTATAGCTACTAGATGCATACTTGCAAAAACAGAATATTCAAGGATATACAGGGAGTGCAGAATTATTAGGCAAGTTGTATTTTTGAGGATTAATTTTATTATTGAACAACAACCATGTTCTCAATGAACCCAAAAAACTCATTAATATCAAAGCTGAATATTTTTGGAAGTAGTTTTTAGTTTGTTTTTAGTTTTAGCTATGTTAGGGGGATATCTGTGTGTGCAGGTGACTATTACTGTGCATAATTATTAGGCAACTTAACAAAAAACAAATATATACCCATTTCAATTATTTATTATTACCAGTGAAACCAATATAACATCTCAACATTCACAAATATACATTTCTGACATTCAAAAACAAAACAAAAACAAATCAGTGACCAATATAGCCACCTTTCTTTGCAAGGACACTCAAAAGCCTGCCATCCATGGATTCTGTCAGTGTTTTGATCTGTTCACCATCAACATTGCGTGCAGCAGCAACCACAGCCTCCCAGACACTGTTCAGAGAGGTGTACTGTTTTCCCTCCTTGTAAATCTCACATTTGATGATGGACCACAGGTTCTCAATGGGGTTCAGATCAGGTGAACAAGGAGGCCATGTCATTAGATTTTCTTCTTTTATACCCTTTCTTGCCAGCCACGCTGTGGAGTACTTGGACGCGTGTGATGGAGCATTGTCCTGCATGAAAATCATGTTTTTCTTGAAGGATGCAGACTTCTTCCTGTACCACTGCTTGAAGAAGGTGTCTTCCAGGAACTGGCAGTAGGACTGGGAGTTGAGCTTGACTCCATCCTCAACCCGAAAAGGCCCCACAAGCTCATCTTTGATGATACCAGCCCAAACCAGTACTCCACCTCCACCTTGCTGGCGTCTGAGTCGGACTGGAGCTCTCTGCCCTTTACCAATCCAGCCACGGGCCCATCCATCTGGCCCATCAAGACTCACTCTCATTTCATCAGTCCATAAAACCTTAGAAAAATCAGTCTTGAGATATTTCTTGGCCCAGTCTTGACGTTTCAGCTTGTGTGTCTTGTTCAGTGGTGGTCGTCTTTCAGCCTTTCTTACCTTGGCCATGTCTCTGAGTATTGCACACCTTGTGCTTTTGGGCACTCCAGTGATGTTGCAGCTCTGAAATATGGCCAAACTGGTGGCAAGTGGCATCGTGGCAGCTGCACGCTTGACTTTTCTCAGTTCATGGGCAGTTATTTTGCGCCTTGGTTTTTCCACACGCTTCTTGCGACCCTGTTGACTATTTTGAATGAAACGCTTGATTGTTCGATGATCACGCTTCAGAAGCTTTGCAATTTTAAGAGTGCTGCATCCCTCTGCAAGATATCTCACTATTTTTGACTTTTCTGAGCCTGTCAAGTCCTTCTTTTGACCCATTTTGCCAAAGGAAAGGAAGTTGCCTAATAATTATGCACACCTGATATAGGGTGTTGATGTCATTAGACCACACCCCTTCTCATTACAGAGATGCACATCACCTAATATGCTTAATTGGTAGTAGGCTTTCGAGCCTATACAGCTTGGAGTAAGACAACATGCATAAAGAGGATGATGTGGTCAAAATACTCATTTGCCTAATAATTCTGCACTCCCTGTACACCCTGTTCCAAATTATTATGCAAATTCTATTTAAGTGTCACAAAGATTAAATATTAATTTTTCAGTTTAACTCATGGATGGCATTGTGTCTCAGGTCTCTTTTGATCACTGAAAACAATCTCGGACACCTGTGATAATTAGATTGCCAGGTGAGCCCCATTTAAGTAAAAACTACTAAAGGAGGTTGTTCCACATTATTAAGCAGAGCACCATTTTCATGCAATATGGGGAAGAAAAAGGATCTCTCTGCTCCCGAAAAGAGCGAAATAATTCAATGCCTTGGACGAGGTATGAAAACATTAGATTATAGTATATTGCTCTATGAATTCAAAGTAATTCTGCCATTTTTTTTATATCATAGGTCTGCCTGGGAATAAAACAGAAATAGTCAAAGAGTTAATAATTGAAGGTGCTCACGATAATAGAGAGGGCAGCAGTAAATCACAAGGATTCCCAACACCTTGTGAAAAAATGTAGAACAAAACAAACAGAAATGGATAAGGAGGAGAAAAATAATAAAATGACCTAAACATGACAACACATATAAATATGCATACATATATTTGACGTGAATCTTCATACAAACAGCAGTGTCATGTTTTAGGAAATATGAATACAAAAAGATAATAGTGCAGTATGAAATGACAAGCAGAAATGTAGATCTGCCAAAAAATGCACTTATGACATTTAGAGCTAATAAAACCTTGAATATGTATTAATTAAGTGTGATGTCCAATCATTATAGACAATTATCCCACATGAGAAAGTATGTTGTTCCATAGAACTATTTTGGAGAAGGCTTAAAGTATCTCTCAAGCACATATTGACTTTATACTGGAAGGGATAGAGATTATTTAAAAAATAATTATTTTTGGCTTAGAGATTCATTTTATCTCAAAAAGAATGGTACATCTATTGGGACCAAATTTCCCCCAGCTACAACAACCTCTTTATGATAGAGTGGGAAGAGAGCTTGGTTTGGAATGGACTTGACTGAAGAGAAGATCTCTCTATTTTAGATACATTGATGATCTTTTTATTTGAAAAGGTCACATTTCTACAGTTATTGACTTAATAAATTGTATAAATAATGATGAAGACAGCGTAGTATTGACTACAAGTATAGTATTAACGAAAATATTTTTTGTTTAGATTTGTTAATTTATATTAAAGATATCATATAAACAAAAATTCATTTTTAAAATTTATATTAATATAGATGCCATAACAATGCCTGGCTAGACAGTGTGCCAAAAAAGCCAGATATTTAGTTAGAGAAGTAACTGTTCAGAGATATTGACTTTCAATGAACAAGTATGTAATATAAAAGAAAAGTGATCCACATATCATGAAACCCTGTTAGAATCAGTTATAATACCTATAAACAAAATATAGACAGACATTAACTTGTTAAAGGTAAAGACGTTTTAGCCGCGAGGCAAACAAAGCATTTGCCTTGGGCGGCATTTTCCAGGGGACGGCAAAAAAAGCCGCCCCCAAATGCCCAGGTCAAATGCCTTGTTAGCCTTTCGGCTAACAGTCCAGGCAGGCGGGAGTGTCTGTGTGTGTCTGTTAGTGTGTGTGTCTGACTGTGTGTGTGTGTCTGACTGTGTCTGTTAGTGTGTGTGTGTGTGTCTGACTGTGTGTGTGTCTGTTAGTGTGTGTGTCTGTTAGTGAGTGTGTGTCTGTTAGTGTGTGTCTGTGTGTGTCTGTTAGTGAGTGTGAGTGTGTCTGTTAGTGTGTGTCTGTGTGTGTCTGTTAGTGAGTCTGTGTGTCTGTTAGTGAGTGTGAGTGTGTGTGTCTGTTAGTGTGTGTGTTTCGGTTAGCTAGCGTATGCGTATCTGTCAGTGAATGTGTGTGTATTTGGAAGGCAGTGCGGGGTGGAATGGTTGGGTGGGGGTGGCACGTGCGGGGATTGGGGGGGCGCCTAGGGCAGGACAAAACCAGGATACACCACTGGGTATGTTCCCAACCAAGGAATAAGGAGTCTCCCAGGTAAAATCCTCAAGGATGCAGATAAGAAGGTCCAGAAATTAATTTTAAAAAACAAACAGTTTTATTAATAAACAAAATGATAACATTAAAAAGTAGCTGAAAATATTCACAACACACTAATGTGTTTCACCTGTATAAAGGCTTTTTAAAAGTGTTACAGTGCTGAGAACCATCACTGTTTAAATAGCTCTGAGGTTCAAATAAAACGGTCAGATGATGTCATAGATTATGTGACATAGAAATCAATTAACATAAAAACATAATATTTGAGCATAATAACATAAAGAGCAAAGTAAATATAGAAAGTCTTCTCTTACCATATTCAAATATGGTTAAAACAAATAATATTTAATAAAATTTAAAAATTGTTCTATATTTGCCGAATATTTATTTATGTTTGCCCTACTTGCATATAGACTTTCTTTTGCATTTGCCCAATATAAAGATGGCGATCACATCCCTTCCGGACACTATACATGATATGTAATTTCTGGGAAGCAATCACAGCATATGCGTCATCATCAAGCATTATTGTTCCGTTTTTTGCTATACGTCACTTCCGGATGGAGCTCACTGCTTATCTGTGCTACATCTATATTTGTATATGTATTTGTATTAACACAGTTTAGCTACTTTTTATAAAGATATCATCTCAGATTTTACCTGGCATTTTGCTTCAACTGTATTCGTGGTAGAGCCCTGCTCTGGAATTTGTAAATAGAATATCCAGGGCCGTCTTTAATAGTGATTGGACCCTGGGCAAGCATTTGCTTTGGCCCCCTGGACCCTGCTGCCCTCCCACTCCCTGGCATGCAATCATGCCTTACACTCCAACCCAGTGGCGGAACTAATGCAGAGAAGCCCTGGTACAAGAAAGTTGTTTGGGGCTCCCCCTCTAGCACAAGAGTGGCGAAAAGATACATCCCCATCTGTCATACTACTCCCACAATGCTATGCCAGCTGGGGATCTATACTTTGCCCATCCTTGTAGGGTTGTATTTGTGTGCAGTGTTTGTGCATTTGAATGTAAGCCTGTTTTTGTATAGAGTATATGTGTGCATGTAGAGGTGTATTTGTATGTACTATTACAGTGACGGCGAACCTTTTTGAGCCCGAGTGCCCAAACCGTAATACATGACAATCTTTTTTTCCTCAAAGTGCCAAAACGGCAATTAAACCTGAATACTGAGGTTTAAGTTTAGAAAAAACAACTCCTACAGTTGTCCGAATTAATTAACATCTCTGTGTAATAAGCAGTTTGTGTGTGTGCTCGGCAGTCTGTCTGTGTGTGTATTTAGCAGTCTGTCTGTATTTAGTAGACTGCTGAATACACACACAGACTGCTGAGTACACACAGACTGCTAAATACACACACACACACACACAGACTGCTAAATACACACACACACACACTGCTAAATACACACACACACACACACAGACTGCTGAGTACACACACACACAGACTGCTAAGTACACACACACAGACTGCTGAGTACATACACACAGAGACTGCTGAGTACACACACAGACTGCTAAATACACACACACAGAGTGCTGAGTACACAGACAGACTGCTGAGTGTACACACACACAGACTGCTGAGTGTACATAACTGCATTGAGGGCTACAGTGTATGTGTTTGTGTGTGGGGTGATGTGTTTGTGTGTGGGGTGATGTGTATGTGTGTGTGGGGTGATGTGTATGTGTGTGTGGGGTGGTGTGTGTGTGTGGGGGGGGTGGTGTGTTTGTGGTGATGTGGGGTGTGTGCGGGGGTGGTGTGTGTGTTTGTGTGGGGTGATGTGTAGGGCAGGGGTGCTGTGTGTATGTCGTCCGCCCTCCCTCCCCACTGTTTTCTTTCCCCCCATCCCTCCCTCAGTTTTCTCTCCCCCAGTTTCCCCCTCCCATCTCTCCCTCAGTTTTCTCTCCCCATCCCACACTCAGTTTTCTCCCCCATCTCTTTCTCAGTTTCCCCCCCATACCTCCCTCAGTTTTCTCCCCCCCATACCTCCCTCAGTTTCCCCCCTCCCATTTCTCCCTCAGTTTTATCCTTCCCATTTCTCCCTCAGTTTTATCCCCCCCATTTCTCCCTCAGTTTTATCCCCCCATACCTCCCTCAGTTTTATCCCCCCATACCTCCTCAGTTTATCTACCCATTTGTCCCTCAGTTTATCCCCCATACCTCCTCAGTTCCCCCTCCCATTTCTCCCTCAGTTTTATCCCCACTTACCTCCCTCAGTTTTATCCCCCATACCTCCCTCAGTTTCCCCCCCCTCCCATTTCTCCCTCAGTTTTATCATTTATACCTCCCACTCAGTTTTCTCCCCCCCATACCTCCCTCAGTTTTCTCCTCCCCCATACCTCCCTCAGTTTTCTCCCCCATACCTCCCTCAGTTTCACCCCTCCCATTTCCTCCTCAGTTTTCTCCCCCCATACCTCCCTCAGTTTCCTCCCCCCCATGCCTCCCTCAGTTTCCTCCCCCATACCTCCTTCCAGTTTATCCCCCTCCCATTTTCTCCCTCAGTTTTATCTCCCCCATGCACCTCCTCAGTTTCCCCTCCCATTTCTCCCTCGGTTTCCCCCTCCCATTTTCTCCTCAGTTCCCCTCCCATTTTCTCCCTCAGTTTTATCCCTCCATTTTTCTCCCTCAGTTTTATCCCCCATACCTCCCTCAGTTTTATCCCCCATACCTCCCTCAGTTTTATCCCCCCATACCTCCCTCAGTTTCCCCTCCATTTCTCCCTCAGTTTCCCCCCTCCCATTTCTCCCTCAGTTTTATTCCCCCCATACCTCCCTCGGTTTCCCGCCCCCCATCTCTCCCTCAGTCTCCTAACTTGTAGCGTGGCCGAGCGAGGAGCTCCATTTCCTGTACCCGGCTGACAGGAAGTGCTCTCTGTGAGCACTTCATTTCCGTCCGCCCGGGTACAGGAAACATAAGTTTGTGCCGCCTTATGGATGCGCCGGCGGAGCGCACCCTCCCTCCCTCCGGCGACCTATGGCCGCGTGCCCACACAGTGCCATAGGTTCGCCATCACTGTACTATTACAATTGGAATGCAAAGGTGTACTTGTGTGTAGTGTTTGCGTTTGAATGCAGTGGTGTGTGTTTGTATGTATGATTGACTTTTAAATGCAGGTGTGCAACTGTGAGTTAGTGTATGCATATCATTTTGGCATTTTAATACTGGGTTTTGCTTGTATGTAATATTTGCCTACAGGGTTGTTATAGAATGTAGTGTTGTCTTCTAAACATTTGTGTATAGTATTGGTGTTTGGGTAAAGGGTGTGTTTTATATATAATTTTGAGTTTGAAATCAGGTGTGTGTTTGTCTGTAATGTTTGTGTTATCAGGGATGTGTTTGCATGTTGTTTTTGATTGCTGGGATGTATACACATACACAGTTACATACACATCAACACACATATAAACATACTGACCCATGCACATACCTTGACACACAGATACACACACTGGCACATGCACACAAATTCTGATATGCACACTGGCACATAAACACTCAGATACACACCGACACAGTTACACACACATACACACAGATACACACAGATACACACACTCTGACATACATGTGATAATTTTTATGTTTGCAGCAGGGCAGGAGCAGAGAGTTGGAGGAGGCACAAAGCTTGTAAATGCTGATGCTCCTGTGGCAAGGCAAGCTGGTACTGTTATATGTAATGCACAACAAACAAAGAATTTAAATATAAAATACAAAAAAAATACACGCCAATTATGTTTCTCATCCTCTCATCACCTGTGCTTAAATGCAACTGCAGCAATAATTAAACTAATCTAAACAGAAAAAAAGCAGTGAGTAGGGGCACATAGTAGAAAGGCAGTGAGTGGGGGCACAGGGTAAAAAAAGCAGTGAGGGGGGGAGGCAGGAGCAGTGAGTGGGGGAAGGCAGGGCAGGGGCAGAGAGTGGGGGCACAGAGAAGAGAAGAAGTAAGTGGGGAAGGCAGGGCAGGGCCAGAGAGTGAGGGCACAGAAAAGTGAAGAAGTGAGTGGGGAAGGCAGGGCAGGGGCATTAAGTGGGGGCACAGAGAAGATAAGCAGTAAGTGGGGAAGGCAGAACAGGAGCCAGAGAGTGGGGGCACAGATAAGAGAAAGAAGTGAGTGGGAAGGCAGAACAGGGAGCAGAGAGAAGAGAAAAAGTGAGTGGGAGAGCACTTAGTGCAGAGACCAGAGAGTGGGGTCACAGAAAAATGAGTGGGAGAAGGCAGAACAGAGGCCAGAGAGTGAGTCACAGAAAAAAGAGAAGAAGTGAGTGGGGGAAGGCAGAACAGGGAGCAGAGAGTGGGGGGAGCTGAGAGAAAAGAGAGAGAAAAAGTAAGTGGGGAAGGCAGAACAGAGGGCAGAGAGTGGGGGCATAGAGAAGAAGGGAAGAGGAGTGAGTGGGGAAAGGCAGGGCACCCAGGGGCAGAGAGTGGGGGAGCACAGAGAAGAAGAAATGAGAGTGGGAAGCTGTAGGGCAGGGCCATTGAGAGTGGGGGAGCACAGATAAGAGAAGAAGTGAGTGGGGGAAGGCAGGGCAGGGGCAGAGAGAAGAGAAAAAGTGAGTGGGGAAGGCAGGGCAGGGCCAGAGAGTGGGGGCACAGAAAAGAGAAGAAGTGAGTGGGGAAGGCAGGGCAGGGGCATTAAGTGGGGGCACAGAGAAGATAAGCAGTAAGTGGGGGCACAGAGAAGATAAGCAGTAAGTGGGGGAAAGCAGGGCAGGGGCATTGAGTGGGGTGGTTTTTCTAAAAACTATCCTAGCTGCAGCCATTCACCCAGAAGGAAAGGATCAGGGACTGGATACACTTACCTTCAACTCAGCTTAGAGCTGGCTGAGGCTGATGGGAGTGGGAATGAGCAGAAGCTCATTCTTGCCTCCCCCCCCCCCCCCCCCCCCATACTGCTACCTGCTGCTGCCTCCTTCCTCCCGCGGTGCTCTCTTCTGAAGCTGGGAGGAAGTGATCGGCTGTCACTTCCTCCCATCCAGCTAATACTACAGGGGCCCGGTCTGCTCTTAAAGGGCCATGGCACCCCACCGGGTGCCTGTTCAGAGACACCCATCGGGTGGCCCTAAATGCATGGGCCACCTGATAGGCCCCTCCAAATTGTTGTGGGCCCACAGGGCAGCTGCTTTGGGCCCCCCAGGAGTAACTGGGCCCAGGGCAGCTGCCCCGTTTGCCCTGTGTTAAAGACGGCCCTGAGAATATCTTAAACTTGAGGAGAAGGAAAGATTGATTTAGGTGAGCAGTTACACACAGATATGTTTTTTTTAATTGATAGGGAAAATGGAAGCCAGAAGGGTCAGAAATTTAAAATCCCCATGCCCCAGTAGAAAACATATATTTAATTATATCTATAAAAAAAAAATACTTCTTCACATTGTAAGAGAAAATTTAACTTCCCTGAATATTTAATATAATGTTTATATATGCCTATATTTACCAAATATGTATTTGTGAGGTAATTTCATATATAAATCCATACCCCTTTATCCTTCAACTAGGAATCCTCATCTTAATTCCATTTTAGTCATTGTTATAATCTCTGTCCATTGCAAAAGTCTGCTTAGAGAAAACATACAAAAAAGAGAAGAAATTAACCAATGTTTCTATTCTCATAATCATTTGCATTGAATTCCAAGCAGTGAAATGCATGTTCAGCATGCCTCAAATTCCCATTTTTTTCTGTGTAGATTTGGAATCAAGACCAGATTCCTATTGGACTGAGCACCCCACCCATCCACTATGGATGCCCCTTTGGAAGTGACCATAGCAAAGCATAAATTGAGGAGTGTCTGATAGCAATTGAAGCTGTAAGTATTGCAAGGTAAATTATAAATCTTCCATTTTTAATTTAGTGTAGGACTCACCGATATTGTGGTACTGTGATGTAGTGGTGGGCTTTTCACAGTGTGGCCATGTAGTGTAAATTAATCCCCATATTTGTTTGCTAAAATAAATTATTTTAACTAGCCTTAAAATGTAAAACTGTGTTTTTGTTTTTGTGTGTGTGCTATTTCTTTAACTGTATTTTGTATAGAGTTTAGTCTTTACGGCAGCACCACTGCTTGGAAATGCATGTTTTGGGTGTGCCCCCAAAAATTCCTATTTTTTCTGTGTAGATTTTGAACCCAAGTTATACATGCAGTCACAATTACATACTTACATCCAGGGGCGTACCTAGAGCATTTGGCACCCGGGGCGGGTCCTATGCTTGGCACCCCCTTGCCCCCTCCCCCAGCGCCAGTTTGGATCCACCTCCGATTTTGCTTAGCTCCGCCCCACTTTTCCTCCGTGCACCCTAACTACCATGGGGCACTGTGCAGCCACAGCTCACACAGCCCCCTCCAGCCAGGGCCGGTGCAAGGATTTTTGCCGCCCTAGGCAAAAGTAAAGTTTGCCGCCCCCCCATGTGACATCACAATGCCCTACCCATATGATTTGCCATGTTATCTAACGCCAGTGCTGCAGTGCTGCCGTTTTTACATTAAAAGGCCTGCAGGGACAGACTATAGACACCAGAACCACTACATTAAGATGCAGTGGTTCTGGGGACTATAGTGTTTCTTTAATGTGAGGTAAATTAGAGATTAGTGCCAGGAATAATATACTAGATTGCCTATTTACAACCAGATGAGGATGATGACGGGCTCTAGCTGCAGTCTGGCTCCACTGGTCTGGTGTAGAACAGGCTCTCTGGAGGCGGCTTGTAACTGTGGTCACAAAAATCAATGTTCTGGGAGAACGGGAAGCAGCTCCATTTTTGGGGAGCCCTTTACACAGCTCAAGGTCTGGGTCCCAGGGTCCACCTTCATGTTCCACCAATGAGTTTGTTCACAGGGGGTGGAGTGTGTAGGGGATATCCTGATATGTGTGTAAAGAATGCATTGTGTGAATCTGTGTTTGTATGTGTAAGGGCTGCAAGGTGTGTTTCTGTGTATGTACGAGATGCATTGAGTGTGTGTAAGGGGTGCATTGAGTGTGTGTAATGAATGCATTGTGTGTTTCTGTGTGTGTAAGGGATGCATTGTGTGTAACGGTTGCATTGCTTGTGTATGTGTGTCTGTGTGTGTAATGCAGTGTGTGTAATGCATTGTGTGTTTTTCTGTGTGCAAGGGGTGCATTGTGTGTGGTGAATGTCAATCTCCCCCCCTCCAATTTCCTTCTCTCCCCCCCTCCAATTTCCTTCTCTCTCCCCCCTCCCAATTTCTTTCTTTATCCCCCTCCAATTTCCTTCCCCCTCCCAATTTCTTTCTTTATCCCCCCTCTCCAATTTCCTTCCCCCCTCCCAATCTCTCCTTATTCCCCCCTCCCATCTCTCCTTATTCCCCCCTCCCCATCTCTCCTTATTCCCCCATCTCTCCTTATTCACCCCATCTCTCCTTATTCCACCCCAATCTCTCCTTATTCCACCCCAATCTCTCCTTATTCCACACCCCCATCTCTCCTTCCAGCCCCCATTCTCTCCACCCCCCATCTCTCCTTATTCCAGCCCCCATTTCTCCTTATTCCACCCCATCTCTCCTTATTCCAGCCCCATCTCTCCTTCAGCCCCCCCATCTCTCCTTGTTATTCCCCCATCTCTCCTTATTCCACCCCTATCTCTCCTTATTCTGGCCCCATCTCTCCTTATTCCACCCCATCTCCTTGTTCAGCCCCCCATCTCTCCTTGTCCTGGCCCCATCTCTCCTTCCACCCCATCTCCTTATTCAGCCCCCATCTCTCCTTATTCCAGCCCCATCTCTCCTTATTCCACCCCCCTCCTTGTTCCACCCCCATCTCTCCTTATTCCTCCCCATCTCTCCTTGTTCCAGCCCCCATCTCTCCTTGTTCCACCCCATCTCTCCTTCTCTCCTTATTCCACCCCATCTCTCCTTATTCCACCCCACCCATCTCTCCTTATCCCCCCCACCTCAGTTGTAGCGTGGCCGAGCTGTCTATGGTCCGCAGGTACAGGGAGCTTTGGTTTCCTGTACCCGGCCGGACTAACAGGAAGTGCACACTGAGTGCGCACTTCCTGTTAGTCCGGCCGGGTACAGGAAACCAAAGCTCCCTGTACCCGCGGACCAATAGAGGACTCGGCCATGCTACAACTGAGGGAGTGACAGGAGGGAGCGCTGAGTGCTTCCCCCTGTCAGCCCCTCTCCTCAGGCTGCGCCCGGGCGGGCAAAGCCGCAGCCGCCTGAGGCTCTCTGCAGAGGCACCCCCCACCCTGCTGGCACCTGGGGTGGACCGCCTCCCCCGCCCCCCCCTTAGTACGCCACTGCTTACATCTCAACCCTGGGAAGCATGCTGTCTGGTTCTGACCTGTGGAGACCCATCTTGCAGTCCAGCTCTATCACTAGGCATGAGCTGCATGGTGTGCTTCCCACTCCCTCAATATAGCCTGCAGCATGTGCATAATAGGGTGCTGTGCCACACGGAGGTGCTTGTGCTCAGTCACGCTACAAGAAGCATTACCTGGGCGCCCTAAGGCAGTCATCTGTGCTGCCTTATGGAAGCACCAGCCCTGACTGTATTCTATTGCTGTGTGTGGACAGAACTGGATTCTGATGGTAATTTTCTAAACCTTTAATACAAATTTAAAAGAAGTATAAAAAAGGTTTAAGCATAAATAAATCTATCATTATTAGCAATTATATAGCCCCAACATATTCTGCAACGTTTTGCAAAGGATATGTGTGAGGTAAAGAAAGTGCAGCGTAAACAAACTTACATTTATATGAGGATTTAAGGTAGGTGGATGTATTTATTGTTAGTTGTTTTGCTCTGTCTGTCTGTGTCTGTCCGTCCATCCGTCCGTCTGTCTTAACACAAAAAAAGTCTTCACACCTAAATGTTGATTTAAATTAACACTAAAGACACATAAAGCATTTCCTATTTATGACAAAAAAAAAAAGTGAAGATTTAAAAAAATTTAAAATCAGCTTTCACTTTCTGAAAACTGCTCAAATGCCTCCACGCAGCTCAAGGAAGCAGCAAGGCCGGCGGGCTACCATGCGCATGCTGTCTGTCCTCTTCCAATGAGCTATACTAGATCTCATTGAGAATCATGGGAGACTTGTGATCACTTCTCAATGAGATGCCCCTGCAAATTGTGCAGCTCTTGTATACCCACAAAGGAAACACACAGAAAATAATACATACATGTTTTTTGGGGGGTATATCTACTAAGTATATATTTTCAGTGGAGTGTTCCTTTAAGGAGAGCACTTGCCATGGTTATTCAAATGCAAAATTAAAATATAATGAAGACAACAAATAATATACTTTGCTACATAATATTCTTGGCATTTATATCTAGCACAAAAAAGTAATTCATAATGGAAATCACAATTAACAGATAGTTACTAAAAAATAAAGATGCATTATTACATAAAAATAGAGCTACATTGTATGTGACTATTTCTAGACTTTCGGTAGATTACAATCAAGAAGAGATTCAGACATTTTTTTTTCTATTCATATATTCATAGCAGAATGAATCTTCAGTTGTTGAATTATCAAGTATTGCATAAGTCTGCTCAATTTATTTTTCTTTGCTCAATGATCTGTCAGTATAAACATAACATGAATAATGTTATCAAAGTTGGCATCTTCTGCTGAAATATTACATAAAATACACAAAACACATTTACAAATGCAATCTTGATGATTGCACCTGCTCATGCAGTATTTGTAGAACTTTATGTAGTTATACTTCTCGCAAATGTATGGATCCTGTAAAAGTACACATAGGAACATAGATATTATATGGATATTGTAATGCTGTCTTTATGGCACTGTGAAGGCAAAATTAGCTACATTGAAATTATAAAACGTAGTTTGCCAATGATAGTGCATAACACGTGCAGGGTTATTTAATACTGTGGTTTGTTGAAAATGCTAATTGCTAATTTAAAAAAAATTTAATTCTCACAGACAGTTATGTGTTCCACCATCTGCAGTCTATACTGCAATTTATACTATATCCTATATGGTGTAGAAAAGCTATAGTTAATATTAACCCCTTAAGGACTGAGCCAATTGTACAAGTTGTGACACAAACGTAAACAAAACCTTGAATTTGCGCTTTCCTGGCCATATCCATGGCAGCACAACAATGGGTAGCTCCTCCCCTATCCCTAGTTAGACAGGAACCAATTAAAACAAGGGTACAAATACCCCCTCCTACCTCCTCCTCCCTCAGTCTTTTTGTTCCTGTCCTATCCCTGTAGGACCAAATTAGTCTATTTTAGGACTATAATCACTTTTCTTTTATGGCTTACCTGAGGGTTTTTACCTTCTACCCCCAAGGAAGTTCAGCCTCTCTTCCTTGGGAAACTTCAGTATCCGGCCCTGTGCAAAGGTGTCCTCCTGAAGATACCCCCTTAGTGACCGGGGGTCCTACTTGCAGTGACCCTAGGGGTAGCAAGAGAAAATAAATGCCAAATAATTCTGATTCCCTGCAGTGACCAAGAGGTAGCAGGAAGTGGATGGATTTCTACATTGAAGTACAAAACCCCACATGTATGTATGAAAACAGTGAGATTATCTAAACAAATACTTTCTGCATATATTCTGTTAATTACATATGTGTGGGGTTCCCCCCCCTACCTTTGATTGCTTTGTACCTTTCTTTCTCTAACTTTTTGGTGGCTCAAGGTATCACACTAGCCTTCCCGGCGTCCTGGAACTCCTGGGGCGCATGTGCGCCGTTTTCGCGCGTGCCCGCTCGTTCACGGGCACATTAGCTTCGCGTGCACGCCAGTTTCGCGTGCACGCTATGTCCTTGCGCGCGCCTAAACCGGCGCTTGGGTTCCGGCTGCAGCAAGGGTGCCTCCGGCTAGGAGGTTGCTTCCGGGTTTGTGCCGCGCATGCGCAGTTGGCGAGCGGTGAATTCGCTCGTTCTGAGCATGCGCGAATAGGCGGTGACGTCAGATATGACGTCACACGCCTATTTAAGCGCCATCCAAAGGAAAATCTCCAAAGAAAAATCAATGCGAAGCCTGTAATAAAAAAACGCTGGAGGGCAAACGGTTATGTGCAGAATGTTTATCTGAAGCAGCTGGAACATCTAATCCTTCAATGGAATTTGTACAATTCATAAAACAAGCAGTGGCTCAAGGTATCAAAGAAGCAGGGGCAAGTCACAAAAGACCCCGGTTACATGAACCTTCGGATTACCAACATCATGATTCGTCAGATGAATCCATGGATATGGAATCATACCAGGGGAATTTCTTATCTTCAGACGAAGAAGAAACTCAGGCCCCTGCAGATTTTCTAGAACCTGCTCAGATAGACCACCTCATTTACAAAGTCTGTAAATCTTTGAGCTTAAGAGAGGCAGTTGCAGAACAGTCAACCTCTTATCGTTATTTCTCAGACTTGAGAAAGAAAAGAGCAACCTTTCCAGTGCATGATACTATTAAGGAATTAATTAAAGACGAATGGTCTAATACAGATAAGAAGCTTTCAGCACAAGGCAGAATTTCTCGCCTCTATCCTTTTGACAAATCTGATTCATACCATTGGGATAATGCCACTAAGGTGGATGCGGCAGTAGTTCGACTTGCAAAACATACCACATTACCAGTAGATGATGCAGGCTCATTTAGACACCCAATGGACAAGAAGATGGATCTGCATCTCTCAAAGGCTTATGTTGCAGCAGGGACTGGTTTTCACCCTGCAATAGCCCTTACTTCAGTGTCCAGGGCCTTGAAAATCTGGATCGAAAACTTGGAAGAGGATATCAGAGATGGGAGAACAGATCTTCTCTTCTGGAAAGATTAAATGATATTAAACTGGCCGTTGACTTTACGTCAGAATCTTCGGTAGACATGGTGAAAGCCTTAGCAAGGAATATGGCTCTTTCAATTTCAGCTAGAAGAGCTTTATGGTTGAGATCCTGGTCCGCAGATTCATCATCAAAGTCTAGTCTATGCGCCCTTCCTTTTCATGGTGAGATGTTGTTTGGTAAAAACCTAAACGAGTGCATCAAAAGAGCTGCAGAAGGTAAAAAAGCCTTTCTTCCACAAGACCGGAAAACCCGTGGATCCTTTCGAGCCAGAAGATACTCTGAGTACCCCTCCTTTCGCGATACCAGATCTTATAAACCGGGAAGAGAATATGGAAGGTCTATTCCATGGAGAGGCGGACATTCATCCAACAGAGGAGGAAAGTCTAGAGGTTCCTCATTTCACAAGAAGCCTTTGTGACAAACCCACTTACCATTCTGGAGGAGTAGGTGCCCGTCTACTACTTTTCCAGAATATGTGGAAAAATTCAACTCAAGACAGATGGGTGCTGGATATCATACAAAGAGGATATCTTATAGAATTCTCCACAAGGCCGCCACCTCGCTCCTTCCAGAAGACAATCTGGCCGAGAGATGCAGAAAAAAGAGATTCCCTAAAAAAGTTTATCTCATCCCTTCAAGACGATGGAGTCATCGTTCAAGTTCCAAGAGCTCAGCAAACATACGGGTTTTACTCCCATATCTTCCTCACCAGAAAATCCACAGGAGGATGGAGACCTATATTAGACCTAAGCCGACTAAACAAGTTCCTAAACATAAGGAAATTCAAGATGGAGTCTCTTCAATCCATTGTAAAAGCAGTTTTTCCAAATCAATGGCTCATGTCAATAGACCTGGCAGATGCATATTTCCATATTCCCATAGCACCCCAGCATCAAAGATTCCTCAGATTCGCTGTGGAAGAGGGGCATTTTCAGTTCCGTGCTCTCCCCTTTGGGCTAAGCACTGCTCCACGTACTTTCTCAAAAGTTCTGGTGGTTCTCATCGCAGAACTCAGGAAGAAAGGCATTGCAGTATATCACTACCTCGACGACATCCTGATTCTGGCAGAAAACAGAGAAATATTAGAAGATCACGGCCTGATATGTATACAGTATCTTCAACAACACGGATGGAAGATCAATTTTGCCAAAAGCAACTTAAAACCATCCCAGAACATGATATATCTAGGAGCAGCATTCAACACTGCAGAGGGGTCCGTCCAACTATCCCCAGAAAGGGGTATGAAAATTCGGGAAAAGGTCAAAAACATGTTGGCATCCAGTGTTTCCTCAGCAGAGACAATCATGAGCCTCCTGGGATCAATGTCCTCCACTATAGGACTTACAAGATGGGCTCAATGGAGAATGAGGCCTTTCCAAAAGAATTTCCTTTCTCAATTCAAGGGCAATCTGTCTCAACCTATAATGATCCCTCCTCACGTACAAGAATCCCTCAAGTGGTGGACCCACAAAGAGTCTCTCTTCAGAGGTTATCCCTTAGGAAACATTCCATGGATCATCATCACCACAGATGCCAGTCAATGGGGCTGGGGAGCCCACCTTCAAGACAACTATGTTCAGGGGAAATGGGCATTTTCAACCTCCGACACCCCTTCGAATCTTCTAGAACTTCTGGCAGTTTTCAAGGCTCTAATGCACTTCCGGCAGCTTTTACTTCACAAATGGGTCAAGATCAGGACAGACAATGCCACTGTTGTGGCATATATAAATCACCAAGGAGGAACAAGAAGTTGCAGAATGATGAAACTGATGAAACCTTTGATGGCCTGGGCTCAAATGAACTTGGAGAATATCTCTGCAATACATCTCCCAGGAACTCAGAACTCGGTGGCAGACTTTCTCAGCAGGGTGAAATTAGACCCGGGAGAATGGAGTCTATCAGACATAATATTTCTGCAGATCGTAGAAAAATGGGGCCTTCCCCAGATAGATCTAATGGCTACAAGCAACAACAGAAAAGTCAAGAACTTCTTTTCGAGAATTCTAGATCCCCAGGCCATAGGAAGAGACGCATTGACATGCAGTTGGAACTTCGACCTGGCTTATGCCTTTCCTCCGAAACCCCTCATCTTCCCTCTGCTAAGGAGACTACGACAAGAGAAGACATCACTGATTCTAATAGCCCCTTTTTGGCCTCGCAGACCTTGGTTTCCGCTCCTACTAAGTCTGTGCAAGAAGGATCCATGGCGCCTTCCAGTTGTCCCATTCCTGTTACATCAGGGTCCGATTCACCATCCAAACCCAGCATCCCTTCGTCTGATGGCATGGTACTTGAAAGGGATGGGTTAAAGAACAAGGGATTTTCAAGAGCAGTTATCGAGACACTTCTTCAAGCAAGGAAGAAGTCTACTTCATCCACTTACTACAGAATATGGGATGTATTTTCTTCATGGGCCAGTTCAAGGCCCTTTGATATGTTGAACCCTTCGACTACTGACATTCTTGATTTTTTACAATCAGGTCTAGAGAAGGGATTGAGTTATAACACTCTAAAGGTGCATGTTTCTGCCCTCTCTGCTTTAACTAATCATAGATGGGCACTGGATCCGGACATAGCTAGATTTCTGACTGCAGTCCTCAAGATCAAGCCTCCCATTAAGTCTATTACTCCGCCATGGGATCTCCCTCTGGTCCTGAAGGCTCTTAAAGCAGATCCTTTTGAACCTATGACATCAATTTCCTGTCATCTTCTCACGATCAAGACAGTTCTACTAGTAGCACTAGCCTCTGGTAGAAGGGTTTCTGATCTCCAGGCTCTTTCGGCTCGAGAACCTTTTACGATATTTCATAAGGACAGAGTCATCCTAAGAACGGTTCCAGAATTCCGCCCAAAGGTGACTTCAGAGTTCCATATGAATGAAGAGATAATCCTTCCAGCATTAAGCACAGAAGAATCTAATAACAGGGAAAACGCTGATGATGATGCTATCGACCTAGTAAGATGCCTTAAGATTTATATACAGAGATCCTCAGAATGGCGAATTTCGGAAAGGCTCTTTGTTATTCCTAATGGCCCTAGGAAGGGTCTGCAAGCTTCAAAAGCCACTATCAGCAGATGGATAGTTTCGGCCATTATCCAATCTTATAGGTCATCTAAAACTAGTGTTCCTGAAGGTTTGAAGGCTCACTCTACACGTTCCCTTTCTTCATCCTGGGCAGCTGCAGCAAAGGTTTCTACAGAACTGATTTGCAAAGCAGCCACTTGGTCATCTTCTAATACATTTATTAGACATTATCGTTTAGATGTAAGAGCTGGCCAATACGATGGATTTGGCAGATCAGTTCTTTCTGCCTCATAAGACTAACTACTATTCTTTTTGTTTATCACATTGAGTTGTTTGTGACAATACACTTGCATTATTTAATAATGTGTCTGAGTTTTTCTTTCCCTCCCTTGGTTTTAGCTTGGGTATTACCCATTGTTGTGCTGCCATGGATATGGCCAGGAAAGAGATAAATTTACTCATACTTACCGTAATTTTCTTTTCCTGGTCATAGGCCATGGCAGCACAAAGGCCAGGGATATTGCTGTTAACTAGACTGAGGGAGGAGGAGGTAGGAGGGGGTATTTGTACCCTTGTTTTAATTGGTTCCTGTCTAACTAGGGATAGGGGAGGAGCTACCCATTGTTGTGCTGCCATGGCCTATGACCAGGAAAAGAAAATTACGGTAAGTATGAGTAAATTTATCTCTCTCTATATATATATATATATATATAGGTGA
The DNA here is from genome assembly GCA_933207985.1 of Pelobates cultripes. Lineage (NCBI taxonomy): Eukaryota > Metazoa > Chordata > Amphibia > Anura > Pelobatidae > Pelobates > Pelobates cultripes. The sequence goes on along the minus strand of OW240915.1, from coordinate 134,848,083 downwards.
ACGCTTGGCACTCACCTCCAAAAAAATATAAATTTTTAACTCACATGCCTGGGTGCAAATTGTTGGCGTCAATTTTTATTTTTGTTTATATATATATATTTTAGCCCTGTATGTTGTCATGCTTCACTCTTCCCTGGTTGTTGCACCCCGTGTGATTAATGAGTAAAGCAAGGCCTGAATTTTAATGTGATGTTTCCATAGCAACAGATTCAGCCACACTGATGTAAATGATTTGTATTATCACTTTGTTTTACAAGCCCATTCCACATCATATGCACAGGACACTAGGCCTGCGTTTATGTGAAAAGAGGCACTCATCTTTCCGTTGACTCATCAGAATGAGATGAGCTGTACAATTTGCTTCATCAGCGAGGTTTGAATGAGATAATTGCTGTAACCAGACGTTGCGATACTAAAACGCTAACACTCCCTGCAAAGTAATAAATTGCAGACTAATTACAAAGAAAATTGTAATTGAGAATATAGCATTAAAAGTTATTGGTTTAAACAGTGAATTGTGTTGTATTTATATTTAGAACAGCACCCCACAAATCCACTTATTTTTCTATTAAGAGGGCATTAGTGGGGCACTGCCATTTACTTCCTTAGTTCACCATCAAAGAAAACCGTCATTATTTGAATTAACAGTAAAAATAAAAGATCACATGTATTATAGCCTCTGTTTATTATTCTGCAATGCATACTTATAAGTTAAAGGACCACTATAGGCACCCAGCTCAATGAAGTGGTCTGGGTGCCAGGTCTCTCTCTAGTTTTAACCCTGCAGCTGAAAACAGCAGTTTCATAGAAACTGCCATGTTTACACTGAGGGTTAATCCAGCCTCTAGTGGCTGTCTTAATGACAGCCGCTAGAGGTGATTCTCACTGCAAAAATCATAGTGAGAAGACGCTGCTGTCCATAGGAAAGCATTGAATAATGCTTTCATATGGGCTGTTTGAATGCATGCGCGGCTCTTGTCGCGCATTCGGATCTGACATCTGCAGGGGGTGGAGAGTTTCCCAGCATAGAGGGAGCCCGGTGCTGGAGAAAGGCAAGTGGCTGAAGGGGTTTTAACCCATTCAGCGCTGAGGGTGGGAGGGACCTAATGACCCTATAATGCCAGGAAAATGAGTTTGTTTTCCTGGCACTATAGTGCTCCTTTAAAGGACCACTCTAGGCACCCAGACCACTTAATAAAGTGGTCTGGGTGCCTGGCCCCTCTAGGATTAACCCTTTTTTTTTTTTTTTTTTTTATAAACATAGCAGTTTCAGAGAAACTGCTATGTTTATAAATGGGTTAATCCAGCCCTCAAAGCCTCTAGTGACTGTCTCATTCTTAGGAGATAAGTGGTACTTCTGACTAAAGAGGGTTATATTTGGCTGACGCTGACCCCACTGAGCAAGTCAGAAAATTAAGTTACCTTTTATGTATTTATTGCAAAAACAATACTCAGTAAGGCTATATGACATGTAATCTTTTCATGAAATAATAAAAAGTGATCAATTTACTTTAATATGATATATAAATGGTTCCAGACTAACTGATAACCATACTGTGCATATTTCTGTGCACAGGGCATCATTCAATGACTGTTGGGATTGGGATCAGCATCCGGCTTCTACAGCTTTGCAGAAGCTGGATGTCATCACCAACTGCAGGAAGAGACCCTTGGCGCCTCGTGGGACCCCAAGTAAGAAGACAAACCATTGCAAAATGGTTTTCCCATTACAAGGGTATGAGCCAGGGTACTTTTAACATCACAACCAAACCATCATTATGATGGTTGGAGTAACCCTTTAACCCCTTAAGGACCAAACTTCTGGAATAAAAGGGAATCATGACATGTCACACGTCATGTGTCCTTTAGGGTTTAAAGTGTCCCTTTAATCCCAGGCTTTCGTGTGGAAAGAGAGGACTTTATTATAACGGACTGTCTGCCTACCAACCATCCTGGAGCAAATGGGCCAGTCGTGGTTTCATGTTTCTATACTGCTGTTCCAGCTTTGTTTCCTGGCATCTCAAATCTGCTCATGTTCATTCCTAATTGGGACTGACCATTGAGTCAGTCAGTAAGAACATTCACACCTGGCTCACAAGACCCTTTCCCCTGCAGTCCTTCCCTTATTCCACCAGTCTGGCCACCCCCTTCCAAGCTCATACCTCTCAATTTTTGCATCTATGAAACATAGAAACATAGAATGTGACGGCAGATAAGCACCATTCGGCCCATCTAGTCTGCCCAATTTTCTAAATACTTTCATTAGTCCTTGGCCTTATCTTATAGTTAGGATAACCTTATGCCTATCCCACACATGCCTAAACTCTTTTACTGTGTTAACCTCTACCACTTCAGCTGGAAGGCTATTCCATGCATCCACTACCCTCTCAGTAAAGTAATACTTCCTGATATTATTTTTAAACCTTTGTCCATCTAATTTAAGACTGTCCTCTTGTTGTGGTAGTTTTTATTCTTTTAAATATAGTCTCCTCCTTTACTGTGTTGATTCCCTTTATGTATTTAAATGTTTCTGTCATATCCCCCCTGTCTCGTCTTTCCTCCAAGCTATACATGTTAAGATCCTTTATTCTTTCCTATTGAGGGACACATAAGGGTTATACTCGTGTTTCGTGAACAAACCATTTGGTATGTAATTGTATCAAGATCAGGCAAGCAGCTTCGTCTTATCATGATGTGGTGTCTTGCATGTAGAAGTAAGATCCAGGGTTTATCCAGGCTGAGCTAAGACCAGTCGGAATTCATTCATCCCAGGAGATGGATCAGACAGTTGTTTACCATTTTAATATGGGACTGTTTTTCTTTGGTTTAAGCAATAGGTACATCTGGGTTTTATCATCATAGAAGTGGTAGTCTAAACCAGCATTTGTTGCATTTTCACTCTCTGCAAGCATGCATCCAGCGAACAACATGGGATAGACTTAATTTCTTATTCTTCAGTTCTACGTGTTAAAGGGACACTATATTCACCAAAACAACCTTAGCTTATTTAAGCAGTTTTGGTGTATAGATCATACCCCTGAAGGCTCACTGTTTAATTCTCTGCCATTTAGCAGTTAAATTACTTTTGTTTATGCTTATGCAGCCATAGCCACACCTCCCCTGGCTGTGACTGACACAGCCAGCATGAAAAAAAAGGTTTTATTTTCAATCACATGTAATTTACTTTGAAAGTTTATATCTCCTACTCTGTAAATTAAACTTTAATCACACAAAGGGGCTCCTGCACGGTCTAGCAAGCTATTAACCGAGCAGGAGATAAGAAATTCTAAATTTAAACAAAATCTGCAATAAAGGAAGTGTAAACATTAGATGACACTTAACAGGAAGTGTTTAGGAAGGCTGTGTTAGTCACGTGCAGGGAGGTGCATAAACAAAGCGATTTAACTCCTAAATGGCAGAGAATTGAGCAGTGAGATTGCAATGGCATGATCTATACACCAAAACTGCTTCATTAAGCTAACGTTGTTTTGATGACTATTGTGTCCTTTTAAATTGGACTGTAATAACCTTGTACACTAGCATGTATTTTAAAACTAGAGAAAACATGATGTACCCTTCTGTGTATTTGTGCTTTTATTACTTTTACTTTTAATACATGGAGCCTGTAGGTGTCCATATAAAGTTATAGATGTTAAACATATATTGTTCGTAGTATCAAATGAATAGTCAAAAATAATACTTTTTGAATATAGACTGTTTTTCTAGGATCAGGTAAATGTTAATTTTCTTATTTTACTTAAAATGGAGTCTGTTTACAAAGTGTATAAGTCACACGGGGGACAGTGAGATTTAAAATTGTCTACTGCGCATTTAGTTTGCAGGAGAAGTGTTACTCCTGGGTCTAGTAATTTCAGAATTATAGCATAGCTCTTTGTTTTCAGGGATTTTATAATGTAAGCATGGAGGGGGTCACGGTAAAGTTAGCTGGGCACAGATGTTAATGGAATAGACTTGTTAAATAATGTTTGCTGGTTGGTCTTGGCTGAGGAGGAGAATGAGAAGAGATCTTTGTTAGCCAAAAGTCCTTTTGGAAGGAGGATAGAGCGAGGCACTGTCAGGAGTTGCTGCCATGGGAACAACAAATGAAAATGAGCTGTGTGTGTAAAGCACGGAAAAGGATAGGTACAGTGAGGGAAAAAAGTATTTGATCCCCTGCTGATTTTGCACATTTGCCCACTGACAAAGAAATGCTCAATCTATAATTTTAATGGTAGGTGTATTTTAACAGTGAGAGACAGAATAACAACAACAAAAAAACAAAACAGAAAAGCGCATGTCAAAGTTATGAATTGATTTGCACGTCAATGAGTGAAATAAGTATTTGACCCCTTTCAACTTAGTACTTGGTGGCAAAACCCTTGTTGGCAATCACAGAGGTCAGACGATTCTTGTAGTTGCCCACCAGGTTTGCACACATCTCACAAGGGATTTTGTCCCACTCCTCTTTGCAGATCCTCTCCAAGTCATTAAGGTTTTGAGGCTGACGTTTGGCAACTCGAATCTTCAGCTCCCTCCACAGATTTTCTATGGGATTAAGGTCCACTCCAGGACTGTGCTTCTTTTTGAGCCACTCCTTTGTTACCCTGGCTATATGTTTTGGGTCATTGTCATGCTGGAATACCCATCCACGACCCATTTTCAATGCCCTGGCTGAGGGAAGTAGGTTCTCACCCAAGATTTGATGGTACATGGGCCCCGTCCATTGTCCCTTTGATGCGGTGCAGTTGTTCTGCCTCTTAGCAGAAAAACACCTTCATGTTTGACGGTGGGGATGGTGTTCTTGGGGTCATAGGCATCATTCCTCCTCCTCCAAACATGTTGAGTTGAGGCCAAAGGAGAGAAAAAAAAACAAGTAGCAAGTAGTGAGAACAGACAACTCAGTTATCCTGGTTTTAGCTCATCTAGTGCCATTACAGAGAGAACATATGTGAAGCATATCAGACTGGTCCCACCCGTATGGGAAGTCCAGATCTGAAATGCCAGCAAGTTCCCTCTGCATGCCAAAGAGCTAAATTTCGGTCTCCTCTTACCACAACACTTTCACCCAGTTCTCCTCTGAATTATTCAGATGTTCATTGGCAAACTACAGATGGGCCTGTGCATGTGCGGGCTCTGCAGTATTTCAGTCCTTCACTTCGTAGTGTGTTACCAATTGTTTTCTTGGTGACTGTGGTCCCAGCTGCCTTGAGATCATTAACAAGATCCTCTCATGTAGTTTTGGGCTGATTCCTCACCGTTCTCATGATCATTGAAACTCCACGAGGTGAGATCTTGCATGGAGCACCGGACCGTGGGAGACTGGCAGTTATTTTGTGTTTCTTCCATTTGCGAATAATCGCACCAACTATTGTCACCTTCTCACCAAGCTGTTTGGCGATGATCTTGTAGCCCATTGCAGCCTTGTGTAGGTCTACAATCTTGTCCCTGACATCCTTGGACAGCTCTTTGGTGGAGAGTTTGGAATCTGATTGCTTCTGTGGACAGGTGTCTTTTATACAAGCAACGAGTTGAGATTAGGAGCACTCCCTTGAAGAGATTGCTCCTAATCTCAACTCGTTACCTGTATAAAAGACACCAGGGAGCCAGAAATCTTGCTGATTGATAGGGGATCAAATACTTATTTCACGGATTGACATGCAAATCAATTTATAACTTTTTTGAAATGCGTTTTTCTTGGTTTTGTTTTTTTTTAGTTTGTTATTCGGTCTCTCACTGTTAACATACCTACCAATAAAATTATAGACTGATCATTTCATAATCAACAGGGGATCAAATACTTTCCCCCCTCACTGTATTCAGGGGACGATGGGGAATCATTAGTGGCGGGGTTGTGACTAATGAGGTGGAAGAATGGAGAGAGATGGTACAAGAAGCAGCTAGGGATGAAATAGGAGTGTAAAAAAAGTATATTGGATACAGAGGAGCGATGTTAATTTGAGGAAAGTGAAATAAAGTGGAGAAATAGGTGGGTGTGTTAAAGTATCATTTCATTATAGTATATCAATGTGACTATATATATATATTTGAAGTCGACATGTTATCTAAAGGTGCTTACAATTGTGTTACACATCTCAATTAAATGTATAAGAAACACAATATAGTTTTTAATGTTGATCACCTAACTGTAACCGTTTAGTAAATAGTCCAGCTCAATCTTTCAAGGCTACAGGTCCAGTGATTGGAGGATCTCCATTATGTACTAATATCCTTGCCCTGTGTTCTCTTCCAGTGGTGCTCATGCTGTCTCCGTCTATGCACCTCAGAGGTCTTCCTCACAATTTCACAGCCGTCCAGCTCCACTTGCACTGGGGTAGCAGCTCCCATCCATTTGGATCCGAGCACCAGATTGACAGTAAAGCCTTTCCTGCAGAGGTAAGTGCACACCTTCCAGGTAACATGGAATTATAACAGCTCATCTCATATTATTCCAAATGTTGGTCACAAAGGAAGCAACAGAAAAAAAGATTTTTGGGGTAACAATAGGGGTGCCTAGGAAACTGGTGTCTGGAAATGCCTGAGATGTAAAACCAGCCCTGATCTTTATATATGAGTCGCTAGCTGTCTTCTGATGTATTTTGGGTTTAATCCCTAAACCAAGAATTTAGGCCATCATAATAAAATTCTAAGATATAGTTCCATCCTGGAATTCTGCAGTAATACACACAACTAGATGATAGGGCACACAGTGGTTTTAGTTACCAAGTGTAGTAATGAAGATTATGGAAAAAATATGCTATAGCAAAAATCTAGAAAGACAAATCGTAGTGTAGTCTGACAAGCAATCAATGGTCTTTTTATATCTTTGTTCCAGGATAAAATATTTTTTTTTTTGTCCGTAACCTTCATAACTACACTTGGTAACTATATACGCATGTAATTAGATGATGGCAAACACAGTGGTTATTTTATTTTTAGTGTAAGAGGTGACGTTACAATTGATGTTTTGAAAGAACACAATAGTGTAAGGAATACAGTTTTTGTATGTTGAACACTATAGTAAGCCTATCTGTTAAAAATGCTTTAAACACTTACCTAATTCCATCTCCAACTCCTCTTATGTCAGCATGATGGGTAACCTAACTCCGCACACGCACTAGGCCTTCTCCATAGTAAGGCATTGAGTCAATGCTTTCCTATGGGGTTTTGCTGGACATCATCATGCAAAGTGTGAGGATGTCCAGAGTCGTTTCCTAGAGTTAAACAGCCAGTAAGTCTTAACCCTGCAAGGTAAACATTGCATTTCTCTAAAACGACATGATTTCAGCTGTAAGGTTAATGGGACAGGGACATTGCACCCAGACCACTTCAATGAGATCAAGTGGTCTGGGTGCATGTAGTGTCCCTTTAAGCATCTCTAGGTGTTATACAAACTAGTGCCACAAATCCCTCTTATTACATTTAGTTTTATATCCTGCATTTGCCTTATAAATTCTCCACAATACCCAAACTAACATCCCTGTGTCTCTCTGCTGTTTTAGCATAGCTTGTGTCATTCTGCTTGCTTGCCTAACAAAACACTATATGGGGGTAGAGAGTGAGCTGAAGTGCTCTATGGCTGTGGAGTGGTCCTGTAAGCCATGCCCATTGTTTTATCACCTATACATAAGAGAGATGTATTCCTGTTTTTTTAATGTATTTTATAAAAACTTGAACACTCAAAAAACAAACAAGTATAGGCACAGAGCGGTGTATAGGCACAGAGCGGTATGTAGAAGCAGATTAGATATAGTTTATTTTTTGTTACAGAGCCGTTTTAAAGCCTCACATGCTTTCTCCTCTGGTTCTACGTAATAAACCCAGTGAGATATTCGTACCCTGCCAGACTCTTAGGCTGATAATCTGTCATGTGCTTTCTGTTATTAATTAGATCTTTGCTGTAGAATATTAAAGAGGCAAACTGAATGATGTCTAGACACACTCTGTAAGTAACACTGCAATTCTCACCATCCTCAGCAAGCAAAGGATTTTTGAATAGAGAGATGGGATCTGATAAGCAACCGTTCTAGAATTAAACCGTTCTAGAATTAAATCAGTTTAAAAAAAACAACCGATTTAAAGCAATTTTTGTGTATATGTCTAATGTAAATATATTATATAAATCACTGAGGGACTTTGTTATGTAACAAACAACAGTCCCTTATTTTCTATATGTTGTACAAGTGGATAGTCCATATATATAGGTGAGGGGAGTTCTAGAATCTGATCTGTGTCAATCGGCTCTTGGTTATATTTGTCTAATCCATGCAATGTTCCTTAAATGTGTGTGTGGAAGTTTGCAGTAAATACCAAAGGGTGTCCAAGCACCCCAAGAACAGAGGTACAGCAAACAGTGGTAAACATCTGATAAGTGCAATATTAAGGTCAAATATTGGGGATTTAAAAAGGTTGCTCATTTGCTGCATGATAGAAAGTAAATTAAAACTGTTTTTCATAATAAATATTTGTCTGCTTCCACTGCTCAGAACTTCACATTGACCTCATTTGCCTCACTTTAAAATGACATCTACCTTTAAAGCATGGGGTATAGACTTTACAAAAAGGAGGTACAGCATTGTTACCCCTTAACTAGTGTGGACACAGAGGAGGTTTTAGGTTCTATCTTATCTGGCTCAGAGGGTCTGTTCCATCTCCCCACATTGTGATTGCAATCCTAACCCTAGTAAGAACAATGAATAATGCCGTAGTGATCCTGTGCTCTTATGAAAGCAGTACTAGTGTCGCTAAAAGCACCTGTGACATTCTATATGTGTCATTTAAGGGCTGACCCCATCTAACGGTATATTCTCACTGCAGATCTATCTTTATTCAGCAATGTAGATGGAGAAGCCTGGAACAGCTTACAGCAGGGCGATGTGGATAAAACAGTCTATAAGATAGTATTTTGTAAGAAAACTAGGATCCATGAAGTCACAGTCTAATAATTTTTATAATTGTGGTTGTTTAGGCTTATGAGTAAAACTTGCCCTAATGCAATCAGTTTTCTGTGGACATTGGGACATGTGGTTGCCTCGTTTATCTCGCACAGTAACTGATGATGACTCTTTATTATCCCACACAATAAGAAACTGACCACTCTGTGCGTCTTGAAGAGGTTAGGCCTTGCGCATCGCCTGCCCCTCAGAGAAGGGCAGGGCAGTTACATAGACCTTACAAAGAGTGGTTATTGCAGTAGGTAGGTTGTGGTTTGCTGCGTGTCCCATGGAAAGGCCCAAGGAGCCCCACTGACAAGACAGAATCTGGCCAGCAATGTGGACCTTTATCTGGTCATGATTCTCATGAGACCATTTTGTGCCTTGCTACTTGACCTTCGTTTGGCATCTGGTCCTCACAGAGTTAAAACCCAGTGGGTCTCTCTCTGTCTCATTATTTGATTTTCTTAACCCAGAGGTTTTAGTCCTGGGATTATAGGGGCAGCCAGATCCTGCAGGAGCTCTCACGCTTCAAACTCTGCTGTCAGAGGCCACATACTGCTCAGAGCGATGAAATAAAAGCACATTAATCACCCAGCCAGCAGTGTCAGCAAAATCTGATTCACAGGCCCATACCCTCAGTACAATAACATGCCACATGCAGACTCCAGTACCGAAAGATCCCAAGGGACAGCCTGTGTTCATGTAAAGTCGTATCACAACCCTTGGGCAGTGTTTATTTACCCCAATTAGATTGCAAGCTCCTTGAAGAACGAAGAGCTGCTAGACTAGTCTGTTAGTGACAGTCTCTTCTAATTTACCAAATGATTCACAGTTCTAAAGGAAAGATTATTGAATACACTATATCCCTAGATGGTAAGCCCCCGTTTTACGTGGCTCCTTTGCCTTTAATACATTATTACTTTAATGCCAAATTGTTACTTAAGACACACCTTATACCAATTACCAATGTATTATTTTCATTCATTGAAACATGTGGTACCTCTGAAGCCATAGCTTGCAGGCAGCTGCATAATACCAGCTACGCTATGTGATTGGCTTTCCTTTTGTATTGTTATATATTGTATTTTACCTGTATATGTGCGTTTGTTATACCACTAAATTGTAAGCAGGCTGCCTTACTATAACATTAGATTGTAAGCTCATTAGACGACCGGATCACAGCATGTAATTGACTACCATCATGTTTCTGAGTCTACGATACAACCTAGTTCTGGTTACCTTGTGTGAAATCGGAATTGGAGTTCATTAAAAACATCTTCGATTAATTCCACCTATTAAATCATATTGTTTCTTTGTCCTTCTATATTAGAAAGGGTGGTGTGCTGTCTGATGGAAAATAAATTAAGAGGTACATTTGAAGTTTAACTAAAAACTGTTCTGTACAAAAGAATTGTTGTTTGGCTAACACACATTTCTTTATCAGATGCACATTGTCCATTACAATTCTGACAAATATGCAGATATCAACGAGGCCAAAAATAAACCAGATGGACTGGCAGTCTTGGGGATCTTCATGGAGGTGAGATACAGTTTATATTTTAGAAATTAAAATGAGTAATTGTAACCTGTAATTGTCAGCTGTTCTTGGGACTCTGTGACCCACAGACAGGTATGTATGCAAATGTCATCTTTACATTGTGCTGGCAAAATGATAGCTGAGGATATTGGCAAATAAAACACCAGGAGACAGCTATTCGTGTAGCCCACGGGAAAGATTACATTTAGAGCCGTGTAAGAGGAGACTCTTATATCACGGCCCCCGGCTCGCCGCCATGTGCGTCCGTGCCCGAAAAACGCTGCCAGAGCCTTAATGAGAATAAAACAAGGCACCTGCTCTGTAGCCGATTACGCCATAGAGTTCAGGACATTAGCTTCTGAGGCTGACTGGACCAATAGTGGTTTGGTGGCTGCTTTTTTGGAAGGTTTAGCAGAAAATATACAAGATGAAACCGCTGCCAGAGACCTTCCGGTTAATCTTAATGATTTTATTGCATACATGATTGACATTGACAACAGGCTCAGAGAGAGGGAGAAAAACAAACTGCGTACTAGACGTACAAACTTGTCTATAGCCCCTCGTTTCTCTAACCCAGTGACTGTTAATCATGCTCCACCTGCAGAAGCAGAACCCATGCAATTGGGCATTACCAAACTGACTGAGGCGGAGAGACAATACAGACACAACGAGGGGTTGTGTCTATATTGTGGCAAAAGAGGACATCAGAGGTTCGGGGACCGACCTTAGGTGTTATGTATATGTCCCCTAAATTGACTAAGAACCGCTTTCTTATAACAATCACTCTGTTTTGTAAGAAAACTACTGTTCAGTGTGAGGCCATGATTAACTCTGGGGCAGCGGAGAATTTCCTTGATAAGGAATTTTCTGCCAAACATCTTCTGCCTTTAAGGCAGAAAGACAGACCCAGACTAGTAGAGGCTATCGATGGGAGACCTCTTACTCAACCTCTCATTACACACGAAACTGCACGACCGCACGACTCAACTCACTGAGTTTACCTGCTCAGCGGCGAGCCGGGAACCGTTCCTCCACGCCGCTTGGGGAAATCCAAGATGGCACCGACCATGAGGTCTCGTCCATCCATGGCTCCACCCCCCAAAATTTTACGACCGTGCGCGTGACGTCACAACGTCAACGCACGCGCACGTTCTGGGGTCAGAGGTCACCCTCTGACCAATCAGAGCCTAGAGAGGGATATTTAAATCCCTAATTCACCCCAGTACCTTGCCCTGTCGTGGTTTCCTGTTCCTGGTTCCCTAGAGAGCGTTTATCTTTGTGAATATTACTTCCTGGTATCCTGATCTTGGCTTTTCCCTGGTTATTCCAAATTCTGGTTCCCCTGTCTTGGCTTGTTTAAACGGTATTTCTGGCTTCCTTGACCATTCTCTATCTCTAGCGTATTAGTCTGGCCATTCTAAGGTCCGGTTTACGCTCTGTCCTTTTATTTCCTTTCCTTTTGTATGTATATGTTTACATAGTTTCTGCGTGTTGGACCACACTAGCAGCCGTGACACTGACTAAGTTCTTTTAAATTTTCACAGGGTGGAGTATCCTAGAAAAATATTGGGCCAGTAATTAGGAATGTCCTATTCTATTCCCAGAGAGGACAAGAAATAATCAATCTCTGGCCTGTAACTTTGCTCTCCTGATAATGGGAGGGAGCTTTTTTTTTTAAACGAAGTTATTAAGGCCAAACCGTATGGGAAAAACAATGTTGCATAAAACAAACCCCAAGGGGAGAATTTATCTACATAGAAAAATGTTGCTGATGTAAGGAGTTTAGCTATTTTACAACACATTTGTAATGGTTTAATGCTAAACAGGGGTTCTCAGCAGTCCATCCCCTTTGTGCTTATAATAAGGCATTAGACAGAGCAGCAGGGATGAGTGACTGGGTATCAGCTGACTGCTTTTAGCCTATCACAGTGTGCATTGTTGGTATGAATTGGTATGGCTAGAATTGTATAATCTCTGCCTTAGCCACACCTCCAGTGACCCTGAAAATGGCTTAATACTGAATGGAAGGACCGCACCAGGGGACTCCAGGCACTATTTTTTTTCTCATTGGTTATAGTGCCTGGAGTGTCAGCTATTGTCTGCTGTTTTTTCTTTTTTAATATGGCACCTTGTCACACTAATACCATGCCAGTCATTGTATGGTGGATTAAAGGAGGGAGGAGTCTTTTCTGTCCATCAGCAAGTATACAACAAGGACTCCTGTGTATGGCCAGCCAGGTACTTTCCACATTAGTAAACACACCTTATAAAGGATGAGTAAAGTAGAAAATTAATAGTCTTTCATCAAACATGACAGTGAGAGCCCACCGTCCATTAGGGTTAGTTTCCTAACATGCCAATACTTGACCAGACATAAAATGGGCAAATTTATAAAAGAATGGAGAAACATACCTGTTCTTAACTATTTATCATTTCAAAATTTGGCTTGTTAGACTCCTGCAGATGAAGTATTGCTAAGCCGTTTGAAGCATACATCAATCCTAAAATAGCTGGCATTCTACACGGTGGCCAAGATTACAATTTGTTTGGGAGATTTAGAAACTTGCTGTATTGACAGGATATATCAACGAGGTGCCTGACATGCCTTGCTGTGAGGACAGAACATTGCGTTCCATGGAACTATTCCTAAAGAACCTTCAGTTGGGTTAGTTTCC
>OW240915.1:134797184-134824597 GCA_933207985.1 Pelobates cultripes | reverse complement strand
TCAGCTGTGTTTGGGCAGATATTTGTGTGATGTGCTGTAGATGCGCATACTGCACAAGCTGGAGGCCTGAGGCCTGCAAAATGCCTGCAGAATAACTCAGTGTCCAATTTGCTCCAATTAATGCTAAAATTGAACTGAGCCAGAGCTGCAGCCACCTTTGCAGAAAAGTAACGGTGGTAATCGTAAAAAGCAGTACCACCGTATTTGTGCCCCAGGTCCACCCTCTTGTGCATGTATGCATCCAGCTCTGCTCTTTTCCCTGGGTATACTGAGCAGTAAACATCCCTATAAATCCCAAAACCCAGTACAAATTCAGGGATTGACAGTTTTTTGTTCAGCCTTGGGTTAGAACGACTGATATATCCCCATATGCAAAAGTCCTATTCTCTAGGACATCCTGGGAGGCTATAAGCAATGACACCAGGTTGACATCCATGCCTTACAGAATGTCCTTTTTAAGGTGAGATGGGACCATGTGTGAAGGATTAATAGCTTCACTAAGCGACACTGATTCCAATGAATTACCAGTTATGTCAGCCAGAAGGTGACTGGCAACAATTGGGATCGTAGCGGTCTGTTTAGTACCACTTGCTTCCAATTTATCCAGCCTATCGTTAATTGTGCTGATGGATGACATGAGAGAAGTCACCATGGGATGAAACGTTGGCAATTGTGTGCCACTAGGGCCTTCCCCTGCATCAGAGTTGTCAGTGGCCGTATTTAAAAGTCTGAACAACTCAGCCTTCCTAGCAGTAGCTGGGAAAGGGATGCAGCATCTTCTAAGTTCTGCAGTGAGATGTGGGACGGTCCATGATCTGAGAGATGAAGGACTAGCAACGTCTGTTCCAGGAACAGGGGTACCAGGCCTAGCGGGAGTGCAGGGTAGCGAGAGTTCCTCAGGGATATCAGGATTATTTGACATAACTGAAAAATATAAGGTAGCTTTAATCAATCACTCTGTAATGTTTGATTGGGTGGGTACTGGTAAGGCTAGCTAAATACCAAGCGGTGAAACAATTACACTTCTTGATGGTGACAGATGAGTCCCTGCTAATTGCCAAGCGGCTTGAGAGGCGCTACCTATGCGTGGGCCCGAGGGGAACGGATGAGGCCACCGAACATTGTGGCGGCGTGTTGGCCTCTCGGTGGCAGTTAAAGCATAAGATAGATTGGGAGTGATAGGTGAGGCCCTCTCTATGCAACAATGTGAGACGGCTAGCTATGATTTGGCCCGAGGGGTGTATTCCTCCGAGTATGAGGAGAGGGGTGTTTGTCTCGCGGGACCACTAGCCTATGGATTAAGACCAGAAACTTTACCTAATTGGGTCACGTAACCTAGGACCAGTACCCCTCAGAACATGGTAGAGAAAGAAAAAATGGGCTCTGGCGTAGTACCTGATATGTGAGTCAGGTTGCGCTGTCGAGGTAGAAGTAACCAGTGACTGTAAGAGTCTCGAGATGATTACCTGTGGACATGAGATTTGATATACGAACGTCTGATTGAAACGTAGTGGTATGGCCAGATGGTGGGCCCTAAAAACAAGAACCTACCCGACACTGCAGAGGACAGATTTAACGACAATGATGACGGTTTTCGTGCTTGTAAAAGCTACCGTTCAATGGAAAATAACCTAAAAGAGTAAAATACATGCTTAACTAATTTAATGTGTATCTTTGGTCTTTATAATAAAAAGCATAATTAAATATCAACCAACCTATAAGAAATAATTGATACCAGTGTCAGAATTCACAATTCCCAGTACGAACCACTGGTATGAATCTGTGGAAAAAATTCAGGAAATCAGGACCCTTCATCCCGGTTTAAAACATTCCTATTTAATTAATAGATTTTTAAAAGTGACTGCAATAACGTTTGTAACCAGTAGGGGCAAAATCCCCATGGAGTACTGGCTGAATTTGTGCTTAAACGTGAGTTAGTGTAGTCGCCGAAAGAACTATGTAGAGTGTAGCAACAAACGAATAGATACACCATAATTGACATTCGAAAACCAAACCGATTGATGTTATGCATATCTAACCGAATGATATCGTTCGTTAGTTTTAGAACAAGTGAACGTGTGATTAGCTGAGGGAATTTTAAGGCAAATGCCATAATGATTAAAAGAAACGAAGCCGTTTTGAACCGAACGGGGCTCCGCAGTGTAAAGCAAGGGAATTGCAGCGGTTGCTTTACGGCGGGCCTGACTTATAGTTTTCGTGAAGGAGAAGTAACGAGCGGGCTGTGCGGATGCTGGCAACGGTAAGGAGAGCCAGGGAAGCACCGGACCAGGAGACCATGAGGGAACAGGTAAGGAAAATTCCAAGATGGCGGTCTGAACCAGAAGTAAACGTTTCAGACTCGCCAGACCAGCAACGGTAAGGTGGGAGTGAATTGGCAGCCCTTTTAAAGGTGAACCAAGCCCCTCCCACAACTCCAGGCCAAGCCTTCAAGTATATGTATATATATATATATATATATATATATATATATATAAAACAACAAAATAGATGCTTGGCACTCTCCTTTTAATGATAAATAGAGACTTATTGCCTGGGTGCTATATCCTATGCGCCAGAAATATACAATAATCCAAAATCAGGATGCACTCACAGGTCTTAGTTAAAGTGAAAAAAAAGTAAATTTTAATTATTCCATGTGAAATGTACAAAAAAATCAATCGACGTTTCGAACCTGACGGGTCTTTTTCAAGATCTTGAAAGAGTGAGAGCACTGTTAAAGTGTGTTTTCTGTGGGAAAAGAAATACATTGTGTTTAGCAATGTATTAACTATCCACTTATTTTTTCAGGTGGAAGGGGTTTTCATCCACACTTTTTTCCCCACCACAACTCTTATGGTATATTTCTAAATATTTAACGTTGACGGATTGCACCCAGGAAAGTATTAACATTGTTGCCAGAGTGAGGTGGAGTGACAGGTTATTTTTTTGAATTATAAATATATATTTGTGGGATGGGTTCCCCGGCTATATAAGCACAGGCCCCCTACTCCACAGGGCTGATGCCTCCAGGTTCATTAGGACATTGACTTCTGGTTCCTTATCCGAATTCCTGATTCCTTGCCGCCAACTCTCCAAACGATCGGTCCCGCCGGTATTTACTTACCATTCCCGCCCGTTCACCGGACCGGCCACAGCTTCATCAGCATCCCTCCGGCATCCAGCACCACCTTGACACAGGTTTTTTTACTACAGCCCGGGCATCAGCTACAGCAGCTACCGCTTACTGGCTCCACAGCCTAGCAGGTCACACGGTCGACCTTTTGGTTACTTCCGGGTCGCTCCTCCGGCATCTCGATCAACCAACAGTGAGTCTGCCTGAACGGGCAAATACACGTCAGCCATCATCATTCGTTTAAACTTACTGCACAAACCGTTCGATCCCATGTTGTTTCACACTCTGAGTAACTCACCTGTTCGGCAACCGGTCAATTAGCCGAACGCTCAGTTCAAACAGCTACTGCACTGCCACCTAATGGTCAAATATGGGTACTACCTTATTCAGTATAAATCTCGTATGCATAGAGAAAGCACTCCTGTTATACTTCTACTCCCATCACACCCAGACCAATATTGTTTATGAATTGTATATGCACTTATGTATAAGATTTTTGTCACGCAGCCTCACAGAGCTGTCATTATCATTACGTCTTTTATACTGTTGGCACTAGCTATCTCATCATACTTTCACTAAAGTCGCTTATTTTCTCGTAACTAGGTCTACCATTATTTCCGTACTGATTGTCAAGCAGCCTATACGGCCTATATTAATCTGTCAGTATACCGAATATCTTCCCCTCAGAACCATAAATGTAAGTCCACTAAATCCTTTTACATGTTATTTCACTACCACAATGCTGCTCTATATTCTAGTGAACTACCACTGCCATTTGCATTTCCATATTATACTTTTGTTTCCCAAGCTCCCCTGATAAATATATATCTATACCAAATAATAGGTGTCAACTACATTGCAAACTATCCTCCCAGCCTCACAGCAACAGGATCCACCCGGTTCCACGACTCAGGTATAGACTTGTGCTACGTTATTGGGGGGGGTGCCCAGACGTTACTAAAACATCTTTATCCTCACCACAGAGGGCCATCGTTCTTAGTAACAGTCTCAATCCCTTCTTTCCTGTTATTTACTAGTTGTCGCCCCTGTATGCATATGACCAGGTCCATCCATGTCATCCCTATTCTCTTTAGGTACTCCCTAAAGTTCAGACAACTCCCCCACACTTCTGAATTTCCAGCAGTTCATACGACCTAGGTAAGTTCGCCTAAGTCCATGGCAAGTAAGCTGCATCCCATCCTTCCCTGGAAACCCTACCCCTACCCCTGTCAGCTATGATAGAGTAACCAACTGGCTACTTTGTTAGGATCTTTTAAGTTAATTATACTAACCTTGCATAGCATGCTCCCCTCCCATACTCTACCCCTAACCTAATACGTAGATAACTCTTCACTTCATTCCCTATGGGATGGTCAGTGCCACGCCAATCATGACCCCTCTCTTAGTCTCAGAAAATATATATATTCTTTATATATATATTCTTTATATATATATAAAGAAGAGACTACCTCTTTGCCACACAACTGACATTCTGATCAAAAAGCAGTCCAAAACTATTTGATGTGTTTGCAGACACACTAGCTTGGCTCCTTCTCAATACATGCGACTGTCCTTCCGTGATTCATTACCTGGACAACTTTCTCACTATAGAAGCCCCACATACAACACCCACCAGCATTGACAAAACAAGGGCACTTTTTGCAACACTAGGGGTACCACTCCCCCAGGAAAAAAACAGTTGGACGTACCACCAACTTGCCTCCCGCGGGAGAAAGTCATCAGAATCACACTCAGAATCAGTAGAGTCTTTTTTGAAGGATAGCAAGTGTACCAAGATCGAGCTGCAGTCATTACTAGGTACACTGAACTTTGCTATGAGGATAATACCTCAGGGCAGAGCATTCATCTCAAGGCTCTTGAGTCTTCTCCCCAAACTCACAAATGACATCAGCACCATAACATTAGATGAACATGCCATAGCCGATCTCCGCATGTGGCTCAGGTTTCTGTCCCACTGGAACGGTATAGCGATGTTCATACCCCCCGTTTCAGAACATTCTCCCACCATCTGAACAGACGCTGCAGCACACACCGGGTTTGCCGCTATCTTTAACAACGCCTGGTTTAGAGACAGTTGGCCACCGGAGACCATGTATCTGCCCTCATTCCATACAACTTCAGCTTTGTTTGAAATTTACCCCATAGTTGCGGCCGCCAAAGTCTGGGGGCACCTATGGGGAGGTAAAGCAGTAAAATGCTTTACTGATAACAAAACTGCAAGCGACATCCTTAACAAAGGCAGATTAGACACCAACCCCTTCGAACCAGATACGAATCTCATCATCAAAACTGCAGTTTACCTCACATTTTATGGGTTCCTACGGCCCAACGAATTCACCGCTGACAACTTCACACTTCACAAAAATTATATGAGAATTTCCGACCTAAACAAACATTCAGACCATTACATTCTCACCATTACTCACACTAAAACAAACCAATCAGGACCACCTACCGAAATAAGTTACTATCCTACGGCCAACAAATGGTGCCCGGTGGTAATAATAAACCAGTATGTAGCATCACTCGTTGATATAAATCCAAACAAGGCCCTATTCACTATACAGGGCAAACTACTCAATACAGCCAAGTTCATCTCTTACATCAGAACTCTCTTAACTAGGTTGGGTCTTAACCCAAATACCTTTACAGGACACTCATTCAGAATAGGGGCAGCCTCCGCCGCATCAAGACAAAACGTACCAGCTCACATCATCAAAAGATTAGGACGATGGGAATCCGCAGTGTATTCCACATACATACCATAACCAGAGCTAAAATTAAGACAAGCTATTAAGCTTCTTGCTATGTAAAGTTGTGTAATAAAGTGAATTTCATCCAAACTTTTTGCCTTCTTTTATTACAGGCCTACCCGATACGTCGGTTTCGGCACACCACAACCGACTTGTTCATATATCTAACCTATTATAAGTACAGCTTATTGTCCCCGACTACAAATTGGAAGGTGGAGCCTGAAGTTGTGGGAGGGGTTACCCGGCTAAATAAGCACAGGCCCCCTACACCACAGGGCTGATGCCTCCAGGTTCATCCCTCCCACCACTCCCCATATATATATTTACATACTATTACCAGGTGGGCCCTCTTTTATTACAGGCCTATATTACCTGTACACAACCCTCAACAGGGATTCAACATCTAGATATAAATACCGTATTAAAAAACCCATGTTTCAAACAATTGATGTTAGCTCTGGTGAATCAGCCTCTGATGTCGATACCAGAGAGAGCAGATCACGTACAGGTCAGATACCTTTTTTAGAAGGGGACCCTTTTTCACAAGATTCCCCTGGGACGTCCCGAATGGACACCAGAGGCATAAGAAGAATGCAATCCCACGGAGAGGACAAAAGGGAAGACAGAAATACAAGCTCAAGGGGCAGACCACCTCTAAGGAAGAAGTAACTAATATCTTCAATCTTTCCCAAAAAATATTAACAACTGACCACTACTCAGTTCTATCCAATGGTTTAACCTTTGTACCTGTGGCCAAACCCGATCCATTTAAGATGGAGATTGAGCTATATAAATTACAACATACTTTAAACAACAAAGAACATCGTAAGGAGGACAAACCAGTAATCCACAAGCATCCATTTAAAGTTAAATATACAAGTGAGATCAAAACAACAAACAACACGATTAAGACATTTATGCAAACACTTAAGAAAGACATGGAGCAGATTACTAGAAAACCAATGGACCATAGGCAAAATTTAACGAAAAATGAATGGGCAGCACTTAAAGATTTAAAACAAGACTCCAATATCATTATTCGACCTGCCGACAAAGGGGGAGCCATTGTCATCATGTCTTATCAACAGTATAAACTAGAAATTATGTGGCAATTATTAGATACTTCCACTTACCAACGATTAACATTTGATCCGGTTAGTAAATTTCAAACGTTAATAAAGGAACATATTATGATGGGGGTACAAATGGGATACCTAGATGCCTATATGTCTAACTTTTTGTTTGTGAAATACCCGATTCACCCAATACTATATACTATTCCTAAAATTCATAAGGATATCAATCAGCCCCCAGGCAGACCTATTGTATCGGCTAGAAGAAGTCTATTGGAACCCATCACTAAGTATGTGGATTTTTACATCAAGGAGACTGTTAAGCAACTATCCACGTGTATTCATGATACTCAAGATGTCTTGAATAGAATTGGAAAAATTTCCTTGAAGGATGACAATATAATATTGGCTACGTTGGACGTCCAAAGTTTATATACCATCATACCCCATATGGAAGGCATTGAAGCTCTTAAGGAAATACTCTTCTGACCATTATGAGGGACCTCCTATCGAGTATCTCTTGAAATTTTTGCGCATTGCACTCACATGCAATTATTTCAAGTTTGAAGAATTATTCTATTTACAGTTGTCTGGCACGGCGATGGGGGCGGCCATGGCACCCTTATACGCGAATGCATATATGTTTCAATTTGAGAGTCAATATATTTTAAATCAAGTACCTAATAACATCATGGCATACTATCGTTTTGTTGACGATGTGTTTATCTTATGGAAGGGTTCATCGAGTGAATTGGAGTATATGGTATCTAATATTAATAAACTCCCATTACCAGTTAAATTTACATTGGCATATAATGAGAAAGAAATATCCTTTCTGGATGTAACTGTATATAAGGATGGCGATAAATTGGGATATACACTTCATTGGAAGAAAACGGACAGAAACACTTTACTTTCAGCCACTAGTTACCATCCTCAGAGGCTCAAGGATTCGCTACCCATGTCTCAATATATGCGTGTACTACGTTACAACACTGACCCCAAAAATAGACTAAGTCAATTAGTAGAGATAACACACAGATTCCAAGAGAGAGGCTACAATTTGATGATCCTTGAAGCAGCTAAAACTCGAGCGATCAAGAAATGGACACAGGAGACCAATGGAATACAACAGAAATCTACCAAGGACACATTGAATATATATTTACCACTTACGTACCATACAGGGTCTACACAAATCCGTAAAGCTATTGATAGACACTGGGATATATTAGGCTCAGACAAGTATTTACCTTCAATATTACGCAAAAATCCAATTATCAGCTACAAGAGGAAGAGAAATTTAAGAAATAGCTTAGTCCGCAGTGATCCTACACAGTGCTACAAGAAAAATACAACGCATAAGAAACTCGGATGTTACAGATGCAGTGGCTGTGTCACTTGCAGTCATATGACTTCTGGTAACTCTTTTGTTCACCCTCATAGTGGGAAAAGAATTATTATTCCCCATTATATTACGTGCACAACAGACCATGTAATCTACCTTATAACATGTCCATGCGGACTATCCAATGTAGGGAAGACGGATCTAACTTTAAGGGATCGTATTCGAGGACATAGATCTGGCATCATGACGGCTTTCAGGAATCAAAAAACAGATAAGCCAGTGGCTAAACATTTTTTAGCAGCCTCTCACAGACTTCCTACGCTTAAATTTGTGGCCATTGATCATGTCCCTCCGTTATCTCGTGGAGGTGACAGATCTAAACTTCTGCTCCAAAGAGAAGCGTATTGGATCTTCAAATTGGACACAGTCACGCCTAAAGGTCTTAATGAGTACAATACGTACTCTGTTTTTGTAAAATCTATGTATTATACAGGCAATTCTGTTTATGATGTTTTTTGTTCAATAGGGTTTCCTGCATAAAAGTGTTAGCTATTCCTTATATATGAGGATTGCAATATATAATTAGTATGCATTCTTCATTAGCTTTGTAGCCCTGTTGAGTACTCTGGATAGGTGGAGCTATAATATATATTTGAAATTGACATGTAGAAGTAGGTATAATTATAATAGAGGCAATTTGCTGTCACAGTTCTTTACATTACTTTATTGCTCATTGGTATACCCTTTATAAGGATGTAGATGAGCAGTCCTTCATTCTACAGTATTTTAAGAGGAACTGTTTAATGCAGGTACTGTGCCTTTAAGGTGGACACAGCGCCTGTTATCGCCACGGTTATTAATAGCATGGCTCACATTTAATATGTAACTATATGAATTAAGGGGGACAAATACCGATATTATGTGCTGTGTATAGACTATTACAGAGTATTCTGCGATTTTGTTGTGTAAAAAGATGTAAAAAGATGTATTGTTTATGATACTCATTGGGGTATGGAATTGTAACTTGTATGTGGTGTACATTCACACTTATTTGGTGTGTATGTACACATGATATGTTTTTTTCCATAATATAGATACTATTAGACAGATCCTTTGTAATAGACCCTTTGTAGGTGGGCACATTTGGATATCTTCACTGGTTTTGTGTCAAATTGGTTTTCACTCATATTGCACATCTATTTTGCACATCCATAATGACTCACTTTTACATGGGTGACTACCATAGGACTGGTAGGTTGTTTACATAAGTATCCTCCTTAGAATATGTCCTTATATGTATAGATCCCTGTACTGGGTGATCACTAACATCACCACGTTTGTTCTATCTGTCTTTAGCACAGTCGGCCACACACACATTTAGTTTAGTCTATCCGACATCACGTTGCTTACGTGATTCCTCTGTTGCACTTCCGGGTTTCGGATGGCGGGCGGCTTTCTCTCTTACACACCTGTTGGTAAGTTATCAACATTATTATTATATATATATACTCACCTTGTATACTGCACTATTGTTCTTGAAGAAGACCTTGTAAGGGTCGAAACATCGATAATTTAAACCTGCACATGTAACTTGCACAAACGAATAAATCAGAAGTTTGATGAAGACCTGTGAGTGCTCCTTGTACATATTTTTTGTTATATATATATATAACAAAAAGAATAGTCTTGCACTACACTTACTGGTGTCTCTGCCCGGTGCTTATCGGCACAGTATAACAAATTGTGCAGAGATAGCACTCCCAGGAGCACTTCCAGGACTCCAAATTTAAAAGATCAACACTTCAGTTTGTCACCCAAACTTTCATCCTGAAAATGTGTGAATATATAACAAAACACATAAAGAACTAACCAATGCAGTTTAAGGACAGCACGAAGACTGATTAAACCCGGAAGTGTCGGCCACCCACGTGGGTGAGGTGCAGGTGACATGCTCTACATGGCTGCTATGTAACCAAACGTCAAACATTGGCTTTGGTCACTAAACAACAAGAAAAAAAATGATATGAAGTACTGGGAATCTAGCACTGAGGATAAAGCGATAAAGCAATAAAGGGAAAACGAAAAAGGCACCTATGGGGAGAAGGGAGGGGAAAGAGGGGAAAGGGGAAGGGACAAGGACAGGTATAGAAATAGTGAATAGTGAGTGTGGACAAACTAATAAAACTGTGCAAAAGAGTGGAGATCAATAACTAGTTGTTAATGTGACACAGCGGGAACAAACACATAAATGTGAAAGAGAGTAAGAGTGCAAGGGGTAGACACACACAAACCATAAGCCCAAGGTGTCAGAAAATACAATATAATGAGATATTTCATGCAAACAAGGCTAACACGTTGACTGCATGCTGTCTTCTTAATTTACAAATGAACACATAAAACATACTTGTACTAAAACAATCCATGTATAGTCAATTCTCAACCCATGCAGTCTAACTGGCATCATGCATACACAACAAAATGTCTGCGCTGTATGTGCGAAATCTAGAACTAACTAAAAATCATATATCAAATATGTGATAAACAGATCAGGCCGTGATCCTGTCTCAAATGGTAAATGTAATGTGGTCATTTTAAATAAAGCAGGGGTACAATCCAACTACAATCTACTGAAAGCTATCTAAGGATTACCAATGGCGAAAAACAGGGAGTTACTACATCATATTACCCTATATTATGAGAGGGGGCAACTAGTCAAAGAGGAAAGTGGCAAAAGATCAAAAACTAAAGGGTCTATAATCCTATTATATTAAATAACCCACATTAGAGCAACCAACTAGGTTACCATACATTCCTTATTAAGGACATAAGATCTGTGGAGATATTACATCGAAAACAAATTAAGAAAAAAATCAGAGACTAGCAATTGAAAAAAATTAAGAATAACTATATAGCGATCAATTTAAATGCAATGGACCATAGACAACAGAATGCAAGGTAGTTATCCAAATGTTACTTACTAAGTATACTGAAAAGATTAACCATAACTAAAAAAGAATTAAAAATAATTGTAAAATAAACTAAACCGAAAGGACCAAACCAAAAAAACAACAAAAAAATCAAAATCAAAAGATAAAAAAAAATCTAAAATCCGCTTCTTACTAAGAATATAGAACTGAAGGTCAGTCATAATACTCTGTTGTGACTGAGTCTATCAAAAAACCTATCTAGTAGGCGCATAGATAATACCCAGTAACCATATACTCATCTGTGCCACAGAAATCTGAGAACAAAATAAGAAACAGACAACCAAAACAATATCCATAAAACTATATACAAATTAAAAAGTCTGTCCAATTTAAACAAACATAGAGTAAATGTTTTCAGGTCAATCTCTTTTTATTGAGGATCAAACATTATACACAGTTGAAGCAGTAATATTATACAACGTGAGATGCATAAATCGTATACAGGAGCAGTATAATTGCATAAGAGTGCATGAAAGACATTGTTTGTTAGTTTTTAAAGTATAGATGCAAACTTGCGGGAACTATGTTGCAACACGGGCGTGAATAAAGTATATGTCAGGTTATAGGCCGATAGCCTGGCTGCACTTGATAGGAGCAGTGACAATGAATATTGATACCATGACATGAGTAAAGCTCAGGCTAGTAGTTGAAGTTAGCACCCAGTGGTTGAGCTTTTCTATCTAGAAGGTTGCTGTCTGGGAGTTTGAGCTCCCGACCTCGCATAGTCAGTTGCATCAGTTAGCTACTTAATGGTCTGAAGGGCGTCAGGGCCCGTTATGCCTCCCATTTACAGGAGGATAGTGAGTTGGGAGGATAAAAGCAAGTATAGGGTGGGAGGGAAAGGCGAGGGGAGGGGGGAGAATGGGTTTTCTTGGGGTTCCCCCAGCAGTGGGTGCAGCGCCTCCCCACGTCCCCCTAGGGTGTCCGGATGTGTGTGCCCGCAGTCCAGTGTTATGCCCAATTGCATAGTCAGTTGCATTAGTTAGCTACTTAATGGTCTGAAGGGCGTCAGGGCCCGTTATGCCTCCCATTTACAGCCCATAGGCCCAACACCGTGGTCCGAACGGCCTGATCGGCTAACCTGTGATCCTTTGGGTTCAGGATGTAGGCCGGGGCAGCTACTTGGATGTGTCATGTGTGCGTTGTCATGTAAGTAAGACACTAGGTAGGTGTAAGACAAGGTAAGGGGAAGTGAGAGAATAAGTACAGGGGGGGCGAGAAAGGCAAGGAATAGAGGAGGATAGTGAGTTGGGAGGAGAAAAGCAAGTGTAGGGTGGGAGGGAAGAGAATGGGTTTTCTTGGGGTTCCCCCAGCGGTGGGTGCAGCGCCTCCCCACGTCCCCCCAGGGTGTCCGAAAGTGTGCGCCCACAGCCAAGTGTTATGCCCAATCGGTCCAGGCGCAGCGCCAGCCCTCCCCCACCACCAGTTCGCAGGTGTGGGCTTCACAGTCTTAGACGGGCCTCCGAGATATGAATTCAAGCCACGGTGTCCAAGTCTGCAGGCAACGGTGTGCGGTTCTCCGCAGGGAGGCTGTAAGCTGCTCCATTCCGTGGATCTCTTCAACCTTGTCCATCCAGTGTTGGAAGGTGGCTACTTGAGAGGTCTGCCACCTAAGTGGAATGAGCAGTTTGGCCGCATTTAGGAGGTGCTTGGTTAGCAATATTGTTTGGTTGGAACGGTAGATCCATGTCCAATATGTCTTTGATCTGTGCATGGATTTGCATCCAGTACGGGGCTATTTTTCTGCAGGACCACCATATATGGATGTCTGTGCCCACCTCGTCCTCGCATCTCCAGCAGGTCTCTGAGGCGTCAGGTATCATCCTGTGTATTCTTTGCGGCATTCTGTACCATCCTGTCAGCAATAATGTTTTCATTTAGTCCTTTTGGGGTCACTGTTTCCAAGTGGTGTATCCAAAAGGCTTCTCTCTGTAGTAATAGTTTCAATATATAGATTGTTATATATGTAATATTATTGTAATAGTTTCAATATATAGAATAAAGTAATATGTATTATGGATAGACAGTGAGTGCAACCATACTTTTGATTACATATATATATATATATATATATATATGTAATGAACTCCAGATAGATCAACAATTCAGTCCATACAAGGACTTTCATCAGGTATCTTGATCCTGATGAAAGTAATAATTATAATAATTATAATAATATCTATTAAGGAAAGACCGTGAGTGCAACCATACTTTTGATTACTTTTATGTCACAGAAGCCTTATGGGCTGGCACCTAGCAAATTGAAGATTATATATATATATATATATATATATATATATATATATAAAAAGAGATAGAACTTGGCACTCACCCTTTACTGTAAATATCCGGATAAATATTGCCTGGGTGCAAACCTTAGCGTTATAAATACAAAAATATATATAAATAAGGTGCACTCACAGGTCTTCAAAAGTGCTTCTTTTATTTTACATGCAAATTACATGTGCAAAAAAATCTTCAAATAAATCGATGTTTCGACCCCTATAGGGCACATGTAATTTGCATGTAAAATAAAAGAAGCACTTTTGAAGACCTGTGAGTGCATCTTATATATATATATATATATATATATATATATATATATATATAAAAAGGTAGAGGGATGGACCGCACCCCAGGGACTTGAGAAAAATTGTAGATAAAACTTAACTTTTATTTACCTATTATCCTAAAACCTGTTGAACTTTTAGCTGCACACATGGAGCTTTCATCAGGACAGCTTTATAAAACATGTCAACGTTTCAGCTACACACATGGAGCTTTCATCAAGACAGCTGAAAACTTCATGTGTGGAGCTGAAACGTCAACATGTTTTAGGATAATATGTAAACAAAAGTTGTTTTGCCTATGATTTTTCCCTGAAATGCAGACCATCCCTCTACCTTATGTTTATGTGCCAGACCTGCACTGTGCAGTACCCCTTTTAACCTGGAGTGCAAGCCACACACACATTGTTTTAAATTTAGGGTAATGCCCTGTGTTTGGAGGGACATAGCGACCATTTCCACTTCCATTTGATAGTGTTATTTTCATAATGAAAATAAGCAAAGATGCAGACACCCAGAACAAAGTCAAGGCCAGGAAAGTAACAGGGCATGAAGAAAAAATGGATTCCCCCTCTAAATTAACATTTTTGGAATAGTCTTAGCTTTCTTTGCAGTCCATTTTCTGAGTAATATTTAATAAATATGTTGTTCTAATTAAAATAGACTTAAGAAGAAAACCAATCCAACAAAACAAACAAAAGGTCTCTCTTTTAAACTGCAAATAAGCAAATAAAAAAGGATGTTTGTATTGTAATGCAAATTTTAAGTAAGCAGTGCAATTTAAAATCTGTGTCATTGAATATATTTTTGAAAACCGAGCATCTAGGAAGACATGCAATATATCGCACAGTAGTGTTTTTAACTCCCTAGAGATACAGGGTATTGCAACTACAAATCCTAAGTCGTCATTGCTACTGAACATCAAAATTATTGTCAGTGAAGTGACCTTGGAAATGTTTTATTCAGCATAATGCTAAATGGTTTTGCTTTATCAATAATCTTTTTTCTTATAACTGCAAAAAAACTTTACCTGGATCACAATAGTCAAGGTTCATCATGAAATGTTTGTCCTCTTTTCCCAAATCAATAAATACAATGATAGAAAAAAATCAGTGAGTAGTAAAGTATGAAGATAATATTAATTAAAACAATGTAAATAAAAGCAATCCAGTATATTCTTTGGAAAGTAAAATCAGTTATGTGTTTGATTAATATTTACTCATGGCTGCAAAAATTATATCTATGATATACCTTATAATTTTGTTTTGCTTCTGAATTATACTTTATTCCTTTTAAACTTGTTATATTTGCTGCAAAAATTATGGCAGAATAAGTCTGTAACTAACTGACTCCAGTTAGAGCGGATTTTGAATCGGACCAAGACTGCTACATGATACACTGCAGTGTAAATGTATGTTTAAAAGTTATTATAGGTATGTTTCTTTTTTCAGTTAAAAATATTGGTCCTTTAAGGGGAAACATTTTATTATACAGAAGTGTATGGTTAGACCAATGCACTGGCTTAGAGTGCATGTGCATGCTCTGGGCTGATGAGAGGAGACAAGACCAGACTGGGAAAACAAAGCAGACCTTGAAAAAAGAATGTATGTCAGCCCCATAAGTCATTGTGCCATGTAGTGTGCATATATATATATATATATATATATATATATATATATATCCAGTCAAGCCATAAGACTTTCTTTTTCAACAGAAATCACAAATTTTCAGTGATGTTACTACCGCAGAGGATTCTGGGTGGGCGTATGCAAATTAGTTAAAAAAATAAAATGTTTGCCTTTTGCCATATTCCATTTTAACCCCTTAAGGACACATGATGGAAAAATTCCGTCACGATTCCCTTTTATTCCAGAAGTTGTGTCCTTAAGGGGTTAAACCTGGATTCCTTTGAGCCTGTGTTTGTATACAACAGCTTTGAAACACGACTTAGGAAAAGATGCAAAGCCAGTGAACCACATATGGACAGCTGTGTCATTTTTTGGTTTTTGCTTCGCAAGTACTGCCAAGCCTCAATAGCAAGCCAGTAACCAACCTCGTGCTGATGATTTGCATTAACAATCAAACAGCTGTCCATGAGTGGTTCACTGGCTTTGAATATTTTCCTAAATTGTGTTTCAAATCTGTTGTATACAGCAAACACAGACTCAAAGGTATCCATGTTTAAATTGAATGATGCAAAAATGTGATTCTTTGTTGAACTAATTTGCATATGCCCACCCATAATTCTTTGCGGTAGTAACATTACTGCAAATTTGTGATTTCTGTGGGAAAAGCAAGTCTTATGGCTTGACTGGTGTGCAGATTTTTGTTTAACATTGTATTGACTATCCACAGACTTCAGGTGGAAGGGGTTTTCATCTCAATTTTTCCCCACTATAACTTCTTTGGTATATATATATATATATATATATATATATATATATAATATGTAAAAGTATTTGATCCCCTGCTGATTTTGAATGTTTGTCCACTGACCAAGAAATGATTAGTCTATAATTTTAATGGTAGGTGTCTTTTAACAGTGAGAGACAGAATAACCAAAAAAAATCCAGAAAAACGCATGTCAAAAAGTTATAAATTGATTTGCATGTCAATGAGTGAAATAAGTGAGTGCTCCTAATCTCAGCTCGTATAAAAGACACCTGTCCACAGAAGTAATCAATCAGATTCCAAACTCTCCACCATGTCCATGACTAAAGAGCTATCCAAGGATGTCAGGGACAAGATTGACTTCCACAAGGCTGGAATGGGCTACAAGACCATCGCCAAGCAGCTTGGTGAGAAGATGACAATAGTTGGTGCGATTATTTGCAAATGGAAGTCTCCCTCGGCCTGCCACTCCATGCAAATTCTCACCTCATGGAGTTTCAATGATCATGAGAATGGTGAGAAATTAGCCCAGAACTACCCAGGAGGATCTTGTTAATAATCTCAAGGCAGCTGGGACCATAGTCACCAAGAATAAAAGTGGTAACACACTACTCCATGAAAAACTGAAATCCTGCAGTGCCCGCAATAGTCGCTCTGCTCAAGAAAACACATGTGCAGGCCTGTCTGAAGTTTTCCAATAAACATCTGAATGATTCAGAGGAGAACTGGGTGAAAGTGTTGTGGTCAGATGAGACCAAAATCGAGCTCTTTGGCATCAACTCAACTCGCCATGTTTGGAGGAGGGGGAATGCTGCCTATGACCCCAAGAACACCTTCCCCACTGTCAAACATGGAGGTGGAAACATTATGCTTTGGGATGCTTTTCTGTTAAGGGGACAGGACAACTGCACCGCATTAAAGGGACGATGGACGGGGTACCGTCAAATCTTGGATGAGAACCTCCTTCCTTTAGCCAGGGCATTGAAAATGGGTTGTGGATGGGTATTCCAGTATGACGATGACCCAAAACACACAGCCAAGGCAACAAAGGAGGGGCTCAAGAAGAAGCATATTAAGGTCCTGGAGTGGCCTAGCCAGTCTCCAGACTTTAATCCCATAGAAAATCTAAGGAGGGAACTGAAGGTCCGAGTTGCCAAATGTCAGCCTTGAAACCTTAATGACTTGGAGAGGATCTGCAAAGAGGAGTGGGACAAAATCCCTACTGAGATGTGTGCAAACCAGGTGGCCAACTACAAGAAATGTCTGACCTCTGTGATTGCCAACAAGGGTTTTGCCACCAAGTAGTCAAAGGGGTCAAATAATTGCCTGGAAATTATAGACCTGTGAGCTTAACTTCTGTGGCTGGAAAAGCATTTAAAAAGTTAAGGGATAATATTCAAGAATTCCTTACATAGGACATGAGGTCATGCTTTTAGACTGTAAAAAAAGGTTTTGTCTAAGGAAAAGAAAAGGGTTTTTTTTACTGTAAGAACAATATGGATGTGGAATTCTCTTCCTGAAGAAGTTTTTTTTTTTTTTTATCTGAGCCCATACAGATGTTCAAACAGCAACTAGATGCATTCTTGCAAAAACAGAATATTCAAGGACATAATTTTTCAATGTACGGTAATAGCTTCTTGATCCAAGGATCAATCTAACTGCCATTCTGGGGTCAAGAAGGAATTTTTTCCCTAGTTTGTTGCAAAATTGGAAGTGCTTCAAACTGAGTTTTTTTGGCTTCTTTTGGAGCAATAGCAAAAAACAAATGTGAGGAAGGCTGAACTTGATGGACGCAAGTCTCTTTTCAGCTATGTAACTATGTAACTTATTTAACTCAATGACATGCAAATCATTTTATAGTGTATATATACAAGCATACACACTATACACAAGTACATACAGCAATATATATATATATATATATATATATATAAATACAACCATATACATTCAGTGTGTGTACTTGTGTATACTTGTACATATACACTACTTGTGTATATGTACATGTGTGTGGGTGTGAGTGTGTGCGTGTGTCTGTGTATGCTGGATATAGGCCTTCATGCATATTCTGTACTCTTGGAAGGGAATTCATGCATTCTTAATATTAATATAAGTAATAACTGTTTTTACTCCCCCCTCCTAGCACCCTCTTCTGCACTGCTTGCTTTTTCTCTCTCTCTCTCCCCTCAATCTCCCCTCAATCTCAAACACAGGATATTTACGACCCTCTGCAAGAATGGTGTCTATTTTCTATCAAACATGTGTCTTATCTGCACTCATGTCGCTTTAACCCCTGTATCACAACTCAACTTTGAATTCCATGTGTCGTCTTGCTCAGAAATGCTTTAGACTTGAGAAAGGGAGGCTCTCCCGAAAGCTTGTCATTAAATAATTCTGTTAGTCCAATAAAAAGGTATTACAAGATACAAATGTTATCTGTTTTTTTACATCTACATCACTGGACTAATACGGCTACAATCTCTACTTGAACTATATATATATATATATATATATATATATATATACACAAACTACATGGCACAATATATATCTACATATATATATGTATATATATATATATATATATATATATATATATATATATAAATCCCAAAGCACTTGGCACTCACCCTACATGAAAAATATAAATAGATACTGCCTAGGTGCCAATAACCTGTGTTGAATATGTAAAGGCTAATAAAGGGTTGCACTCAGAGGTCTTGCCTTTTTGCTATATATATATATATATATATATATATATATATATATATATATATATATATATATATGTGTCTTTTATACATAGTACATTGCCATGATAGCAGCTAGTGCTGTTTAACCCATAATCTGTCCGGTTCTTTATTGCTCTATTTAACTTAAATAATAGTTATGCAGTTGCAATTTTCAATTTACTTAAAAAGACTCAACTAACTAACCTTAATACCAAGTGAAATTTTTTTTGTATAATTAAGATATATTTCATATTATAATAAAAGTGTCAATTGTAATGTATCAGTGCTAAAAACTATGAACATATATATTTTATCTCTTAAATTAACCCCTTAAGGACACAGCTTCAGAAGCTTGTCTTACGCTTAATGACACAAGCATTTTTTGCATTTTCTTGCTGTATGCGTTCAACTGCAATTTGCATCTCTCTAGTTTATTGCACCGACACATATTATATACTGATTTTTAAAGGACAGAAAGGTCTTTATACAAAAAAAAAAGAAAACTGTTTTTTTGCACAGTTTTTACAATA
This sequence comes from Pelobates cultripes, assembly GCA_933207985.1. Taxonomy (NCBI): domain Eukaryota; kingdom Metazoa; phylum Chordata; class Amphibia; order Anura; family Pelobatidae; genus Pelobates; species Pelobates cultripes. The sequence goes on along the minus strand of OW240915.1, from coordinate 134,805,062 downwards.
ATAATGTGTGCCTAATTAGTGCAGGCTAAAGAAAGTAATTAAAAATAAATTAATTTAGTTGTTCTGATTTACAGAATATATCATGTGTCTTAGATTTTAAGTTTTTTTTGGTAGTTACAGGTCACAAAGCACAAGGAGTAAAATAAACTTTTAAAGTGGAGCGATTTTAGAATTTGGTATGTTTGTCTTGTAAGCTTAATAGCCATAAAAGAAAACAAAATTGCCACACAAAAGTATATATTTATATAAAGTAGACCTCATAGGCTATTGTCCTAAGGTTGTTTTGACACTTTCTACGTAGCCATTTCACCGCCAATCTCTGCTAAATATTGGAGTAAAATTTAGTTTTTGGGGGGTTTTTGGCACCAAACTTATAACAAAGAAATTCTCATGTGTATTTTGTAAAGTTGGTGTGTGCTACTCCTGTACAAAGTTTTGTTTTGTGTTCAGTTACTTTTGCTGAGTACAAAGATACAGTGCCATATAGGAGACCTGTCTGTTTCAACATTTACAGTAGAATTTTGAGAGGCGGATTTAATGGGCCTATGCTTCAATTTGGGGTATTATTGCAGTTTGACTGTTCAAAAACCCCCCACAAAGGCCTACCATTTGTAAAAGTAGACACTCCAGGGTATCTCATATGGTGCATATTGTGCCTTAACATGCCCCCATTTTTTCACCAATATATGCCAAAGTATGTGGTAAAAAATTATTTTGGGCATTTTTTACATACGGATTACATTTTTGCTGGGCATTTTGTACATTTCATATGTGCCACTAAGTTCAAACCCCCCAACTTATGCTCAGCTAAGTCTTCTGAGTAAAACAATATGCCCAATGTATAACCTAGACACTATTTTGTGAAGTTACACTGCTGTAAAAGAGACGTGACAAGTTAAGGTTTTTAAGTGTGAATTTTCATGGAGGGTTTTGATCCGTCCGTGTCCCAATTTGGAGCACTTGAGCAGGCTACATATAACAACTACACCATAAAGGCATACCATTTCTTAACCTCTTAAGGACGGAGCCAAATGTACACGTTGTTAACAAAACAAAATGTAAACAAAACCTGGCATTTGCGCTACATGTCTGTCCAACCGTAATACACCTCTTTCATAGTAAATGCACCCACCCTTATTATATATCATATATTAGTTCTACATGACATTTTAACGGTCAGTGTCATAATATTGTTTGCTTTTACTGCAATAAAATACGCATATTTGTATTCAGTAAAGTCTCACGTGTAAGACAGTACCCCCTATGTACAGGTTTTATGGCGTTTTGGGAAGTTACAGGGTCAAATATAGCACGTTACATTTGAAATTGAAATTCGCCAGATTGGTTACGTTGCCTTTGAGACCGTATAGTAGCCCGGGAATGAAATTTACACCCATAATGGCATACCATTTGCAATAGTAGACAACCCAAGGTATTGCAAATGGGGTATGTCCAGTCTTTTTTAGTAGCCGTTTGGTCACAAACACTGGCCAAAGTTAGCGTTAGTATTTGTTTGTGTGTGAAAATGCAAAAAACGCCAATTTTGGCCAGTGTTTGTGACTAAGTGACTACTAAAAAAGATTGAACATACCCTGTTTGCAATACTTTGGGTTGTCTACTATTGCAAATGGTATGCCATCATAGGGGTAATTTTCATTCTTGGGCTACCATAGGGTCTCAAAGGCAATGTAACCAATCTGGCGAATTTTAATGTGAAAAAAATGAAACGCAAGCCTTATATTTGACGCTGTAAGTTTTGAAAACACCATAAAACATGTACATGAGGGGTACTGTTGTACTCGGGAGACTTCGCTGAACACAAATATTTGTGTTTCAAAACAGTAAAAAGTATCACAGCAATAATATTGTCCGTGTAATGCTGTTTGTGCGTGAAAAATGCAAAAAATGTCACTTTTACTGGCAATATCATCGTTGTAATACATTTTACTGTTTTGAAACACTAATATTTGTGTTCAGCGAAGTCTCCTGAGTAGAACAGTACCACCCATGTACAGGTTTTATGGTGTCTTGGAAAGTTATAGGGTTAAATATAGTGCTAGCAAATTAAATTCCCTTTACTTTCGGCATGGGTTGTCAGGCAGGTCCTGCTAATTGTAATTAATTAAGATACCTAATTATGTAAAAATAATACATATATATATGTAGAATTAATATATGTATATATATACGTATGTGTATATATATGTATATATCTATATAATTTTTAAAAAATATTTTTATTTATATATAGGTATATATATAGTGATATATATACGTATATATTTATGTATATAGATATATATATTATTTTGTTCTACATGTATTTTGATATATATATATATTAATTTCACAATACAGTTAGAACGAAATAACACACATATATATTTAATTATTTATCTTTAATTATTTTTTAATTTTATTTTTTAACGTATTTACATTTTAATTTTTTTATAATATATATAAATATATATATAACAATAATTATATATATATATTTAATCAGTATCAGTCTACGTGTAATTTGATATTAATATATATATATATAATTATATATATATTAATAGTAAAATACACCTAGACGGTGTACATGTGTGTATGTATATGTGTATATATATACTTAGATCATATATATATATAATATATATATATATGATCTAAGTATATATAATTTTTTTTTTTACACCATTTATTTGTTTTAATTTTATTTTCAGCCAGCAGGGGGACCACCTGTAATTACAGGCAGCCCCCCTGCTGGCAATACAGAAGCCAGCTATCCCCGGCCATGTGATTGTGGGGTCCTCGCTAGGCGACCGGGTAAGTACCGAAAGACCGGAGGGCGTACTATTACGCCCGGCGGCGTTTAGAGCCGCCTATAATAGAGCGTAATAGTACGCCCTCCGGTCTGAAGGGGTTAAACAACACATCCCAGGGTATTTCAAAAGGTATATTTTGAACCTTAGTGTGGGATAATTTTTCCGCTAGCTTGTACCAAGTGTAGTGGTAATAAGCGTTTTTTGCCGTTTTGACACACAAAGTGAGTTTGCACAGTATATTTAGCAAATTGTATGTGTGCTACGACTGTATACTACTTCATATGTTGCTCAGCTATATCGGCTGAGTACAGCAATACCCCCGTATGTACCTTTGCCAGGTATATGTGGATATCGGAGGGACACATTTGGGACACAGCCATTCCAATTTTTTTCAAACTTTGAATTTTTACGCTGTGTCCATCTCCCATTTTAGAGTATTTTACAAGGCTATATAATCCAATTACACCATAAAGGCATACCATTTCTTAAAGAAGACATCCCAGGGTTATTCAAAAGGCATATTTTCAACCTTAGCGTGGGATCATTTTTCTGCTAGCTTGTACCAAGTGTAGTGGTAATGAGCATTTTTTAATGTATTTTTTTACTTTGTAAAACCCGTTTTTAAACTTTTTTTTTTACTTATTAAATGTTTTACACTTTCTTAACTTTATTTACACTTTTACATTTTTTTCTAAACTTTTCTTTTACCGTTAACCCCTAACTAGCAGTAAGCAGCACTAACAGTAAATTCCCCCCTTTCCCATAACTCCCACCCACTCCAGCTAGCAAAATATATATAATTATAAAATATTTAAATTAATTAAATAAATTGAACCCCTGAGAGTTAAAAAATAAATAAAAGTTGATCCTCAGGGGTTAAAATAAATTAGATTACAGTATAATACTGTGATCTGTATTTTGATTACTGTAGGCAGTGATCAACTGGCAGGGAAGGGGTTAATTTTTATTTAGACTGGGTAAAGGGAGGTGGTATTTATTTATTTTTACTTAAACGTTACTAAAACATTTTTAAAAACTTTTTTTTACCTTTTTAAAGCTTATTTTAAAACTTTTTTAACGTTAACCCCTAGTTAGCCTAACACCAAACTTCCCAATTCCCCACTAACTTCCACCCATCCTAGCTAGCTAAATATATAATTTTTAAATAAAAGATAGAGATAGAGGAGTGCAAATACAAATGTATATGGTATACTTAGAGACACTGGTCAGTCCTTCAGATGTAACCTATATACAAAAAGATCCAAACATAGTATAATACTGTTTTTCCAAATAATATAGTAAATAAATGTGGATTTTTCACTCACACTTTGCAGAGCCACGTATAGTAGGCTCTGACTATAGTTGCTCTTTGGTAATTCCCTGGTGTATTAAACTCCACCACGCCTTCAGGATTCTCCACTTGGATCAGGATACAGGAGATATAAAAATTCCAAAACAGAGTGGGGATACTTTTCGAAATTTAATAATATTCAGGGACATATATAAAGTGCATAAGACAAAATAGCAGCACTATATATGCAAAGACATCTATAAAGTGCATAAAAAGAATAACACTAACGCGTTTCGACTAAAATAAAGTCTTTTTCAAAGTGCATAAAGTAATGGTCGCCATGTTGGGTATTTATATCCTCACTGATGTTCTAATTTGGCGCCCAAACATCTCCGTCGTGGTGTCCTCCTCCTACTTCCTGGTTCCGGCGGGCGGCTTCCACGTTCCCGCCCTTTTTCACGTCACGTTGCGTCTGACGTCAGACGTTTTTTCGCCGGACCGGAAGTACTTCATATTGAGTTCATGAAGCTATTACAGCCATATTTGAACGTTCTTAAATCATATAGTCTGAATAAAGAGGTTCTGACACTAATCTTTCTTCAAATTTATGTGTCTCTTATCCTAAAACTTATTTCATTATCATCATCCATTTGAATATCCAAAACATAATTACATATATCAAAATCTAATTAATAACATATTATATAAAATACAAGAGGAGATAAAAAACGGAGAGAGAGAGAAATTTAGGGGGAAAGAGATATTATTAATCAAAAAGATATAAAAAACAATATAATTGGAAAGTATATAATGTTAAAAAAGTGTGTATATTAATAACCTTAAATAAAATATTTAAATAAGTACACTCATCTCAAAATCCATATTGAGACCTTTGGGTGATAGTGTATCCAAATTAAAAATCCAGCCCATTTCACATTTACTTAGGTTAGAATTAATGTCACCCCCTCTCCAATGCTTAGTCACAGCTTGAATTCCATAAAACTTGATTCCACTTGGGTCTTGATTATGATGTTCTAAAAAATGTAAAGAAACACTATGTGTTTTGAATCCTTTTTTAATGTTGTATATGTGTTCCCGCACCCTCGTGGCCACACACCTGGACGTCTTGCCCACATATTGCAGGCCACAAGGGCATTCTAGCACATACACAACATTTTTAGTTTTACAGGAAATAAAGTTTTCTATCTTATGTTCTTTTAGGTTAACATTGGAGTGGAAGGACAGTATCTTCCTTTCTTTTATTTTAGATGTTCTACATCCCATACAGCTACCACAGAAATTAAATCCTTTTAATAAAGCTTTCTGACTATTTAAAAAATTTTTGTCAGTTTTTTCAATAAAACTCGAAGTTAAAATCTGTTTGAGATTTTGTGCCCCCCTATATATAATTTTTGGTTTCTCCCCTATATAGGGTGCAATGTCATCATCCTGTTTAAGTAAATGCCAATTTTTGTTGAGAATACGTTTTAATTCAGAATGATTTTTATTAAAATTAAATATTAGTGGGATCGTATCTTCATGTTTGTTATCTTTCTTTTGTTGGTAATTTAACAGTTCTTCTCTTTTTAATTTTCCAATTTCTTGAATAGTACTTTCAAGGTTTTCATTTTTATAGCCTTTTTCTAAAAATTGTCCTTTCAATGTAGAGGCCTGCAGGTTATATTTTTCTATTTCCGAGCAGTTCCTTCTCAGTCTAAGGAACTGACCTCTCGGAATATTGTCTAACCAAGGTGGAAAGTGACAGCTCCCCTTTTCAATAAAGCTGTTCACATCCACCTGTTTAAAAAAAGTGCAGGTTTCAATTTTATCTTTCTTTATATAAATATTCAGGTCTAGAAAATCAATCGTTTGGTTATTTATTACATGAGTTAGTTTAATATTCCACTGATTGATATTAAGATAATTTAAAAAATCTAAAACCAATGATTCATCACCATTCCAAATAAAAAAGATATCATCAATGTATCTTCTATAGAGGACCAGGTTCGCAACCCAGTCATGCTGGGAAAAAACAAACTGTTCCTCCCAGAAGGCCATAAAAAGATTAGCATAACTGGGGGCGAACCTGGTCCCCATAGCCGTTCCTCTACACTGCAGATAAAAATCCCCCTCAAACCAAAAAAAATTGTTGTTTAAAATCAATTGAATAGACTCTAATATAAAATCAATTTGCAACTCCGAATACATTTTTGAATTTTGGAGGAAGGATCTTGTTGCTTCGCAGCCTTTATCATGTTGAATACACGTATAGAGGCTGGCCACATCACATGTGACAAGCAAGAAATCCTTTTCCCACTTAACATCTTTTAAAATCTGTAGTAGACTCATAGAGTCTTTAAGAAAGGAGGGACATGTCTTAACTATCGGTTGTAAAAAGGTGTCAACATATTTGGATAGGGGTGATAATAATGATCCTATCCCTGAGACTATAGGTCTCCCGGGTGGATTCTGTATATTTTTATGTAACTTTGGCAAAACATATATAACGGGTATTCTTGGGCATTCTGTATTTAGAAATTTATATTCCTTTAGCGTTAAGATGCCCTTTTGTAGACCCCTATCTAAGATTTTTATATATTCTTTCCTTATTTCAATTGAAGGATCATTTTTAAGCTTCTTATATGTTTCTTTATCGTCTAATTGTCGTTTAATCTCCGCTATATATGACTCTTTATTTAAGAGCACCACCCCTCCCCCCTTATCGGCGGGTTTAATCACTATGTTTTATGTTTTTTATATCTTTTTGATTAATAATATCTCTTTCCCCCTAAATTTCTCTCTCTCTCCGTTTTTTATCTCCTCTTGTATTTTATATAATATGTTATTAATTAGATTTTGATATATGTAATTATGTTTTGGATATTCAAATGGATGATTATAATGAAATAAGTTTTAGGATAAGAGACACATAAATTTGAAGAAAGATTAGTGTCAGAACCTCTTTATTCAGACTATATGATTTAAGAACGTTCAAATATGGCTGTAATAGCTTCATGAACTCAATATGAAGTACTTCCGGTCCGGCGAAAAAACGTCTGACGTCAGACGCAACGTGACGTGAAAAAGGGCGGGAACGTGGAAGCCGCCCGCCGGAACCAGGAAGTAGGAGGAGGACACCACGACGGAGATGTTTGGGCGCCAAATTAGAACATCAGTGAGGATATAAATACCCAACATGGCGACCATTACTTTATGCACTTTGAAAAAGACTTTATTTTAGTCGAAACGCGTTAGTGTTATTCTTTTTATGCACTTTATAGATGTCTTTGCATATATAGTGCTGCTATTTTGTCTTATGCACTTTATATATGTCCCTGAATATTATTAAATTTCGAAAAGTATCCCCACTCTGTTTTGGAATTTTTATATCTCCTGTATCCTGATCCAAGTGGAGAATCCTGAAGGCGTGGTGGAGTTTAATACACCAGGGAATTACCAAAGAGCAACTATAGTCAGAGCCTACTATACGTGGCTCTGCAAAGTGTGAGTGAAAAATCCATATTTATTTACTATATTATTTGGAAAAACAGTATTATACTATGTTTGGATCTTTTTGTATATAGGTTACATCTGAAGGACTGACCAGTGTCTCTAAGTATACCATATACATTTGTATTTGCACTCCTCTATCTCTATCTTTTACTTGTATGTTATCTGTGTTTTTTAAGTGGTTTTAAAACACTGTGGAGTTGCACTGTTACTTTTACTACCACCCCTACACTTTGTGTGTTTTGCACGCTATTGTGTAAAATT
>OW240915.1:134756843-134797084 GCA_933207985.1 Pelobates cultripes | reverse complement strand
TTTTAAAAAGAGTTTCTGTAAGTGGGAAGATTAATAGGTTAAAAGTGTATAATGTATATGATATTCATAAAGATATGATTAATGAAAGGATTAATACAAACAGAAGTTGTACTTGTGGCAAAAATATATATATACATTTTTAAATGGGGCTCTATATATTTCAAAGCTAATATATATTCACCCTTTTTTGTATAGCAACAAAAGATGTATGGATTTTTAAATGGGGATCTACATATTTAATAGTTAATAGATATTGCCTTTTATTTTAATAATAATCAGTATGTTAGACCTCTATAGAGATGTTCAGAGAATAAATACTTAAAGATCATGTAACAAAGTTTAAGGCCCAATTACACATCCATCCCTGCAACAAAGCCACTTCAGTTCTACTGAGTTCTACCCAACCACCCTGGTTCCTTCTAACTTATATACCGGTAGCATGCTCTTCCAGCTATTTGGAAACACAGTCAATAACCTCCTCATTCCATTCACATATTACCAGTTACTGCAATCATAGTGCCATCAATTACAAATTCCTCTGCTACATCTTGTCTCATCTCCCCATTTTAATCTTTATATTGTAAGCTAATGGGCAGGGCCATCTATCTTTTGTATTGAACTGTTTCTACTGTATTGTATTTTCCCCAATTGTAATGAGCTGTAGGATATGCTGGCGCTTTAGAAATGCCCGTAATAAAGAAATAAATAAACATCAGGATTTACAATGTTTATCATGCAGTAAGCTGATACACATTGAAAATTAGACTGTTTTACTATCAAAAAAGCACAAGTGTGAGATTAAACATATGCTGTAGACTCACAAGATTCATGTAAGCTGCTACATTTGTTGCCATTACTATTTTATGGTTTTTACATACTTTTTTTGATGCTAATAAAAGAACTGATTTGATAATACGGGTGTTATATTATTAAAGAGAAGGAGTCACCTCGTAGGAAGCATGCTATCTGTAAGTTTATGGAGCTAGAGTTAAACACTCCTATTTCCAGTTTGTTTCCTTATTATTACATACTCAATTAGCCTACTTAGGATAATCTGTACTAGATGTTGCTCTTTCTTTGTGTGTTTTTCTCCCTATATGAAGAAACCAAGGAAGATTGCAAGATTACAAGTGAATATTGGACAACCTACCGACTACTGAAACAACAGTGATCTTAATACGAACACACTGCTGACTCAGAACGAGTGCTGTGTGTCCAGGATAGTAAAGACAAAAAGGGAATTGGGGACACACCCGGAACATGCATTTTTCAGGTATGGTGCTGCCACAATGACCAAAATGTATGCATAATATCCCTTAAGGAACAGCACACACATAAAAATACATACATAAATATATGGAAGGCTTGGCCTGTAATTGTGGGAGGGGCTTTTAGTCCTATTTAAACCCAGTGAGCCCCTGCTTACCTGTTGTCGACTATCTTGGAAGTTCTTCTGCTTACTTCCGGTTCACAGGACCCTGACGTCAGTTTTCCCACACGCCGGCAGTTCGTTCAAACTTTCTTTCATACTGATTTTCGTAAGTATAACAGAGGAAGCCAGCATACGAACGGCTAACGGTAAGTTATACTCAATTGCACGAACGCACCTATGTTAAATTCGTTAAATCACACACGTTCATTTAAAATTTCGTTCATCTGAAACTGTCATGTAAAACTGTTCGTTCAAATACTGGTGTATTTTGTGTAAACTTGCTTTTCGTATAAACTTTTGTCTGTTTCCACGCTCACAGTTTCATTTGTACAATATCAATTAAATTCCGATCGTCTGAAACTGTCATATAAAACTGTTCGTTCAAATACTGCTGCATTTCTTGTAAACTTTCGTCTGTTTCCACGCTCACTATTTCATTCGTACAATATAATTTAATAGTTCCATTCGTGAAATCTGTCATGTTAAAAACCATTTCATTCATTATTGCTGCACTTCGTTTCAACATTCGTCTGTTTTCCCCTGTCATTGCAATCAGCTCCATTTAACCAACTTACATTGTAATTCATGCAGAATTAGATGAACGGCACATAAATACCTCTAATGTACTGTATACATATTGAAGGCTTTTGCGTTCGCTTAATCACTAAATTACTATTATTGTAAGCCCGTTCGGCTAAAATGCTGCAGGTTCATTCCCTTAAAGCTGTAGCTCGTGCATCTTGCATAGTACTATAAAGAATGCTAAATAGGATAATTAGGAGACTGTATTTACGCTCCAGCTTTTATTTCTGTCTTATGCATCTCGGCACATTTACGGTCACATTCCCCTAATGCATTTTAGGTCTTTTCATTTGGTTCTTCGGTCTATGCCAGTTATGCAAGTATATAAATTAAGCTAGCAATTACATTACATTTTCCCCTCCTATATTAATAACGATACTACAATTACTGACATTGGTTGCAGCGGTTCCATCTTTATAAAATACAACTCAGCATTATTTAAAGAGGTAGGCCTCTAAATTAAAGGAACACTATAGTCACCTAAATTACTTTAGCTAAATAAAGCAGTTTTAGTGTATAGATCATTCCCTGGCAATTTCACTGCTCAAGTCACTGTCATTTAGGAGTTAAATCACTTTGTTTCTGTTTATGCAGCCCTAGCCACACCTCCCCTGCTATGATTGACAGAGCCTGCATGAAAAGAAAAATGGTTTCACTTTCAAACAGATGTAATTTACCTTAAATAATTGTATCTCAATCTCTAAATTGAACTTTAATCACATGCAGGAGGCTCTTGCAGGGTCTAGCAAGCTATTAACATAGCAGGGGATAAGAAAATCTTAATTAAACAGAACTTGCAATAAAGAAAGCCTAAATAGGGCTCTCTTTACAGAAAATGTTTATGGAAGGCTCTGCAAGTCACATGCAGGGAGGTGTGACCAGGGTTCATAAACAAAGGGATTTAACTCCTAAATGGCAGAGGATTGAGCAGTGAGGCTGCAGGGGCATGTTCTATACACCAAAACTGCTTCATTAAGCCAAAGTTGTTCAGGTGACTATAGTGTCCCTTTAATACCAATATTTTCCCATATAGTCCTTTCTGGTATAACCAGGACTGTAAATTAAAACAAGTCACGGTTTGTATCTCCAAACATTGGTTCAAGTGACCGTCCTTCCAGGACAAGTCCAAGCTTCCCCAACTCTATTCAATTATATATGGTTAGTATCTTATTTCATTCCTAGGTTTGTCATTTTCAGTTTTCATATTTTTGGGGGTGTAGGTTATAACTCAATCATTATGACTACGTCCTACAGAGCAGGTATGTGTGTGAAAAAAAATGAAAACCCAGTTAGGTAGGAACATAAGGTTAACAAACCCTTGTCAATTTGGTAAAATTCCATAGGCCTCTTCGCCTTTAGTTGAGTGGTCCCGCAAAGCTAACACTCATCCCTATTGTCGGAGGTACAAGCCCAATCGGCCCAACACATAGTTATTGCCTTGCATCAAATCATAGTTAGTACCTCACTCGTCACGGCCAATCGATATTAAAATCTTATATGTGTCACCGAGAGGCCAACACCCCGCCACCCACCTCAGTGGCACAAAGGCCCCACGAGCCAAATCATAGGTAGAGCCTCTCAAAGCCACTTGGCAAGTAGTAAAGGCGCCATCCGTCACCTAAGATAGTGAGAATAATATACTTTCGCCTTAGGGCACTAAACTAGTAAACTGGGTTACTTCATATCCACACGAATACCATATTAACTAAGTTATCTGCATCACACCCACAGCATGTCTAACACTTCCATACAAGGAGTTGACCTGTCGGTTACCAGCAACCCTACCAGACCAGGCTCGCAGACAACACAAACCGTACTGGCCAGCCCAGCGGCCAGCTATAGATCCTGCACAATACCTAAAATTACTGCTGAACTTAAAAATAAAAATATTCCCTTCCCGGCCACAGCCAGGAAAGCTGAACTTTTTCGCCTATTAAATGCGAATGAGGACAATGAAAGACCCGGCCCTAGTTCTGAATATAATATTCAAAATAGCCTTTCAGAACTGCACAACATGATGGCCTCCCTAGTGTCCGTTCCGTAACCACAATAAATAACAGGTTGGATAATTTGGAATCAAATAGCAGACCAACCATGCCGGAGACTCCAGTACCTATAGCCCAGCCAGAGCCTAACCCAGGAGGTAACGCTAACCCTCTACCCGCTAAAAGTACCAACATAATAAACCCAATTCATCTAATCCCACAAAACATTAAATGAGACATAATAGAGGGGAAAGACATTAAACTGGCTTCTCTACTCATAGCTTCTCAAGACGTAATTGAGAACAGATCATACACGTTCAATGACTTGTCAATAGTTATGAAATCGAGAGACCCAAGACTGAACAGAAAGTTAAATATCCCTGAATTTGTCTAGGCTTTCGACCTTTAAGGTCCTTGCATGTCCACATCCTCACACATAAGTGGTTGTGCATCAGTGCACTCAATCCCTTCCACTTCTGGGGCAGGGCTAGGTGGATGTCCCATGCAAACCACACCAGCAGAGTCAAAAAGCATAAGAGACTGCTGCATGACTTGTGGCTCAGACTGCTTGGGTGATTTGCAAGGGGGTGAGGTGATAGACAGATGGCCATGGGCTGCAGGTGCCAACTGTGAGCTTTCAGCAGGGCACCAGGTGGGAGACAATGTGCAGGAACTGGAGGCACTGTCAGCCATCCAATCTACTATCGCCTGTACTTGTTCTGACCTCACCATTCGTAGAGCGGTATTTGGGCCTACCAAATAACGCTGAAGGTAGCTGTCACAGATCAACCATGTCCTCTCCTTGCAACAGGGATTCCACCAACACCAGAAGCACCACGACCAGGGCCACGTCCCTTATTTGACGCTTGTTACGGCACCCCCAGGCATAAATAGTAGATCTTCCCCTTCCTCAGATACAGGCACAGCTACTGCAGAACACCAAACTCCCGAACCGCATATAAGGGAATGCTCTAAACTCCCGAACTGCATACAAAATAGCACTCCAACCTCCCGAACTGGAACCTCACGAAAAGCTGCTAGCAGATGAATAGGAAAAGCACCCAAGTGGCTTACACTCCTAGCAATCAGTCTCTATCAGCATACAGTAAATCCCCCCAAAGATGAGACAAGGCTCCGTGTTGAGGGTCAAGCAGTGGTCTGGTTTAATGAGGGCTACCTGCCCAGTATTTATGCAGGTCTCCCACCTGGTGGACACTCCCCTAAGGGACCAAATGGGAGACTGTGACAATGGACAGACATGAACCAATGAAAGACACACAGAGTTAAAACATCCCCACAATGCATCCTAACTTCCCTCCCTCTGTCCTGGAGATAATTGGGAAGTAATCCAATTATCTCCCAGGACAGAGGCAAAACTCCATTAACCACATGGCTACAACAAAACACTAAAATACAACAAAATACACAATATTACATTTGTCACACAAAATATATACATGTAACCCATCCCCAGATAGCTGGGATCTGAGCGCACAAAAGTACCGAATAGCGCTCAGATCCTAGGCACACAGTCCAATCGCCGTGGAGTCATAGTGTTCACAAAGTCTGTTCTCCATACGATTAAACTCCACGGGATGGCTATCTGGGGTAATGCTGTTCATACGGTTTAAACTACCGAATGAACAGGCATCTGGTTAAATGACCGAATTCAGAAGCAAGTAGGCTGACGGTTCAGCGGTGTTCGCGCAAATAAGTGTCTGTTTTCAGTTCCATGAGTTGGGCTTCGAACACCGCTGTGCGTTCGCGTGTTTAAAATGGCCGTGACCTCGTGTTCGGTATACGAATGGCGGCCACCCAGCATTCGTCAATTAAGCTGCGGTGAACCACAGCTTCTGGGAGGTTAATTGCCGACACACTCCAGCTCCCAGGTGGTCCAGTCATTCTTGTGTTAGTTCGGTAGATTGAATCTACCGAACACCGGGCAGAAAGGCACGAATAAGCCTTTTCTGCGGGGGAAAAAGAAGGCTTTTAACATGGGGCCATAACCCAAAGGCAACCGGCGAGCAACCAGGCTTCTCCAATGCAATGTGGCGAGATGGTCTCGTCACAACGCTCTCCTCATGTTTTATGTCAGGCGACAATGTAACCGCCAATAGTCAACAATTTTTTTTTTTTTTTAGTTTATTGAACTGCAAGAAATGCACCGCAGGCAGCAAATGTACTATTTAGCACACAAAAAATTAGAATTTTTACAAGTGTGCTGTAAGCACACTATTAGATGCTTCTATTTGACTCTCAGATATGAAGTGCAGTCCGCAAATGTACTATTTAGCAGTTTAGCAGCAAAACAATTAGAATGTTTACAATTGTGCTGTAACCGCAGTATTTGACGCTTCTATTTGACTCTCAGATATGAAGTGCAGTCCGCAAATGTACTATTTAGCAAAATAGCACCCAGAAAATTAGAATGTTTACCACTGCGCTGTAAGCACACTATTAGACGCTTCTATTTGACTCTCAGATATGAAGTGCACCCCACTAAAATACTATTTAGCAGTTTAGGACCCAAACAATTTTAAGTTTTAAAACTGCAATGTGACAGCAGTATTTGACGCTTCTATTTGACTCTCACATATGAAGTGCACCCCACTAATGTACTACCCCACTAATGTACTATTTAGCACAAAAATTTTTACTTTTTAAAACTCCAAAGTAACCGCGGTATTTGAAGCTTCTATTTGACTCTCAGATATGAGGTGCACCCCACCCCACTAATGTACTAGTTTGCAGAATTCTTTCCTAAGCTGTCCCTAACAGCATCCTCTCCCTACACTAATAAGATGGCATGAGCGTGCGGCGCTACGCGATTCCAGCTTATATATAGAGGCTGTGTCACATGCTGCACTGGCCAGTCACAGCCATGCCATTAGTAGGCATGGCTGTGATGGCTTCTAAGGGCACACGAGTCAAACGCTTGTTGATTGGCTGCCCTGCAGCCTTTCAAAACGTGCCATTAAATCACCGAACACCGAACTCCAACCTGAACATACAGTGATATGTCCGTGTTTGGGTCCAGGGTCCAAAAAACCTAATGTTCGGTATGAACCCGAACTTTACAGTTCGGGTTCGCTCAACTCTACTCATAATTGATTTTACAGCACCTCACTCATCCACGACACCTAGCTTAAATGCACTGATACCATCCGAGGATTTCTCTCTACAATACGCAATAATAGACAATGCCATACAAGCTATCATTAACTCCGGCAAGGCAGCGTGGTTAAGTAAAATAGATATCACAAATGCATTCAAACTATTACCAATCCATCAGTCACTCTGGCACCTGCATGGCGTTAAGTGGGAAGACAAGTACTATTTCGCAACCAGACTAACTTTCAGCTCCAAAAGTAGCCCCAAGATCTTTGATATTTTCGCAGAAACCTTGACCTGGCTCCGACTTAACAAATGCATATATCCAGTAATCATTCACTATTTGGACGATTTTCTCTCTATTGAACCACACCAATTCACACCAAGCAGCCTCCATCACATGCTGTCACTGTTTGAGGATTTAGGAGTTCCAGTAGCCCCGGACAAAAAAAGAAGGTCCGAACACCAAGATTACATTCCTGGGGATAACACTTAATTCAGTTTCAATGCAAGCTAGCCTGCCCCAAGCAAAGGTAGATAGAATTCTAGCATATATTGATATCTGCACCTCACAAGGGTCTTGCACCAGGAAAGAGCTACAGTTACTTCTGGGGTCACTCAATTTCACGATGAGGATAATTTCACAGGGGAGGTCATTTATTTCCAGAATTCTCTCTTACATGGTCTCCAGAACTAACCTAGATGAACCAGCTAGAGCCGATTTAAAAATGTGGCATCTGTTTCTATGCACTTGGAACGGCAGGTCATTATTCGTTCCCCCCATTTCTGACGATTCCCCGGGAATTTGGACTGACGCTTCAGGTGCCATAGGTTATGCATTGATTTTTGGCAATGACTGGGTATACGGCTCTAGGCCACCAGAGACAACCTCACTAGAAAATGTCAACACCACCTCAGCACTATTTGAAATTTTGTAGCTGCAGCACACATTTGGAGTAAACAGTAGAGAGGTAAATCAGTGAGGTGTTTTTCAAACATCTTGGCAGCATGTAACATCATTAATAAAGGCCGCTCTCAGTCCCTTACTATCATGCACTTAGTAAGGAAACTTACCTGGTTAGCGGCAAATCTACAGTTCTGTCTTAATTGTATTCATGTTCCAGGAATTCAGAATAACGCAGCTGATGCACTCTCACGTTCTAATTTGTATGAATTTCTCAGAGTCCATCCGACAGCAAACTTACAACCCAAAGAACCTCCAAATTTCACAGACCTAATAATGCTCTAAATACCATGTTAAGTTACAGTAGGTTGCTCGCACAGGCTGGTTTGTTACTCAATACTAAGAAAGCCTATACCAGAGCATATGATTTGTTAAAAACAAATTGTACGAGATTACTGTGTAATAAATGTATTTTCCATAGAAACCATGGTCGCATTCACAACTTTTTGCCACATATCTCTAAAATTAGCATACAATACAATTAAACTTTACTTAACAGGCATACAACACTACATGTTAACTATTTATCCTAACAAAGCTCTATTCCTAGCATCTTACCCAGTCAAAAGTGTCCTTAGAGGCATTCAGAGACTAACAGTTCATAATCCCATTAAAAGACTTCCAATAGATAATAACCTATTTAGGAACATCTCCGATCTACTAGACGAGACCCCCTTTGTGAATGTCACTAGTCTGATAATCAAATCCGCAGCCTACATAGCCTTTTACGGTTTGCTGAGACCTAGGGAATTTTCAGTGGAGAAGGCATCTGACTTTAAGTCATGCCTTAAGAGGAAACACCTAACTAAAACAAACAACCACTATATTTTGTCAATCTCTCATACCAAAATGAGCCAGACTGGCCCCCCTGTAGAGATTAAATATTTCCCTACCTCAACCAAGTGGTGTCCAATTCACATATTGGATAATCTAGTCAAGACACAGCTTACAACTAACCCCGAATCCCCACTATTAGCCATTCAAGGGAAACCCCTAACCACCAAACAGTTCATGCTATACATAAGCACATTGTAACCCAGGCTGGGACATAACCCATATTCATTCTCTGGTCATTCATTCCGTATTGGGGCAGCCATAGCAGCTTCCGGTAATCACGTACCAACACATATCATTAAAAACATGGGACGTTGGAAATCTTCCACATACAACAGGTACATCCCTAATCCAGAGAAAGAAAACAGATTAGCTTTCCATGAAATTTCTTAATAATGTCTTGTTAAATAAAATATGTCTGACAAAAGAAATGGTTTTCTTTTGCCCTCTTTTTACAGGTCTAACCTCACGTCGGTTTCAGCACACCTCAACCGACTTTGTTCTTATTAAACTTTCATTATATCATAACCCTCTGTTTCAGCACACCTCAACCGACTTTGTTCTTATTAAACTTCCATTATATCATAACCCTCTGTTTCTATGCGTTGGAACGGCAGGTCATTATTCGTTCCCCCCATCTCTGACGATTCCCCTGTAATTTGGACTGATGCATCAGGTGCCATAGATTATGCAGTGATTTTTGGCAATGACTGGGTATATGACTCTTGGCCGCCAGAGACAACCTCACAAGAAAATTTCGACACCACCTCAGCACTATTTGAAATCTTCCCGATTGTAGCTCCAGCACACAGGTTCCTCTAAATGTGCCATATAGATATATATATATTTTTTTTATTATTTAAACCAGGATGTTCATGTTAACTACAGAATGTTCTATTTACAACACAGCATTTTGCAATGATGTATCAACAAATTTACAGCATTAATAGAGTATGAATTTATATCAGTTTTCAGCAAAGATAGCTAGACATATTTTCAGAAGTACACTTTAAAATGTTTTAAATAAAGGCAAACAAGTTTAGAGCCTTGCAGCTTTACTATATGGCCCCAAGGGGTGACTAAGCTTAAGTGCTAGAAGTGGAAACATTAGATCATTCTAATAGTTTAGTTTAATTACATTTGAATCCTCTATAATTAAAAATATCCCCAAGAGCAATAGTGACACCTCTACAGTATCTGTCTAATTTCAAATGAGAAAAAAAAGAAGTAGCAGAGAACAAAAGAAGTTATCTACATCAGCAAATATGTCTTTGTTCAAAGAGTAAATTATATTAAGGTCAAAATATATTCAGCTTCATTACTAGTACTAACAATCTTAAATAAGCTTTATTGCCATGTTTTTTTGTTTTTTGTTTTTTTAAATATACTACATTAATTTGAACATGTCTTGACAGGCAGTGAAGGTACAAAACAGTGAACATTACAGTCAGTAATTCTATTTTGTATTGGAGAGAAATAAGGAACAATTGCTGTGGCTAGAAGAAACATAGATAACATTGATAACAGTAGGTACATCAGGAAAGCATATGGTTGGGTTGACTGCCATTTCCCTGGTGTGCGCCTTAGAGCTGAATCGATGGTTGTATAAAGTGGAGTATAATTGGCATTTCTGTTTTTGTATGTGATCTACTTTTTCAGGAGAATCTTAACCCTATGTACCTGTCCAGAAAGTGAACCTGTGACCGCTTCTGCTTCCGCTTCCCTTGGCCTGCTGGTGTGGACACTGGGCACCAAGAGGATTAGTGAGTCAGGGGCAGGGATTTGGGTTTGTCAACAGCAACTTTCCTAGCGAGTTGTGGCAAGGGTTAAGGGTGGGGAGGGAGATATCTCCATGAATGGCTACGGTTGTCTTTTCATAAATTGTAGCCACGGTCCCCAGCATTTGGTGTAAAGTGAGTATGAGTATGTGAGGGATAGATTTCCTCCATAAGTCTTATGGATTCAACCTTCTGTATCCAATCTCAGAGTGAGGGTTGGGTTTTTTTCCATTTGAGAGGGATTAACATGTTGGCTGCTGTCAGTAGGTGGTTATTGAGGATACGTTTGGGTTTTGGGGTTGGGTATAGGAGAAACAGTGGTGAGATGGGAAGTGGATCCTCTGTGATCATTTGGATCATGGCCAAGATCATCTTCCAGAAAGACTGTATGACTGTGTATAACCACCATATATGACCTGGAGACCCTCTATATTGCTGACATCGACAACAAATGGTTGATGTGTCTGGGAAAAGGCGGTGGAGGTGCGAGGGAGTGTAATGCCATCTGGATATTCTCTTGTAGTTGTGTTTGTGTGTGGCGTTGGAGAAATGGAACATGTTTGAGAACAGGTGTTTTTGCTCCCCAGTGGTAACGGGAGATCTGTAATTCCGCCTACCATTGGGACAGGAATTTAGGTTTGGTGGGGCCACTGTCTCTTTGGAGGAGTTTGCAGAAGGTTGATAGCTGTTTTGTTTTGAGTGAATGTGTTTCACAGCTCGCTTCAAATATTGATGGTTCTCTATTTGCTCTAAGGAAGACTGGCGATGAAGATATATAGTGTTTGAGTTGGGTCATGCTGAAGCGTAGTAGTGTCGTGAGGGTGACGTTGGGGGCCAGTTTCTCTACTGATTTTTCATAGTGTGGGTTAAGAAATATACCTAGCTTGAGATAATGTGATTTGTATAGCGCTCTATAGGTGGAAGCCTTCATGCCCGGTTGAAACAGGGGGTTGTGAGTCAATGGGTAGAGAGGGGAAGGGTGAATAGATCTCCGCGTCAATGGATAGGAGCAAGCTTTGTGTTTGTTTTAGCTTTGAGAAGTGAATGAGTTTCACCAATTTGGTGGTGTTATTTTTGGCTTCTCGTTCTGGGACAAAACCCACCTGGTCATGGTGGACTTGTCCTTGGAGGAGAGGTCGAAGGCAGTTGGCCAGAACCTTTGCGAAAATTTTTAGGTCAACATTTATCGAAGATATCGGCCTATAGTTACTGCAACATAGGGGATTTTTTCCCAGTTTTGGGATGAGTGTTATGTGTGCTGCTAATGCCGAGGATGGGAGAAAAGGAGTATGAGAGAGGGAATTGACGGCATCTGTGAACAGTTTAGCTAGGATGTTAGGAAAGGTCTTGAAATATTTAGCCGTGAAGTCATCTGGGCCCGGGCTCTTTCTCGGTTGCAAAGTCTTAACCACCATTTCGAACTCTGCTGTCAAGAGTGTGTTGGATGTTGTTAGTGAGCATTTGGTTATTCTAGAAGAGAGGAATCGTCCAATCTCTGCAGTGCTGGGGGGTTTGTTTCTGAGGTTATATAGTGGTGGGAAGCATTGAGTATGTCTGGTAGGCAGTGGGAAATTTCTGCCGTGTGTGTTTTAATTTTGGGTATGAATGTGGTTTGGCCACATTTGCCACCGTTTGAGTCGTAGGTGTGTTTGGTCCTTGAGAGTGAGCGTGTAATCTGTGTGTTGAGTATTTGTTGCAAGGTTCATTCGTGGTGTGTCAGCAATTTATATGTGTCTAGAGAATGATTTTGTTTAGGACTCTCCTCTAAGGGTTGTATAGATTGCGTGATGGAACGTATTTCTGCGTCATGTTTTTTATTTTTTTGGACGCTAAAGCTATTAGGTGACCACTGATGACCGGTTTATGGGCTTCGCAGATACTGCTAGTGGAGACTTCTGGGTTCTAATTTTTATCAAAATAGTTGTGTAGGGTCATTCAGTAATATGTTGTTTAGTTTTCACTGAAATGTTTTGAGTGGGAGTGAGGGTATTAGAATGGCAAGAGACAGGGGAGTATGGTCCGATCGTGTGATGGGACTATATTGGCACTCACCTATCAGTTGTAAGAACCTATGGGGGACAAAAAGCATATTGATTCTAGAATACATTTTCGTGGCTGGGGAATAGTATGAGTAGTTCTTGGGTTTAGTATATGCCAACTATCGCACAGTTGTGCTTGGTCAAATAGATGGTTAAGTCTCCTACCTGCGGCATTTTGGTATGTGGTGACCTCTGGGGTGGTGTCCATGTGTGAATCTAAGGATATATTCATGTCCCCCCCATTATCAGTATACTCTCTGTGAAGGTCTCCATGGCTATGAGGTATTTCCAAAATGTTCTGCATTGGTATCTATTAGGAAGGTATAGGTTGGCCAATGTCACCTTGTTTTGGCCTATTTGGCCGTTGACTATTACTATTCTGCCAGAGTTGTCTGAGAAGTGTTCTTTGTATATAAAAGGGACCCAAAATGCAATGAGGATGGCCACCCTCTCTTCTTTGCTCCTGGATAATTATTAAAGTAACCTGTGTGGGGCATTTATTGTTCTTAAGGTTTAGGTCTGAGTCCCTCCTGAAATGTGTCTCCTGGATATAGACAATATCTGCTTTAATTTTTTTCATTAAGTGCTAGTAAACATTTTTCTGGGCTATTAAGTCCCCTGATGTTAAGGGTGACCACATGCATTGTAGCCATGTTATAATGAGTGAATGGTGCTATTGCTCTGATCCAATCCCACAGGCAACCCAAAACTATCAGAACAAAAGGAACTATTTACAAGTTAAACAAAATCAAATCAAATGTAGAAAACAAAAAAGTACAGTGCAGCCTTGCTTGGCTTCTCTATTATATATGCAAAAGAATAGATTTCAGTCGGTGTCTATCTCAAGATGTGGGAGAAAAACCCTGTGGGATCAACATAGTCACAGCAGGCACTGTACGGTATCTGTGCAATATATATCTTATGTTAGCTTATGGTCAAGCAGTATGTTATTCAAAGAAGCTCGAGTTAGAGAGCTGATAACAGGGTATTAGGATAGGAGAGAAATTAGGAGTTAGAGGGAAAGATCAGGGGTGAGGGGTTTGAACAAGGAGTGTGATTATTAGGAAGAGTAGGAAACCAAGTACATGCATTTATATAAGTGTTGGCTCCGTAAAGCCTTACTGATCAGCGTCTAGATTCGGCCTTTGTGAGCTCCAGATGCCATAGATCTGTCCCATCCAGATTAATGGACCTGTCTCACGAGGTTATCCCGTAATTGGGAGGGTCTGGAGTGTCCAATATTTGGTGCCCATTTTGCCGTCTAAGCCCTCCAGTTCAAGGGTGGAGTGGACAGTAAGTATATTCTGGTCAGGGTGAAAAGAGTCCAGTGTAGAGGGGACAGACCCGATGGGGTAAACCAGTCTAGATGTAATAGCCCCTAGACCAGATATAGACAACCTTCAGCACTCCAGATATTTTGGACTGCACCTTCCATGATACTTTGCCAGCATTAGGGGTGTAAGAGGGGATGTAGTGCACAACATCTGGAGTGCTGAAAGTTGCCTATCCCTGCCCTAAACGTTTAGGTGGATGAGGCTGTTGTTGGAGAAGAAGCCGGTCCAGCTTCTCTTGTGGCTCATCCACTGTCGCTTCTTCTGTGCTTGGATGGGGTTTGCCATGTTTGTTGTTGCGGCAATTAAGGAGCCGGTATGGTTGGCAGTACCCCATACCAGTCGGGTATGTTGACCTCCAGTAGGTATAATGCCCGGGTAAATACCAGTACATCCTGTATAGCTGACAAAGTGTGTGATGATCCTTTATATGTTGTGATGAGAGCAAAGGGGAAGCCCCATCTGTACTTGATGTTTCATGAGCGGAGGTGGTCAGTTATGGGTCGCAGTGTTCTCCTGGCTTGGAGGGTTGGCCATGAGAGGTCTGGGTATTTGTAAGGGTGCGTTGTTGAAAAGGTTTGGTGTAGTGCTCTCAATATGTCTTCTTTCATGGGGAAGTAGTGCAGCCTACAGATGACATCCCTTGGGGCTGCATTTGGGGCTCCCCTAGGTTTCAGTGCTCTGTGGGCTCGATCAAACATTATCTGAGCCTCAGGTAATCTATTAATTAAAAGGTTCAAAATCTCCTTTAGTTTTGAGTTGAGGTCTTCACGTTCAGTCTCTGGGAGGCCTTTGATCTGCAAGTTGTTGCAGTGGCCGCGGTTGTCAATGTCATCCACCGTGCGTTGAAGCGACAAAAAATAGGTGAATTTGTGTGGATACTTTGGCCTGTAGCTGCTTTACCTGTGAGTACAATACATTGCTGTTGTTCTCCAGAGACGAGACAGGGTCACCAACATGGCGGATGTCTGCGCCTATGGCTTCCCTTCCAACTTAGATTGGAAAGAGACTGAGTTTATCCAGCATGTTTGCGATGTTGCTTTTAAAGGGCAGGTTTTTTTAGAGCATCCTGGATTTCCAGGTCTGCAATGTACACAGAGTCGGCTTGAGGGCGCTGAGCCATCCTGGGAGGACTCGGGTGCCATGTTTAAACTCGAGGTGCCTTGTTGGTATTCTGCAACATCACTGAAAAACTTAGTTAGGGCACCAGATTTGCCCAGGGGTGTTTCCCCAATTTTTGTTGTAAGGCAAGGGATCTTTGGGGTGTCCCATCTTGGGTTGTTAGCGCGATGCAAATGGTTTCCGCTGAAAGCTAGCTTGGAGAACGATCACAGCTGCAACTTAAATATTGGCACTGCCCCCTATTGCCATGCTTTTATAACACTTCCATAATGTTTTTTTTAATGAATACAGTAATGTAAACATGTGAATGCTGAATTTATGAGAACACTGAGGACAGGACTGCCAAATGTTGGCCAAATATGTTTGGTTCGGCAGCATTTTAGTGCTGAAAAACTGATTCGGGAATCAAATCACGTGAGTCAAAGAGGTGTAAAAATGGACCAATCAATGATATTATGTATATTTTGTTTAGAACACTGATAGGAGCATTTTTCTGCCAATTGATTAACATATAAAGTGCAAAAAAGCAAAAATATGAGCAACACTAAATTTGTGTGTGTGTGTGTGTTTGTTTCACCCCCCCATCAATCATGCTTTTTATGATACTAAAATTGGAATTCAGAATCACTAGTCAAAACTAACTCGCTTGGACATGTGCGTTTTGGTTTGTGATGTGTGTACATTTTGACTGTTCACCTGAGTCAGAACAAAACACATTTTCTAGTGTTTGCTTAAGTCTTCAGAAAAGCAGAAGTTTATCTTTCAATTCAAACATATTTTAGCTCAGATTTTCAACTGTATAGTGAGCACATGTATTGTTTGCATATGAAATCCCAATCACAATAGCAGCCCTGCATTCAAATACTAACATTACTTTTATGCACAGAGGCAAACACATACAATGTCTTCTTTTTGTTTACCATTCATTTACTTACAGTTGTGCTCAAATGTTTGCATACCCTTGGAGAATTTGTAATATATGTACCATTTTTAAAGAAAACACGAGTGAGCAGGCAAAACACATTTCTTTTATTTCTTATGGGATTCCTATTCAACTGTAGGTTATAACAGAAAGGCACAATTAAGTAACAAAGAGTAACAAAGAAAAAAATGGAATGACCCCTGTTCAAAAGTCTGCATACCCAGGGCCGTCTTTAACACAGGGCAAACGGGGCAGCTGCCCCGGGCCCTGTCCCAGCTGGGGGGCCCAAGACAGCTGCTCCGTTTGCCCTCTGCCCGCAAACTATGCGAGCCCATCAGGTGGCCCATGCACTTAGGGCCACCCGGTGGGCCTGTGTCAGCAGGGGCCCGGTCGGGCGCTGTGGCGACCGGGCCCTTGCTTTTCGGCAGCACTGGGAGGAAGTGACAGACGCGCGTCACTTCCTCCCACAGAAACAGGAGCCGCGCGGGAGGAAGGAGGACCAGCTGTTCCGGAGGGGGCCAGGCCGGGAGAGCTTAACTCCCAGCCACCCCAGCCAGCCCACTGGACCCCAGGGAAGCCACCCTCCAGGAAAAGGTAAGAAACTGGAGGGTGGTTATCAAATTTTGCATGAGTGTCTGTGTGTGTGTGAGTATGTATGTGTGTATATCTGTCTGTCAGTGTGTTTTAGTCTGTTAGTGTGCCAGTATGTCTATCAGTGTATCTGTATGTCTGTGTGTTTAAGTATGTCTGTCTGTGTGTATGTTTTCCAGAATGTCTGTCAGTGTCCGTGTGGTTCTGTATGTCTGTGTTTGTCAATATGTCTGTCAGTGTCTGTGTATATGTGTGTTTTAGTATGTCTGTCTGTCTGTCTGTGTATATGTGCCAGTATGTCTGTCAGTGTATTTGTGCCGGTATGTATGTCAGTGTATTTGTGCCAGTATGTCTGTCAGTGTGTCAGTATGTCTGTGTGTGTGAGTCTGTCAGTGTCCGTGTGGTTCAGTATGTATGTGTGTTTCAGTATGGCTCTGTGAGTGTCAAAATGTCTGTATGTGTGTACGTCTGTCAGTGTCTGTGTGTTTCAGTATGGCTGTCTGTGTGTATGTGTGCCAGAATGTCTGTATGTCTGTCAGTGTGTCAATATGTCTATGTGTGAGTTTGTCAGTGTCCGTGTGGTTCTGTTTGTCTGTGTGTATGTGTGTTTCAGTATGGCTGTCTGTGTGTGTCTCTGTGTCAGTATGTCTGTCAGAATGTGTCTCTGTATCTGTATGTTGTCCGTTTGTGTTTGTGTGTGTATCTGTATATAGTCAGTGTGTATCTGTATGTGTCAGTGTTTGTATCTGTATATCTACATGTGTGTCAGGTTGTGTATCTGTGTGTCTGTATGTGTGTCAGTGTCTATATGTAGTCTGTGTGTATTTGTATGTTCTTGTGTGTATCTATATGCGGTCAGTGTGTATCTGCATGTGTGTCAGGTAGTGTATTTGTGTGTATCTATATGTAGTCAGGGGGCCCAAGTAAATGCTTGCCCAGGGTCCAATCAAAATTAAAGACGGCCCAGTGCATACCCTTAGTTCTTTATACTGTGTATTTCCCCCTTTAGCATCAATGACAGTGTGTAGTCTTTTGCAATAGTTGTCTATGAGGCTCCTAATTCTTAAAAGTGGTATAGCTGCCCATTCGCCTGGGCAAAATGCCTCCAGGTCATGCAAAGTCTTTGGTCGTCTAGCATGAACCGCATGCTTGAGATCTCCCCAGTGTGGCTCAATGATATTAAGGTCAGAATACTGTGATGGCCAATCCAGAGCCTTCGGCTTTTCTGCTGTAACCACTGGAGGGTCAATTTGGCTTTGTGCTTAGGTCATTGTCATGCTGAAAAGTCCAAGAGCGTCCCATGTGCAGCCTTCATGCAGAAGAATGCAAATTGTCTGCCAGTATTTTCTGAGACCATCTTGCCATCAATTTTCACAAGATTTCCTGTGCCTTTAGAGCTCACACACCCCAACACATCAGTGAACCACCACCACTATTCATAGTGGAGATGGTATTCTTTTCACCATAAGCCTTGTTGACCCCTCTCCAAACATAGCGCTTATGGTTGTGACCATCAAGCACTTTTTTGGTCTCATCACTCCAAATGTGGTGTGCCAGAAGCTGTGAGGCATGCCAAGTTGTTGACGGCACATTGTAACCAGGCTTTTTGTGGCATTGGTGCATTAAAGGCTTCTTTCTGACAACTCGATCATGCAGCTAATTTTTGTTCAAGTATTGTCGTATTGTGCTCCGTCTTATTCTAGAGCAGCCTGCATCCATCCTGAAGTTACCTGTGGGTTTTTCTTTGTATCCAGAACAATTTTTCTGGCAGTTGTGGCTGAAATCTTTCTTGGTCTACCTGACGTTGGCTTGGTATCAAGAGATCCCTGAATTTTCCACTTCTTAATAAGTGATTAATCAGTACTGACTGGCATTTCCAAGGCTTCTAATATCTTTTTATATCCTTACCATCTTTATAAAGTTCTATTAACTTGTTACGCAGGTCTTTTTACAATTCTTTTCTACTCCCCATGGCTCAGTATCTAGCATGCTCAGTGCATCCACGTGAGAGGGTGACTATTTACAAAGACACAGACATTTTAAAAGCCACAGGTGTGGGGAATTAATCTTAAATTGTCATTTTAACCTGTGTGTGTGACCTTGTGTAGCTTTAACAAGATGTAAAAAGATAAAGGAGGTTAGCGCTTATAATAAAAAGTGGATGGGCAGTGGCCTAGCAGAGGGTAACCCTCTAACCCTCTATAATGAGAATGGAAGACAACAACAACAGTAATGCAAGGCTGCGCCAAAATATATCAATGTGGACTACAGATATTATAAAGCATATAAATGAGACATATAAAAAATGCAAACAGAATAGTTGGTATTGTATATAAAATAGTCCAAAAAGATTAGAAGTTGCACTGTGGCAATAAATGTCTTTCAAAGTGCTTTTTGATGAAGGGGTCTCCTCTCTGTTTAAAATAATCAGATTGTTCTCGTTATATGAAAGACATAAGATAAAAGACCAATCGTACAGAGTGTTAGGGTCAATGTATGTGATAAAAAGATATATATTCCACTCACATTTAAATGAGTTATAGCCAGCGCGGAATAATCCCCGCTTATGGGATATATGGATGATTGTCCTCTGGATGGGATAATGTCCAGCTCTCAGGAGTGGGATATATAAAATGAGCTAATAGTGCTCACTGTTTGGTAAAGTATAAACGTTGATAAAAAAATGAAAATGTACTTACAAGTATAGTGCAGACCGACTGCACTATGGTAACAGCGTTGGTGGTATGATCACCACCTCGGATAAGCTTGTAAGTACGTGATAAAATCGATAAGATGCCAGGTAGAAGTAAAAAAGTATGTAGAAAGATAGTTGGCACAAATAGTAACCAAATAATCTTTAATTATATAAATTACACAATAATAAAACCATTTACACGTTTCGCCACTAGGGCTTTTTCAAAATGGGATAACATTAAAAACCTGGCAGGTAAGAGTATATATAGGTACATAATAAATAAAAAATTGGCGCCAAAATTTTTTTTTCAGTAGCCAATAGAATCACATTTATAAATCACATAGATTGTAAATGAATATAAAAGAGTTTTTAAAGATAAATTATTTAAAAACGAGGTGTATAGACTTAGAAATGTATAAATAAAGTGCGTCACGTCACTCGCGTGTAAACATGCACTTTGCATGTTGGGAAATGTAGTGCGCGGGTCATAGGTGGCAGCGTGAAGCAAACGATGTAGCTCGCGGTATTGTGGGGACTAGGAATCGTCAGACCGTAAGTGGTCATATGTATCGCGGCACTCAGCCGCTTGGGAAATGTAGTAGTGGTAAATGTAAATGAGTGTGTGCGGGCGCCGTTCTAGTGGGCGGTGCGCACATGGTGAGGGGTGGGCTCCCATTTTTTGCTATGATAGGAAAAAAGGGGCAGCATCTTTAACAAGGCCAAACAAGGGTATGTAAACTTTTGATAAGGGCCATTTGGGTAATTTATGTTATCATTATTATTTAAAAAGGATCTAAACAACTATGTGATCACTATCCTTGAATAATAATAAATAGTTTGCATGATCAGTCATATTTTCAAAACCAATGCACACATTTCACAATTTCTGCCAGGGTATGCAAAGTTTTGAGCACAGCTGTATGTGCTGTAATAACTACATATTATTTGAACATAAGATCTAATCATGAAATTTCAAATCAGTGAGTTTTTCAATTCCCGGTTTTCTCATTGGGAAGCTAGTGGTAGACTGACATATCACCTGACATTTACAGCCCATAACCAACAAGCAGTGATAATGAAAAAAGAATCAAATGGGAGCACATCTAGATAGTATTAGGCAGGTTTATTGGAAATCCATAAAACATTTTGGATCCCACAGGAGAATTTCTCAAGCTAACACAAAACACAAAATGAGCTAATTTAAATAGCCAATCACATTTAAGGTGCCATGTGCAAAAAAAAGAGAGCTTTGTGCAAAATAATGGGAACACAATTATGACATTACTCAAACTGAATTGAAAACAAATGTACAATAAAGACAGTAAAGTGTGTATAATAAAACAAATACATACAATTAAATGTTTTGGGTCACGTGACAAATCCTGAGTCACATGACTACATGTCATGTCAATAAAAAATTATTAGACATTAATATTAACACTCCAAACTGTCCACATTGCCTAAATGGACAACAGATAAGACTATTAAGACGGACCTCTGCTGAATAGCCAAATTATGTAATTATTTGTTGGAAAATCTACAAGGCAATACATGACTTATTTTCCAAAGAGAACCAAAGGAATTCTTCCTAAAAATAAGAGTAAGTTATCATATCACATAACTACTATATACAGTGGGACCTCGGTTTACAAACGCCTTGGTTAACGTAATTTTTGCTTTACAAATGAAAATCCATTGAAAATAATGCCTCGGTTTGCAAAAAATTTTCGCAATACAAAGCAAGCTTCCTCAGGATGCATAGCACCTGGGAGGTTTATAGCACCACCCTCTGTATGCTGGAGCCTGTAGGTAGCACGTGGCATTGAGTGTGGAGATGTTGGAGCGGCTTGAGCATCGAGTTTTGGAGCCATTCTGGAAATTGTTTGCCGTTGTTTTGGGACTTTTTGGTGCATTTCTCAAGCTGTGGAAAGGTAGGGAGCTGAGCTTTGTCGTTTGCATGTCTTTTATTGTATATTCGACATTGTGGGTTGGTTTCCATGCCAGCTCATTTTGAATTTTTTCTGACCTCCAGAACAGATTAATTGGTTTTCAGTGCATTCCTATGGGAAACCGTGTTTTGGTTTACAAATGTTTCGCAATAAGAAAAGTCCCGGAGAACGCATTAAATTTGTAAACCGAGGTCCCACTGTATTTAAAAAAAAAAATGTTCTTTTCAAGAAAGATCTAATTTTAAAAGGGAAGCACATGATTTAAAATGATATGACTTATACTGTAAATGTGTTATGTAACAAATTTGTTATGTAAACAAGTTACCATAGAGGAAATGAAACACTGTCAAAAGTGGATGTTCTCTACAACACAAATGTGACAAATGCTTATATTATAAAGACTGCTAAAGCAGTATATTCACTTAGTTATTATAGTGCATTTTAATTATATTGCATTCATATTTACTTTATATGCATCAGTACACCAGCAAGGTGCAAGAACGAGGTGCAAAATATACCACTTGGGTTCATATATAAATATATTTGGGAGTCCATGCAAACTCCCTTGTTTTACACACTTCCCTGTCAAGGTGCCTTATTCCAGGGTCATATTTAACCTTGCATTGCAGAGAGCCTCAAGAGGAAGGATTTTCCAAGTAAATTAGTTAATCTCATTAGAGCAGGCATTAGGTTGCTAGGACAGAACCTAACCATTGGCCTTGTGGCAGGCTTTTGCTATGTATGATCATATACTGTAACAGAACCACCATTATTTTTGCCTAGGTGAGGTGTTTTAAATAAAACAATGACATTCTTTGAGACCTGAAATTGCTGTTGAGTACCGTATATACTCGAGTATAAGTCGACCCGAATATAAATCGAGACCCCTCATTTTACCCCAAAAAAACTGGGAAAACTTATTGACTCGAGTATAAGACTAGGGTGGGAAATGCAGCAGCTACTGGTAAATTTCTAAATAAAATTAGATCCCCCAAAAATTATATTAATTGAATATTTATTTACAATGTGTGTTTGTATGAATGCAGTGTGTGTATGCATGCAGTGTGTGTGTGTATGAATACAGTGTGTGTGTGTGTGTATGAATGCAGTGTGTGTGTGTATGGATGAATGCAGTGTGTGTATGAATGCAGTGTGTGTGTGTGTGTGTATGAATGCAGTGTGTGTGGGTATGAATGCAGTGTGTGTGTGTGTGTGTGAGTGCAGTGTGTGTATGTGATGCAGAGCCTTGGTGGGGGGTGGGCATTTTTATTATTTTTTAAATTATTATTATTATTTTTTTTATATTATTAATTTTTTTATTTTATTTTAATATTATTTAAATTTTTATTTATTTATTTTTGTCCCCCCTCCCTGCTTGTTAGCTGGCCAAGGAGGGGGCTCTCATTCCCTGGTGGTCCAGTGGCATGGGCTGTGTAGGAGGGGGGCTGGCAGTGAGCTGTAACTTACCTTTCCTGCAGCTCCTGCCAGCTCCCTTCTCCTCTGTGCCGGTCAGCTCCCCTGTCAGCTCCACTGTAAGTCTCGCGGTCTGAGTGCCGCACTGAGCGTTGCCACAGTAACCTGTGGCAATGCTCAGACACCACGGCTCTCGCGAGGATTACAGTGGAGCTGACAGAGGAGCTGACCAGAACGCAGAAGAAGGGAGCTGACAGGAGCTGCAGGAAAGGTAAGTTACAGCTCACTGCCAGCCCCCAACAGGACCGCCTGTTGCCATAATACAGACATTGACTCGAGTATAAGTCGAGTGGGGGGTTTTCAGCACAAGAAATGCATGCATGGTGTGTGCAGCCTTATTGTTTATATATATATATATATATATATATATATAGAGTTTAGATAGGATTAATTGTATTTGTCCATTGGACAAGAAGATGCCAAAATACCAGAGTATTGCAGTATGCAATGATACCTTTTTGTTGGACTAACATAATGCATAAAAGACAAGCTTTCAAGAGTTTTCCTCTCTTCCTCAGGTCTAAAGCAATACCTGTTTTACTGATTTACCCTGCAATCGATGAACCAGAGTATCAATACACCAAGAGAGGTCTCACTGGTGTTCTGTAAAATGGCATAAGCAGACCTTAAAGCTACAGTGTCGAAATGAAGTGGATTTGATCCAGTTGGTTTGTGGAATTGGAACTTAAAGTTGCAGTGAAGAAATAAAGTGTATTTGATTATGCCTTTTATTGGTTTCATCTGAATGGTAAGGGTTTCCTGCCAATTTTAACTCAATCTTTCTATTCCTAGACCTTTTAATCTAGCTAGGCATCTGTGCGTTTTAATATAGCCGCTGGATTCACTTATTCCCAGCCCTCTCTGCCTTTTAATATAGAGGCCGCTGGATTCACTTATTCAATATTCTTTTGCAGCCATTCGCAACTTTATTCACTTTTGTCTAGGCCTCTGTGCCTTGTAGTATGCATTTGCATTTCTTTCCCCACTTTATTCTCTTATTTCTAGGCCTCTGTGCCTTGTAATATACCAGGGTTCTCAAACTCTGGCTCCCTAGATGTTGCTTAACTACAACTCCCATGATTCTTTGAATTACATAGATAGCCAGAGAATCCTGGGAGTTGTAGTTCAGCAACATCTGGGGGCAGTGCCAGATTAAGAGCCCAGTGGGCCTGGTGCTGACAATTATGACGGGCCTAATTACAGAATCATATCGACCAAAAACAGTAAAACCTCCCAAGCGTCTTGTATCTGATGGAGATGGTGCTGGAGAGAAAGAAAACAGCAGCTATAAGAAAACACATACCCTAGGCTAATCTCTCACTAATTTATGTTTTCATCTTTCAAGTAAATCCATAACCCCTAACAGCAGTGTCCAGTCAAGCAGGAAGTCAATGGGCACGGTAAAAGGGTGTGCCACTGACACAAATCACGTAACCTGCCAAAAGGGACGAACATGCCCACAAAGAGGATATGTCTGCCCAAAGAATTAAAAGGCCAGCCTGGTATGAATGCATGTCAGGCTGCCTGCCAATCATGCAGCTGGCCAACTAAGGGCATACTATACAGACAGTACCCTGAGCTTGGCATAAATGCATCTAATGATGCGCTCACTCAACGCTTTCTAAGGACTGTCCCCTAGCACTCGCTGGTCCACTTGTCTCCTTACCTTCTTAATAGCAGGCAGAAGCTCCTGGTATATAGTCTGGGACAGAGAAAAGATGTATGTAGTGAGTGTAGAAGAAAGGGAACATGCCACAGTGTTAGAGAGACCAAAGTCAGCATTACCTTAAAGGATCACTATAGGGTCAGGAACACAAACATGAATTCATGACCCTATAGTGTTAACACCACCATCTAGCCCCCCTGGGCCCCTCATGCCTCCATAAATATAGCAAAATCTTACTGTATTCAAGCCTGAAGCTGTAACTCTGCATGCTGTTAGACTCAGAAAAACAAACAGTCTGCTGACATCATTAGAAGTGGTGGCCTAATCCAATCACAGTGCTTCCCTATAGGATTGGCTGAGACTGACAAAGAGGCAGATCGGGGCAGAGCCAGCATGATTCCAACACAGCCCTGGCCAATCAGCATCTCCTCATAGAGATGAATTGAATCAATGAATCTCTATGAGGAAAGTTCAGTGTCTGCATGCAGAGGGAGGAGACACTGAATGTTTGGATGCATTTTAGGCAGCCATGACCCAGGAAGGATCTCTAACAGCCATCTAAGGAGTGGCCAGTGAAGTTATCACTAGGCTGTAATGTAAAGACTGCATTTTCTCTGAAAAGACAGTGTTTACAGCAAAAAGCCTGATGGTAATGATTTTACTCACCAGAACAAATTCAATAAGCTGTAGTTGTTCTGGTGACTCTAGTGTCCCTTTAACTATATTCATTGTCAGCCAGTCCACACAAGTTTTGTTCCCATACATCCCTCTTAAGTTTCCATACTTAAGTAAGAGTATGTGAAAAGTAGTTAGGGTTGCCACCTTTCTTGGAAAAACATACCGGCCTTGCTAATTTGCATAATTAAATATGTATGGGTGACATCACATGATGTAAATCACAAGGAGTGACATAAGAGAAAATGCTGTAAAATCACCAAAAAACTACTTAGTTTGATTCTGCTGTATAGATGGATTCCTCCCAGTGACCCCATGTCTCCTAGTGCCCCCATGTGTTGATTACTCTAAGTCTCAGTGTTCCTATGTATCAGTGTCTCAGTGCCCCATGTCTCCCAGTGTCCCCTAGTGTCGTGTCCCCAGGTCTCCCAGTGATCCTATGTATCACAGTGTCTAAATGCCCCATGTCTCCCTGTGTCCCCATGTATCCCAGGGTCCCCATGTCACTAGAAAAGCGGGAAGACCTGAGGACACGGGGAGACCTAGGGACATAGAGACACCAGTGACACTGGGAGACTAGGGGACTCTGGCTGGGACGCATGGGGACACTGGTAAAATAGGGGACACTTGAAGACATGGGGACACAGACACCATGGACACAGACACTAGAGACACTGGCTGGGGGACATGGGGACAAGGAGACACCAGGGCCACAGACACTAGGGACACTAGCTTGAAGACATGGGGACATTGAGATACTTGAGGCACTGGGAGACATGGAGGCACTAGGAGACATGGGGACAGTGAGACCCTGGCAGACTAGGGGCACTGGGAGACTAGGGGCACTGAGACACCAGGGACACTGGGAGACATGGGGACACTGTGTCCTCATGTGTCTGTGTCATAATGTCTCCCAATGTCCCTTAGTGTCTCAGTGTCCCCATGTCTCCTTGCAGCCTTTCCCCCATCCCTTACTTCCCTGAGCTGTAGGCTGTCTCTGCAGGGTGGGAGTTGCTGTCTGGACTCTCTTTAGCTGTACCCCTGCAGATCAGTGAGTATAGATAGGCAGGGAGGGATATGCTGGAACTTCCTATCCCTGCCTGTCTCCACACACAGTGACCCCTACTGGCCAGTGCTGGTATTGCATAGTAATCTCTTGTTTATACTGAGAAAAATACCAGCATTTGTATTGCCAGTATCACTGTAATGTTGGCACCAGCCAGGCAGCCTCAAATACTAGCTGTGCCAATAAAATAAAAGGCAGGTGGAATCCCTAAGAGTAGTGTGTGGATTATATAATTTTTTTTTTTTAATAAATCAATGGGCCTATTCCATGGGCCTGGGCCTGGAGCTGCAGCTCCATCAGCCCCTATGTTAATCCGGCCCTGTCTGGGGGGCCAGAGTTTGAGGACCCCTGTAATATACATTTGCAGCTATATGCAGCTTTTTTTTACTAATTTGTATGCTTTTGTGCTTTTTTCTTATGCAGTCACAACTATTCGCCACTTTATTAACTCTTATTTATTAACTCTTATTTATTAACACTTTATTAACACTTTCCAAATCAGCTATGGTTCAAATGGATGAAAAACAGACCAGACAATGTCTCTGTAGTAACATTTTTATTTTGTTTATAAAATATTTTACCAGGAAACATACATTGACATTTCTCTCGTTTTCAAGTCTGTCCTGACATATACAACAGGAGGCCGGAATCTGCGGCCTACTGTGGCCGCGCAGGTGGCACGGCCTTCAGCCACAAGGCCTGCCACTGCTGCGTGGCCTGCTACATCCTTAGCTGCCCGGCCGGCTACTTCCAGGCCGGGGATGCGGCCTGCAACTGCTGCGTGGCCTCCTGGTGCGGCTGCTGCGCGGCCTACTCCTCCTCCCCCCTCCACACCATCCACCCCAGCCGCCGGAGGAGGATCGCGGGCCGGGGGCGGTGGGCGGCGGATGCAGTCCGCCCTGCAGCGGTCCAGGTCCCCCCGCGGCCAGTGGGGGGGGGTAGGGCAGTGAGTGGGCCCTCGTGGTGCTATAACAAGGTTTGGAGGGAATGGGATGGGTGGGAGAGGTCCAATGGGGGTTTCAGGGACTCCTCCGCTCGCCTGCAGGGTTTGGTTCTTCTCTTTAGGGAATGGGAGGTTGCGGGGTTGTCTCCCTCGGCCGTTTCGGCACGCTTAGCGGGGCTCAACTTCCTGTTTAAGTTGTGGGGTTGGGACGACGCTACCAAGGCATTCATCATACGGCAGGCGCTGAAGGGTTTGAGGCGAGGAGGGTGTCTACGCGAGACTCGAGGCGTCCTGTCTCGGGCACGCTCCTAACTACTTTGTGTGAGGCGTTGCACAGGGTTTGCCATTCGGATTTTGAGGTTCGGCTCTTTCGGCTAGCCTTTTCCTTGGCATTTTTTGGGGCAATGCGGATTGGGGAGCTGGTGTGCCCCAGCCGGCAGCAAGTGGGTGGGGTGCTGCTCGGGGACGTATTATGCACCGCTGACCGGATCTCATTCAGGATCCGCCGCTCTAAGATGGATGTCTTGGGGAGGGGTAAGTGGGTCCGGTTGGGGTCCGTGCTGGGTTCCGGCATCTGTCCTGTTTGGTCCTTTGGGGAATATTGTGCTCTGCGCCCTTCCCCCACGCTGCCACTCCTGGTGCACGGAGATGGTAGTTTCCTTTCCCATTTCCAGTTTATTAGAGTGTTTCGTTTGGGGCTGGAAGCTGTAGGATTGGATAGCAGGGAGTTTGGGGGCCATTTGTTCCATATTGGGGCGGCTACCGAGGCCTCTAGGCTTGGAATGCCGGCGCAGGTGGTTCAAAGGATTGGTAGGTGGGACTCGAGACGTTATGTTTCCTATGTTCGTCCGGCCGGTTTATTGACATTATTTCTTTCCGCAGTTTCGTTTCCCCCCAGGATCTGGATCATCAGGCACTCTTATGTTTACTG
Source organism: Pelobates cultripes (assembly GCA_933207985.1). Lineage (NCBI taxonomy): Eukaryota > Metazoa > Chordata > Amphibia > Anura > Pelobatidae > Pelobates > Pelobates cultripes. The sequence goes on along the minus strand of OW240915.1, from coordinate 134,768,995 downwards.
GGCTGGGCAGCGTGCGGTGGTTCGGCCTGGAGGTGAAAGGTTGGGTTTCACGCCTTCCGAAGCAGAGGTTCGATGGCTCGGGGCAAGGGGTATGAGGTGGTCCCACCTCCTACCCGAGTTGGTGCAGTTGTCCCATCTCCTGGGGGCGCCGAGTGTCCTGGTGATCCACCTGGAGGGGAATGATCTGGGCTTGGTGCCCATTTGGGATTTGATTTCAGGGGTGAAGCAGGACCTAGCCCGCATTTTGAATTTGTTTCCCAGTGTGCGCTTAGTGTGGTCTGAAGTCATTGACCTGTAACTATTGGCGTGGCGCCAGGAGCCAGAGTGCGATGGAGCGTTGCAGACGCAAGTTAAACAGGCAGGTTTCCCAGTTTGTTTTGGAGGTTCTGGGGATCCCGGACCGCCACAGGGTTTTTGAGCTGGAGGCGGCTCAATTTTTTCGGGGGGATGGGGTACAACTAACAGAGGTCGGGCTCGACCTTTTCAATCTCGCCCTTCAAGAAGCGGTGGAACAGGCCATTTCCACGTTTGAGGGGTTATGTTTTTATGTTTTGCAGGTCTCAACCTCCCCTGCTTCAAAAGGTTAAACATTAGGTTGCCTGAGGTATCGTGCCCATCGAGCGTGGATAAGGTCGGCTGATGGCGGGCATTGGAAGGATTTTTTATGACTAGGGGGGAGGTGAGAGGAAGTGGTGATTAGGAACCACTGGATGTTTATTGGCAAGGACGGTTGGGTCTCTGCATAGCACTATGTTTTAGTTATTATATGTATATATGTTAATTTATGATTATTTATTTCTAACAGAAAGAAGAGTTTAATAAATAAAGTTATGGATGTGTTATGCAGTAATTTATTTATGTTATAATAAATGCTGTGGCCTGTTCATCCATACTAAGTTGTCTGTCGTTATTGGGGGGGGGGGTGGGAGTTTATTGGGGTTATCTATGTTTATGTGGCATCGTAATACCCTGCTACGTACATACATGACAATTCCCTTAAATATAAGGGTTTCTCATCTGCAGTAATTAATACACTTCTGATGGCAAGGAAAACGCTACCGTTACAGAGTTGCTTGTCACTGCTGAGTCTGCTGACCCATAATGCTGCTTCAGGGCCAGTGCTAGTATTTTTAGTTACACAAGCGAAGATGCATTTTGGCACCCCCCACCCTCCTTAAAGGCACCCCCCACCCTCCACTCCAGGCTCCCAGACCACTTCTGCCCATTGGAGTGGTCTGGCCTGGGTGCCAACTCCCACTACCCTTAACCCTGCAAAGTGTAATTATTGCAGTTTTCATAAACTGCAATATTTACCTTGCAGGGTTAACTCCTCCTCTAGAGGGCACTTCCGTGATTATAGCACACGAAACGTGTGCTATAGCGTCGCTGGACGTCCTCACGCTATGTGAGGACCTCCAGCATTGCTGAAATCCCCATAGGAAGGCATTGAAAGCATTTTTCAATGCTTTTTTATGGGAAGGTCTAATGCGCATGCGCATTAGGTCTCCCCCGCCGGCGGCCACACGTGTGCAATAGGTCTCCCCGCCAGATGACGTCGGCAGAGGAGGAGCGTAGGCGGACCCTGAACCAGCACCGGCTCTGGAAACAGGTAAGTCACTGAAGGGGTTACCCTTCAGCAACTTGGGATGGGGGTGGGAGGGAGAGGGAGAGGGAGAGGGGACCTGCAGTGCAGATGTGTTTGCAGATGTGTTTCCAGTTCCAGGAAACGGTTTGTTTTCCTGGCACTGGAGAGTCCCTTTAAAAAAAATAAAAAATAAAATATGCATCTTCACATGTCTTTCCTCCCAAGCTACAGGCACACATGCATAATTTTTCAGTCTCTCAGTCAAAGTCATACAGGTACACTGTCATACAAACACTGAAATAATCATACAGAGACATCCAGGCACATACAGTAAGAGACATACAGACATACAGGCAGACATACATGCATACAGAGACATGCAGGCATATTTATTTATTTATTTATATAATATTTTACCAGGAAAGATACATTGAGATTTCTCTCGTTTTCAAGTATGTCCTGGGTCCACAAATCATTGCATTGTTACAATTGGGGTACAATAAAATACAAAAACAATATTAATACACAATAAATAAAATATTTAACATAGAACAGGCAGGAAATATATAATCAACCACGACAGGTGCATTCTGTTTTGAGGTATGTAGAGAGGGATCTTTTAAAGGACTTTAGGCTTAGGGAAGATTTTAAATTGTGCGGTAGGTCGTTCCACAATTGCGGTGCTCTGTAGGAGAAGGAGGATTGGGCTGCTTTCTTTTTGTATTGAGGTAGACTAAGTAAAGTGCTGGTACTGGATCGGAGGTTATAGGAAGTGGGAACAGCTGAGGAAAGCATTGTGTTCAGGTAGGGTGGGAGTTTCCCAGAAAAGGTCTTAAACACAAGGCTGGAAAGATGAAGGGTGCATCTGGATTCCAGCGACAGCCAGTTTAGTTCTTTTAGCATGTCACAATGGTGAGTCCTGTAATAACATTGTAGCACAAATCGGCAGAACGAGTTATACAATGTGTTAAGTTTATTAATGTGGGATTGCGATGCAGATACTACATCCCATAATCAATGATTGGCATCGGCATTTGCAGTACAATCTTTTCCTTTGCTGTAGGGCTTAGGCAGGATTTGTTTCTGTACAGGGCACCTAGTTCTGTATAAAGTTTAGATGGGAACTGTGTAATTTGTGTAGTTTAGGTACTGTTCCAAAGATCATTGTGACTGTTTTGTCAGTGTTCAGGAAGAGTTTTTTTTTCCGATCCACTTTTCTACCTCTGTAAACTGGTCTTGGAGCACAGCCTCAAGCTGCGGTAGATCGGAATTGCTTGCATGTATAAAGACATACATGCATACAGAGGCATACCGTCATACAGTCACATACAGGCATACAGAGACATACAGGCATACAGAAACATACATACAGAAACATACTGTCATTCAGACACACACACACATATATATATATATATATACATATACACACACACATACAGGCATAAAGAGACATACATACAGGCATACAGACACATGCATACGTACATACAGAGACATACAGGCATACAGAAACAAGACATACAGGCATACAGACACATACATACATAGGCATACCGTCATACAGACACATACATACATACATACATACATACATACCTACATACATACAGACACATGCATACAAAGACATACAGGCATACAGAGACACACAGACACATACATACATACATACGTACATACAGAGACATAAAGGCATACAGTTACATTCATGCATACAGAGACATATATACAGACATTCAGAGACAAACATACATTCAGTTACATGCATGCATACAGAGACATACATACAAACATACAGAAACATACATACATACATACAAACATGCATACAGAGACATACATACATAGAGAGACATACATTCATACAGAGACATACATATATACAGAGACGTACATACAAAGACATTCACAATTACATACTTACATCTGTTAAATCTTGTCCCTGGGGTGCATGCTGTCCAGCTCTGTGGAGTCCCGTCCTGCAGCCCAGCCCCATCACTGGGCGCCAGCTGTGCTGTGTAGTACACACGGAGCGGGCATATGATGTCATATGTCAGAGGCTGGGCTCCGCGGGCAGAAAGATCTGGGCTGTGCTTTGCCACGCTACAACTAGTAACCGGTTGGAGGGGAACGCAGTGTGCTTCCCTCCTTTCGGTCATCCTAATGTTGCGCCCCCAAGGCCTGTGCGCACTAAGGCAGCCTTATGGTAGCACCAGCCCTGCTGCAGAGGTGAATGCCACTGACTCTGGCTCATCATCATCTTTGATACTTGGCCACATCTGCTACTGCTATTTGCTCTATTAAACTAACTTAATTAACATTGGATTTTACAAACACAAAGAAAAAAAAAGTGCCTGAATGAACTGGAATATACTTTATGCGCCCGGCATTGAAGCAGCTAAAGCATGAGTGCAGGAAATTTTTGATATATATATATATAAAAAATGTGTGTGTGTGTGTGTATATATATATATATATATGCACACACACACACACACACACACACACACACACACACAATACGTGTGTATGTGTGTATATATATGATGTAGAATTATTAAAATCTTTACTGAACCTGTATTGAATTATTGTACTAACTCCATTTTAATCTCACACTATGACAGAATTCTCCATTTTGTTCACCTTACATGACAGAATTTCCTGACAGTATTCAGTATAATGAATAAGAGATTGTATTTTCTCTCTCTAAGGACATAACTAGCCCCGGAGTTAGCGGATCTCCGTTGACTTGCAACATAGTATAATCCAAGGCCAGGAGAACAGCGACTAAATTAAATGTTTTATTCATAAAAGAACCTTGGACCAGGCCACGAGACTGACATCACTAACTACGTAAAATGATGCCCAAGCCCCCCCTTTCCACCGAGTAAGCCTCGTGCTAAAGAGCAATGGCGACGACATCCCATGATGGGAGGGTGCCTCACTAGTCACTCAAATCTCTGAGCCAATTAATAATATTAATGGGTGGACACTGACATAGCCACTTAACATTTAACCCAATTAATGATGTTTATTTGTTATTATCTGATATTCAATGATGATGTCATTTTGCATATAAAAAGGCCTGCGTGCCCACTTTTTAACTAGATGCTAATAAATTTCCTGAAGTGTTTTTAACCTGAACTGCATGTGTCAGTGTGAACTTACTTCTGCGTATACGCAATTTATTGATCTCAGATTTGGACAGGAACAGATAGACTTTTAAACATTTTTGTTTATTTCTAAATTAATCTACATCAATCTGGCGTCCATCCAACGTGGGGCATCGGGCTATGGCCTCCGGCCGGTAAGCCGTCCTAAGGAAGACGCTGTTGGACGGGGAATCGGGGGGGAAGGAAGAGAGACTGATCACCTCTGAGTACACGGTAGAGACTTCTGCAGGAGCCACCGGTATGTTCCAGCCCCTTTGATTGACCCGTCCACGTGTCTGTGACTGCTTCCCGGGAGGGCATCAAAGACAGGTAATATCTTGCCCGGTGTCTTGTTACCCATTTGTTTACCTGCATTTAGTCTATCTGTTGCCTGGGTGTGCTAGTGGTATATGTTTTGTTCTTTCCCTCTTTTGGGATAAAGGGGGGTGGACCCGTGGGTGGTTGCCTGGGGGTCTTCTGTTGCCTGTTTTTACCCCTTTTTAGGAGTCACTTGGCCCAGACTGTTGGGAAAAAAGGGGGGGTGGACCTGTGGGGATTTTCCAAAGGGGTCCTGTTTTCCTGTTTACTTCTTTTAGGTACTGTCTAGCTAACAGTAGTAAGGAAAAAGAAGGGTTGGGGGATTCTGTGGAGGGGACTTGCCTCCTGGGGTTTCCCGGTTACGTCACTTTGATATTCTAGCTAGCCTCATTGTGTACGTTGCTCTGCTTGCAGAGGTTATGGTACCCTCCAGCTTCGAGCGCTGAGGCTGGTGGCATTCCAATTTATTTGTGGTGTGTGGATTCGGGCAGGCATTGTTGTCTCCATCACCACGGGGTAGTGTGACTTGTGGGTGGGTCCATAGGGAGCACTACGGGAGTGAGGATAGAGGTGGCCACACTTAGTGGACTGCTGTAACGAGGGAGGCATATGGATTTCGGGCCGGTGTTAGTCGTTATCCTTGGCCGCTGGTAGTGAAACTTACGAAAGTTGTTCTCCGAGCGGGGACACTACGAGGTTGAGGGAGGTGGCCTTGGTGGCCACAAGAGTAAAGGAAAGGGATTACTGTTGATGCATGCACTGTATTTCAATTGAAATGTTGTATTAAATGTTGTCTTAAGTGTGGAGTCATTCAAACTCCTGGGTCTGTCTTTACTTTCACTGTTTACTTTTACTTTACTTCCTGTACTATTTACACTATCCACTCCTATTTCTCTTGAAAGAGAAGTGATTGGTCACACACTTCTCACCCCGCTCCAATCCGTGGTTACCATCGAGGGTACACGGATTCAGTGACTGGTCTACGTTTTGGGAAGACGCACTGGGAGGGACCCACCCTTCCTAGTGGCAGTCGAGCATTGTAGACGTTCTGTTTCATTTTCCTTTACCTATACTTGGGACGCTTTGTATAGGGGGATATGGGACAGGAAACGAGTAAGCCCGCTAGGGGCTGGCTCGCGTGTGATTTAGTTGAAGATAGAGAAGGTGAAGAACTGGTTAAAAATGTTGCAAAGATTGCTAAAGTGTGTAAAATTGCTGTGCCTTCATGTGGTAGATTACAACCAGAAAGTTGGCATAGATTACTGACAGAGAAGAAAGGCAAGCTTACAGATAATGATTTATTGCGTACTGCTGAAGCATGTACAGAGTAGAAAGGCTATCCAGCAGGAGGGTTGGGTAGAGGAAGAGATAAATCATAAAGGGTTAAGAACTGTATGTATATCATAATAATTGTGTTACTGGATGCTGATGGATCCCTATTCTTCCCCCCCCCCATCAGTCCTACAGATCTCGTCACCCTCATCCTCTCTCTGCAGCTCCCTGCACCTCCAGTCCGTTTCTCCCGTCAAAGATTTCTGGTTTCCAAACGTATAAGTCTCTGTCCTTCTGTCTTGTTACTTTCCAGCACTCACATGGTTAATCTTCATGCCTGCAGCTTCACTCCCTTTTTTTGCACTGTCTAACTTTCTCCCCCCCTCTCCTCCCCGCTTGCCTGCATTTCTACTGATAAGAGTATAAGGTACTGAGGATTGTGGGAGTGACGAGCTCACAAGATTGCATTCAGTGTTGAATACGGGATTTAGGAAGGTGTAGAGGGAATATGCGATGTTGTTAAGTCAGTATAAGAGGAGGAAAGTGATTAATGGTTTGAGGAAGATAAGGGAAATTGGTTGAATTCCGTGAGTTTATTTTGCATCATTTTATTATTTTAAAGTTATTTTAAAGTACATGTTTCTAGAAACAGCTGTATGGGCTGTTAAATGCATAATGTTCTCAACTGTCTTATTTAACCTGCCAGGTCTGTTCATAGTTTAGTATTTCATTTTGCAGAACGGAATGTTGCTTCTCTGACTTATTTTAATAGTTATAATATAGTGTATTGTTGAAAGTGCATCAGCCACCACCTTAAAGATGGCGCCTAGTACAGAAGGAGGTTGACCCTGCCAGTCCCGTGACCTATCTACAGTCACGTCTCTTCCGCCCTTACCATGCCCACACCTCCTGTCTTCCTTTCCCACACCTATCATGGACGTCATCTCACTTCTCCCTTGCTGTCATTTCCTTCCCCGCCTCTGTCATGGCTGCCTCCATCATGAGGCCTACCCCTATTATGCTCGTCCTATTTAGAGACATGTTGTTTTCCTTACACTCTACATATTATGAACAGAAACATTATAATTACTAAAACAATCATGCCATTTGTTTCCCTGTATCAACAATGTGTCCGTGATATAAAAAAAAGAAGGTTGCTAAAATGTAATTTGCAAATGTGGTGTGACCTACAAATGAGATCTGTTGGACACGAATATAAGAGCATAACAGCTGATTATCCAGCTTCATCTTACAACAAGGGAAATAGCTAAATAATGCAAGTTATTTTAAACATTGTATCTTTACTTAATCGAATCTTGCTAGTTACAGATCGTATGTTTACAGTAACATCCTTTACTTTAAATGATGGTTTAGCATTAGAAGGGTTTGTGACATGTTTTATTAAAACAGCCACTACTGGTTGTTCATTTTAGTTACAGGGTGGTATAATTGTTGTAGTCTAATTGATATAAATGATAGTACCGCAATAGTTAACGTTTTATCCAAAGACATATAGGAACTTTACTTCACTTACTATTAACCATTATTTATAATGATAGACATGTTCAGACTGCAAAAAGCTATGGCTAATGACATAGAAAGGGGTTTGAGTCAGTAACACAGCCCATACAGAGGAGAGCAAACCCGCTGATGCTTAATGCCCCTGCCATGGCAGTGTCTACAGGGAACAAGGGGGGCCACTTGCCACTGTGACTTTACCCATTGAAGGACGAGAAACCACATTTTTAGTTGACACAGGTGCAGCCCGAAGTGTTCTGAGAGAACAAGACCTGCCAGATGCCTCATTCCTATCAGAAATAGATGTCTCTTGTGTTGGAGTGGATGGCCAACCAAGGCACAGTCCTTTAACAACCCCATTGCGAGTTGGCAATTACCCAAACTTGCTTGCTCGATTTGTAGTATCCTCCACATGCCCAATTAACCTGTTAGGTGCTGATGTCCTCTCACGCCCGCAGGCATCTATCACCTTCACCCCAGAAGGTCAAGTAGAATTGTCTACTCCCCTATCTGAATCAGATACCTCAGTTTTGTGCTCCCTACCTCTAGTGCTGCATTTAGATGAACCCCGTGGGGAAGCAAAAGAGCAGAGGTCCAATTTTTCGGATATCATCAAAACAAAGGTACCTGCAAAATTATGGTCCAAAGGCCCAGAAGACATAGGTCATCTGAGAGTTCCACCTGTGGTGGTAAAGCTCATTCCAGGAGTAAAATTACCAAGAAAACCACAATATCCTCTAAAGCCAGCTCAGGCTGCAGCTATTTCAATTCAAATCAAAGCACTTTTGGAGAAAGGTGCTCTTGTGAAGTGTGAATCAAAATGCAACACCCCATTATTTCCTGTGAAGAAGAAAACACCAAAAGGGGAACCAGAGAAGTACAGAATGGTCCAGGACCTCAGAGCTCTCAATGAAGCAACTGTCCTGGACACCCCTATTGTACCAAACCCCCACACTCTGCTATCTGGAGTTCCACCATCTGCAAAATACTTCACAGTCATTGACCTGGCTAATGCCTTCTTCAGTGTTCCACTGGATCCGACTTGCCAATACCTGTTTGCTTTCACTCATGAAATGCAACAGTATACATGGACTGTCATGCCCAAAGGGGCACAAAATTCTCCAAGTCAATTTGCTAAAGCCATGTGCTCCATCGTGGACCCATGGCAAACAGACCACCCAGAAGTTGTCCTACTTCAGTATGTGGATGATCTCCTACTTTGTGGGGATGACATACCTACAACAGAAGACTGTTCTATTAGTCTCCTTTGCTACCTAGCAGAACAAGGATGCAAAGCTTCACGTCTCAAGCTGCAATTCTGTCAGCCAACAGTAATCTTTCTTGGACATTGCCTATCTCAAGGCACCAGACATCTCACTCGGGACCGAGTCAGAGCCGTACTGGAGATTCCACCTCCAAGAACCACAAAAATCTCTCCATGTTTTTTTAGGCCTCATTTCCTATTGCAGAGCATGGATCCCAGAAGCCTCTCTGCTTATGCAGCCACTCTATGATGCACTCAAGTCAGACCCATTCTGCCTGACAAATGAAGCACTGGACAATTTTAAAATTCTGAAACGTACCATTGCATCTGCTCCTGCTCTGGGCCTACCAGACTACACCAAACCCTTCAAATTATTTGTCTCTGAAAGACAAGGCCACGCTACAGGAGTGCTTACCCAAACAAATGAGTTAAGAGGCCGCCAAAGGCCTATTGGGTTTTTCTCCTGTCAGCTGGATATCGTGGCCAGAGGGGCCCCTTCATGCCTTAGGGCTGTTTTTGCTGCAAGAGAACTTATTGAGAAAACTGCAGACCTGGTCCTTGGTCATCCTCTGGTCATATTGGCACCTCATGACATTTCTGCCATTATCAACCAAGTCCAGCTCAAACATGTGTCTCCTGCCAGACACCTGCGTTTACAGTGTCACCTCCTGCTACCTGACAACATCACCATACAAAGGTGTCAAGTTCTTAATCCGTCCACTCTTCTTCCACTCCCTGAGGTGGGTATCCACTATGGGTTTATCATGGACGAAACCTATATTTTTCTCCTCACTGGAACCATCAAGAGGATGCATCCTGATTTAACCTTTTATAAAGAACAAAAACCTCTCTGTGAGGGTCCAGGATATGCCTTCTGTACCACATGATACAAGCCGAACATCTCTCCTGAACCTTGCTATGAAGATGAACTCTATCACTGGGTGGAGGTGAAACTCACTGCTCACGACTTCTATTGTGATTCTGAAGGCAATAGCATGGTGTTGATCGAACTACCTTCAGAACTCAAGTATTTATACCATCATTGGGATACTGCTATTCCACATGTCCCTGTTACCAAGTTGAAAACAAAATCATGGAATGATCTCGGGCCCATGGCGAAATTATGGGCCACCATGGATGACTCGAAGTTACAGGAAAATGGCATTGCCAAATACCCCACAACTGACCTACTTGAAGCATGGCCACGCCATTTCCTGGAAAATGACTTTAAAAGCCTGGTCATAGTAAACAACTATGACCCAGAGACTCCTCACGACTGTTTTGAACAGATGAAAATGGAGACCATACATCTACCAACGGTGCATGAGAATCCACTGACAAATCCTGATTTCACTCTGTTTGTGGATGGTTCAAGATATGCTGATGAAGAAGGAAAATACCACACAGGATATGCCGTAACCACAACAGATGAAGTTATCAAGTCATCATCTTTACCACCAGCAATGTCTGCGCAAGAAGCTGAATTACAAGCCCTGTCTTCAGCATGCAAAATCTCTGAAGGAAAACGTGCCAACATCTACACAGATTCAAGATATGCCCTAGGTGTGGCACACGACTTCGGCCTCATATGGAAGACAAGAGGATTTCTTACTACTGCCGGCATACCAGTCAAACACAGCTCTGCAATCAAAGAGCTAATGGATGCCCTCCTACTAAGCAAGGGGCAACCATCTGGCTGATCAGGCTGCTAAGCAAGCAGCAAGAAATTTGCAGGAAGTGGACGAAGAAGTGTCCGGTCAAGAAGAAGTTCCTGTTTTTACTTTACAGACCCTTCCTACTGATCTAAGGATTTTGCAGGAACAGCAAGCCGCAATTACCCCTGAAGAGATCCAGAAATGGAAGAAGAAAGGGGCTGTCTTAAAGGATGGAATATACTATAACAATTTCAAATTCTGCCTTCCAAAAAACTTATACCCAGCAGTTGTCCAATGGGCACACGGACCAGCACATCTGTCAAAAGATTTAATGGCCGCCCTCATCCAGAAGTATTATGAAGCCCCTGGAATAACAACATTGATCACTAACTTCTGCAGGGTTTGTGCCATTTGTGCAAAATGCAATCCAGGGAAGCCAATCAAAGTGCCTACAAAACATCTGGCTAAGCCCATGTACCCATTCCAGAGAATTCAAATTGATCATATACAAATACCCAAGAGCGGGCCCCATGAATATGCACTAGTGATAGTGGACATGTTCTCAGGCAGGCCAGAAGCCTACCCAGTAGCCAATATCACTGCCAAAACAACAGCAAAACGTCTACTTACAGATGTTGTATGTAGGTTTGGACTTCCAGAAGTTATTGAAAGTGACCAGGGCCCAGCCTTTACAGCAACAGTGACTAAAGAGATTTGGACTGCTCTGGGGGTGACCCTAGCCTTTCACACCCCTTACCACCCACAAAGTAGTGGGAAAGTGGAACGCATGAACGCCACCTTAAAAGCCAGAATGCTTAAAATGTCACAAGAAACAAAGATGCCCTGGCCAGAAAGTCTACCAATAGCTCTATTTAGTGTTAGGCACACACCTGGAGGGAAGCATTCACTATCCCCATACGAGATTCTATTTGGGACCGCACCCAGACTAGGTTGTTATTATCCACAACAGTTACAGCTTCAATCTGATGTTTTAGTAGACTATGTAATTGAACTTGCAAGTGCCTTGAACAAAATACATGCCCAAGTTTTCTCTTCAATTCCAGATCCCGATTTGGATACAGGTACCCATAGCCTGCTTCCTGGAGATTGGGTTCTGGTCAAGAAGTTTGTGCGGAAACATACCTTGGAACCAAGATTTGACGGGCCATTCCAAGTTCTCCTAATCACCGCAACCTCCGTCAAATTGGCCAGCCGGCCACATTGGATCCACGCTTCCCATTGTAAGAAAGTACTTGCCCCAGAGGAAGCTAGTGCCGCACCACCATGTACCTCTGGTACAGTATCTTCTTAATCAGCTTAATTAAAGCTCAACAAGTAGCCATCACTAAAGATGCTAGTGGGTACACCTTCTGGTATAATTCATC
>OW240915.1:134714746-134756534 GCA_933207985.1 Pelobates cultripes | reverse complement strand
CATGATATCAAACAGGATGAGACAAGGTTGCCCACTCTTACCCCTATTGTATGTTTTGGCTCTGGAACCCCTGGTGCATGATCATGCCTCTATACATGGCACCACAGTTGGTCGAAGGGAATACAAGGTGAATCTATTCACAGATGATTTTCTGCTCACCCTCACACAGCCAAAGGTTTCCCTCTCAAATCTCCTGAAAGTAATAAAAGACTATGGTACTCATTCCTACTATAAACTCAATGTGGCCAAGACCCAGGCACTAGGCATAGGGATACCAAACAAAGTGCTGGATGCGCTACGGGCATCTTTTTCCTTTGATTAGAGATCTGATTGCATCACTTTTTTAGGACTCAACCTCAAGAAAAACCTAGCCAAACTAATGAAATGCAACCATGAGAAACTTCTACGCGACATAGCCTAAACTCTAAAGGGGTGGGAAAAAAAATTCTTAACCTGGCTTGGCAGAATAGCAGTGGTGAAAATGTCCATCCTCCCAAAATTCAAATACCTGCTCAGAACACTGCAAATATTTGTCCCCAAAACTTACTTAGAAAAGCTTCAGACCATGCTAACCGTAGGATCCGTGTATCCACGAAACTCCTACATAAACCCCTAGACCATGGCGAACTTGGACTGCCTAACGTTAAAGGACCACTATAGTGCCAGGAAAACATACTCATTTTCCTGGCACTATAGTGCCCTGAGGGTGCCCCCACCCTCAGGGACCCCCTCCCGCCCGGCTCTGGAAAGGGGAAAGGGGTTAAAACTTACCTTTTTCCAGCGCTGGGCGGAGAGCTCTCCTCCTTCTCTCCTCCTCTGTTCCTCCCCGCCGGCTGAATGCGCACGAGCGGCAAGAGCTGCGCGCGCATTCAGCCGGTCGCATAGGAAAGCATTTACAAAAAAGAAAATCACAGTGAGAAGCTCGCAAGCGCCTCTAGATGCTGTCAATGAGACAGCCACTAGAGGATTAGGGGGAAGGCTTAACCCATTAATAAACATTTTCTCTGAAACTGCTATGTTTATTAAAAAATGGGTTAACCCTAGCTGGACCTGGCACCCAGACCACTTCATTAAGCTGAAGTGGTCTGGGTGCCTAGAGTGGTCCTTTAAAGAGTACTACAGGGCTGCACTACTGCCCTCAGTGATAGCCTCTCTTGCTACATCTCTCCCCCCGCAATGCGTTGAACTTGAGTCGCAATGGTCTTGCCCCAAGGACCTGAAACATCTTTTTTAGATACCCAAACATAAACGCGCAAATATGCCCAATATGTTACGTACTACTGATCTACTCCTCCACACATGAGACAGACTAAAACAACGAATGGGTGGGGAACATATATGGCTTCACACTACTCTCATATCTTGCTTACATGCTGTCAACCCATCCTTTGACTACAGGCCTTTGCAGGAATCTCCTTAAATCTGGAATATGAATCAATGGCCCATAAGCATATTATGCCAAAAAAACATGTACAGGGAGCTGGAGCCATATAGACACTTACATTACAGCCCATAAAAACACGGATAACACCCATACCCCATGAGCACTTGACTGACAGGGGGAGCAGGGGGAACGAACGACACCACAAGGACGCATCTTGTAAAGTTCTTATTATATAACGAATAAAACCTGAAGGCAGTCTTACAGGATTGACAAGGGTAACTTAGATCTACTAGCCCACTACCTGCCGAACGGAAGGCACAAATGCATTTTTTTATTATTTAAAAAAAAAAAAAACAGGGCACTGTCGGATTACCTAGTAGTCTGGACATCTAGTACTGATCAAAGCCATCTTATTTTCGTGATAAGGACAACTACCATCACCTGATGAGGGCAGACCTCCTAGGCAAGGCATAGCACAGACATATAAAGGGTCGCTAGGACTGAGACCAAGCTCTCAAAGGTACCTTCTTATTCACCCATGTTCTACAAAATTATTCCCAAATCTTGCTTACATGCTGTCAACCCATCCTTTGACTACAGGCCTTGGCAGGAAGGAGGCCTCCATTGGCCAGCTGTTTGAGGGAAACGGTATGATGCAATTCCCAGACCTTCAACATAAATTCAAATTACCGATGAGGGCATTGTTCGCATCCCTATAACTGAAAGCTTTACTCACGCATAAGCCCCCGTTTTCACAATCACCGACCATGACCTTTTTTGAAAAAGCATTCCTAGCCCCTTCCACACCAAAAAAAATACTAGCCTAACTATATTGACAGTCCCGGCAGCACACACTTATGAAAAATGTATGTTGAACTGGCAAAGCGACTTAGACCAGACATTTGACATTAACGACTGGAAAAAAGCAATGATAGCCCACAAGGGAAGTTGGGCGTCACACCTAGAACTTATGAGAACTTATGAGAAAAATTCAGTATACATGGTATATGGTACCGGAAAGATTAGCGCGAATATACCCAAGCACATCTAACGCATGTTGTAGATGTTTACAAGGTACAGGGAAACTGTGCCACATCTGCTGGACGTATCCCAAGATTGAGGGATACTTGCACGTAGTGGGAAACATAATATCCGACACTTTGGGGACAGGTATCATGCTCACACCTGACTTATGCTTACTATTTATATCACTGGACAACCTTCCACGACTGGCCTCTACTTTACTTTTCCACGTCCTTATGGCAGCGAATTTACTGTTAGCCAGAGCATGGAAATCTACAGAAGTACAGGTTTGTTCTGCCCTCGTAGTGCAGATCTCCTTAAATCTGGAATTGGAATCAATGGCCCATAAGCATATTATGCCAAAAAAACATGTTCAGGGAGCTGGAGCCATATAGGACACTTACATTACAGCCCATAAGAACACAGATAACACCCACACCCCATGAGCACTTGACTGACAGGGGTAGCAGGGGGAAAGAACGATACCACACGGACGCATCTTGTAAAGTTCTTATTATATAACGAATAAAACTTGAAGCAAGTTACCTAGTATAGCAGTTTCACCACCAGAGATAGTGGGGTAAGTGAG
Organism: Pelobates cultripes; assembly: GCA_933207985.1. NCBI lineage: Eukaryota > Metazoa > Chordata > Amphibia > Anura > Pelobatidae > Pelobates > Pelobates cultripes. The sequence goes on along the minus strand of OW240915.1, from coordinate 134,753,538 downwards.
TTGGTGCAGTGGGAGGTGAAACAAGGCCACTTTATAAATAGTTCACCCCCCTCCACTTTTTCTTTTATGTTTCCCACCTCCTTCACTCCCCCTTTCCCCTTTCCCTTTCCCTTCTTCAAAACAAAATAGAGCCAAGAGGTTAAGCAATTTTACAGGATTGACAAGGGTAACCGAAGGCACAAATGCATTTTTTTCTTTTTTTATTATTTAAAAAAAAAACAGGGCACTGTCGGATTACCTAGTAGTCTGGACATCTAGTACTGATCAAAGCCATCTTATTTCCGTGATAAGGACAACTACCATCAGGTGTCTATTTAACTTGCCAACTGCTAAACCTCACATAGTCACCTGATGAGGGCAAATCTCCTAGGCAAGGCATAGCACAGACATATAAAGGGTTGCTAGGACTGAGACCAAGCTCTCAAAGGTACCTTCTTCACAGGCATGTCACCTCATATCCAGCTAACAAGCCCAAGACAATACCCAACCCACCAGACAGCAAGGCATGGCCACCCCTTTAAGAGACCTGGCTGGGTTTGAACTCACAGCATCCCAGTCAGGTTCTCTGCCATGACATCCACCAGGGGGCTTCAGTTTCTGTTTGCATTTTTTTCTGCTTCCTGACCCTTTGCCTGGATTAACCCCTTAAGGACGGAGCCAAATGTACACGTTGTGAACAAAACAAAATGTAAACAAAACCTGGCATTTGCGCTACATGTCTGTCCAACCGTAATTCACCTCTTTCATAGTAAATGCACCCACCCTTATTTTATATCATTTTATTAAGGGGAAACCGGGCTTTTATTTAATATCAAATATTTAGCTATGAAACATAATTTAATATGAAACAAATGGGAGAAAATAAGATTTTTTTTTATTTTTTTAGTTCTACATGACATTTTAACGGTCAATGTCATAATACTGTTTGCTTTTACTGCAATAAAATACACATATTTGTATTCAGCAAAGTCTCACGTGTAAAACAGTACCCCCTATGTACAGGTTTTATGGCATTTTGGGAAGTTACAGGGTCAAATATAGCACGTTACATTTGAAATTGAAATTCGCCAGATTGGTTACGTTGCCTTTGAGACTGTATAGTAGCCCAGGAATGAAATTTACACCCATAATGGCATACCATTTGCAATAGTAGACAACCCAAGGTATTGCAAATGGGGTATGTCCAGTCTTTTTTAGTAGCCATTTGGTCACAAACACTGGCCAAAGTTAGCGTTAGTATTTGTTTGTGTGTGAAAAATGCAAAAAACGCCAATTTTGGCCAGTGTTTGTGACTAAGTGGCTACTAAAAAAGACTGGACATACCCCGTTTGCAATACCTTGGGTTGTCTACTATTGCAAATGGTATGCCATCATAGGGGTAATTTTCAATCTTGGGCTACCATAGGGTCTCAAAGGCAACCTAACCAATCTGGCGAATTTTAATGTGAAAAAAATGAAACGCAAGCCTTATATTTGACGCTGTAACTTTTGAAAACACCATAAAACCTGTACATGAGGGGTACTGTTGTACTCGGGAGACTTCGCTGAACACAAATATTTGTGTTTCAAAACAGTAAAAAGTATCACAGCAATAATATCGTCCGTGTAAGTGCTGTTTGTGCATGAAAAATGCAAAAAACGCACTTTTACTGGCGATATCATCGTTGTAATACATTTTACTGTTTTGAAACACTAATATTTGTGTTCAGCGAAGTCTCCCGAGTAGAACAGTACCCCCCATGTACAGGTTTTATGGTGTCTTGGAAAGTTATAGGGTTAAATATAGTGCTAGCAAATTAAATTCCCTTTACTTTTGGCATGGGTTGTCAGGCAGGTCCCGCTAATTGTAATTAATTAAGATACCTAATTATGTAAAAATATTACATAAATATATATGTAGAATTAATATATGTATATATATATATATACATATGTGTATATATATGTATATATCTATATAATTTTGTTTTAATATTTTTAGTTATATATAGGTATATATATATATATAGTGATATATACGTATATATTTATGTATATAGATATATATATTATTTCGTTCTACGTGTATTTTGAGATATATATATATATATATATATATATATTTCACAATACAGTTAGAACGATATAACACACATCTATATATTTTTTAATTAATTATTTTTAATTATTTTTTTAATTTAATTTTTTTACGTATTTACATATATTTTTTTATATTATATATAAATATATATTTAACAATAATTATATATATTTAATCAGTATCAGTCTACGTGTAATTTGATATTAATATATATATAATTATATATATATTAATAGTAAAATACACCTAGACAGTGTACGTGTGTGTATGTATAGGTGTATATATATACTTAGATCATATATATATATATATATATATATATATATATATATAATATAATCTAAGTATATATTATTTTTTTTTACACTTTTTAATTTATTTAATTTTATTTTCAGCCAGCAGGGGGACCACCTGTCATTACAGGCAGCCCCCCTGCTCGCAAGGACCCCACTCTCACATGGCCGGGGGGCTTCCAGGACGTCGGACGTGCCGCGGGGGGCTCCCTGGGAGTCCCCCCAACCGCGATCGCCGGTGTGGGATCGCCGGCGACCGGTTAAGTAGGAAAAGACCGTAGGGCATACTATTACCCCCTTGCGGCGTTTAGAGCCACTTAGAATAGGGCGTAATAGTACGCCCTCCGGTCTTAAGGGATTAAGCAGCACTGATCCACCTGCAACCCTTTTCCGATTAGGGTCAGCTGCATCTAATTAGCAGGCTGTAAAAGCCAGCCCTGCCTGAAAGCTAGTATCTGGTCATTTTGCCTGCTTGGTGTTTCCTGCTGGATCTTTGATTTGCTACTGACTGATTTTCTGGACTCTGACTTCTGCCTGATTTACCGACTTTGTTACTCCGCTGCCAGCCCTGACTTCTGCTTCTCGCCTGACCCTGCCTCTGGATTTTCCCCTTAATCTGTACTGCGCTTCTGGATTTTGCCTCCTTCCTGTGCCATCTCCTTCAACTTGGCTCCAACTCCTGATAAACTGTTACATAAGTCCCCAGGTGACTGTTACATAATGTCCAGATCTTTACCATGGAGCCCGCAGAGATGATGAATGTCCTGAGTACCCTCACACAGCAAGTGACCCTCCTGTCCCAAACCGTAAGTGAATTGCAGCGTGATTTTGCTGAGTTAAAGGGGAACACACACCATACTCCTGAACCTGATATTGCATTACCTGACAAGTTCACTGGGGAAAGGACTACACTGCGATCATTTATCACAGCCTGCGAACTGCTCTTCACTTTAAAACCACGCACATACCCTAATCATTATATGAATGTTTGCACTACTATTGCCCTACTGTCGGGTAAACCGCAAACCTGGGCACACCAACTCCTGCACTCAAACAGTCCAATACTGGACTCATGGGACTCCTTTGCTACAGCAATGCGTACATTATACAATGACACCCTGAGACCCTCTGCTGCACGGACTGCCCTCCGTTCCCTCCAGCAAGGGAGAAGACCAGTGGAGGATTATACTACAGATTTCCAGGGAGCTAGCTGCTGACACCGGTTATAATGAGACTGGTCTAATAGAGCAATACAGATTGGGTCTGTCTGAGGCATTAAAAAGATGAACTAGCCAGAGTTGTGGTACCCACTTCATTGGAAGATCTGTTCATTGACTCAATAGAAATTGTCACATTGAAAAAATAAAATGAAGGATAATAGTAGACAAATGCCAAACTAAAGTTTGACACTTTGGACTATTTGATTTATGTGCTATAACAATATACAACATCAAATCATATTTACAAAATATATGAAAATGATTACTATCATATGTGCTGGTCCCCTAAATGCGGGAAACTATTATTACATAAACACATACATCAGCTAAAGTTGCTTATGATTAGTGAATTCAGCAATAATATTCACTAGGGAATTCAACTCGTAAGACCAAAAGCTGGAAATATAAAAGTGAATTTTACAGTTCATCTATTTGGTCACAAAGTTTAAAAATCCATGGTCAATACAAATGTTTTAATGTAGTACTAAATAATGTTTACAATAGTGTCATTTTATTTTACGCAATAATACAATTTATTATGTTAAAATATTTAGGCACTTTTATTGTCATGATAATGTTTGCAAGAAGGTCATGGGAAAATAATATATATTCCTCCTTTGCCTAATTAATGAAACTGTCATGTATTTGCAAGATTTTATGCTGTCTACAAATTAGGTTACAAAAGTCTTTCTATGTTGTAACTAGCATGAATCATGTCAAAAATGTAAATTATGCAATACAACATGAATTGTAACAAAGAAAAAGGGTAGAGTATAATATGAATGCCTTAAAGTTAGAAGGTTAATAGAGTAATTTAATTCTTAATGGTATTCCTAAAGAGTCATGGGAAGCAAAGCACATTCTACATCATTTTATTATAATCCTGATTCATCATTTTATAAAGAATTGAATTGGTTCTATGGCATTAAAATATATTTATAGAAAACATTTCTCTGGAGATACATACATATGGTTTCACTTTGTGGAGTACTTTAAATATGGACTGATTAGTTCATTTTGATTCAAACTGTTCTCATACGGTCATTAACAATTGAGGGTTATATAGAGAGAATCCAATTATGCTAAAATAAGGATGTACCTGGACTACAGCAGCAGGGTTTTTGAGGCTCTGTAATAAAATGATTATTCCTGCTAAATCAATAAATAAAATAGGGAATTAATCATTTAAAAACATAGGCATTATGAAAAATGTTGACCCCCCCTGTTTCTCTTCTGTACCCCCACTCCCCCTCCCCGATGTCCATAGAACAAAACTGCTTTTCAAACAGAAACCAAGAATGAAAGATACAAAATCCAGCATTGACGAAAAGCATGTTACTTAATATGTGACAGTTTTTTCATAAAAAGTATGTTATAACAAGAATATGTACATGTTGTGAAAACTGGACTACAACTGCTTACCCCCTGTTTTACTTTCTGTACCCCCAAAAAAGCAAAATCTCTCAAAATAAAGAATAAAAAACAAACAAAAAAAAACCAGGCATTAAAAAGAGTTGGAGTTAACCTTTTAACATCCAAAAATATACAAAGTAAAATAAAACGAAGGGTGTTCTTTCCTGAAATATAAAATCAAACAAATAAAATTGCAATAGTGAAAAACAGTTAAATCCCTATCAACCCCGTATAAGGTGTAACACAAAATATGAGTGTCTATGTGCCACTCAGACTGCCAAGTTCCAGAAAGTTCTTCCCCTTGGGTGCCTGGGATCTAAAATGGAGATAAGCTGTGTATCTCTTTATCAGCAATAACAGGACGGTCAGATTGCCCAGTAGCAATTTTATTCTACGGTATTAAAAAATGTTAATAAAACACAAGCCAGAAGGTAGTATGCCAGAGTACGAGAGTCTGTTGCACTGTTCGATACAGGGCATAACTTTGTAACAACAACAAAAAAAAACTATAACTTTGTAGCAGATGCAGACTTCTAACTTTGGAGTTCTTGGTTTCTTCGGCATTCAGTCACTAAATCAATTCCTCTGTAAGTAAAATTATCAATTCATGGAAAAAGAGGCGATTGTCAGCTGTTTGCGATGAACAAATCAAACAAAAGCAATTGAAATAGCTCTAACTTTGTTTGATTTGTTCATTGAAAACAGCTGAAAGTCTTTACATTTTGACAATGATATGATATAGAATGTGACGGTAGATAAGAACCGTTTGGCCCACCTAGTCTGCCCAATTTCTTTTATTTATTTTAGTTCCCTGTGACTTGGAGGTAATATTATTGCTGAAATAATGTACAGCGTACGGCTCGATCTCATCTTCAGTGAGTGGTCACAAAGCCCGCCTTGCTCTAGGAGCACAGCTCGCATCATGAGCGCGCTCCTAAAGGGGCAGTGGGAACCACAAGTGGGTTCAGGCTCTCATTGGCCCACATCATTCCGGCACCATCACACACACATGTTTTGGGGGCGTGGGCATGACATGGGCCAATCAAATATTAATTAAAGGCTATTTAAATGTCCATAGCCCTATACACTTTGCCCTATCATGGTTTCTGTTTCAGTACGCTGTAGTGCATTCCTTGAGCTATTGTGTTTATTCTGGTGTTGTCCTTGGCTTTGTTCCTGACTCTGAGTTTATCTTTAACCCTTTCCTGTCTTGTTTGCCCGTCTGACTAATTACTGTGTACCTGACTCTGGCTAGTTCTCGTTTTCACTCTCTCTTCATTACCCTGACATCGGGTCGTCTCTGAATATGCCTTCTTGTCCCATCATATTAGGATTTCCATGGCTCATCAAGCACAACCCTCATATTGACTGGGCTAAAGGGGAAGTACTGGAATGGGATAAAGCTTGTATTGAGAGATACATGTAACCCATTACTAGAAGAGTGGGCATCGTTACTTTGCCTACTTCTACACCTCAGACTTCCAAAATTCCTACTACTGGGAGGTTAGAGAGGCGTTCAGTAAAAGTCAAACTAATACTCTACCTCCTCACAGATCTTATGTTTGCTCCCTAGATCTGCTAACTGGCACTATGCTCCCAAGGGGGCAGTATATGCCTTATCGTCAAAGGAGAGTAGAATCATGGAAGAGTACATCAAAGATTATTTAATTAAAGGCCGCATACGTGAGTCATCCTCACCTGCTGGAGCAGGGTTCTTTTTTGTATCAGAAAAAGATGGTAAATTACACCCATGTATTGATTATAGGGCATTAAACAATATCACCATAAAAAATGCCTATCCCATTCCCCTTATCTCCGAGTTGTTTGACAGACTCCATGGTGATAAGATATTTACTAAACTTTACCTAAGGAGTGCTTACAATTTGGTAAGAATTAAGGAGGGGCACGAGTGGAAAATTACATTTAACACTAGAAGTTTGCACTTTGAGTACCTTGTCATGCCCTTCGGCTTATGGAATGCTCCAGCTGTATTTCAGGACTTTATTAATGATGTGCTCAGAGACTACATTTATTCTTTTGAACTAATATACTGGAAGATATCCTTATTTATTCCCCTGACCTCTAGACCCATCATATATAGTACTGCAAACTTTGCTTGAAAATGGGCTTTATTGCAAACTCGAAAAGTGCATATTTGACCAAACGGAGGTGCAGTTTTTGGGATATAATATTTTGGCCTCTGGTTTTCAGATGGACCCTTGCAAACTAGAAGCTGCTCTACATTAGCCATCACCTTATGGCTTAAAAGCTATTCAAAGATTTATTGGGTTTGCCAATTATTATAGGCGATTCATCAAAGGTTTCTCTTCGGTGATAGCCCCCATCACCAATATGACACGTCAGGGGGCTAATTGTACTATATGGTCTAAAGAGGCATTTGAGCTTCTTAAAAATTTTTTTTGCATCTGCTGACATATTGGTACATCCTGATACTAGCAAATCTTTCATACTTGAGGTTGATGCCTCCGATATAGGGGTTGGGACTGTTATTTCATAGAGGTAGAGTCAGGATACCCCTTTGCATCCTTGTGGGTACTTCTCCAGAAAGATATCTCCAGCTGAGCGTTACTATGATATTGGTAACAGAGAATTGTTATCCATTATACTAGCGCTTAAGGAATGGCGACATCTTTTGGTGGGGTTCCAAGGACCCCCTTCTGATCATAACCAATCACAAGAATCTGGCATATGTTGGTAATGCCAAATGACTGTCTTCTAGACAGGCTAGGTGATCTTTGTTCTTGTCCCGCTTTAACTTTATTATCACGTACAGACCTGGTCCCAAATATGTTAAAGCTGACACCTTATGTAGGCAATTTGACATTGAATCAGAACTAGAACAAGAGACGTCCCCTATTGTTCCTTCGTAGTGTTTAATTGCAACCACTGTTCTTTCCTTATCATCCTCTCTGCTTTGTGCTATCATGGCGGCTCAATCTCAGGACCCTTGCAATAAACCTCTAGATAAATGATTTATTTTGTTGCTTAAGAGAGAGATGGTGCTGAAGGTATTCCACAATAATGTGACTGCTGGACACGTATTAATAATATATCCACTGTCTCAAGATCATTTTGGTGGGATTCACTCAGGAAAGATATCAAAGAGTATTTGGAGGTCTGTTCTGTTTGTGCAGTTTCAAAGGTTCCTCAAACTTCCATGTGGATTGTTACATCCACTTCCTGTACCCTGTGTTCCATGGTCACATTTGTCTATGGATTTCATCGTTGAACTTCTGAGTTCTAATGGTTATACCACCATTCTTATTGTGGTTGACTGCTTTTCCAAAATGGCACATTTTATTTCACTCAAAAATCTTTCCAAGACCAAGTTCATATATTTATACGCGACATTATACGCGACATTGTCAGACTACATGGTATTCCTCAAAATATTGTATCTGACAGGGGTTCCGAGTTTGTGTCTCGATTTTGGAGAGCATATAATAAAACAGTTAGGTATTGAAATATCACTTTCTTCTTCTTACAATCCCCAAACAAATGGTGTGGCTGAGAGGGCTAACCAATCATTGGAACTTTATTTACGTTGTTTTGGGACTAGCACACAGAATAACTGGTCTGATTTGATGCCCTGGGCCGAATTTGCCAGGAAAAATGCTACCCATGACTCGTCCGGGCATAGTCCTTTCTTTGTCAATAACGGTCGTCACCCTACTGTTCTACCTGCTGTATTCTCTGAAATGGCTATCCCTGCTCTGGACGATCACCTTACTTCCATTTGTGAAACTTGGACTAAGGTTCATGCCGCTCTTGAAACTGCGTTTTCTTATTTCAAATTTCATGCTGATAAACGGTGGGGTGCCAACTCGGTTTACCAGGTGGGTGATTGGGTATGGTTATCCTCACGCAACATCATACTCAAAGTCCCTAGCATGAAGTTTGCTCCCAGATTTCTTGGCCCATTTCGTATTGTTCGGAGAATTAACCCTGTTTCATATTCTCTAGCTCTTCCAGCCTCCTGCATATTTCCTAATTAATTTCATGTCTCCTTACTCAAAGCACTTATTTGTAATAGGTATACTGTCCCAGTTGTTCCTCCTCCTCCCTTGTTTGTTTCTGGACAGGAGGAGTACGAATTCTCCTCCATAATTGATTCCAGGTTTTTTCGTGGTTCCTTGCAGTACTTAGTTGATTGGAAGGGGTATGGGCCTGCTGATCGTTATTGGGTTATGGGTTCTGATATACATGCTTGTCGTAAAAATTCGTTATTTACACACAAAGTTTCCTCTCAAACCTGGTTCTGCCTTACCAGTGGGCGGTCTTCAGGTAGGGGCTAATGGTCACGTATCCATCCTCTCCATGTAAAGTTTATAATGGTGATTACCTTTTTAAGAATAGTAGAAATGCCGCTCAGCAGTCTTACGCCATTATGCCTGACTTTTGCAACATGTCAGTGGACGCCGGCCGCTGCGGATCCACACCATATTATAGACCCTCGTCCGGTCCGCCCATGGTAAGGACAACGTTGACGTGCATGTGACATCATGCAAAAGATGCGCACACACACATTTTGGGGGCAAAAGTCAGGTACGGCTAATGAGATCTGCAGGAGGGTTATTTAAACTCATTACTTCTACTCATTGCCCTCTCGTGGTTTCCCTTTGCATGTTATCTGTGAGTGTGTTCCTGCTTGTATTATTCTGGTTTTTGACTTTGGCTTTATTTTGACTTCACTGATTTCTGGTATCCTTGACTTTTGGTTTTCCCTCATCATTATGTCTCACTCTGTATCCCTGACCTCAGCAAGTATTGTGACTATTCTTGGGTTTGTTAAGTCTGGCCATTCTAAGGTCCGGTTACCTTAGCCTTAGTCCTAGTTGTGATACTATTTCTGTGTGCTGAATCAACTAGTAATCCTGACAAAAAGATTCTTGCCATGAAGGGGTTGAATGATTTTGAGACTGGTGAAGTCATCATAGGTTGCATTTTCAGTTGGATTTGGGGAAACAACTTGAAGCATTCATTGTGTTGAGCTATGTCAATTGCTTTTGTTTGATTAGTTAATTGCAAGCAGCTGAAAGTCTGTACATTTTGACAATAAACGTGATTTTTAATGGGGGTTGAATAATTTTGATTACAACTGTTTCTATTTTTTTTTTATATTCCTCCTTCTCGGGTCCTCATCCAGAGGCCTGGGAGGGTTCTGCATGGTATCTTAGCTGTTCCTAGAACTGCACTCTTCTGGACAGCGTTCTCAGATGTCACACCTGAAATCTGTTGAAGCCACTACCCAAACTTGGTGATCTCAGCCCTGACTGCTCCTTTTACAACGGGCCTACTACTTCCTTCATTTTCCACATCCTTTCTAGCTCATCTTTAAGTGTTTGTCCCCCTTTTAATGTTTCTTCTTCCTGATGTTATAGTCAATGGGTATTGCTACATCCATCACCACTGCAATTTTCTGTTTCTCGTCTACCACCACAATGTCAGGTTGGTTAGCCAGTACTGGCTTATCTGTCTGGATCTAAAAGTCCCACAGGATCAACTACCCTTTGTGGTATCTCCCATCTAAGCTTAGGCAGGTCCAGACCAAATTTAATGCAGATATTTCAGTACACATTTACAGCAACTTAGTTGTGCCTCTCAGTGCATGCTATCCCTGCTAACCTCTTGCACCTGGTTACTATGTAGTGGATTGTCTCAGAGACCTCTTTACAGAATCTGCACATTGGGTCTTGCCACATGTGGCAGACCCCTGCTACTATTGATCTGGTGCTAAGTGCTGTCCCTGTTATGCTAGGATTAGTGAATCTCCTCGTTTTCTGCATCATCTATCTATTGTAGTCTCAGGTATGTGAACCTTGACATTCATTAGAACCAGACCTTCTTCTGTCCGGCTGGTGTACAATCTCTGGGAGCTGTATTTCAGGTGTAATCCTCCATTCACAGTGAGTAGTTTCTGTGTTTTGACATCGATGGTGATCAACTTTTATCTTGGCCAGGTTATTATTCCAGCTGGGTACCTGATAACTGGTAGGGCATATGTGCTGATGGCTCGGATATGGTCATTGAGCTGGGACTCATTTTGTCCTGATCATCTTCCCTCTTCTTGCTGTCATTTGTCCACATTTATCTAGTCTACACATTCCAATGTAATTTCTGTATATCCTAATTAGTTAGATCAGTGAGCTAATGTCCCACTCACTCTTGACATACATCTTTATGTCATCCATGTAGAGTAGGTGGCTGATGGTAGGGCTACTCTTGAACCTGTATCCATACCCACTCTTCATAATGATCTGGCTAAGGAGTTTGAGTCCTATACAGAACAGCTTTGGGGATAGTTTGTCACCTTGGTATATAACACATTTGATGTTCACTTGTGTCATTGTCCATTGTCCTGATATAGGCTTTTAGAGTTGTTTTTCACTTGCCCATCAAGTTCTTGATGTAGGTTCTTATTGTCTTGTTAACCTTTTATAGAGACAAGCATTCCAGTATCCATTCATTTATGCCACAGGCTTTCTTGAAGTCAACCCAGGATGTGCGCAGATTGGTTTGTCTGGTCTTAGAATATATATATATATATATATATATATATATACACACACACACACACACACACACACACACACATATATATATATATATATACACACACAGTTAGCTCTGGAAATATTTGGGCACTGACACAAGTTTTATTATTTTGGCTGTTTACCAAAAGAAAATGTAAGTTACAGTTATATAATGAATATGGAGTTAAAGTCCAGTCGCTTCAATTTGAGGGTAGTTACATCCAAATTAGAGGAAGGTTTTAGGAATTACAGCTCTTTAATATGTAGCCCTCTCTTTTTCATGGGACCAAATGTAAGGAGTTTATTTCAGGTGCGGCATTTGCACTTAAAAGCTGTTGCTGTGAACTCACACCAAACGTTCAATGGAGCTCTCAATGCAAGTAAAACAAGTCATCCTCAGGTTGCAAAAAAAGATCCATTGGAGAGGTAGCAGGAACATTAGGAGTGGCCACATTAACAATTTGGTACATTCTGAAAAAAAGAACACACTGGTGACCTTTGCAACACAAAGAGACCTGGATGTCCACAGAAAAAAAAACAGTGGTGAGTGACAGTAGGATCCTTTCCATGGTAAAGAAAAACTTATTCACAACATCCAGCAAATTGAAGAACACTCTTCAGGAGGTAGGCATATCATTATTCAAGTCTACCATAAAGATACAAATTCACAAGAGCAAATACATTCATAAGCCATAAGAATAGAAATCCCAGATTAGACTTTACCACAAAATATCTAAAAAAGAATGCCCAGTTCTGGAACATCATTCTTTGGACAAATGAAACTAAGATCAGCCTGGATGAGAATGATGGGTAGAAGAAAGTACAGAGAAGGCTTGGAATGGCTCATGATCCAATCTTTACTGATGATCTGACAGAAGACAGAAGCAGCTGGATGCATTCTGAAGTGTATAGTGATATTTTGTCTGCTTAGATTTAGCCAAATTCAGCAAAGTTGAGTGGACGGCTATTCACTTTTCAGAAGAACAATGACCCAAAACATACTAATAGAAATCCAACTCCAACAGGAGTTAGATATCCAAAGATTACCACTAGAGTTAGTCATCCATTTGCGATTACAATAGCGATACCACTAACATTTATTTGAAGTCTTAATAAATTGAAAAAAGGTGCTAACAATTACACATAATTTACATGAAAACAAAATTGAGTGATACAAAACAAAAAGTGATCAAGTGTACCGGTAATTTAAAACCGGAGGATCCACAAAATCATTAGAGAGTTTCTAAATTTGAATTTCCAGACCCATATACCTTATTCGCATTACATTTCTATTGATACAAATTTAAATCGATAAATTGTATATGGATAAAAGAATACTCTCTTACATTAACTGGGACACAATAACTCCTGAATGAGTCAAATGGATACTACTATTTGATTACTTATAATACAGAGGGATCTTAGAAGTGACTACAAATTAAAGAAGCACCTGTGAATATAAAATGCAGCATATTCCAAACCCCTTTAAGAGAACATAAAAGTCCTCACTGGTTGGAAAACCTAACACTTAGATTGTAAATTAGTTTAACCACAATATAAAAATAATCAAATCTTGATAAAAGCTTAAATATATCAGTCATCAATATGAACAAAGGCATGAATTTAGGTCTGTGGTTATCCCTAATAAATTTGATTACACAAATGTAGCTAGCAAGTGTTACGGGCAAATGCAAATATTACAAGTTTTAGAATGAAATGTTGTATTTCTTAAACTGTGTACTTTGTCTTTAACCCCTTCAGGACGGGTGACGGACGAGGTCCGTCACACAGGGGAGACCCTTAACGACGGGTGACGGACCTCGTCCGTCACGCGGTAAAATTAACCCCGGATCGCCGCTATCGCGGCGATCGCGGGGTTAATGGTGCTCCCGGTATGCCTCTGCATTAGAGGCATACCGGGAGCACCCGGTCAGTCTGCCCAGCACATGTGCTCGCTCTGACCGCAAGTCTGAGCGAGCACATGTGCTCTCTATACTCACCTACCGGCTCCCTGCACTTCCGGGTTCTGTGTGAAGTGCAGGGAGCCGGATCAGTGCTGATCCTGCCCCCTGCTGTAAAAAAAAATAAAGTTTATTTAAAGTCCCCCCCCTTACCCATTTTAATAAAAAATTAACCCCTTCCCTGCCAATTGATCACTGACTACAGTGATCAATTGGCAGGGATTACATTTTACTATGATCTGATTTTTTTTTTTAACCCCTGAGGGTTAATTCTTTTTTTTTTAACCCTCAGGGGTAAATTAATTAAATTAATTAATTAAATTATTTTTTAATTATATATTTAGCTAGCTGGGGTAGGTGGAAGTTAGTGGGGAATTGGGGGATTTGGCGTTAGGCTAACTAGGGGTTAACGTTAAAAAAAGTTTTAAAAGAAACTTTAAAAAGTTAAAAATTAAGCTTAAAAAAATGTTTTAATAACATTTAAGTAAAAAAAACAAAAAAAACACACTTTACCTAGTCCAAATAAAAATTAACCCCTTCCCTGCCAGTCGATCACTGCCTACAGCGATCAAATAGAGATCACAGTATTATACTGTGATCTAATTTTTTTTAACCCCTGAGGATTAACTTTTATTTATTTTTTTAACCCTCAGGGGTTCAATTTATTTAATTAATTAATTTAAATATTTTATAACTATATATTTTGCTAGCTGGGGTGGGTGGGAGTTATGGGAAAATGGGGAATTTACTGTTAATGCTGCGTACTGCTAGTTAGGGGTTAACGGTAAAAAAAAAAGCTTAGAAAAATGTTAAATCTGTAAAAAAGTTTTAAGAAAGTTTAGGAAAGTTTAAAAAAAATTTATAAGCAAAACAAAAGTTTAAAAACTAGTTTTTAAAAGTAAAAAAGTTATAAAAAGTAAAAAAATACATTTTAAAAACGCTCATTACCACTACACCTGGAGCAAACTAGAGAAAAAATTATCCCACGCCAAGGTTCAAAATATGCCTTTTGAATTACCCCAGGGTGTATTCTTTAATAAATAGTATGTGTTTGTGGGGAAGTTTCAATAACCAACCGTCTAAACTACTCCAAATTGGAACATGGACACAGCGTAAAACTTCAAAGTTAGAAAAAAACTGAATGGCTGCGTCTCAAATGCGCCCCTTCAACATCCACATATACCTGGCAAAGGTACATACGGGGTATTGCTGTACTCAGCCGACATAGCTGAGCAACATATGAAGTATTATACAGTCATAGCACACATAAGGTTTGCAAAATATACTGTGCAAACTCACTTTGTATGTCAAAAAGGCAGAAAAAATGCTTATTACCACTACACTTGGTACAAGCTAGCGGAAAAATGATCCCACGCTAAGGTTCAAAATATGCCTTTTGAAATACCCTGGGATGTCTTCTTTAAGAAATGGTATGGCTTTATGGGGAATTTGGATTATATAGCCTGGTAAAATACTCTAAAATGGGACATAGGCACAGCATAAAAATTCAAAGTTTGAAAAAAACTGGAATGGCTGTGTCCCAAATGTGCCCCTCCGATGTCCACACATACCTGGCAAAGGTACATACGGGGGTATTGCTGTACTCAGCCGACATAGCTGAGCAACATATGAAGTATTATACAGTCGTAGCACACATAAGGTTTGCAAAATATACTGTGCAAACTCACTTTGTATGTCAAAAGGCAGAAAAAACGCTTATTACCACTACATCTGGTACAAGCTAGCGGAAAAATGATTCCACGCTAAGGTTCAAACTATACCTTTTGAAACACCCTGGGGTGTCTACTTTAAGAAATGGTAGGCCTTTGTGGGGTAGTTTGAATTTAAAACCTGCGAAGATGCTTGGAAATTGCACATAGGCCCAGCGTCAAAATTCAAAGTTTGGTAAAAACGGATATGGCTTGGTCTCCTATATGGCACTGTAGCTTCACGAAATAGTGCCAAAGACATTCATATGGGGTGTCATTTTACTCAGAAGACTTAGCTGAGCATAATTTGGGGGGTTTGAACCTAGTGGCACATATGAAATATACAAAACGCCCAGCAAAAATGCAATCCGTATGTAAAAAATGCACAAAATTTTTTTTTACCACATACTTTGGCATATATTGGTGAAAAAATGGGGGCATGTTAAGGCACAATATGCACCTTATAAGATACCCTGGAGTGTCTACTTTTACAAATGGTAGGCCTTTGTGGGGTTTTTTTGAACAGTCAAACTGTTATAATACCCCAAATGGAAGCTAAGGCTCATTAAATCCATCTCTCAAAATTCTACTGTGAATACTGTAAAAGACAGGTCTCCTATATGGCACTGTAGCTTCACGAAATAGTGCCAAAGACATTCATATGGGGTGTCATTTTACTCAGAAGACTTAGCTGAGCATAATTTGGGGGTTTGAACTTAGTGGCACATATGAAATATACAAAACGCCCAGCAAAAATGCAATGCGTATGTAAAAAATGCACAAAATTATTTTTTACCACATACTTTGGCATATATTGGTGAAAAAATGGGGGCATGTTAAGGCACAATATGCACCTTATAAGATACCCTGGAGTGTCTACTTTTACAAATGGTAGGCCTTTGTGGGGGTTTTTGAACAGCCAAACTGTTATAATACCCCAAAATGGAAGCTAAGGCTCATTAAATCCATCTCTCAAAATTCTACTGTGAATACTGAAAAGGACAGGTATCCTGTATGGCACTGTAACTTCACGAAATAGTGCAAAAGACATACAATGGGGGTGTCATTTTACTCAGCAGATGTAACTGAACACAAAATAAAACTTTGTACAGGAATAGCACACACCAACTTTACAAAATATACACGAGAATTTCTCTGTTATAAGTTTGTGTGCCAAAAACCAAAAAGAACACAATTTTACTCCAATATTTAGCAGAGGTTGGCGGTGAAATGGCTACGTAGAAAGTGTCAAAACAACCTTAGGTAAATAGCCCGTGATGTCTACTTTATATAAATATATACTTTTGTGTGGCAATTTTGTTTTCTTTTATGGCTATTAAGCTTACAAGACAAACATACCAAATTCTAAAATCGCTCCACATTAAAATTTTATTTTACTCCTTGTGCTTTGTGACCTGTAACTACCAAAAAAAACTTAAAATCCCAGACACATTATATATTCTGTAAATCAGAACAAATAAATAAATTTATTTTTAATTACTTTCCTTAACCTGCACTAATTATGCACACATTATTATTGCAAAAACTGTAAAAAAAAACAATATTTTTCATTTTTTTTGCATTTTTCTGTATTTTTTTATAATAAGTAAGCATTTATATATATATATGTTATATCAAATTAAAGCCCTTTCTGTCCTTTAAAAAACAGTATATAATATGTGTCGGTGCAATAAATGAGAGAGATGCAAATTGCAGTTGAACGCAAACAGCAAGAAAATGCAAAAATTGCTTGTGTCATTAAGCGTAAGTCAAGCTTCTGAAGCTGTGTCCTTAAGGGGTTAAGAGATATTGCAAACTGACAAGGTGTTAGAAATGGAACATATTGTTTTTCATAACTGTTTCTTTAAGTAATAACCTCAGTGCATAATATGTTAGCGCCATTTTGTCCCAGACGAATTACAATAACAATAATGCATAAACAAGCTTCAAGGCTATGCTACGACTCTTGCAGTACACAATATACTGTGGTAACCCCAAGTTAATGGAACTTCCCCAAATCCGGGAATCTCCCACGACTGTACACTTACGACTTAGTATAAACAACAGATAACCTATTCAGACTTTAAAATGCCATCTTGAACTAAATCAGGAAAATTTCCATGACGTATACACCCTTTAGTTATGGCCTTGTATGTTTGCCAAATTAAGGGAGGTCCTAAATTGAATAAAGTAAAAGAAGTGTTACTTTTTCATATTTGAACTACAGTAACCTAAAATCGATACACCTAAGGTATAAATAGGTGTAACTTTTAAATGTTAAGACACAGAGGAGAGACTTGGAGACAGACGCTGCTCCATCTTAAAATGACAGAGAGGCTGACATGATGACATGTTCAGAAGGGTATGTTAACCTATTAATGATATTTGCAAGCATGTAATTTAATCTTATAAACTCTGCTATAATGGATTTTATATTTTTATATAATAAATATCCAAAAAGACAATCTTGCTTCCAAGACAATCCTTATTTTATATTGTATTCTCAATTATTTATATATGTTAAATAGAGGATCTCTTACACTATATAAAATTATGGCTAAGATATCTGTATGGTTAGCTCTACTAAGTTCTATGCTTTAAGACATTATAGTGGTAAATAAGGGAACCACACACGGTTACACAAGTAAGGTGCAAATTGTCTATTCAGCCCTCTGCTAGTAGGTGGTTTATTAGAAAAATGAGTAGTCATAAGCCATAACTGCAGTAATGAAAAAATTAAGTAGTCTATATTATGGGAGATGTACCAACACTGAATGGAACTAATGAATATAAAAGCCAAACCAGTGCTATTCTAAACAGCCCTCCCCCAATGCTTACTGCTTCAAGGCAGTCCACCTGATCTAACAATTATCAATCAATCAAGCAGCATCATAGAGTCTCAAGAAAATGCATAAATGGATTCCGTCCAAAAAGTAAAATCAAGCGTCAGCTCGACTCGCGTTTTGGCAGAATTCCATCAAGGGCAGCGCATACCTCGGGAGAAGCCTGGCTATTTATGAGAAGAGGTCCGCCCCTCTGTGATATCACACGGCCAATCAGAAGTCACACCCTCACCCCCCTTATTTGGCCAATCGACAGGGGTAATATTCTATAGGGGGTCTATCCCTGGTTAGTGCCTCCCTCAGAATCACATCGGTAGATCTTATTGGCGATGTGTGCACGGGGGCATGTGAGCATGTGGGCATGTCAAGCCGGTCACAAACGGTCTCCTTGGAAATTGGGGACATTACACATTATAGTATGATGATAAATCCACTGTGTTATCAGGCATTCTTTTGTTTAAATCCAAAGACTCATTAATAAAAAGGGGGAACTCCATCCAAACTATATAGACCAATTCATCCAATTTGATTATAAAGCCCAAAACCCTTTATCCATCTAGCCATATGTACAGTCAGGTCCATAAATATTGGGACATCGACACAATTCTAATCTTTTTGGCTCTTTACACCACCACAATGGATTTGAAATGAAATGAACAAGATGTGCCTTAACTGCAGACTTTCAGCTTTAATTTGAGGGTATTTACATCCAAATCAGGTGAACGGTGTAGGAATTACAACAACAGTTTGTATATGTGCCTCCCACTTTTCAAGGGACCAAAAGTAATGGGACAATTGGCTGCTCGGCTGTTCCATGGCCAGGTGTGTGTTATTCCCTCATTATCCCATTTACAAGGAGCAGATAAAAGGTCCAGAGTTAATTTCAAGTGTGCTATTTGCATTTGGAATCTGTTGCTGTCAACTCTCAATATGAGATCCAAAGAGCTATCACTATCAGTGAAGCAAGCCATCATTTGGCTGAAAAAACAAAACAAACCCATCAGAGAGATAGCAAAAACATTAGGTGTGGCCAAATCAACTGTTTGGAACATCCTTAAAAAGAAAGAACGCACCGGTGAGCTCAGCAACACCAAAAGATCCGGAAGACCACGGAAAACAACTGTGGTGGATGACCGAAGATTCTTTCCCTGGTGAAGAAAACACCCTTCACAACAGTTGTTAAAGCACATCTTGTTAATTTCATTTCAAATCCATTGTGGTGGTGTATAGAGCCAAAAAAATTTGAATTGTGTTGCTGTCCCAATATTTATGGACCCGACTGTATATATTGATCAGCCACAACATTAGCATCACCTGCCTTATATCATTGTATCATGTAAGTCCCCCTCATGCTGCCAAAACAGCTCTGATGCTTTGAGGCATGGATTCCATAGGAACTCTGTACGTGTCCTGTGATATCTGGCACCAAGGCATTAGCAGCAGAATTTTTAAGTCCTGCCAGTTGCGAGGTGGGGCCTGCATGGATGAACCAAACGGAACAAAAATGCTCATATCATTGTACTGCAAAATATATACATAATATTATATTGTGTATATCTTTTGTAGTACACTGATTGACCCATTTTCGCAAACTTTTGGTTCATCTAAATTTGGTACCCTAACCAGGTTTGCAGTATCTAAATTATTTCCAGCCGAACTGACATTCCAAAGAAAATTTTCAGATTTTTATTTTATTATCAATGTATTTATTTTTTACCAAGACTGGTAATTTTAAAAGTAACAATACTTAATCAAGGTCAACTGGTGCAAAAATTGCCCTCTATTCAAATTTAATTTTCTTCTTTCATGAAAATATGTTTTGTGTATAGAACAAATTAACTAATAAATATAGGATAATAAGGAGCATGTTAAAATAACAATGTCTATTTTACATTATATTTCATGACAGTTTGCTTAGAGAAGGTTACAGTAAATGAAATGTGATTTTTTTTTTTTTGGGCTATAAAATGCCTAATAGTGTAGTGATTCAATTTATGTTATATTCTATAGTGATGTGTTGTGTATGTTTACAGCTTTCTTTATGAGAAAATTGTTTTCAATTTCAAAGCATCATTTCTCTCAACAGATTTGGAAGTGATTATCTACCATATGTGAAATGCAAATGTAGCTTGGGTACAGAGTATCAAGTAGCACAGAATCTTTTCTATTAGCCAATTCCAAAGCCATTCCCAAAACATAGAAATAAAACTGCCAGTTCCCAGTAAGCTTCAAAGCATATTGCATTTTATTTTGCATACTTAGAAAGAGTGCAATAACACAAAATGTTTGTATTTATCACAACATGATCAAATGAGAAGAATGCAAAAGAGTAAGAAAGCAAAGTATAGACTGTTCTTCCATTTTATGTAAAAATATATATTATAAAATAAAAGTGATTGTAAATCTGCTAATGCAAGACTAATGAGGATAAAGGTAAATATGCAACCTTTTAATGAGAAATGCCAGATTATGTTGACCATAACATCGCTTGAATCACAGCTTGTGTCCAGCAGTGCCCCACAGTTATAGTTTTGTTATATGTATTTGAATGCCAAATGTGTGATATATGATATGAGTAGAGTTGAGCGGACACCTGGATGTTCGGGTCCGGCGGGTTCGGCCGAACTTTGAAAAAAAGTCTGGGTTCGTGATCGAACTTGACCCAGAACCCGAACCCCATTGAAGTCAATGGGGACTCGAACTTTTGGCCACAAAAATGCCTCTAAAAAAGTCCTGGAAAGGGCTAAAGGGCTGCAAAAAGAAGTAAAATGGGGGTAATAGTATGACAAGTGCCCTGCAAACAAATGTGGATAGCAAAATCACTTAAAATAACATAAAAATTAAAAATACAGCTGAGCCATAAAATAGCACTAGATGGAATCTTTGATTTTAGCTTTGGAAGAACATGAATCAAAATCTAAAGAATAGCTGTCAGGAGGATCACCAGAATTATCCATTTGAGAGAGGGTTGGAGTGCAGTGTATTCTCGTTCATTGTTCAAACTGAGCTCAAATCCTGATGCATGCAGAAAAGGCCTTCATAAGCCTCTGCTATTGTGTACATAGTTTATACTAAGTGACCCATAGGTTGAAAAGGCGGTGATCGTGGCGGTGTAGGTGGAAGCAGCGGTGGAGGAGGAGGAGGTAGCCAACACTGTTTTTTAAATATATATATATATATATTTTTTTAATTGGGGTAGCCCCCAAAATATTGGGACATATAAAAAAAGACAACTCTGTTCCGCAGAGCGACCGACCCATGCGTACTGCAGCTGAAATTCCACTATTGCCTGCTGCTGCTCGCACAGTCTCATGAGGCGGTGAGCGGGAATGCCGAAGTTGTGCTGCAGCGCAGACAGGCGAGCAGCAGGAGGGTGAGAATGCAAAAAGCGCGCACAGACAGCCCACACTTTCTGCAGCAGCTCTGATATAGCTGGGTAGTTTTTCAGGAATTTCTGCACCACCAAATTCAGCACATGCGCCAGGCAAGGGATGTGCGTCAAACCGGCTAGGCCCAGAGCTTCTACGAGATTTCGCCCATTATTGCACACCACTTGAGCTTGAGGCTCAGTGGCAACAACCACTCATCGGTCTGTTGTTCCATGCCCGTCCACAGATCTTGCACGGTGTGGGTTTTTTCCCCTAAACATATGAGTTTTAAAACCGCCTGCTGTCGTTTCCCCCTGGCTGTGCTGAAGTTGGTGTTGAAGGTGTTACGCTGACCGGATGAGGAGGTGGTAGAGGAGGAGTAGGAAGAAGCTGAGTAGGAGGAGGAGGCAAAAGGAGGAAAAGCTGTGTACCCAAATAAAGATTGTCAAATGTTGTATCCTGGAATTGTGTCTCATCCGGTTACTGGGGAAATGGGTCTGACCTATTCTAATCAAAGGGGATAACCATTGGTTACCCAGGTCCCGCTTCAATTGGTGGCAAGCGGCGGGATCCCATGTCCCTGCAAACAAACCCATGGACTACAGTGCTCTAAAGCAACCTACACTGCAGGACTTGTGTGGAGCCAGAGGAATAATGCCTGGTGGGCGTAACAAGGCCGAATTGACTGCTGCGCTCATGGAGGACGACCAGGCACGCAGTGAGGCAACGAATCCCAGCCAGGGGCCGGAGATGAGGAGGAAGTGCGCAAGAAGGTGGAACGGCACCTGGCATATTACCGAGAGCCACCCTCAGAGGAGATTGTCAGCAGGACCTTTTTGGAGGTGCAAGCATATGTCCTTGCCAATAGACAGAGGGCGACCTCCATGATCCCA
Organism: Pelobates cultripes; assembly: GCA_933207985.1. Classification (NCBI taxonomy): domain Eukaryota; kingdom Metazoa; phylum Chordata; class Amphibia; order Anura; family Pelobatidae; genus Pelobates; species Pelobates cultripes. The sequence continues at coordinate 134,731,204 of OW240915.1, read as the reverse complement.
GATGAAGGGAGAAGGGAGCAGAGGGCGCCGAGAAGCACAACAAGCCTAACCCACAAGCTAAAATACAATGCATTCAAAGACTTCAAGTAAGCAGAAGAAGACATCGATGACTTTTTACAAGACTTTGAGAGCCAGTGCCTACTCCAAGACGTTGACCCCAGCGACTGGGTCACTATCCTGGCCAGCAAACTAGTGGGGAAGGCAGTGGATATTTACTGGGCTGTACCAGAAGAGTAGATCATAGACTATCCATTTATTACCCAAATACTCCTGGCCTGGTATGCGGTCACCGCCGAGCAATACAGCCGAAAGTTTAGGGAGACCCGGAAAGGGGAGAAGGACTCCCACGCAGAGTGGGCATGCCGCATCACAAGGGCCACCCAGAACTGGCTCAACTCCCATCAAGCCAAGTTCCCGGAGGAGATCACCCAGCTCGTCATGCTAGAGCACTTTTTCAATGGGCCCCCCAACGACAAGGCGACGACGCATTCGTATGTGATCCATATCAACTTTCAATGCCATTTACTGCGCCTACCATGATAATGGGGAATCAGGAGAGGGAGCAAGGAAGGCAGCAGGCACGCAAATGACCCACTCCCAACAGGGGAAGGTAGTGATGACAAATAACAATACAGGACTCTTTAGTGGCCCTGTAATTGTAATGAGTCCACTTGAAATCCATTAACTCTGATCAATTGGAGGGCAAGTCTGGTGCAGATCGACTGACCCGTGCGTGCTGCAGCTGAAACTCCACTATCGCCTGCTGCTGGTCGCACAGTCTCTCCAGCATGTGCAAGGTGGAGTTCCACCTTGTGGGCACGTCGCATATGAGGCGGTGAGTGGGAAGGCCAAAGTTACGCTGCAGCGCAGACAGGCGAGCAGCAGCAGGGTGAGAACGCCAAAGCGCACACAGCCACTACAGTGAATGTCACATCCTGTTCCGGATCAGTCTGGTGATGGCTTCTGGTATCCAGTACTCTTTACTGAAGCTGCATCAGGGTCCTGGTATGTGGCCGCACAGACGCTGGTGCTCAACACCAAGGGGTGTGCGGTTACCCTGCACCAGACCCTGCTAATCCATTCCACACTGTGAGTCCTAACTTCAACATCAGGCATACTGGGTCCTGGTGGTCCGACCGCCACCCAGACAGTGTCTGGGTCCCGGTCACCGGACTGTGAAACTGCGAATGGCTCGTTAATTCTGTTATGGTTCCTTTTATCGCTCCATCTGTTACTTGGATAACTGTGGTAATTTTAAAGATAATACATGCCGACGAGTGCTAGGGGATGGTCACTTCGCTTTTGCACCCTGCTCCCTCTTATGCTGTGCTGGTGCCTCTGTACGACCAGCGCATCTTAATCCAAACTGCACACGTCACTTGCATGACCTTGATTCCATGTGGGGTCTAGGACCTCATCATCCTCCACATCATCTTCCACCCACTCCACACTGCAGAAAGCCACAGCAGTTGGCACCTGTGTTTTTCCAGCATGTAATGTCTGCAAAGGACATATGGAAATTGTTTTAGAACTGTATCCAGGCAACAGTTTTCCCTATAAACTGACCTCTCAGTTTGACTTGTGAGGGTATTGCCCCCGAATGACAATATTGTTATATTGGTATTTGACGGTTCTATTTGACTAGCAGATATGAAGTGCACACCCAAATTTTTTATCACCCAAAGCAATTAGAATTTTTCAAAGTGCGCTGAAAGCACAGTATTTGACGGTTCTATTTGACTCTCAGATATGAAGTGCACCGCAGGCCGCAAATGTACTATTTAGCAGGCCAAAATTTTTAATATTTAAAAAGGCTATGTCACAGCACTATTTGACGCTTCTATTTGACTCTCAGGTATGAAGAGCAGGACCCAAATTTACTATTTAGCAGATTAGCACCCAGAAAATATGAATGTTTCATACTGCGCTGTTACCGCACTATTTTACGTTTCTATTTGACTCTCAGATATGAAGAGCACGCCCCAAATTTACTATTAAGCAGATTAGCACCCAGAAAATACGAATTTTTGTTTACAATTGCGCTGTAAGCGCAGTATATGACGCTTCTATTTGACTCTGATATGAAGAGTACTCCCCAAATTTACTATTAAGCAGATTAGCACCAAAACAATTCAAATTTTTACAACTGTGCTGTAAGCGCAGTATTTGACGCTTCTATTTGTTTCATACTTCGCTGTTACCGCACTATTTTACGTTTCTATTTTATTTATTTATAAAATATTTTACCAGGAAAGATACATTGAGATTTCTCTCGTTTTCAAGTATGTCCTGGGTCCACAAATCATTGCATTGTTACATTAGGTACAACAAAATACAAAAACAATATTAATACACAATATATACAAAATTTAACATAGAACAGGCAGGAAATATATAATCAACCATGACACGTGCATTCTGTTTTGAGGTATGTAGAGAGGGATCTCTTAAAAGACTTTAGGCTTAGGGAAGATTTTAAATTGTGCGGGAGGTCGTTCCACAATTGCGGTGCTCTGTAGGAGAAGGAGGATCGGGCCGCTTTCTTTTTGTATTGAGGTAGACTAAGTAAAGTGCTTGTACTGGATCGGAGGTTATAGAAAGTGGGAACAGCTGGGGAAAGCATTTTGTTCAGGTAGGGTGTGAGTTTACCAGAAAAGCTCTTAAAAACAAGGCTGGAAAGATGAAGGGTGCGTCTGGATTCCAGAGACAGCCAGTTTAGTTCCTTTAGCATGTCACAATGATGGGTCCTGTAATTACATTGTAGCACAGATCTATTTGACTCTCAGATATGAAGAGCAAGGCCCAAATTTACTATTAAGCAGATTAGCACCCAGAAAATAAGAATGTTTACAATTGCGCTGTAACCGAACTATTTGACGCTTCTATTTAACTCTCAGATATGAAGAGCACGCCCCAAATTTACTATTTAGCAGATTAGCACCAAAACAATTAGAATTTTTACAATTGCGCTGTAACTGCAGTATTTGACGCTTCTATTTGACTCTCAGATATGAAGTCCCACTAATGTACTAGTTTGCAGAATTCTTTCCTAATCTGTCCCTGAAAGCGGCAGCATCCTGTCCCTACACTAATAAGAGCTCCGCGACTCCAGCTTTCATATAGAGGCTAGGTCACATGCTGCATTGGCCAATCACAGCCATGCCATTAGTAGGAAAGGGGTGGGGGGAAAAGGGGAGGACATTAGCCCCTTATTAGTATTTAGGGTCCCCATCCGCCGCTCAAGGTTCAAAAAGCATTTGAAAAATAGGGAGCATCAGCAGCAAGTAGTTTATTTTTAATAGGTGCATGAACAAGTATCACATGCACCACATTTTAGAATACTTTTTTGTTGTATAAATTGACAATTGAGCAGAATCAGATACAGCACTAGTGACTGCTGCCTGTCCTAGTACTTTATTGTTCTTCTTCCATCAGAAATACAGACTCGTTGCTTCATACTGGCACTTGTGAAATGATCATTTACTTGCCCACTACTTCCTTGCCACACAATTTGCACTTTGAAAGTTGGCCTTCTTGGAAGTACTCTAAGTGATCACAATATTTGATTAATTTGTGTGATATCCCTTGTCTTTGGACAGCCAGAGAACTGCAAATGTTACATTGCAGCTCTAAATGTGCCCTCAGTGGCTGTCTACCAGACAGTCTCTAGAGGGCTTCCTGAATCGAAACTGACTTTTGGTCCGTTATTTGATGCTGGACATCCTCACATTCTTCATGGGGACCTCCAGCGTCAGATTTTTCCCCATAGGAAAGTATTCAATGCTTTCCAATGGGGAGATCTAATGCGCACGCTGCATTTGCCACGCATGCGCATTAGACCCCGCTTGATGCAGGACAGAGGAGGGGCGGAGCTCGACACAGCACCAAGGGATATTGGCGTAGGGACCAGGTAAGTAAATAAAGTGTTTTTAAACCTTTATTTACCGGGTAAAAAGGGTCACAAGAGGGATCGGTAGTGCCAGGAATACAGCTTTATATTCCTGGCACTACAGTATCCCTTTAAGATTGAGAAGATGCAGGGGGCAAGTGCAAACTAGCTACAGGACTGTTGCTGGTCCTCTCCACACCCTCCTCTTCTAATTCTTCTAGCTCATCAGATTTTTTTTTTTTTTTTTCAGTTTGACAATTTTTATTTTCATAAAGTTAATGGGGTACAGAAGAAAGATGGGGAAAGTGTTGGGGTTTCAAATTATACAACAGTTGTCACTATCCTTAACATGCCTTAAAAGAAAAAAAGAAAAACATTTGCAATTGATCATATCTGCGTGACAGTTGGCATGTGGTATAGAGGGGGATGTGATCGCCCCTGAGATGCACATAATAGATATCAAATAGTGTATTGAGGTTACATGGGTTTACTTATTGTATACAGAACATTGTATCCTGGAGTTCCTCATCCACATGAATCTCAAACTGACCTATGGACAACTTCTCTTTCCTAGCGGAGTACAGTTCAGGTTAGAGTTGGGCTTTCAACTGGGAGTGAACAGTGGGGAGGGGATACAGAAAAAAGAAAAGGGAAGGGGGTGGGTGGGGAGGGTGGGGTGATATTTGTTTGTCCAGTATGGCCCCTAGTAGTATTAAGCAGTTGTGCTCGAGCGTGATATAGAGTGGGTATATATGCAACGATAGGTCTACACCTTAGCTGAGTTTATTATTCTGTATATGGAGGCCTCTATGATATCTGGGGGGAGGGGGGGTTGCGTCTATTCGGGACATGGGACTCTGTGCGTGTGGCATTGAAGGTTTGTACCATGTTAGTGACATCGACACTCTCTTTAACCTCTTTGTTAGTACTATGTTGTGTTAAATAGTGTTTACCTTATCCCAAAAATCTGCCCATGGTGCCCAGGACATCTGAAAGGATTTTCTTTGTGAAGCAGTTTTGGCCACCATGCCCTCATACGTGTGGTATTGGTGGATTTTAGTTAGTAGTTGAGTTTTAGAGGGACAGTTAGTCTGTCACCAGTGCGGTGAGTGCTAACATGCATTTTACCGGCTTTGGAGTTGAGTGTGGGTAGGAGAGAAATAACCCTGTATGTACATCCAGTGGCGGTACAGTGATGCCGATGGTTTGTAGGATGGACTGTGCCTCCTCCCATAAGGGGCCTATACACCGGCATTTCCACCAAATGTGGAACATTGTGCCTTTTTTTTTTTCCCACATCTCCAGCAAAGCGGTGACACAGAGCTGTACATTGTATGGAGTCTATGGGGCGTTAGGTACCACCTGTATAAGAAATTTTTGTGGGCCTCCATGTGTGAGTAACACTGTGTGCAACATATATAGAACTGATTATTTTATTTATACCCAGGGATACTATTACAGTGGAATTAATAATTCTACAAATATATATTGGAAAATAAACTTAAATAGTATGTTGGATAAAAAAATGCAGCATGATCTAGTTTGAACAACGTATAATCATTTTATAGAAATTACACATCCTGTGAAGTAAAATATATTTATATTTTGAAACTTGCTATTTTGTGACAATGCATTACTCTGTTTCTCATCGCCAGTTAAATAGATTATCAGATCTAACATATGGTTTCCAGTTAATAGAACAATGGGTCATTTACTTTTGAAGGTAACCTTGAGTTTCTATTTGAAAGCAGAAAATATAGAACAGCCTTTTTTGCTTTAAATGACAAATCAAAAAACATATTTAAAGAAAGAAAAAATAACTAAATAAGATGCCTGCAATGAAAGGCATATTTAATATATCTTACTATACTCTAAAGCCTGAAGGAATCTCCCTGTTAAACAAGGGTTTAAATTTTGTCCCACTAGATTTGTTAATATATTTGACCTGATCAGAGATTTGAATTGCTTTATTTGAAAGCTAACATTGTTCAGGTAATTTAATTTAAAAAGTCTAATAGTTTGGAAGGTATTCCTAAATCTCTAAATAACCCCACAGATAAGATAATATTTAGCTATTTAATTTACCTTTTAAATGAGCAGAAGGATTATATACCGAATATTTATGCCATTTAGGTGGTCAATGAGAATATATCAACAGGTTTTAATGTCCGCTCTACTTATTACCCACAAGCAGATAAAGGGCATTTTAACCAAATATTTTTTACCTAGTTTTGAAAGATTTTGAGATTCTCTGTAAATGTTCTACATATGTTAAAATTAAAAATAACCTTGAAAAAAGTGAATTATCTGTTCTAAAAGAACACATTAATTATAAAAGGAATAGTATAGCACTACTGAATAGGGATGATTTGGGGAAGGCCTTGAGAAACTTGAGTGATTGTGAATATTACTGAGAGCTGGCTTATGACCCTACTTTGCGGTTCTCTGGAGAGCTGCGTGTTCTGTTAGAGTAAGCCTACGGTAGAGGTACGTTGGATAAAAGGAAAATTTTTTCCTTCTGTCAGCTCCTGTTGATGTACTTAAATTCTGCTATCTACCCAAGATTCACAACTCCCTTGTTAATCCCCATGGATGCCCTTTCATTTCATCTATAGTCACCTGTCCAAATGGGTAGATTTTCACCTGCAGTGATATGTTTCAAACCTGCCTTCTTTTATTAGAGATACTGGCCATATACTCTCTCTTGTGAAAGACATAAACTGGCAGAACATTTTTAGCTGGGTCATTATTGATTTGACAGCCCTTTCTGTTTTCTGATGGCCTTCTTCTTTGTGAACAAGCAGGCTCTATACTAAAGTTTACATAGTTTATTTTGAAGCATAACTACTTCCAATTTATTGGGAAATATTATTTGCAAATTAAAGGTTTGGAGATGGGGGAGCGTTTTGCTCCTTCCAATGTGACTCGTCTTCTACCGCCATTTTATTGAAGATATCTTGATTGTTTAAAAGGTTACCTGGATCAAAATTGATGGATTCGTCTCTTTTTTTAAAAAGTGATAGTAATTGGGTTTTGTCTTTCACTTCAAACAAACAAAGGACCACTATTGCATTTTTGGATCTCTCTTTGAGTGGACGCTTGTAAGGAATTTTTACAAAACACTTTCTAGATAAAGATTGATGTTAATGGATTTATTCATGCCTGTAGTGGACATCATCCTAAATGGATTAGTAATGTTCCTTTAGGACAGATTATTCAGTTACGCAGAAACTGCCCTTTTTAAAAGGATTTTGAAGAGAAAGCGCTTGTTTTAACCAAGTGCTTTTTAGAGAAAGGTATCCGTCTATGTCCATTAAGCAAGCCTATAATAAAGCAAGCACTATGAATAGGGGCTATCTAATAAATTCTTCTGAGATAAAGGAGACTGATACATTTATGCCATATTGATTATTCATTCTGAGTTCAATTATGCAATTTTGGAATTGCTTGCTTCTGCTAGAAAGATTCAAAGACGGAATAAATACAGGTATTGTTTTAGCACCATGGATGTACTACATAATAAGGGACAGTGTTTAATCACACAATGACGTCACTCAGAATGACATGTTTTACATAATCAATCGGCTTCCTCAGTTCTGCATCCATTTTACATTCATTGTGAAGCTGCATTCTTAGTGAGCTGTCCAGGAGGTGGGAGGGTCTGGGAGAGAGGGTCTGCTGCTGATTGGCTGGAATGTGTCTGCTGACTGTGAGGTACAGAGTCAAAGTTTACTCAATGATGACGAATAGGGGGTGGACCGAACAGCGCATATGTTCGCCTTCTGTGGCGAACCGTTCGGCGAACCGTTCGGGACATCACTATTTATTTCTAATGTTCTTCCCAATAATCTTTTATTTTTTCATTCTGGTAGCTTTTCTGCCTACGAGTTGCAGTTCTTTATTTGTTTGTGTAGCCTAACTTCCTTTTGTTTCTCAACCCCCCACCTTTATACGCCTCTATTTTATGGGTTTGGAGACCTTTTTGTTTTCTCCAACTCCCAAGGCCTACACTTTTTTTTGTAAATATTATATTTCTTTATTATTCACTCTATTTTGGCACTACTTACCAATATTTTCCCCATATATTTTTTTCTTGTATTTTTTTTTCTTATTGAGTAGTAATGTTATGTCTGGTTCACTTCGATTCTGATTGTTCTGCTTTACCAAATGCTCACTGGTTCAATGTTGAATACAAAAATAGATTTGTACTACTATGGTTAGATCTTATGTTCTCCTGGATACTTTTTTATTTACTTTTAAACTTCCTTGCTCAATTATGTCTAGGCTTTTATACTTTTTTTTTTAAATTCTTTATTTTTGCAGTGCATTCGATAACAGTAAAGGCATTTTGACCAGGCAGAGGTATACAGAAAAATTATTGTAGAACATTGGGTATCAGATACTTGGCTTTTGAGAACATCGCACTCTTTTTAAAAAACAAACAATCATAACAGACAGTATCATGTCGGTGTTGTGTTCGTGTGAGCATACGTGTGAGGGTGGTAATACGTAACATGAGGCTTAAATTACGGTGCTTGGTGTGGCAGGAGGTTGGGAGGCCTGTGTGGCCCGAGTGTGTCAAGGGGGTTCTTTTCGGTCATACCGGGTTCTTTGTGGCAACAGTTATTGTGAGCTTTTTGCCAATCTAACAAAGGTGTCTAAGCATGCCGTGGGGCCTAGGTTGTGTGCAAGCTACAAATAGTATAGAGGTAGGAAGTGCGGGGGGGAGGAGGTGAGTTAGCTTGTGGCGTACTGTCGCCCTGGTTTGCTATTATAACTGTGTGGGTGTGCATGTGCTAGGGTTCCATTCCCCAGGGGAGCTGTCGTTTGTTGGGCTGACCCGTGAGGGCGCCACTGTATCAATGGGCATTTTGTGCACAGTGTTAAAAGGTAGGAGGAGAGACATTAGTGAAAACATAGCAAAGAGGAAAATAAAACACATATTGAATCATTAAATCATAGAACGAACTTGTTGAGGAAACAGTCTCAGGTAACGGTAAAGCCTCTGTCGGCTTTTGCGGTTCAGGACACCCAAGAGTTCGAGGTGACCTCTCTTGGGGTAAATGGTTCGACCGTAGCCAGGTCCCAGGTGTACGCACCTGTTGCAGCGGTTTGTGCTGGCATCCACGGAATTTCTTCCTGGGATCATATTACGTGATTTGTCCCGTTCTTGGTTACTTGTAGGGTGCCCAGGTACTCAATAGAGTATTCCGGCTGTATGTAGTTGGGTTGTAAGGGGTGCCATGGACCTGCGCCACTGCAGTGTAGCTTTAGAGAGATCTTGGTAAAACGTGAGTGGGGAGTTCTCGAATTGCACCAGCGTTTTGCCCCGCAAGGTTGACAATGCGTTTTCGGTCTGCGAATGAGGTGCATTTCACAATAACATCCCGTGTTGTAGCATTGGTACTTTGTGGGCTTCTGGCAATTCGGTAGACCCCATCTAGAGTCATCTTCTTGGCGATCCTCGGTGGTAGTATGGTTTCCAATAGCCTCCTGGTATAGTGGGACAATTCCTCTGCAGTTCTCCGTGGATTTTAAGGTGGGTGCGGTTGTGGCGATCCTCTAGTGCGGTCATTTGCATGAACATAGAGTGCTGATTACCTTGGAGCTGGAGGACCATGGCGCTGAGCGTAGTCACCGCTGCTTGCACCTCACGTATAGTGCCTTCTGTGGCCTGTACCTTGGTGGCTACTGCCTGGATCTCTTTTTGTGCCAGGACCCTGTCTGCTGCCATCCTTCTGTGCAGGTCTGTTAGTAAGGCCTTGAGGTCACCTTTCGTGGCTGGTGCTGATCCTCCTGTGAGTACCTGAGGAGGCTGTATTAATGCCTCAAGTGTCTGGTTGGGTTCTGGTCTCTGAGCCTCCTGTGGTTGTTATGGTTTCTGGGATGAGGCTGCATCTGGGTTGTCCTCTGTCTAGCTTGCTTTGCCTTGTTCGGGTTTTTGGAGCATAGCTCCTATGTCCCTGCCTTCAGGTTCTGGGACCATCGGCCCACTGAGCTGGAGGTGAAGGAGGTGTGTTCCAGGTATTCCCGGGCGCTCCGTACACCAGTGGGCCTCCTAGGAGTGACTCCAGGGAGAAGCATGGCGGCTGGAAAGGAGATGGAAAGGGAGCTTTATAATTTAAACCAGGATAATACATTTGGTCCATCTCATTCTCTATTGGCAATGATTAAAGATTTAAGAAAGAAAACTGATGTATTCCAACTGGAACAAAAAGCCTTCATGTTGAGATTCCTTGAATAGGTTTATTATTCAAATGCCAATAAGGCCTCCTCAATACTGGCATCTAAACTCAGACATACAGTAATAAAGCCCAATCCAGAATAGCTTTTCTATTGGATGAAAATGGTAAGAAAGTCACACATACAGTAAAGATTAGCAGCCATTTCGTTATTTACTATAAGGCCCTATATAACCTAAAATCTAGCTCTTCCACCCCTCAACCCACCCCAGATATAATCAGGTTTTTTTTCTTGATAAAGTTACCTTGCCCCAAATTCCACCTGAAAAACTGGACTCTCTACATTCCCACATTTGCCATAAATAAGTCTTAGATCATCAATAAGGGCCATCAATAAGATACCTGGTAGTAAAGCACCAGGCCCTAATGACTTCATAATGATGTATTACAAGTCCTTTTCTGATTCCCTTCTACCACATTAAACTTTATTATTTAATTTAGTCTGGTCTGAGGGAAGGATGCCTGGGGAGTCTGTGTGTTCATGGATTGTCACACTACCGTAACTCGGGAAAAACCAGGATACATTTGCAAATTTCCATCTAATTACTTTGATTATTAATGATGTAAAAATGTATGCAAAGATTTTAGCAGAAAGACTGGCAAATGTAATCCCTTTGGTTGTAAACAAAGATCAGGTGGGTTTCATAGTGGGAAGACAGGCCCCTGATGGCACTCAGCGATTCATAAACATATTACATCATATTAACTAAACTCGGACGGCTTCTCTGCACATTTCTTTGGATGCGGAGAAGGTGTTCGATAGAGTTCATTGGGTGTACTTAAAAGAAACACTGCTTAAATTTAACATTTCTGAATCCTTCATTAATGCTGTCTTTGCGTTGTATTCTAACCCGTCAGCTAAAGTATTCGCTACGGATTACACGTCCCAAAGCTTCCCTGTAACAAATGGGACCAGGCAAGGATGCCCATTATAACCTGTCCTATTCGCTTTGGAGATGGAACCATTAGCTGCATTAATTAGAAGTACCAACAAAATGAAAGGCATTAGAATAAGGAACGAGACACATAAAATAGGACTATTTGCAGACGACATCATCCTATCTTTGTCAGACTTTATAGGTCCTTTACATAACATACTGGGAGTATTTGGAGAATCATCGTTCTATAAACTTAACTCAGGTAAGACACAAGCTCTACCAGTTCCTATTCAATGGTACGATCTGGATGAATGGAAATTGCAATATAACTATGAATGGAGAGACTCACATTTGAATTATCTGGGGATAAAACTGGGCAAAAATCTAAACAAAATGCACCCACTTAACCTTAAAAAAAAAAAAAAAGAGTAAATTACAGAAAATTTATAATTTAGCTATCCTGGTTGAGAAGATTGACCTTGGTCAAAATGAGCATTCTACCAAAAGTCCTTTATTATAGCAGAGCCATTCCCCTGACCATTCCGAAATCCTTCTTTAAGTTAGTACAATCAATACTGACTATTGACCATTTGGGGTAGCTGAATGAGTAGGAAAGAAAATTCAGTACTACAAAACCCTGAAAGTCATGGTGGCATGGGAATACTAGACTTGGTTAAATATTATCATGCCTCCAATGCTGCAGCAGAACTAAAATTCAATATATTGTCTCACCATCTAAACTGGTTAGAAATGGGGGGGGCTGAATTGGGCAAACATTCAATTAGGGAAATACTCTGGCTTCCCCCTTCTAAAAGACCCAGGCAGGCTGAGATGTTCCCCACCCCAAAGACTTTTGTCAAAGTTTGGAATTTTTTATATAAAGTCATTGGACCCTCCTCTGGCTGGTCTTGAGCAATGCCATTATCCCTTTTAAAACATGATAATCCCCAGTTCAACCTGGAACATTGGCATCAACATCAAATTCTAAATTTAGATGCTTTCTTTATTAGACATTATTGTCCTTTGAAAAACTAAAAGACAAATTCAGCCTTAATAACAATTTACAATTGGAATGCAACTTGATTATAGCTATATTAAAAGACAAATTCTCAATTCAAAATTTAGACCAAAAATTATAAAGAATTGGCTTCATCCAACCTAGAAAAAATGTATCTATATAACCCTGAAAGAAAAGGAACTATTCCCCTATGCTATCTTTTTCTAATGCCTAAACCTCTCCGTAAAGCAGACCTATATGCTGGCCTGGGAAAAGGACTTAGGTGTCAGAATTACTAATTGATCCAGCACATACAATTATATCACACCTAGGACTAATGGTAACGTCTTACCGGGCCCTAGAATGGATGGACTTAACGTACCAGAGAATAGTCAGAATACTTGATGAGGTCAGGGACACAGAAGGAGACACAACGATGAGGGAAAGAAAAAATAGTCAAGGATACCAGAATTCAGGGAAGTCAAAATGAAGTCAAAGTCAATAACCAGAAATAAACACTCTCGGATCACCAACTAAGGGAAACCACGTCAGGGCAATGAGTGAAATGAGAAATGAGTTTAAAGAAACCTCTTGCAGATCCAATTTGCCGTAACCGACATTTGACCCCTAAATATGCGCATCTATTACGTGATGTCACACGCACATCGACGCTGTCATTACCGTGGGCGGATGTGGGGCTATAATATGGTGTGGATCCGCAGCAGCCGTCATCCACAGATATGCTGCAGCAGTCTGGTATACCAGCGCAGGACCATTGAACGACACCTCCATCACTGCTAGGAAGACAATTCCTATTGACAACACAGGTGAGGTGAAACACGTGACATTAGGATATTGATACCAGCCAGAAGAGTGGCTTAGCTTTGTCCCCCTATGAAGGAAATAACTCAATGCTCCATTCACTGGGAGAACCACCTCAAAGTAGTTTACAGATGGTATTTGCCCCTTATAGGCTACCTAAAATTAATCTGAACTTATGTGATAAATGCTGGAAAAATTGTTGCCTATCTGGTACTCTATCACATATTTTTTGGTACTGCCCATGTTTAACAATTTACTGGAAAGAAATGCATGAATTGATTCAAATGGTGAATTCTACTATCCACTATCTGAGATGGCTTTATTTAAGAGTTTTCCAGACACCATTGCAAAGATAGACAAGATTATTATTGGGCACGTACAAATTACAGTAACTACTGTTTCTTCAAGACACTGGATGTCATCAGACATTCCTTCTATTGGGGAGGTCTTACACCTAATACTTGAAAATAAGGGATATGAACTGGCCTTTAGGCAACCATCTGTAACATTGGATAGATTCAGATACTACTAGGACATATGGGCTAATGATATACTGGTATAAGTTATACATGAGGTAACTATTATGGTCTTCTCTCACTTAACCAGCCATAATAATTTAGGTTGGATACCCTGCCCCCACCTCTTCCCTCCCTTCCCCCTTTTTGTTATTTATTTATTATTATATATCTTTTCTTCTAACTCTGCTTATTCATTTATTACATTGCGACTTTTGTTGCAACATTGCATTTGACAAAAACTGGGCCATGAAAGAAAACTTGTATCTTCTCTTCTTCTATACAGAACATTTTGTAATTCATACATAGGTTTATAAACTTTTTCAAGTTAATGTAAATAATATATAATATATATATTTTCTAGCAACCATCATGATCTGAGGATCTGGTCACAGATCAGAGAGTCGCAAAATGGCAGTCGACACCAGAAGCAAGCACCTTTATGGACAGTACACCTGGGGTGGGTTAGGGAGTGATTTACCCTGTATTTGCTTATATATTGGTGAGTCTTTGCTTATGTTTCTAAGGACAAGATGCCCTGCGAAAGGACTTGTTGCCTGAAACACTTGCTAAATAAATTCAGTAGTACTTGTTGCACATCATACTGGAGTGTTCCCTCCTTTTTTAATTTCAAATTAATATATATGATGTAACATGCTGTGTTTTGTACGTGTGTGTATATATATTTATCTACATATGTACATATATACTGTATATGTATACGTGTACATTGCATATTGTTGTTTTATATAATGTTTCCCATAAATAATATGTAAAAAAAATCTAAATAAACTAAAACATATAGAACAAATGTCCATTCCAATTAGGCATATCAGAATGTCCATGCTTAACCCCTTAAGGGCCATACTTCTGGAATGAAAGGGAATCATGACATGTCACACATGTCATGTGTCCTTAAGTGGTTAAAGTAAAATGACTATTCTTTGCATTTAGAAAATATATTGCACAGATAATCTAATAGGACAAATTAAAGCAACACATTAAAAATACTTGAGGACCAAGGGACGTATTTGTCCCATGTTTTCAATTGCCTGTATCATCTGATTAAGAACTTAAAATACTTTTTTTTTGTTTGAGTCAAAATATTAGTTCTTATCAAATGCATCTAGCTTTTTGCCAGTTATTTCATGAAATGGCTTAGTTACAGCAACTGAAGTGTACAAAAAAAAATTGCTTCTTTTGGCGTTCCATAAAAAGTGACCTAGTCAGATGTAGCAGAATTTGTCTCAATTATGACCTTCTTTAGAATTCATTGTAAAATAAATTTAAAGTTCAAGAAACAGACAATGCTTGCAACCTTGTCTCCCTTGAGGACAATAGGGACACATTTGTCTCGTGTCATAATTTCTCCCCCAAAAATGACACAAGTGTGGAAATTGTTTTATTTATTGTTCAAATACATTCTTAAAGGGAAAAAATATATAATTATTTCTATATTGATGACGGTAATCTTATGGTCCTCAAAGGGTTAAGAATGCTCAAACATATATTTAATGTGCTCATATATTAAACCAGACACATTATTGAAATCAAATACAAAATATATAAAGGTATCCTAAAATGACCTGACTAAATAATACATAACAAATAAGGATACAATAAAAATAAAAAATAAATAAAATACCTGCATCTTGAAAGGAGAGAAATGGGAAAAAGGGAAAACATTAGGTCATATGATATCATGTAAATAAGTAAAAGTACTTAAAAATTATGTCTAAAAATTACAAAGCGTTATAAAGTGTACCCATTTCATAACCTCTCTACCTAAATTTAGAAAATAATCACCCCCTCTCCATCCCTTCGAATTTATGTTATGAAATTTCTTAAAATGTGCAGATATGCTATGTTGCTCATAGACTTAAAATATTATTCATATGTTCACTGATTCTTTTATGCAAGGGATGTATTGGGCGGCCTACATATTGTAGGCCACATGGACAATTTAAAAGAAAAATGATGTTCCTAATAAAACAGGTGTTGCAATCTGCAATATTGCAATAGTGATAATCATTGTATAATGCACTCTCATTATTTTAGTTTTACATTTATTTATATGTTGTAGAATTTTATTCTTACTGTATCTGCATCTAACTCTGGCAATGAGGCCAGCATGTCGACGTTGCAGAGGAGGTTTGTCCTACTTGGAAAAGTATTCCAAGAAAAGCAAATTGAAGAAGAAACCTGGCAGAGCACAGGCAGTGTGGAGGTGGGTAAGTACATAGCAGTGCTAGATGGGAGGGTTAGGTAAGTTATGGATTATTCTAATGCCCCAGAAACAATCATTTTTTTCTAATATGAAAGATCACGTGTTATGTATGATCTATATATTATATAATCAA
Source organism: Pelobates cultripes (assembly GCA_933207985.1). Lineage (NCBI taxonomy): Eukaryota > Metazoa > Chordata > Amphibia > Anura > Pelobatidae > Pelobates > Pelobates cultripes. The sequence goes on along the minus strand of OW240915.1, from coordinate 134,715,501 downwards.
TATGAATTCATCATTTGTCCATTGGTAGTTTCTGTCAGGGCTGCCATCAGAAATTTTGGGGCCCCTGACACAGCTCAAGGTCTGGGCCCCCCGGTGCCTGCACCCGAGTCCCCCCCGCCCGAGTCCGCCCACAGGGATGCAGTGTCTGCAGGGCCGGTGCAAGGATTTTTGCCACCCTAGACATCACAATGCCCCACCCATATGATCTGCCATGTTAACTAACACAGTGCTGCAGTGCGGCCGTGTTTACAATAAAAGGCCTGCAGGGACAGGCTATAGACACCAGAACCACTACATTAAGCTGCAGTGGTTCTGGGGACTATAGTGTCCCTTTAATGTGAGGTAAATTAGAGATTAGTGCTACGAATAATATACTAGATTGCCTACTTACAACCAGATGAGGATGATGATGGGCTCTAGCTGCAGTCTGGCTCCACTGGTCTGGTGTAGAACAGGCTCTCTGGAGGCGGTTTGTAACTGTGGTCACAAAAATCAATGTTCTGGGAGAACGGGAAGCAGCTCCATTTTTTTGAGGACCCTTTACACAGCTCAAGGTCTGGGTCCCAGGGTCCACCTTCATGTTCCAACAATGAGTTTGTTCACAGGGGTGTGTGTGTGTGTGCGGGGGATGTCCTGATGTGTGTAAGGAATGCATTGTGTGAATCTGTGTTTGTATGTGTAAGGGCTGCAAGGTGAGTTTGTGTATGTATGGGATGCGGTGTGTGCGTCTGTAAGGGATGCATTGAGTGTGTGTA
>OW240915.1:134687799-134714646 GCA_933207985.1 Pelobates cultripes | reverse complement strand
TGCCCGGTGTCTTGTTACCCATTTGTTTACCTGCATTTAGTCTATCTGTTGCCTGGGGGTGCTAGTGGTATATGTTTTGTTCTTTCCCTCTTTAGAGATAAAGGGGGGTGGACCCGTGGGTGGTTGCCTGGGGGTCTTCTGTTGCCTGTTTTTACCCCTTTTTAGGAGTCACTTGGCCTAGACTGTTGGGAAAAAAGGGGGGGTGGACCTGTGGGGATTTTCCAAAGGGGTCCTGTTTTCCTGTTTACTTCTTTTAGGTACTGTCTAGCTAACAGTAGTAAGGAAAAAGAAGGGTTGGGGGATTCTGTGGAGGGGACTTGCCTCCTGGGGTTTCCCGGTTACGTCACTTTGATATTCTAGCTAGCCTCATTGTGTACATTGCTCTGCTTGTAGAGGTTATGGTACCCTCCAGCTTCGAGCGCTGAGGCTGGTGGCATTCCAATTTATTTGTGGTGTGTGGATTCGGGCAGGCATTGTTGTCTCCATCACCACGGGGTAGTGTGACTTGTGGGTGGGTCCATAGGGAGCACTACGGGAGGGAGGATAGAGGTGGCCACACTTAGTGGACTGCTGTAACGAGGGAGGCATATGGATTTCGGGCCGGTGTTAGTCGTTATCCTTGGCCGCTGGTAGTGAAACTTACGAAAGTTGTTCTCCGAGCGGGGACACTACGAGGTTGAGGGAGGTGGCCTTGGTGGCCACAAGAGTAAAGGAAAGGGATTACTGTTGATGCATGCACTGTATTTCAATTGAAATGTTGTATTAAATGTTGTCTTAAGTGTGGAGTCATTCAAACTCCTGGGTCTGTCTTTACTTTCACTGTTTACTTTTACTTTACTTCCTGTACTATTTACACTATCCACTCCTATTTCTCTTGAAAGAGAAGTGATTGGTCACACACTTCTCACCCCGCTCCAATCCGTGGTTACCATCGAGGGTACACGGATTCAGTGACTGGTCTACGCTTTGGGAAGACGCACTGGGAGGGACCCACCCTTCCTAGTGGCAGTCGAGCATTGTAGACGTTCTGTTTCATTTTCCTTTACCTATACTTGGGACGCTTTGTATAGGGGGATATGGGACAGGAAACGAGTAAGCCCGCTAGGGGCTGGCTCGCATGTGATTTAGTTGAAGATAGAGAAGGTGAAGAACTGGTTAAAAATGTTGCAAAGATTGCTAAAGTGTGTAAAATTGCTGTGCCTTCATGTGGTAGATTACAACCAGAAAGTTGGCATAGATTACTGACAGAGAAGAAAGGCAAGCTTACAGATAATGATTTATTGCGTACTGCTGAAGCATGATACAGAGTAGAAAGGCTATCCAGCAGGAGGGTTGGGTAGAGGAAGAGATAAATCATAAAGGGAAAAGAACTGTATGTATATCATAATAATTGTGTTACTGGATGCTGATGGATCCCTATTCTTCCCCCCCCCCATCAGTCCTACAGATCTCGTCACCCTCATCCTCTCTCTGCAGCTCCCTGCACCTCCAGTCCGTTTCTCCCGTCAAAGATTTCTGGTTTCCAAACGTATAAGTCTCTGTCCTTCTGTCTTGTTACTTTCCAGCACTCACATGGTTAATCTTCATGCCTGCAGCTTCACTCCCTTTTTTGCACTGTCTAACTTTCTCCCCTCCTCTCCTCCCCGCTTGCCTGCATTTCTACTGATAAGAGTATAAGGTACTGAGGATTGTGGGAGTGACGAGCTCACAAGATTGCATTCAGTGTTGAATACGGGATTTAGGAAGGTGTAGAGGGAATATGCGATGTTGTTAAGTCAGTATAAGAGGAGGAAAGTGATTAATGGTTTGAGGAAGATAAGGGAAATTGGTTGAATTCCGTGAGTTTATCATTTTATTATTTTAAAGTTATTTTAAAGTACATGTTTCTAGAAACAGCTGTATGGGCTGTTAAATGCATAATGTTCTCAACTGTCTTATTTAACCTGCCAGGTCTGTTCATAGTTTAGTATTTCATTTTGCAGAACGGAATGTTGCTTCTCTGACTTATTTTAATAGTTATAATATAGTGTATGGTTGAAAGTGCATCAGCCACCACCCTAAAGATGGCGCCTAGTACAGAAGGAGGTTGACCCTGCCAGTCCCGTGACCTATCTACAGTCACGGTTGCTTCCAAAGTGACGTCACTTCCGCCCTTACCATGCCCACACCTCCTGTCTTCCTTTCCCACACCTATCATGGACGTCATCTCACTTCCTCCCTTGCTGTCATTTCCTTCCCCGCCTCTGTCATGGCTGCCTCCATCATGAGGCCTACCCCTATTATGCTCGTCCTATTTAGAGACATGTTGTTTTCCTTACACTCTACATATTATGAACAGAAACATTATAATTACTAAAACAATCATGCCATTTGTTTCCCTGTATCAACAATGTGTCCGTGATATAAAAAAAAAGAAGGTTGCTAAAATGTAATTTGCAAATGTGGTGTGACCTACAAATGAGATCTGTTGGACATGAATATAAGAGCATAACAGCTGATTATCCAGCTTCATCTTACAACAAGGGAAATAGCTAAATAATGCAAGTTATTTTAAACATTGTATCTTTACTTAATCGAATCTTGCTAGTTACAGATCGTATGTTTACAGTAACATCCTTTACTTTAAATGATGGTTTAGCATTAGAAGGGTTTGTGACATGTTTTATTAACCCAGCCACTACTGGTTGTTCATTTTAGTTACAGGGTGGTATAATTGTTGTAGTCTAATTGATATAAATGATAGTACCGCAATAGTTAACGTTTTATCCAAAGACATATAGGAACTTTACTTCACTTACTATTAACCATTATTTATAATGATAGACATGTTCAGACTGCAAAAAAGCTATGGCTAATGACATAGAAAGGGGTTTGAGTCAGTAACACAGCCCATACAGAGGAGAGCAAACCCGCTGATGCTTAATGCCCCTGCCATGGCAGTGTCTACAGGGAACAAGGGGGGCCACTTGCCACTGTGACTTTACCCATTGAAGGACGAAAAAACCAAATTTTTAGTTGACACAGGTGCAGCCCGAAGTGTTCTGAGAGAACAAGACCTGCCAGATGCCTCATTCCTATCAGAAATAGATGTCTCTTGTGTTGGAGTGGATGGCCAACCAAGGCACAGTCCTTTAACAACCCCATTGCGAGTTGGCAATTACCTAAACTTGCTTGCTCGATTTGTAGTATCCTCCACATGCCCAATTAACCTGTTAGGTGCTGATGTCCTCTCACGCCTGCAGGCATCTATCACCTTCACCCCAGAAGGTCAAGTAGAATTGTCTACTCCCCTATCTGAATCAGATACCTCAGTTGTGTGCTCCCTACCTCTAGTGCTGCATTTAGATGAACCCCGTGGGGAAGCAAAAGAGCAGAGGTCCAATTTTTCGGATATCATCAAAACAAAGGTACCTGCAAAATTATGGTCCAAAGGCCCAGAAGACATAGGTCATCTGAGAGTTCCACCTGTGGTGGTAAAGCTCATTCCAGGAGCAAAATTACCAAGAAAACCACAATATCCTCTAAAGCCAGCTCAGGCTGCAGCTATTTCAATTCAAATCAAAGCACTTTTGGAGAAAGGTGCTCTTGTGAAGTGTGAATCAAAATGCAACACCCCATTATTTCCTGTGAAGAAGAAAACACCAAAAGGGGAACCAGAGAAGTACAGAATGGTCCAGGACCTCAGAGCTGTCAATGAAGCAACTGTCCTGGACACCCCTATTGTACCAAACCCCCACACTCTGCTATCTGGAGTTCCACCATCTGCAAAATACTTCACAGTCATTGACCTGGCTAATGCCTTCTTCAGTGTTCCACTGGATCCGACTTGCCAATACCTGTTTGCTTTCACTCATGAAATGCAACAGTATACATGGACTGTCATGCCCCAAGGGGCACAAAATTCTCCAAGTCAATTTGCTAAAGCCATGTGCTCCATCCTGGACCCATGGCAAACAGACCACCCAGAAGTTGTCCTACTTTAGTATGTGGATGATCTCCTACTTTGTGGGGATGACATACCTACAACAGAAGACTGTTCTATTAGTCTCCTTTGCTACCTAGCAGAACAAGGATGCAAAGCTTCACGTCTCAAGCTGCAATTCTGTCAGCCAACAGTAATCTTTCTTGGACATTGCCTATCTCAAGGCACCAGACATCTCACTCGGGACCGAGTCAGAGCCGTACTGGAGATTCCACCTCCAAGAACCACAAAATCTCTCCATGTTTTTTTAGGCCTCATTTCCTATTACAGAGCATGGATCCCAGAAGCCTCTCTGCTTATGCAGCCACTCTATGATGCACTCAAGTCAGACCCATTCTGCCTGACAAATGAAGCACTGGACAATTTTAAAATTCTGAAACGTACCATTGCATCTGCTCCTGCTCTGGGCCTACCAGACTACACCAAACCCTTCAAATTATTTGTCTCTGAAAGACAAGGCCACGCCACAGGAGTGCTTACCCAAACAAATGATTTAAGAGGCCGCCAAAGGCCTATTGGGTTTTTCTCCTGTCAGCTGGATATCATGGCCAGAGGGGCCCCTTCATGCCTTAGGGCTGTTTTTGCTGCAAGAGAACTTATTGAGAAAACTGCAGACCTGGTCCTTGGTCATCCTCTGGTCGTATTGGCACCTCATGACATTTCTGCCATTATCAACCAAGTCCAGCTCAAACATGTGTCTCCTGCCAGACACCTGCGTTTACAGTGTCACCTCCTGCTACCTGACAACATCACCATACAAAGGTGTCAAGTTCTTAATCTGTCCACTCTTCTTCCACTCCCTGAGGGGGGTATCCACTATGGGTTTATCATGGACGAAACCAGGGCCGGACTGGGAAAAAAATTAGGCCCGGGCATTTTTCAATTAGAGCGGCCCCCAAAAAAGGGGGCGGGCCAGAGAAAGTGAGCATGTTGGTTCAATGCGCAGAGTCCCGCTGAAGAGCTCTAGCATTAGAAAAAGGCCCTATATTTGTTCTGCGCAGTGCAAGCAAATGTAAGAACATGCTTGCGCTGTGTTTGCTTTTAAATTGTCTCTGGTGTCTCCACAAGTGGGATACCAGAGGACAAAAGGGCCAGGAAAGTGTATGGTGCATGTGTTTGGCGCATGCTTGTGGGATTGCCTGTGTGTAGAGTGTGGTATTGTGTAAATAGGTCAATTTTGTGGTGTAATATGTGTGGCTAGGGGCTGTAGAGAGTTTGTGTATAGGGGCATAGTGTTATAGGGGATGTAGCGAGTGTGTGCATACGGGCAGTAGAGTGTGTGTATAGGTGACGTAGTGTGTGTCACTTATACACACACACTACTGTGTGTAGAGAGGGTGTGTTTAGAGAATGTTGTATGTGTTTGCTTACAAGGAATGTAGTGTGTGTGTAAGAGATCTAGTGTGTAAAGGACCCAGAGTGTGTATAGAAGATTGTGTGTGTGTAGAGGATTAAGAGTGCATATAGGGTAAGGGATCTAGCGTGTATCTGGAGCGTAATGTGTGTAGTGGTGCAGTGTGAGGGGTGCTGTAGTGTGTGTGTGTATATATATATATATACATATATATATATAGCAAAAAAACAGGATTGGCACTCTCCTTTAAGTAATAAGAAAGAACTAATAGCCTGGGTGCTATATGCCAAATGTCAGAAATATACGGCAGAAAATATACAGAAATATATTATATATACAAAAATCAAAACTGAGGATGCACTCACAGGACTTGGTTAAAGTGAAAAAAAGGGACATGGAAGGGACTTCCATGTGAAATAATTAAATGTCCCTTTTTTTCACTTTAACCAAGTCCTGCGAGTGCATCTTCAGTTTTGATTTTTGTATATATATATAAAATATATTTGGACGTATTGTATGTGTGAGGTGCGCAGCGTGTTTGTGTAAGAGGGGTGCTGTGTGTGAGGGTGTTTTTATCTGCCGTCACATTCTGGGTTTCTAATTTTATTTGTCTGTTAACTCACTGAGGGTTATTTTTATATAATATATATGTGCTGGGTATATGTGTAGGGAGTGAGTGGGGGTGCTGTCTGTCTGAGGGTGTGTGCGTCTCTGGGTGCGCTGTAAAAAGGCCCAAAGTTGTGTGTCTGGGGTGCTGTGTGTGTCGGGGGGTTGCAGCTCTGTCTGGGGGCCAAAATGCCAGGGGTGCTGTGTGTGTCTGAGGGGGCTGTGTGTGTCTGGGGGCTGTGTGTGTCTGGGGGCTGTGTGTGTCTGTGGGGTGCTGTGTGTGTCTGGGGCTGTGTGTGTCTGGGGGCTGTGCGTGTGTCTGTGGGGTAAAGTGTCTGGGGGGGCTGTGTGTGTCTGGGGGTGGATTTGTGTCTGGGGTGATGTGTGTCTGTGGGGTGCTGTGTGTGTCTGGGGGGGGCTGTGTGTGTCTGGGGGGCTGTTAGGGAAATTATTTTAAATATATATTTTTTATTTTATTAATAATTATAATGTTATTATAATTAATAATTATTAATAATTAAAAAAAAAAAAGTTATGTCCCCCCCTCCCTTCTTACCTTTAGCCTGGGAGGGGGGAGATCCGTTCTGCGTGGGGAGCCGGGTATCCATGGAGGAGGGGGACCATGCTGCCTTCCCTGGTGGTCCAGTGGTGAGAGTGAACTCTAACCTGTAGGTTAGAGTTCACTCTCGCGAGAGCTGAGCGTTGCCGCGGTAACCGCGGCAACGCTCAGAATCCCGCGAGAGGACCCGGCGGAGCTGCTGGTTAGAGCTCTGCCGGGTCCTCTCTCCTGCCTGCCTCCCTCCCTCCCCACCCGGCGGCCGCCTGTAACAGTGCCTCTGGGCTGGTGAGGGGATCTCCTCACCGGCCCACGGAGGCACACAGCAGGGCCGGCGCTCGGATAGCGCTGGCCCTGCAGGGGCCGGTCGGGGAGATCCTGTGATCTCCCTGCCGGCCTCGGCCCCACGGCCATCGCGGCCCACCGGGCATTTGCCCGGTATGCCCGATGGCCAGTCCGGGCCTGGACGAAACCTATATTTTTCTCCTCACTGGAACCATCAAGAGGATGCATCCTGATTTAACCTTTTATAAAGAACAAAAACCTCTCTGTGAGGGTCCAGGATATGCCTTCTGTACCACATGGTACAAGCCGAACATCTCTCCTGAACCTTGCTATGAAGATGAACTCTATCACTGGGTGGAGGTGAAACTCACTGCTCACGACTTCTATTGTGATTCTGAAGGCAATAGCATGGTCTTGATCGAACTACCTTCAGAACTCAAGTATTTATACCGTCATTGGGATACTGCTATTCCACATGTCCCTGTTACCAAGTTGAAAACAAAATCATGGAATGATCTCGGGCCCATGGCGAAATTATGGGCCACCATGGATGACTCGAAGTTACAGGAAAATGGCATTGCCAAATACCCCACAACTGACCTACTTGAAGCATGGCCACGCCATTTCCTGGAAAATGACTTTAAAAGCCTGGTCATAGTAAACAACTATGACCCAGAGACTCCTCACGACTGTTTTGAACAGATGAAAATGGAGACCATACATCTACCAACGGTGCATGAGAATCCACTGACAAATCCTGATTTCACTCTGTTTGTGGATGGTTCAAGATATGCTGATGAAGAAGGAAAATACCACACAGGATATGCCGTAACCACAACAGATGAAGTTATCAAGTCATCATCTTTACCACCAGCAATGTCTGCGCAAGAAGCTGAATTACAAGCCCTGTCTTCAGCATGCAAAATCTCTGAAGGAAAACGTGCCAACATCTACACAGATTCAAGATATGCCCTAGGTGTGGCACACGACTTCGGCCTCATATGGAAGACAAGAGGATTTCTTACTACTGCCGGCATACCAGTCAAACACAGCTCTGCAATCAAAGAGCTAATGGATGCCCTCCTACTAAGCAAGGGGCAACCATCTGGCTGATCAGGCTGCTAAGCAAGCAGCAAGAAATTTGCAGGAAGTGGACGAAGAAGTGTCCGGTCAAGAAGAAGTTCCTGTTTTTACTTTACAGACCCTTCCTACTGATCTAAGGATTTTGCAGGAACAGCAAGCCGCAATTACCCCTGAAGAGATCCAGAAATGGAAGAAGAAAGGGGCTGTCTTAAAGGATGGAATATACTATAACAATTTCAAATTCTGCCTTCCAAAAAACTTATACCCAGCAGTTGTCCAATGGGCACACGGACCAGCACATCTGTCAAAAGATTTAATGGCCGCCCTCATCCAGAAGTATTACGAAGCCCCTGGAATAACAACATTGATCACTAACTTCTGCAGGGTTTGTGCCATTTGCGCAAAATGCAATCCAGGGAAGCCAATCAAAGTGCCTACAAAACATCTGGCTAAGCCCATGTACCCATTCCAGAGAATTCAAATTGATCATATACAAATACCCAAGAGCGGGCCCCATGAATATGCACTAGTGATAGTGGACATGTTCTCAGGCTGGCCAGAAGCCTACCCAGTAGCCAATATCACTGCCAAAACAACAGCAAAACGTCTACTTACAGATGTTGTATGTAGGTTTGGACTTCCAGAAGTTATTGAAAGTGACCAGGGCCCAGCCTTTACAGCAACAGTGACTAAAGAGATTTGGACTGCTCTAGGGGTGACCCTAGCCTTTCACACCCCTTACCACCCACAAAGTAGTGGGAAAGTGGAACGCATGAACGGCACCTTAAAAGCCAGAATGCTTAAAATGTCACAAGAAACAAAGATGCCCTGGCCAGAAAGTCTACCAATAGCTCTATTTAGTGTTAGGCACACACCTGGAGGGAAGCATTCACTATCCCCATACGAGATTCTATTTGGGACCGCACCCAGACTAGGTTGTTATTATCCACAACAGTTACAGCTTCAATCTGATGTTTTAGTAGACTATGTAATTGAACTTGCAAGTGCCTTGAACAAAATACATGCCCAAGTTTTCTCTTCAATTCCAGATCCCGATTTGGATACAGGTACCCATAGCCTGCTTCCTGGAGATTGGGTTCTGGTCAAGAAGTTTGTGCGGAAACATACCTTGGAACCAAGATTTGACGGGCCATTCCAAGTTCTCCTAATCACCGCAACCTCCGTCAAATTGGCCGGCCGGCCACATTGGATCCACGCTTCCCATTGTAAGAAAGTACTTGCCCCAGAGGAAGCTAGTACCGCACCACCATGTACCTCTGGTACAGTATCTTCTTAATCAGCTTAATTAAAGCTCAACAAGTAGCCATCACTAAAGATGCTAGTGGGTACACCTTCTGGTATAATTCATCATGTACCCGTGTGGCTACTTATACTTTTGACTACTGTGACATCGTAGAATGCCCATTCCCCACGTCACAGATTCAGAATATCTATAGAGATATCCCTCATTCAAAAGACCCCTATGTTTGTGTAGTTGACAAACAATGGGGGCACAACTGTAACCATTGGGGGGCGGCGGGATGGAATGCCGGGCCTGCCTGGGGTTACAAACCAAAAAGTGCCTTATCTAAAATTGATGATCACGGTAGGTCCCTCCTCCAGAGAATGACTCTAAAAAAGCCCGGAGGAGGCATACCTATGAAATTAATCTTAAACATTGAGCATCCCAGCCCAACGGATGCAGACCAGTATGTAATGGGAATGTACTGGAAGAAGGGTTCCTATAATAAATTAGGACATTTCCACCTTAAAGATATGTGCCACTCTCCTGAGTGGAAAGGGACCACCCACATGGTCTCAAATCCGTTGAAACCACACATCCAATCTTTTAAAGACATGATGGCCATTGCAAATCCAACATTTGAAGATACCATGGCCGCTGAAACAGGTTTCAATGATGTTAATCTATGGTTAGAATGGATGAAATATAATGCCAACAAACATAACAGAACCGCATGCTATGTGTGTGGTGGTGCCCGGCCGCACCTGGGCACTGTGCCTTTAACTTTGCCAGTAGATATAGAAGAATGTGTTCTGAGTCTTTTTGCCTATCACTACAATTTCAATAGGTCCATATGTAAAGCATGGACAGTAGAGTATCCTCTTCTAGTCAAAGATTGCAAACCCCCAGATGGTGTTACCGTCTATAAAGGTAATTATACCTGTTATGCTAATTATGATGGAATTGGTAAATTTGTGGGTAACTTCTCTAAAGGTTATTGTGCCACCTACAGAACTGTCTCTATGAACCTCCTACAATTCCACACTAGATCATTGGGGGATATTTACTGGTTGTGTGGGGATCTACAGCTGAGATCAAGAATGGATAAAGAATGGTGGGGGGAGTGTACTCTGGCTAAAGCAATCATGCCCATACATATTATCTCTGACACACACCCCGATACTCATGAGTCCAAACACTCACCAACCAAGGTAAAGCGTGAAGCCCCAGTAAAAGGCAGTTTTGACCCTCATACAGGGAGTGCAGAATTATTAGGCAAATGAGTATTTTGACCACATCATCCTCTTTATGCATGTTGTCTTACTCCAAGCTGTATAGGCTCGAAAGCCTACTACCAATTAAGCATATTAGGTGATGTGCATCTCTGTAATGAGAAGGGGTGTGGTCTAATGACATCAACACCCTATATCAGGTGTGCATAATTATTAGGCAACTTCCTTTCCTTTGGCAAAATGGGTCAAAAGAAGGACTTGACAGGCTCAGAAAAGTCAAAAATAGTGAGATATCTTGCAGAGGGATGCAGCACTCTTAAAATTGCAAAGCTTCTGAAGCGTGATCATCGAACAATCAAGCGTTTCATTCAAAATAGTCAACAGGGTCGCAAGAAGCGTGTGGAAAAACCAAGGCGCAAAATAACTGCCCATGAACTGAGAAAAGTCAAGCGTGCAGCTGCCACGATGCCACTTGCCACCAGTTTGGCCATATTTCAGAGCTGCAACATCACTGGAGTGCCCAAAAGCACAAGGTGTGCAATACTCAGAGACATGGCCAAGGTAAGAAAGGCTGAAAGACGACCACCACTGAACAAGACACACAAGCTGAAACGTCAAGACTGGGCCAAGAAATATCTCAAGACTGATTTTTCTAAGGTTTTATGGACTGATGAAATGAGAGTGAGTCTTGATGGGCCAGATGGATGGGCCCGTGGCTGGATTGGTAAAGGGCAGAGAGCTCCAGTCCGACTCAGACGCCAGCAAGGTGGAGGTGGAGTACTGGTTTGGGCTGGTATCATCAAAGATGAGCTTGTGGGGCCTTTTCGGGTTGAGGATGGAGTCAAGCTCAACTCCCAGTCCTACTGCCAGTTCCTGGAAGACACCTTCTTCAAGCAGTGGTACAGGAAGAAGTCTGCATCCTTCAAGAAAAACATGATTTTCATGCAGGACAATGCTCCATCACACGCGTCCAAGTACTCCACAGCGTGGCTGGCAAGAAAGGGTATAAAAGAAGAAAATCTAATGACATGGCCTCCTTGTTCACCTGATCTGAACCCCATTGAGAACCTGTGGTCCATCATCAAATGTGAGATTTACAAGGAGGGAAAACAGTACACCTCTCTGAACAGTGTCTGGGAGGCTGTGGTTGCTGCTGCACGCAATGTTGATGGTGAACAGATCAAAACACTGACAGAATCCATGGATGGCAGGCTTTTGAGTGTCCTTGCAAAGAAAGGTGGCTATATTGGTCACTGATTTGTTTTTGTTTTGTTTTTGAATGTCAGAAATGTATATTTGTGAATGTTGAGATGTTATATTGGTTTCACTGGTAATAATAAATAATTGAAATGGGTATATATTTGTTTTTTGTTAAGTTGCCTAATAATTATGCACAGTAATAGTCACCTGCACACACAGATATCCCCCTAACATAGCTATAACTAAAAACAAACTAAAAACTACTTCCAAAAATATTCAGCTTTGATATTAATGAGTTTTTTGGGTTCATTGAGAACATGGTTGTTGTTCAATAATAAAATTAATCCTCAAAAATACAACTTGCCTAATAATTCTGCACTCCCTGTATTTACATTGATGCCATTGGGGTACCTAGGGGGGTGCCCAATGAGTTTAAAACCAGGGATGAAGTTGCTGCAGGATTTGAATCACTTTTTACCATAGTCACTGCAAACAAGAATTTAAATTGGATAAATTACATCTACTACAACCAACAACGGTTTGTTAATTACACCAGGGATGCCCTTCAGGGTTTGGCCGAACAGCTGCAGGCTACGTCCCAAATGTCATTCCAAAATAGAATGGCTTTAGATATGATTCTAGCCGAAAAAGGAGGGGTATGTAAAATTCTGCCTGACACCATGACATGTTGTACTTACATCCCAGAAAACACAGGCCCCAATGGTAAAGTAACCTTAGCTATAGAAAAATTGAAAGAGCTCTCTGAGGAGCTAAAGAGGAACTCTGGGATAAAAGATCCCTGGGAGAGATGGTTTGGTTGGATGACAGGATGGCAAAAAGCTTTGATGCATATTGGTATAGCAATACTAATTTTCCTTTTTATCTTTGCTCTTCTCGTTTGTTGTGTCCTCCCTTGTCTGAGAAAGCTCCTCTTGAAGACTGTAGACCAAGCGGCACCCACTTACGCACACCTCACAGTTGATGACCAAGATTTCCAAAAAGTCAACTCGCCCTGTATACCGCTACAATCTATCCCGTTTATTGATAGAGTGCAAGAGTTCTAGGAAGGGACCAGCTTAGGGACAGATCTGTCTGTCTGGGAAGTCTACCGTGCGGAGATGTGGTGGGTTAGCCACCTCGGGATACCCATGGAGTGAAGTGTTCGAGTGCCCAGCGGACAGATGAGTTAGCCAATTAGGGACAGACGAAGGGACAGCTTTGCACTTTGCAATAACACCTAGCTAGCGGGTCACGGGGTTTCTGTGCCTTTGGGCTAACACGTCTTCTGATACTAACAAATAAAGATTATCTTTTAGAATCTAACATTTCATAGGGGGGACTGATGTAGAATTATTAAAATCTTTACTGAACCTGTATTGAATTATTGTACTAACTCCATTTTAATCTCACACTATGACAGAATTCTCCATTTTGTTCACCTTACATGACAGAATTTCCTGACAGTATTCAGTATAATGAATAAGAGATTGTATTTTCTCTCTCTAAGGACATAACTAGCCCCGGAGTTAGCGGATCTCCGTTGACTTGCAACATAGTATAATCCAAGGCCAGGAGAACAGCGACTAAATGAAATGTTTTATTCATAAAAGAACCTTGGACCAGGCCACGAGACTGACATCACTAACTACGTAAAATGATGCCCAAGCCCCCCCTTTCCACCGAGTAAGCCTCGTGCTAAAGAGCAATGGCGACGACATCCCATGATGGGAGGGTGCCTCACTAGTCACTCAAATCTCTGAGCCAATTAATAATATTAATGGGTGGACACTGACATAGCCACTTAACATTTAACCCAATTAATGATGTTTATTTGTTATTATCTGATATTCAATGATGATGTCATTTTGCATATAAAAAGGCCTGCGTGCCCACTTTTTAACTAGATGCTAATAAATTTCCTGAAGTGTTTTTAACCTGAACTGCATGTGTCAGTGTGAACTTACTTCTGCGTATACGCAATTTATTCATCTCAGATTTGGACAGGAACAGATAGACTTTTAAACATTTTTGTTTATTTCTAAATTAATCTACATCATATATATATATATATATATATATATATATATATTGTGATCCTTGTCAGCAGGTAGCACGGTCCTCTAGGGCAAAAACATGCACAGTCCTTGTAATTGCATATAATCCAGTCACTTTATTTGCAAATCCACACAGGATACAGCAGTAAATTAAAACATAAATGTAACACAAAACCCTATAAACAAAAACCTAGCTCGGTCTGAGCACTAACTCACTTTGAACATCCCTCTCTATCAGGGTTAAACTAACAAAACATATGGCACCAACCTTATTAGTTAGCAACACTCTGCTTGCTAGCCTGTTGCGTTCCTTTTCCGCACTCCTAGTGCTCCAAGCCAGTCTTGCCCTGACTGCTTTCCTCCTGCACTCCCAGTGCTCCAAGCCAGCCTTGACTGCTTCCTCCTGCACTCCCAGTGCTCCAAGCCAGCCTTGACTGCTTCCTTTCTGCACTCCCAGTGCCTAGTTTCCTTAACTCTTTGTCTGGAGAGAACAGCCTCTCTCCTACCTGCTTCCTGGGAGGAAGTCAGCAATCCCTCTCCTTTACCTGCCTAGCAGGGAGGAGTTTATTCCCACTGCAACAGCTCATTAACTTCAGCTGAGCAGTGGGTTGGAGACGATCCAAAAAACCCTGGCCTGGATCCATGTCTCCCCAGAAAACCACTAAACTGTGGAGTGGAGCATTGGCCCACCCTTCTCTCCAAATGCTCCACCCCAGGGGCCCATAACTAAACAATGCTTTGTGTTGTGCAACACACAAACTACACGTACTTCCCCTGGGGTTAAAAGGCCTATCTGCCTTCACTTTATCACAATATATAAACACACACACACACACTTTTATTTCCTATATATGTATTATATATAATTAAATAATTTTATAATGTATTATACATATATAATGTATATATATGATTTCATTATAAGTGTATTTTGAGATATATGTGTATATATCTCAAAGTATACTTATAATTATATCATTTATATGCATTATATATGCATAATATACTATAAAATGTTTTAATTATTTTATAATATATTATACATATATAATATATGTATAACATTTTTTTTTTTACTTTTTGACAGCCTGAGGGACTGCCGGACAGCTCAGACCATGGTCGTTAAGGTGATACACATATAATGAAATTATATATATATATATATATATATATATATACACATTAATATCAAAATACAGCTAGAATATATATATATATATTTATATATATATAATTTAAAATATATATTTTTAGTTTTGTATTTATTTTTAATTACTTACTATTTATTTTTTACAATACATATGTGTATATATATACATATATATGTATATATATACACAGTATATAGTTATTATATATATTATATATATATATGTGTGTAATACATATTATATATAGATATAATATATGTACATTTATATCTATATACATATATTTTTGAATGTATTCATTTTATTTATTTTTTACTTTTATTAACTTTTTTTTTTTACTTTTTCACCAGCAGGAGGGCTGCCTGTCAGTTCAGGCAGTCCCTCTGCTGGCAGCACTGTGGACATCTATTGCGGCCATGTGACTGCTCTTTCAGAGCGATCACATGGCCCCTGGGGGTACTACAGAGCAGAGGGGGGACTGTCTGGCCTCAGAAGATGACCATTTGCCGGCGGGGGAACGGTGGTGATCGGTAAGTACATGGGGAGGGAAAGGGAAGTTAGAGGGTTAATTATTATTTTTTAACTATTACGTAGTGCCTCAACCCCTCGAGGCACTAAGCACAGGCTGAGCATCGGAAGCTCTGCTATACACTTCCGGGCGCCACGTGCTGCCACCCAGAAGTGATCACTCCATGGGGAGCGATCACTCGGGTGCCCGGCAGTGTAGGGGGGTATTAAACAATGCTCATTTTTGGCTGATGTACCCTTTACTTCCGCCGTCACTAAGGGGTTAAACTCATATGGTGGTGAGTCAGTATGTAAAATATTAAGACAGAAAACAGAATACAATGTAGTATATTCTATAATCGAGATCAGGAAGGAGATTCAGCGCTTATAGAAAAACAGAGAATATGACAGCAAGGCAGCACACCTATGGAAAAGGGGAATCCCCTCTAAGCCCCTTGGAATACAATGGAGAGAAAAGAACAAATAAGGGTGCGCCTAAGACAAGTAGAATGAATATATAAAAAAAATATATCAGAGAGTAAGAGCAGCGATACCTAAAAAGTCAGAATATAACAGATAATGGGTGTGCAGACCCTTATAAAGGCATTTTTACATCACTGAAGAATTCAAGATAACAACAAATAAACGTTATTAATTGGTCCAGGTGTTAAGTGGTTAGTTAGATGCCCTCCCATCAAGATGTGATGTCATCCTTGACACGGGAGTGGACACAAGATGTAGGCGCCATCTTGTTAGCACGAGGTGTTCACTCGATGGGAGGGGTGCTTTGGCAGCCATTTTGAGTAGTTAGTATTGTTAGTTTCAAGGTTCTTTTAGTAAATACACATTTTATTATTCAGCACATTTCTTCCTGCCAAAGTATTAGCTTAGATAATTTCAAGAATTCTATAATTCTACAACAGACCCCCCTTAAAATGTTAGTTACTAAAAGATAAGCTTTATTTGTTAATACCAGAAGACTTGTTAGCCCAAAGACACAGAAACCCCATGGTCGCTAGCTTGGTGTTAGTGCAAAGTGCATGTCTACCCCTATCTGACCCTAACGGGCTGCAGCTCATCTGTCTTAACAAGCATCGAACACTTCACTCCGTGGGTAACCCGCAGCGGCTAGTCCACCACATCTCCGCACGTGAGACTCGTCTGTAGAGACGGACGCTGTCCCTGCACTGGTTCCCTTCCTAGAACTTCTGCACTTGATCAGTATAAGGGAGAGTTTGTAGCGGAATACAGGGTGAGGTGAGATCTTGATCATAAATTGTCAGATGAGTGAGAGTTAGTGTCGCTTGGTCTGTAGTCTTCTGTAAGAATTTTCTAAGGCATGGGAGGACACAACAAACGAGAAGAGCAAGAACAAAAAGGAAAATTAGTAGAGCCATACCAATATGGACTAAAGCTTTCTGCCAACCTGACATCCAACCAAACCACCTTTCCCAGGCATCTGTTACCCCAGAATTCCTCTTCAACTCCTCTGAGAGTTTCTCTAACTTCGCTATGGCCATAGTGACTTTACCATTTGGACCTGTGTTTTCTGGGATATAAGTGCAACA
The DNA here is from genome assembly GCA_933207985.1 of Pelobates cultripes. NCBI lineage: Eukaryota > Metazoa > Chordata > Amphibia > Anura > Pelobatidae > Pelobates > Pelobates cultripes. The sequence goes on along the minus strand of OW240915.1, from coordinate 134,697,825 downwards.
AGTCATGGTGTCAGGTAGTATTTTACATACACCCCCCTTTTCAGCTAGAATCATGTCTAAGGCCATTCTGTTCTGGAAGGTCATCTGGGATGTGGCCTGCAACTACTCGGCCAGGCCCTGGAGGGCATCCCTGGTGTAGTTGACAAAACGCTGTTGGTTGTAATAAATGTAGTTAATCCAATTAAGGTTTTTGTTTGCAGTGACTATGGTAAAAAGTGATTCAAAACCTACAGCGACTTCATCTCTAGCTTTAAATTCATTAGGCACCCCCCTAGGTACCCCAACGCATCTATGTAAATGTGGGGGTCAAAACTGCTTTTTACTGGGGTTTCGCGCCTCACTCTGGCTGGTGTATGTGGAGGGTTGTATGTGTCATGATGATTATCAGAAATAATATGAATGGGCATGATAACTTTGGCTAGGGTACACTCACCCCACCACTCAGTTTCCAGCCTAGATCTTAACTGTAGATCCCCACATAACCAGTAAATATCCCCCAATGACCTGGTATGGTGTTGCAACAGGCGTATAGGAACAGTTCTGTAGGTGGCACAATAGCCATTGGAAAAGTTACCCATGAATTTACCAATCCCGTCATAGTTAGCATAACAAGTGTAATTACCCTTGTAAACCGTGATTCCATCTGGGGGTTTGACATTTCCAATTAAGATGGGGTAATCTGCGGTCCATGCTTCGCAGAGGGATCTGTTGAAATTATAGCGGTAGGCAAAAAGACTGAGGAAGCAATTCTCTATCTCCAAAGGGAGAGTTAGAGGAACGGTGCCAAGATGAGGTCGAGCACCACAGCACACATAGCATGCGGTTTTGTTATGTTTATTAGCATTATATTTCATCCACTCTAACCATAGATTGATATCATTGTAACCAGTTTCAGTGGCCATGGTGTCTTCAAAGGTGGGGTTAGCAATGGCCATCATGTCCTTAAAAGACTGGATATGTGGTTTTAGTGGATTCGGGACCATATGAACAGCCCCTTGCCACTCTGGAGAGTGGCACATATCTTTAAGATAGAAATGACCTAATTTGTTATAGGAACCACTTTTCCAATACATTCCCATTACATATTGGTCAGCATCATTTGGACCAGAGTGCTCAATGTTCAACATTAATTTCATGGGCAGACCTCCTCCTGGCTTTCTTAAAGTCATTCTTTGAAGGAGGGATCTACCATGGTCATCTACTTTAGATAAGGCACTTTTGGGCTTGTAACCCCAGGCAGGCCCAGTATTCCATCCTGCAGCCCCCCAATGGTCACAGTTGTGTCCCCATTGCTTGTCAACTACACAAACATAGGGGTCCTTTGCGTGTGGTATATCTTTGTAAATGGTTTGAATCTGTGACTTGGGAAATGGACAATCTACTATGTCACAGTAATCAAAGGTGAATGTAGCTACGCGGGTGCATGATGAATTATACCAGAATGTGTACCCACTAGCATCTTTGGTAATGGCCACTTGTTGGGCCTCAAGGAAACTAATCAAAGGGATGACGTACCAGAGGTACATGGTTGTGAGGAGTCTGCTTCCTCTGGGACAGGAACCTTTTTGCAGTGGGAGGCGTGTATCCAGTTGCTTTTCCCAGCCAACTTGACGGAGGTGGAGGTGATCAGTAGAACTTGGAATGGTCCGTCAAATCTTGGTTCCAGGATGTGTTTCCGCACAAATTTCTTGACTAGGACCCAATCACCAGGAAGCAGACTGTGGTTGCCCGTATCAGAATCAGGATCTGGAATTGAAGAGAAAACTTGGGCATGGATTTTGTTTAAAGCATTTGCGAGTTCAGTTACATAATCTACTAAAACATCAGTTTGAAGTTGTAGTTGTTGGGGAAAATAGCAACCTAGCCTAGGTGCAGTCCCAAATAGAATCTCATATGGGGACAGTGAGGGTTTTCCTCTGAGTGTGTGTCTGACACTGAATAGAGCTATTGACAAGCTTTCTGGCCAGGGCATCTTTGTTTCTTGTGACATTTTTAACATTCTAGCTTTTAGGGTACCATTCATGCGTTCCACTTTGCCACTGCTTTGTGGGTGATAAGGCGTGTGGAATGCAAGGGTCACTCCTAGGGCAGTCCAAATCTCTTTAGTTACTGATGCTGTGAAAGCTGGGCCCTGGTCGCTTTCAATAACTTCTGGGAGTCCAAATCTACATACAATTTCTGTGAGTAGACGTTTTGCTGTTGTCTTGGCGGTAATGTTGACTACTGGATAGGCTTCTGGCCAGCCTGAGAACATGTCCACTATCACTAGTGCATATTCATAGTGACCACTCTTTGGCATCTGGATGTGGTCGATTTGGATCCTTTGAAATGGATACATGGGTTTAACCAGATGTTTTGGAGGAACTTTGATTGTTTTTCCTGGATTGCATTTAGCACAAATAACACAGGCCTTGCAGTAGTTACTGGTTAGTGTAGTAATTCCGGGTGCTTCGTAGTATTTTTGTACAAGAGCATTCATTAGATCCTTTGATAAATGTGCAGGTCCGTGTGCCCATTGTACGACTGCTGGGTACAAATTCTTAGGGAGGCAGAACTTGAGGTTGTTGGAGTACACTCCATCCTTCAGAACTGCCCCTTTCTGTTTCCATCTTTGTATTTCTTCAGGAGCAACTGCAGCCTGTTGTTCCCATAGGATTTTTAGATCAGTTGAAAGTGTCTGCAAGGTAAATGTGGGAGTTTCTTCGTTTCCAGACACACTTCTGTCCACTTTCTGTAGTTCTCTTGCAGCTTGTTTTGCAGCTTGATCAGCCAGATGGTTGCCCCTTGTTTCATCCGAATCCAACTTCCCATGTGCCTTTACCTTCAGAATGGCCACTTCTTCTGGGAGTAGGAGGGCATCCATCAGCTCCTTGATTGCAGAACTGTGCTTGACTGGTGTACCGGCAGTGGTAAGAAATCCTCTTGTTTTCCAAATTAATCCGAAGTCATGAGCCACGCCCAGTGCATATCTTGAATCTGTGTAGATATTGGCGCGCTTTTCTTCAGATATCTTGCATGCTGAAGTTAGGGCTTGTAATTCAGCTTCCTGCGCAGACATTGTTGATGGTAGAGATGATGATTTGATAATTTCATCTGTTGTGGTGACGGCATATCCTGTGTGATATTTTCCTTCTTCATCAGCATACCTTGAGCCGTCCACAAACAGGGTGAGGTCAGGATCTATTAGTGGATCCTCATACACGGTTGGCAAATGTGTTGTTTCCATTTTCATCTGTTCAAAACAGTTATGGGGCGTTTCTGGATCATAGTCGTGCTTTATGACCAGTTCTTCAAATTCTTCTTCCAGAAAGTACCGTGGCCATGCTTTTATATGTTCAGTTGTTGGGTACTTGACAACGCCTTTTTCTTGGAGCTGTAGTTCATCCATGGTGGCCCATAGTTTTGCCATGGGCCCGAGATCACCCCATGACTTTATCTTTGATTTGGTAACAGGGACATGTGGAATGGCTGTGTCCCAATGGTGATATAGATGTTCAAGTCCAAGTGGTAGTTGAACCAAAATCATACTGTTGCTTTCAGTATTGCAGTAAAAATCTTGTAGAATGAGTTTTACCTCAACTAATTGATAAAGTTCATCTTCATAATGAGGGTCAGGGTTGATGGTTGGCTTGTACCACATGGTGCAGAAGGCATATTCTGGCCCGTCACAGAAGGGTAAATTGAGGTGCATTGTTTTAATAGTGTGGGTAAGAAGTAGGACATAGCCTTCATCCATGATAAATCCATAGTAGCTACCCCCCTCAGGGCGTGGCAGAAGAGTGGACGGATTCAGAACCTGACATCTTTGAAGGGTAACATTGTCAGGTAACAGGAGATGACATTGGAGACGAAGGTGCCTGGCAGGGGTGACATGTTTGAGTTGAACTTGGTTAAGTATGGCAGAAATATCATGAGGTGCCAAAACAGTCAGAGGGTGGCCAAGAACCAGGTCCCCAGTGCGGTTGATGAGTTCCTGAGCGGCAAAAACAGCTCGGAGGCAAGAGGGGGTTCCTCTAGCCACAATGTCCAGTTGGCAAGAGAAGAAGCCAATAGGCCTTTGGCGGCCGCCAGGTCCATGGGCTTGAGTAAGGACTCCTGTAGCGTGGCCTTGTCTTTCAGACACAAATAATTTGAATGGTTTGGTGTAGTCTGGCAAGCCAAGGGCGGGAGCAGAGGCAATAGCACGTTGGAGAGTGTAGAAGTTGTCATGTGCTTCTGAGGACAGACAGAACAGGTCTGATTTAAGAGCATCGTACAAAGGTTGCATGAGTAGAGAGGCCTCTGGGATCCACGCTCGGCAGTAAGAAATGAGGCCTAGAAAGGCGTGGAGGGATTTAGGAGTTTTTGGAGGCGGAATGGCCAGAACCGCTCCGACACGATCACGGGTGAGGTGTCTGGTGCCATGGGACAGGCAATGGCCTAGAAAGATTACTGTGGCCTGGCAAAATTGAAGTTTGACAAGAGATGCCTTACACCCCTGATCTGCAATATAACAAAGGAGGTCCAGAGAACATTTTTCTGTCGTGGGGATGTCATCTCCAAGTAAAATGGGAAGGGAACAAAGAACTGTAGTGTCTTTTCATGACAAAGGTGTATTTAATTGAACCTGGCCGTCTGCAGTGAGGGTGATGGATGCTTGGAGGCGGGATAGGACATCAGCACCCAAGAGGTTACTGGGACATGTGGAGACAACAAACCGGGAAAGGATATCAGAATCCACATGGAGGAGTTTAGTGAGTGGGTTACTGCGGGAAGTACCATCAACACCAACACAAGAGACATCGGTGTCAGACAGGAACGATGAGTCAGGCAGGTCTTGTTCTCTAAGAACACTGCGGGCTGCACCTGTGTCAACCAGGAAAGTAGTGGGATGACCCTCAACGGGTAGAACTACTGTGGCTAGTGGCCCTCCCCCATCCCCTGTAGACACATGGCAGGGGCATTAAGCATCAGTGGGTTTGCTCTCCTCTGTATGGGCTGTGTTACTGACTCCAACCCCTTTCTATGTCATTAGCCATAGCTTTTTGCAGTCTGAACATGTCTATCATTATAAATAATGGTTAATAGTAAGTGAAGTAAAGTTCCTATATGTCTTTGGATAAAACATTAACTATTGCGGTACTATCATTTATATTAATTAGGCCATAACAATTATACCACCCTGTAACTAAATGAATAACCAGTAGTGGCTGGGTTAATAAAACATGTCACAAACCCTTCTAATGCTAAACCATCATTTAACATAAAGGATGTTACTGTAAACATACGATTTGTAACTAGCAAGATTCGATTAAGTAAAGATACAATGTTTAAAATAACTTGCATTATTTGGCAATTTCCCTTGTTGCAAGACACAGGCATTAATGAATATTAATCTGGATAATCAGCTGTTATGCTCTTATATTCGTGCCCAACAGAACTCATTTGTAGGTCACACCACAGTTGCAAATGACATTTTAGCAACTTTTTTTTTTTTTTTTTTAATATTATCACGGACACATTTCTGATACAGGGAAACAAATGGCATGATTGTTTTAGTAATTATAATGTTCCTGTTCATAATATGTAGAGTGTAAGGAAAACAACATGTCTCTAAATAGGACGAGCATAATAGGGGTAGGCCTCATGATGGAGGCAGCCATGACAGGGGCGGGGAAGGAAATGACAGCAAGGGAGGAAGTGAGGGGGGTGACGTCCATGATATGTGTGGGAAAGGAAGACAGGAGGTGTGGGCATGGTAAGGGCGGAAGTGACGTCACTTTAGAAGCAACCGTGACTGTAGATAGGTCACGGGACTGGCAGGGCTAACCTCCTACTCTACTAGGCGCCATCTTTAGGGTGGTGGCTGACGCACTTTCAACAATACACTATATTATAACTAATAAAATAAGTCAGTTCTGAGATTTAAATACTAAACTATAAATAAACCTGGCAGGTTAAATAAGACAGTTGAGAACATTATGCATTCAACAACCCATAAAGCTGTCCGTAGAAACATGTACTTTAAAATAACATGATGCAAAATAAACTCACGGAATTCAACCAACTTCCCTTATCATCCAACAATCATTAATCACCTTCCTCTTCCTATACTAACCTAGCTATACTGCATAATCCCTCTATCCACATTGCTTAGTATTGCAACAAATCACACTTGCCTTTTACACTTAACACGTCCAAATGTCCCTCTATTATTGTTATCTGGCTACACCTTCCTAAATCCCGTATTCAACACTGAATGCATTCTTGTGAGCTAGTCTCCCCCACAATCCTCACTACTTTATCACAAAACACAATTTTTATATATATATATATATATATATATAGCACTGCGGAATCTGTTGGCGCCATGCAAATGGCAATAATAATAATATTATTACACAATTATAACACCATAACCTTCCTCACAACGTCTATGTATATAACAATGTACACAATATTACACAATTAGAATATTTTCCAGCAAAAATCCCATCTCTAACTCTTATCAGTAGCTCCGAAATGCAGGCATGTCACTCCTCCCCCCTAGGCAAGGGGGGGGGGAGAAAGTCGACAGAGTGCAAAAAGGGGAGAGAGAGAAACGAGAGAAACTGCAGGCATGAAGGTTAAACATGTGAGCGCCGTAAAGTAACAAGACAGAAGGACAGAGACTTATACGTTTGGAAACCAGAAATCTTTGACGGGAGAAACGGACTGGAGGTGCAGGGAGCTGCAGAGAAAGGATGAGGGTGACAAGATCTGTAGGACTGATGGGGGGGAGAATAGGGATCCATCAGCATTCAGGACTGGGCAAACAGGGGCGGTGGTAGGGTGGGGACCAGGGGTGGGGACCATGGTCAGCTACATTACGGTCATTGCTGACGCGATGTTGGGAGTGGTCACCTCCTGGGCGCCATCATAGGGCGCTGGCTGGGAAGACTTCCCAGTAACACAATTATTATAATACACAAACAATCTTAAACCTTTGTGATCAATTTCTTCCTCAACCCATCCCTTTTGCTGAATAGCTCTTGCTACTCGGTACCAGGCTTTTGCTGTACGAACCAAATCGTGGACCGACAGCTTCCCTTTCTTCTCTGTCAGTAACTTACGCCAGCTCTCTGGCTGCAATCTGCCGCACGGAGGTACGGTAATTCCACATACTTTAGCAATCTTCCTCACTTTCTTAACCACCTCTTCTCCTTCTCTGTCTTCTACTAAATCACATGCTAACCAACCCTTACTGGGTTTATCTAACTTCTGTCCCATCCTCCCTATATAAGGCGTTCCAGATATAGAGAAAGAGAGAAAAGAAGGTCTACAGTGCTCGACTGCTACGTAAGAGTGGGTTCCTACGTACGTCTTCCCAAAACGTAGACTAGTCACTAATTCCGCCTACCCGAGATAGCCGCGGATTGGAGCGTGGCGAGAAGTGTGTGACCAATCACTTCTCTCAACAAAGAGAAATAAGAGGGGAAAGTGTAAATAACACAGAGAGTAAGATAATATTAAGCACAGAAATCTGTGTGACAGACAATTAAGACAACATTTCAAATAAAATACAGTGCATGCATCACAGTTCAAATAAAATCACAGTAATCCCTTTCCTTTACTCGTGTGGCCGCAGCCACCTCCCTCAACCTCGTAGTGTCCCTGTTGCGGACCCACCCGCAAGTCTCACTACCGCACGGTGATGGAAACAGCAATGCCTGCCCGAATCCAATCCCACCACAACCTAACAGTGTCCGTATCCGCGGGCACTGAGAGGTTAACAGAACACTATCAGCGTCAGCGCTCGAGGCTGAAGTGTCTCACCCTCTGCAAGCAGAGTAACGTGCACAATGAGGCTAGCCAGGCCCTCAAAGTGACACCCCGGACCTGAGAAAGTAGTGAGTCCACACAGACTTCCACCAGGTCCCCTCCCCTTTTTCCTTTACCGCTAGAGCCACCTAGCACCTAAAAGGGGTAAACAGGCACTCACACTCCCCGGGGACTAAGCTAAACACAAACCAATACAAACACACCCAGGCAACAGATAGTCAACATGCAGGTAAACTAGGTATCATTAACAATACAAAGACTCTGGGCAAGTTATTACCTGACTTTGATGTCCTCTCGGCAGCAGTCACAGACACTGGGACAGGTCAATCACAGGGGCAGGAACATACCGGCTAGGTGCTGCAGCAGTCTCTACCGTGTACTCAGAGGTGATCAGGCTCTTTTCCTTCCCCCCAGCGTCTTCTTGGACGGCTGTCCGGGCAGGACATAACCCAGAGCCCCACGTTAAAGGCGCCAAATTGTAGTAGATTATTTTCTGCAAACCAATAAGTTTGAATGACTATCTGTTCCTGTCCAAATTAAAGATAATAAAGTTGCATGCACGCAGAAGTAAATTCACACTGAGACACAGGGTTCAGGTTAATGAAAGAACTTCGGAAAAGTTTAATGGCTTCTAACAGATAATGGGTGTGCAGACCCTTATAAAGGCATTTTTACATCACTGAAGAATTCAAGATAACAGCAAATAAACTTTATTAATTGGTCCAGGTGTTAAGTGGTTAGTTAGATGCCCTCCCATCAAGAGGTGATGTCATCCTTGACACGGGAGTGGACACAAGATGTATGCGCCATCTTGTTAGCACGAGGTGTTCACTCGATGGGAGGGGTGCTTTGGCAGCCATTTTGAGTAGTTAGTATTGTTAGTTTTAAGGTTCTTTTAGTAAATACACATTTTATTATTCAGCACATTTCTTCCTGCCAAAGTATTAGCTTAGATAATTTCAAGAATTCTATAATTCTACAACAGTGTTACTACAACCACCACAACTACCATCACCATCAATACTACCACCATCAACATCCCCTGTATCAGCGCCATAAACATTTACATTATTATTAATAAACCAGGTGCTAGTATACAGGCTATTGCTGCAACAACGTCCACTACCACCAATGGTAATCTACCTGCATCTTCAGCAGATGCAAGGTAAAGGATGGGGGCTAATGTGTCATGCCAATGAAACACAGTTTGGGATCACTTTGAGTGTATACTACACTCAGGGCCGGCGCTACCTGTTAGGCGGACTAGGCAGCCGCCTAGGGCGCCCCTTGGGAAGGGGCACTGCCAGGAGCGCCAGCCCCCCTCATGCTGCAGCCGCCCGAGCGCTCTGCAGAGAGCCTCAGGCGGCTGCAGCTTTGCCCGGGCGGTGCGTCCATAAGGGCGGACCGCACCGCACCGCCCAGGCGCAGCCTGAGGATAGGGGCTAACAGGAGGGAAGCGCTCAGCGCTCCCTACTGTCACTCACTCAGTAGTAGCGTAGCCGAGCCCTCTATTGGTCCGCGGGTACAGGGAGCATCTGTCTCCTGTACCCGGCCGGACTAACAGGAAGTGCACACTGAGTGTGCACTTCCTGTTAGTCCGGCCGGGTACAGGAAACAAAAGCTCCCTGTACCCGCGGACGATGATACAGGGCTCGGCCAAGCTACAGCAAAGGTAGGGGAGGGGAGCAAGAAATTGGGAAGGGGGGAAGAAAGAGAGTGACAAGTGGCGGGGGAGAAAGAGAGTGACAAGTGGGGGGGAGAAAGAGAGAGACAAGGAGGGGGAGAAAGAAAGAGACGAGGAGGGAGAGAGTGTGACAAGGAGGGGGAGAAAGAGAGAGAGACAGGGGAGAAAAGAGAGAGACGGGGAGAGTGTGATAAGGGAGGGGAGAAAGAGAGAGACAAGGAGGGGGGGAGAAAGAGAGAGACAAGTGGGGGGAGAAAGAGAGCGGCCAAGTGGGGGTGAGAAAGAGAGTGACAAGGGGGAGAGAAAGAGAGTGACAAGGGGTGGAGAGAAAGAGAGTGACAAGGACGGGTGAGAAAGAGAGTGACAAGGAGGGGTGAGATAAAGAGAGTGACAAGGACGGGTGAGAAAGAGAGTGACAAGGAGGGGTGAGATAAAGAGAGTGACAAGGATAGGGGAGAAAGAGAGCGTGACAAGGGGGGAGAATGAGAGAGTGACAAGGGGGGAGAAAGAGAGAGTGACAAGGGGGGGAGAAAGAGAGAGTG
>OW240915.1:134652906-134679566 GCA_933207985.1 Pelobates cultripes | reverse complement strand
TTAAATCCAAGCTATTGTGACACCAGATGTAAGTGGTGGCACTGACTGGGGAAATGGGCACAGTATGCACTGTGAGCCTGACACAGATAGCAGACAACTGACTGCTATTCAATCTATAACAGTGAAAAAAGTTTTTTGTTTTTAAATCCAAGCTATTGTGACACCAGATGTAAGTGGTGGCACTGACTGGGGAAATGGGCACAGTATACACTGTGAGCCTGACACAGAAGCTGGCAGCAGTGGCAGACAACTAAGTGCAATTACATTACATATAAAAAAAAATAAAAAAAAAGCATACCCTAACCCTAACCTAGCTATGCTTTTCCCTATCTTATGAACAGCAGCTACACTTTCCCTCCTCTTACTAAGCATGCAGCTTGAGAATGAATCTAAAATGGATACCTTCCAGGAGGTGGGAGGGTCTGCTAGGGAGGGTGTGCTGCTAATTGGCTGGAATGTGTCTGCTGACTGTGAGGTACAGGGTCAAAGTTTACTCAATGATGACGAATAGGGGGCGGGTCAAACCGCGCATATGTTCGCCCGCCGTGGCGAACGCGAACATGCTATGTTCGCCAGGAACCGTTCGCCAGCGAACCGTTCGGTACATCACTAATTATGTTACAGTAGTGAAGTGGGGATGTGTCTCTATGGAGGAACGTAACTACACAAAGTATCTCAGAGTGAGGCACCGATTTTCTATTTCTGTCATGGCAGTAGAAGCACCCAGTAGTGGCTGTCAGGAACCTAAAACATATATTATTCTCATAATTATTTATAAAGCAACAAATTCTTCAGTGCTGTACAATGGGTGGACTAACTAACACGTTTGTAACCAGACAAGTTGCACACACAGAAACAGAGGGATTGAGGGCCCTGCTCAATGAGCTTACATACTAGAGGTAGTGGGGTACAAGGACACAAAAGGTAAGGGTAGGCTAGAAAAGTAGGTTGTTAGAATAGTATTCACAGAGGGCTTAGTGTTTTATTTTGATGACAGTTGCAGGAGAGGAATCAGGGTGTGGGGAGAGAGAGCTGTTCACAGTTTAATTGAAATGCTTTCCTGAAGAAGAATGTTTTCAAAGATTTCTTTGAAGGAGTGGAGATTGGGTGAAAGTCTAACAGAGAGGGGAAGTGTGTTACATAGGAATGGTGCAGCCCTAGAGAATTCTTTAAGGCGAGGAGTACGAACAGAAGTTAGACATAGGTCTCCAGCTGAGCTTAGGGGCCTAGATGGGACATATAAGTTAGGATAAGTAGTTCGGAGCAGCATTGTGTAGAGATTTGTAAGCGAGCATCAGGATCTTAAATGGAGTCCTATATCTTACTGGAAGCCAATGTAGGACTGACAGAGAGGGGAGGCGTGGGAGGTGCAGGTGGACAGGAAGATGAGCCTCGCCACCACATTCACTTTAAACTGTAACGGAACAAGTTGGGAACATGTTAGACCACTGAGAAGCGGATTACAGTAGTTAAGGCGAGAGAGGACAGCGGCACGGACAAACATCTTAGTTGTATCAGGCATTAAATAGGGTCGGATGCGCGCTTGTTTTTGAAATAGAAAGGGCAGGATTTGGCGATTGATTGGACATGATGGGTGAAGAAGAGTTCAGAGTCAAAGAGAACACCTAGGCAGCGAGTCTGCGACATAGAGCAGGTGGTAGTTCCAGTGACTTGGAGGGAAACAGACAAGGGAGTAGTGGCACTTGAGGGAGGTAAGACCAGAAGTTCTGTTTTGGACAAGTTAAGTTTAAGGAAATGAGCAGCCATCCAGTTGGAAATAGCAGAGAGGCAATCAGAGACACAAGTCAAAAGGGGTGGTGAAAAATCAGGAGAGGACAGATACATTTGCGTGTCACCCGCATAAAAATTATAGTGGATGCCCTATTCTAATCTCTTGCTTTCATCTTTCAAGTGAAGCCATACTCCCTAACGGTAGCATCTAGTGAAACCAAGGGATGAATTTACGAAGGGAGGTAGTGTAGATTGAGAACAATAGGGGACCAATGACAGACTCTTGGGGAACACCAACAGAGAGGGATTGAGGAGAAGAGGCAGAGCCAGAGAAAGAAACATTGAAAGTGTGCCGGGGGAGGTAGGAAGAGCACCAGAAGATGCATAAACATTTTGTAACAGCATAAATAAAAAAAGACAATAATAGGAGTAATTTTACATTTATTATACTAAAAACAGAAAACATGAATAAAGCATCTCTTGACATTTTAGGAGTCTATATTACCAGCTGTTCCTATTGTTGCTGTCTCCTTTAGGCACCTTTGACTGTATGAAAAATATAGTTTTTCATGCTGTGATCTACAATTGCAGAAAGTCAAAACAATTTAAGAGGTAGATGACTTTCCATCTGTCAGTGTATTTTGAACTTTGTCACAATCGAAGTTAAAGAATTGGATAATAACTCAAAATTGTCTGTTAATGCATTGAAAAATAATCAGAAAATATGACTTGTTTGCGTGGATTACACACATATGACATTGCTATTTCTTACTTATTTAAGTTGACAACAGTCTAGGACTTCCTGCTTTGAAATTTTAACCATTCTTGCAACCTTCAGGCATAAAGTCAGCTCCAATGTATGAAGAGCATGGATAAGAACTAAAGATAAATAATTGGTTTAATGTTTAGTCTGTAATTCCTTAAAGGTAAGCAAATGACTGCTCTAGCAAACAAAATCTATAACACCAGTTTGTCAATATAAGAGAGTGAAATTGCAGAGTTACCTACCGTTGCAGTAACAATAAAAGAGGCATTACATCATCGCCTGTGAGTATATGTTTATGTGGATTTACAGGAACCGAATTGGATTACAGCCTCAACCTATGTAATCGACACTGGACTTGTGGATTTCCAAGTAAGAGGATTTTTGAGAGAGGAACATAAGTAGTGCTGTTGGGAAATGACTTAAATTGCATTTAATCTTTTTGACCAAATTTTGCTACATATCACAATAGAGAAAATTGTGTAGTTCTAGTAATGGGTATGAACCCAAGGCTGAATTAAGAGCCCATTGGGCCTGGTGCTGACAATTATGATTGGCCTAATTACATAATCTTATCAACAGAAAACACTAAAACAGTTATTACTCCCAAGCGTTATGTATCTGTTGGAGGTGGTGCAGGAAACCCAGACTTCTGCACTTCAGCGCAACAGGACTTTGGGAATTCAGGACTTCGGGACCCTAGCCCTACCCCTAAGCCTACCTCTAACCCTAACCCTACCCCTATACCTAACCATACCCCTAACCCTGCCCCTACCTCTACCCCTAACCCTACCCTGACCCTCCCCTAACCCTACCCCTAACCTTATTCCTAACATAAAACACATACCCTATTCTAATCTCTTGCTTTCATCTTTCAAGTGAAGCCATACCCCCTAACAGTAGTGTCTAGTGAAACAGAATTTCAGTGGGCAGGGTAAAAGGGTGGGCCACTGATGTGAATCGTGTAACCAGAACGCAAAAAGGGACAAACATGCCCAAATAGGAGGGCGAGTCAGTACGAACAACTGGATGGTCAGCCTGGCCGAATGTCAAGCTGTCTGCCAATCATATGAAAACAAAGTGGTAAACCGCGCCAAAATAGTGAAATAGATAAATCAGTAATGATTATGGTATATACATACATACAGAAAATCCTGTGGTATGGGAATGTATATAACCCTCAAAAAGAAAGAAATACAAAACAATAATAGTGCAGTACGTCAAACGTATAAGTGCATAGATAAACTGGTAGAAGACTAACTGACACTTTACAGAGCTACTAAGAGCTCTGCCGTACAGTGCCTGGACGGTACAATCCCCGTCTCGGGATAAAGATGATGGTACAATGCGGTATCCAATTTTCCACAGTGGTGTATATATATATATATATATACTTAGGACTCATATAAATTTATCGGCACAGCGCTGCACTACATGTTCCATCAACCTTAGCGAACTTTTGACACATCTCTTTCAGTTGATGAGGTTACTGTTGGTGGCAAATAGGGAAATTAAAACTACACGTCCCATCAACCATCGGGGGATGCACCCACGTCACTTACGGGCGAGACACGCGACCCGGAAGTATGAAGTAAATTTACACCAGAAAAGGATCAAGACAATCAGGAACCCCTATATAAGAAGAATTTAGTAATGACTGGACTTATACTTCTGAAGAAGCCCTAGACCAGGCGAAACGCGTTAAGTAAGAGACTTGAAGTCTATTTCTTTTTATATTTATTTTCTATTTTTATGTATTAATAAAGTTCCAGTTTTATTATTACATTTATTGTTCCTGGTGCATCCTGAATCCTGTTTACTTCCTGTATCCTTTGATGGGGATTATACCACCACACGCTGTTTATACCAGAGCAATGCATTGCTCTGGAAATTGTAAGAAGGATACCTTTCCTTTACTTATATATTTCTTATTGTACATACTATACCATTGGATTTTATTTTTATTTTTTCTATATACACCACTGTGTAAAATTGGATACCGCATTCTACAATCATCTTTATCCCGAGACGGGGATTGTACCATCCAGGCGCTGTACGGCAGAGCTCTTAGTAGCAGTTCTGTAAAGTGTGAGTTAGTCTTCTACCAGTTTATCTATGCACTTATACGTTTGACGTACTGCACTATTATTGTTTTGTATTTCTTTCTTTTTGAGGGTTATATACATTCCCATACCACAGGATTTTCTGTATGTATGTATATACTATAATCATTACTGATTTATCTATTTCACTATTTTGGCGTGGTTTACCACTTTGTTTTTATATTTTTGGTCACTATTAGCGGGTATTGGGAATTCCTGCTGGTTCACTGCTGCCTTATATATAGTTATCTATTCCTTTTCTCTTTTTGTCTGCCAATCATGCATGATGACCAACCAAGGGCATACAGTGCAGACAGCACCCTGAGCTCATTTATGCATCTAATGATGCGCTAGCTCTACACTTTCTAAGGACTGTCTCCTAGCACTCGCTGGTCCACTTTTCTCCTAACCTTTCCTACTAACAGGCAGAAGCTCATGTTAAACAGTCTGGGACAGACAAAAAGTGTATGTAGTGAGTGCAGAAGAAAGGGAACAGTGTTAAAGAGACTGAAGCTCAAGAGCATTTGCATGGTGTGTAAAGTCAGCTTTACCTTAACTAATTTTATTGTCAGCCAGTCAACACCAGTTTTGTTCCCTTATATCCCTCTTAAGTTTCCATACTTAAGCAAGAGCATGTCGTATATTATTAGCATGCCCTGTATTAGCCAAATGACTTCCAATTAACCTGAGTGTGACTACTCTGACTAAAAAGTTGCGATTGAACATAACAAGCATTTGCACATTTAAAGGGACACTCCACTGCCTAAGTAAAAATAAATTAAAATCACTGCTTATTAGATATACCCTATGAAAACATGCATGCATGTAATTATGCATTTGTCAGTGGGGGTATATCTAAAAACAGTTTGCAAAACTCACAGATCTATTGTCTGGTGCCTTTGTAAACCCTCCCCTTCTTCCCCAGTCCAGACTTTCTGTGGCTGTCACTAAACAAATCAGGAAGTAACATGACTGGTTGTCTTATTGACACACAGTGGGTGTTAACAAGCTTAATTCACAAAAGTGCTAATTTCTATTGATATCTGCACTTTTTGTCAAATTAAAAAAAGACACCCTCTTCACACATTAAAGGACCACTCTAGGCACCCAGACCACTTCAGCTTAATGAAGTGGTCTGGGTGCCAGGTCCTTCTAGGGTTAACCCATTTTTTTTATAAACATAGCAGTTTCAGAGAAACTGCTATGTTTATGAATGGGTTAAGCCTTCCCCTATTTCCTCTAGTGGCTGTCTCATTGGCAGCCACTAGAGGCGCTTGCGTGCTTCTCACTGTGATTTTCACAGTGAGAGCACGCAAGCGTCCATAGGAAAGCATTGTAAATGCTTTCCTATGCGACGGGCTGAATGCGCGTGCAGCTCTTGCCGCGCGTGCGCATTCAGCCCAGGAGGAGGAACGGAGGAGGAGAGCTCTCCGCCCAGCGCTGGGAAAAGGTAAGATTTAACCCCTTTCCCCCTTCCAGAGCCGGGCGGGAGGGGGTCCCTGAGGGTGGGGGCACCCTCAGGGCACTATAGTGCCAGGAAAACGAGTATGTTTTCCTGGCACTATAGTGGTCCTTTAAGAATTTTAGCAAGCTGAAGTGTTTTAGAGGCTTGGAGAGTCACTTTAAGCCTTGTCAATAGTGACAAAATGCTGTATGTTAAATTGGTCCATCGCCACTAAAAAGAGCGTAATTAGTGTACTTTGTGATCGTTTTCTATTGTATCCTACCCAACTGTCAAGATTTTTAATGCTGCAAAATATTGTCACGTTAACCTGACTTTCATTGTTCAAGCACAACCAGCATGCAGTGAAATGAAAAGGTTTTACCTGACCAAAAGGAAAGTATTGAACCTAGCAAGCTTGAGAACATTTCCACTGTGGTAATTTTGACATACTACATTATGTTACACAGGTCATTTACCAACAGAAAGTGAATAATTGATGTACTCTGTGACCCATTATCTATAAATAGTCATACCCAATATTTCTAATGCTGCAAAATATTTTGATGCCTGAGATAATGGAACAGTTTTAACCAAGAATTTAATCTTCCCCAAATTCATATTAATTATAAAACATTACTAATCAGTATTAGACTATTAGAATAGTGGGTTTAATTCAAATTGAGATTCTGTGGCTGCATTTGGGCTGAAAATCTGTATAAAAAAAAAAAAAAAAAGTATTTACAGGTTGTAGAGTTATAGAAAGTTATAGAGTTCTGTAACTTTGCAGCCTGTAAATATTTTTGTTGTTGTTTTTTGAACTTCTAAATTAATCTTTGCATGACTGCTGACTCCTTTCGATCACCAAATCCCGTTACCCTTCCATTCCCAATAAGTAACACAACACCATGTTAAGTGGGTAAGGACAACAGCCACAGCTTAATTTAAACCAGCATAACCAAATACTGTCAGCTGCAGGTTTTACCCAGCAGACAGGTACATTTTAAACTTCTTCCAGAGCCTCTTCAGCCTGTCCTTCATCCTCAACCAAATTCAGGCTGCGACTCCCCAAGTCCGTCCAGGCATTATTCATTTACCAAACTGTTGGCGTAGAAAACCTTCCACCGCAGACCCCCACCCCTACTACAGGGAGGGGGGATGCGTCCCCCAAAGCCAGAGCCTGTTCAATTATTGGTTGTAACCCCATATCAGCACTTCCGAAATTCGGGACTTCGGCAATTCGGGACTTCTGCACATCAGAACTTCGGGACCTTATCCCTACCTCTAAGCCTACCTGTAACCCTAACCCTATACCTAACCATACTCCTAACCCTGCCCCTACCTTTACCCCTAACCCTACCCTGACCCTCCCCTAACCCTACCCCTAACCTTATTCCTAGCCCTAACCCTATCCCTGCCCCTACTCCTACTCCTAATCCTAACCCTACCTCTATCTCTACTCCTAACCCTAACCCTACTGCTACTCCTAACCCTAACCCTACTTCTCCTCCTAACCCATACCGTACCCCTAACCCTATACCCTATACCCTAACCCTACCTCTACTCCTAACCCGACCCCTAGCCCTAACCCTACCTTTAACCCTATCCCTAACCCTACCCCTACCCCTACCCCTAACCCTTACCCTAACCCTACACCTACTACTAACACTAACCCTTGCACATGTCTAAAACCGATATGAGTAAGATGTACCAAATCAGTATTCATAACAAACTGGTTATCTCCTTCTAATTCAACATGACAAATCACCAATCCACCCAAAGGTATGAATCATGATATTGTCATGTTGAAACGACATCTACCTCGCTATACCCCTTTGGCGTTGCGTCCTCTTGACCCAGGTAATTACCACCAGTGTGGATCAGCAGAATCAGCAGTATAACTGGTTCTGTCACATACCGCTGATCCCACACCACCTAACCTTGACCTGGTGATGAGGAATCCCAAGATTCTGGTGATACAACCTCTGGTCTGCCTGACCAGATGCCTAATAAATAAAAGAATGCCAAAGAATCCAAACATATAGAGAATATTTAGAAATAAAGAAATAAACAGAACATTAACCATACCCAGGCACCTATTAAAGGTGCGGACGAACATACAATCAAAAACCTGCTCGATTCCCACCGACTCAGCAGTCAAATGGAAGAGTCTGACAGACCTAACCTGCTTGCCTGCCTAGTCAGACCAATGCGGAATGAATGAGTTGAATAACCACTATCATCAACTCCTAACGAGCACAACACCAGCACAAACACTCTAGTGAAAGAATAAGAACCTAACAATATGCATGCACTGGAACTAACCTTCAAATAATGGTCGCTCCAATCCTAATCACTCTACCACAACCCGTTTGATCAATATTAGATCGCCAAATTAGAAATTCCACTTCTTTTTACACTAAAGAACGTCCATCCTAAAAAGGAGTTACTGAGCTCTAGAACTCCCCAAATCTCACGACCTATAAAGTTGCATAAAACACACTGAAAAGACCACCCGAAACAGGATTGCTGCAAATAGGGAAAAGTAAATAGCAGGCAGGATCCCACCTATGTCTGCCCTCAAGTGCACAATACAGTCCAATACTCTTGAACCACAAATGCTTTAGTCACATATTTCCCTCACATGAAGTGCATCAAAATTGAAAGATGTCAGGGTGGTGGTCCGCTGCCCGGGACCCAGACCCAGTATGCCTGATGTTCAGAGTAGGAGTTACAGGGTGGAGGTGGATTAGCAGGGTAACCGCACGCCCCCTGGTGTTGAGCACTAGTGTTTACCAGAACCCTGATGCAGCTTGAGCGGATCCCAGGAACTAGGAGCTTGGAAATAAGCAGACCTCCCAGGAGCTGAATAGGGAGGCTCTGCAACAGGAATGTAGTCAGGAAAGAAACAAGGCAAGACTAGGATAGTCACCAAACATGAAAACAAAACAGAACTAGTAGAACCCAGAACCAGAGAAGGATAGGAAGCTAAACCCAGAACATGTACACATAACATGAGGCAAACATTAAATTAACATGGACAGGACAGGACAAGACTGTACATGGACTGGGAATACAAACTAAAACAAGACAAGATATGATAGGCAAAACAAGAGGAGAAATAACTAAGTACTAAATATGAAAATCATGGGGATTTTGTCACATTATATGATCATAGATTGCATAAGCCTGCCAACAATGCCAATGTACCCCATATCTGGCAGGTCCTACTCAGCCTAATGTATGCTAAAAGAACCATAAGAAACACATATAAGACTTACCTGCAAGAAAGGGCAGAAGACTTGAGCAGCTGCCTGCAGGAACACTGAAACAAAAGGAATGATGGAAAACAAACGGGTGTAGCAACGTAAAACAAACATTTAAAGGAACCCTGGAGACTGGGAATTCCCAGGACGAAATACAGGAATGAACCCAGAAAAACCCAGCATAAAGAAAAGCAGACATACAATAGAAAACCAAAAAACCAAGAAA
Organism: Pelobates cultripes; assembly: GCA_933207985.1. Lineage (NCBI taxonomy): Eukaryota > Metazoa > Chordata > Amphibia > Anura > Pelobatidae > Pelobates > Pelobates cultripes. Next base: position 134,670,037 of record OW240915.1, on the reverse strand, counting down.
AACTAAACAAGAATTGTAAAAAGAGTACTGGATACCAGAAGCCATAGCCAGAATGATCCGCAGCTAGGAACAGGATGTGACAAAAGAGAGTCGGCAATACATTAGACACACCTGGCACATGCACCCAACCCAAATATTAAATTCCAAGCAATGCAGAACCAATCGTTGCAATAAGGCCCACAAGGAACAAAACTCCAAACTCCCAAAAGGCAAGTAAAGTTAAAGGGTAGATGAATACCAACCACAGCCACGGAAAGTCAGTGACTGAAAGCACGCCCCATGGGCATGATTTAAAGACAAAATTCAAATGGCCCAGTAGGGATTGCAGAGTTCAAATAGCCCAATAGGAGCCCCTTGAACCTGATCCACTAGAGATGACAACCTGAAACTTGGTCTCCAACAAATGAAACATTTTATTAGCCAGCTGTATCTAAATCCCCTGGAAGAAATAATCGTACTAGAGCCCTCCGTTTTCTCCTGGAACACTAAAATCTGCCATAACTCTATGAAAGTGGAACAACAAGTCTCTACAAACCTGAGAACCGAACTAATGTAGAAGAGATGGATAAACCACTGTTCGCAAAACCACCCATTCCAAAAACAACTGAATAACTATAATAATAAAATATAAATATAGTAATAATCGTAGTAAAAAGTCAAACAGCCCATCAGAAGGTCCATGTCATAACATAAATTCCTATTAAACGGTCAGCCCAGAAAATTAAAATAATCTGCAAAACGATGCCTCCTGCGACACAACCAACAGAATATGGAAATCATCCTTAAAAACACCTTTCCATGAAATTAAAGCATCCCTACACTTGGGCTACTGAATGAGCTATGGGAGCAATGTGAGCAGCCTTTCTGCCTTCACTGGGGTCCTCGCTCTGAGGAACGTCATTCCTGGGAGGGACTTATTTAGTTTGAAACAATGCACTGTCATGTTTGCTCCCCTACAATGGAAACGTTCGGGATTAAATTGACAGCTGCTCTACCACCTATATTGTCTCCCATTAAAGAGCCAACAAATGCCCTTCTTGTGACCTGCTGACACTCTTGCAGGAGTGCTGGTGGAAAATGGGTGGGCTACACGGAGTCATAAGTAGGAACCAAAGGTTACCATGCTGTACTCCAAAATCCAATTCAGCTAAAATCGCCAATTTATTTTTCTTTTTTCTGCACTGCTAGTCATAGTGATCAAGCACTGACCTCCATATACCTTGTAGGAAACCCAAATGTGGTCCAAATAGGTGAACAGCGACAGGGTCCCTCTCGGGAAACCTACTAGTTAAAATACTTGCAAGTGTTACAGAGCCTTGGAACCAATTTCCAAACATTCTAAGCAATTGCTTACCTTTGTCCCCCTCCCCGACTTCCCCTTGCCATGGTCTATCCACTGACTCACCCTTAATAATTTATTAAAGCCAGTGAAGCAACATTATATACTAGACCCAGAGAGTGGATACTACTTAGCTCTCCTCCTGAATCCATAACTCCCAAAAGTGACACCTCAGGACAGGGAGGATACCCACTAATGGACCTAGCAGACCCTGAATCCTGCACAGGGGTGAAGCACTGTAACATTGCCCTGAGCAACTGCATTACTTTCCTTTGATACCCATTACCCCCACTGGCTCTGTCTGCGCAGCACAAGCGCAAGTGCAAGCATACTCAAGACCCTGAAGCAGGGGAACTAGTCTTTCCATCCTCTGTGAACTGAATGCCATGAAAACTGCACTTTGCTCTCTTTGGCTCACCGAACCGCACTGGAAGCAGAAGTCCTGTGGCAAATTTTGTCTGAATTCTGGCATTGAATAGTGAATCCTTCCTATGAATTGCCTCATAAACCAGCCACTGAATAACATTCTAATGCCGAATGACATACGAATCCAATCGCCAAATTGACTCTTAATGCAATTTGCAAACTTTTCCGGAATTTGATCTGGCACCACTGAATGATGTAGGGGCCGTGCAGCAGTGCATATGGTCATCACGTATGCGCCCCTGGGGGAGGTTCAAGCATCACTCCGTCTCCCCTGGAATGTGGCCGCACACTCTGATGTGACATCTCGCCCAGCTGGATGAGAGAGAGAGCCTAGGGCTCAGGAACCTTACCCGGAATCTAACGCCACCTTGAGGTCTTGCACCGCCATCTTGGGAATGTGACCCAGATATGGAAAGTTTACACATGGCACTCTCCCAGCCTCGCTCAGTTCAGGATTCTTGAGGGATACTGAAGCTGCTCTGGATCGCACAATCAGACTTGTGCCGGGCCCGTCTGCTCACAGGTGAAGAAGCCACTTCTCTTTACAATGCACCATGTTCTCCCCAACCCTCCATGACTGGTATTAAGGAAGCATAAGACTTTCACCATGAGCCCTATGGAAAACTTGCAGCAGAATGAGTAATGCTTCCTTCGACATCTCTGAAGCACTAGCCATTTTATTTGGGAGGAAAACTCAATTTAATAAATGTAATTTTTACATAGACTACTAGAGGAAAGACCTTGCCAGGTTCCCTCAGCATTATTCACCAGTAAAAAACAACTGTATCCATTTGGATGCTATGCCAACCCCTCAGGGCAGCAGTCATGCTTCCCTTACCCTATTTTCTCTGGAGGTTGGCCTTTTCATGTTGCTTATTTCTGCATTTCACTCAGGGGCTCACTAGCTCTGTCTAGTTATCACTGGGTTTTTTGTATACACTTACCTCCATGGCTATCTCTGCCCTGCCTTATTTCTCTTTTTAACAATAATTAGTGAATCAGACACTATTCAGGTGTTCTAAATGAAATGGTTGCCAATAATTGCCTTTCATAGAATTAGTTATGCAAATGTATGAAACTTTGCTGCATAATCACTTCCTGTGTTATACCCTATATATATTGCTTTATGTCTATGTATGGTTGTTGCCCCAGGCTAGCTGAGGGTTGGACCGTAGATGGATGCTCCTAACACTCACCAAGGACCATCAGCACCGCACCAGACACCATAAGCACCGCAGACCCCACAAACCACCGCAGCTTGGTTGGGGTCTCGCCGTCTCCTACCCACCCTGGACCTACGACAAGGCTCCAGGTTTCAGTGGGTGAATCTCTTTCCCCAGAGAGTGAAGCAGGAACAAGAACAAGCTCTTACAAGAGCTTAGTGATTATTCAAGGGAGTATGAAGAGCATAGCAATCCCTGTAGTGATTATAGCTGTCCCCCCCAAACACAAGTCGAGGCTGTGAGTTGTGGGTCAAGTAGAACTAAAGGTTTAATGGTACAGATGCTTCTTTTATACAGTATTTCCCCACAAGGTTACCACCCATGTGGGCCTTGTGGGGCACAGGACATGAAATGCACAATCCAATAAAAACAGTTTTACATTTGAACACTCCCAGTTAATGTACATAAACCCTCCCCTCTGCCTGTGATACAATTAACTAAGACAATGGACTAACTCATTTAACTTTAGCAGAAAAAAACATAAATTTTTACAAACCCCAAAAAGTACCCCAAAATACAACATATCCCCAGTCACACCCCCTGATAGCCCCGATTTGGGTGAACAACATATCCAAAAATCACCCAGATCGGTTTAGGAATTTCCTGGAAGTCTTATTTTTGCCCTACCGGGCACATGGTCCCATGCCCAAAACAGTTCCATACACTCAACGGCAAAACACTGCTGGACAATTTAAGATGGCTGCCGCCACATGTTTGAATCTGTTCCAGTTAAAAGTCCAAGGGGCAGAAACAGTACTTTTGAACATGGGTTATCTCAGGGCCCATAGTCCCAGGGTAGGAGGCTGGCAAGCAGGCCCCTCCAAAAACTAATGGCAAATTCCCTTAAAAAGGGGAGCTTGTCACAGTTGTCTTGAAAAAAAGTCAATGAGGGACTGAAACGTCGACTTGGATGTGTGCCACTTTTACACAATAAAACAATATACTTTTCTGTGAAAGTAAACTGTGGCATAAAGTCTGCACATAGGCAAGTACACAAATGTATTAAAAAATGCACAAATATGTATATTTTATTACTGTAAAAGCTAACAGTTTTATGACATTCACAGTTAAAATGCCATACAGAAATAAGAAAATGTTTTATCGAGTTCTGCATGGCATTGTAACTGTGATTTTCTCACACTTTTTTTTAGATCTTATTCATATACAATTATGGTTCATACATAAAAAAATTGATGTGAAATGAAAGCCCTATTTCTCCTGAACAAAATTATATATAAGTGTGTGTGCACTTAATATGAAAGAGGTAAATTATGATTGAACAGACATATAGTAAAAGTCCAGGTTTTATTTTGAATTTGTTTTAATCAGAACTTGTACAGTTGCCTCCATCCTTAAAGGGACACTGTAGGCACCCAGATCACTTCAGCTCATTGGATGCTGTGTCCCTTTTGAACCTAGTGCTGCAATGTAAAACATTGCAGTTCCAGAAAACGGCAATGTTTACATTGCAGCTATAAGTCTGCCCTCAGTGGCTGTCTACCAGACAGCCACTGGGGGCACTTCTGGAATTGTAACGGATGGTCTGCATGAGGACCTCCAGTGTAAGATTTTTCCCCATAGGAAAGCATTGTTTCAATGCTTTCCTAAGGGGAGGTGTAATGCGCGCACAGCATTTACCACGCATGTGCATTAGACCTCGCTCGTCGCGGGATGGAAGAGGGGGTGGAGCTTCGACCCAGTGCCGAGGGACATCGCGCTGGGATAAGGTAAGTAAATAAGGGGGTACGAGGGCGGGGGGAGGCAGAGGGATCGGTAGTGCCAGAAATATAGCTTTGTATTCCTGGCACTACCGTATCCCTTTAAGGGGTTAAGATAATAATGTTACAGTGCTGGTAAATCCACCAAGCAGCAATTCATTTTTCACAAACATCTATTTGGGTTTAATAAAGTTGCGTTACGTTTTACACAATACACATTTATATCTCAATGTATTTAAATGATAAAACCCACCAACATTAATGGTATATTCTAATCCAAAGAAGAAATTGAAAAAGGGTAGGGATTATGTTCCCCAGTCCACCATCAGCAGTAGTTCCATGGTCTAAGTCATAACAACACTGCCAGCACCATGAATGTACGTAGTGGACATTGGATGGGATGACCTTTTACCAATCCATAACTTCCCCCCAAATGAAAACAGACACTGAATCTTGGAAATAACAGGCCACAGCATTTATTAAAAAACAAATACTGCATGACTTCTTCAACGTATAACTTTACATAATATTCTCATAAATAAATAACATGTACTTGCATGATGCCATACAGTACTTGTCCAACACGTCCTTGCCAATCTCATTCCTTCTTCCCAAAGGCTCTCACCTCCTCTTGCCTTTTTGGCATCCCACCAGCAGACTTTTAGCTCGGTAGCCTGACCTCGGTCAAATGAACCCCATCCAGACGACACAAATTTGCCGCCTCCTTCTCAAAAACCCTGTAACGAATGGGTATCCCCCCCAACTCCTACAACGAACTGTGAAACCCAACGGTTTAACTTTTTGCGGCAGCGCTCCAGCGCACTCTGGCTGTGTGCCTGCTGCCAATAGTTCCACGCCACAACCTCCGACCGCAATATGCAAAACCCCCGGGAATAATATAAGGGTCTGGGACAAGTCTCGCTTCACTACGTCCACCAAGCCCCCAACCGGCACCATCCCCAGGTCGTTACCCCCCAAGGGGATGACTAGAACCAATGACACCCCCAGCAAGCCAGAGAGCCTGACCAATTCCGGGAGGAGCTGAACCCACCTCATGTACCTGGCGCGAACCACGAACCTCCGCAATCAAAGGCGTAAAGCCGAGCAGCTCCCCTCCTGGCTAGACCGAGTGCTCTATCATTCAGACCCTGGGGGCACCACACCCGAGAAGGAGAAAACAATCAACTGAGTAAACCAGCGGGACGCACATAGGAAACAAACCTCCTAGAGTCCCATTTCCCTATCCTCCGCACCTCCCGATCCGGCAGACCCAGCCGAGAAGCCTCCGTTGCAGCACCAATGTGGAAAGAATGCCAGCCAAACTCTGCGCCATCCACCCCCAAAGCAGCCAACCCCAGGCGAAAAAAACTGGACAAATTGAAAATGGGACAGGAAGCTCCCATCCTCGTGTACCATGAGCAGGCCAGCCAGCAATGGCCGCACCTCGCGGAACTCCCTGAATGCCCTAACCGGAGAGGTGACCAATCCTGGGACAGCTGCCAGTGGAACCCACTTGCCCTTGCCGAAGACGTCGGTCTTTGACCAACGAATCTTGAAGGACACCAGGTCCTGACCATCCCGGACATCCGCAAATAGGATCCCCCCACCGGCCAACCTGCTCGGATTCACCAATTCCCCAATCCTCATGGCCCCAAAGAATGCAAACGAAAAGGCGAGGCGAAAAAGCCGCACCTCGTAGTCCGAATAGCATACCTCTGGGAGCACCTGGCATAATTGTGCCAATAAGGCCCTCGAAACCGGCCTCCTCAAATTTAGCTTCAAAGCCTGTTATCTATGTGCGGGTGTTCAGGCCCACGCGTCACAGTGAGAGTTGTGGCTCTGCGGTCATCTTGGACACCATGCTGCCGCGGAGATGGTAAAATGTACCCTGCTGCTAAAAAAGCTGTAATTTCCCCTGTGGGGATCAGGATAACCCCCACCGGTCGACGGAAGGGAATGGGGATGTTACAATGAGCCACACGACCCAAATTGGAGAGATCGGCAGCTTCTCGCAGCGACGGGCAGTCAGCCGCAGAAGGTCACTGGTCTGGGTGAGTGTTTACTTGTCTGAGCAATGATATACAGATTCATCAATGCTCTCCCCAGTAAGTAGATAGTCAGCTGATCACTCTGAGATGCAAAGTAACTTCAGTTTAAATATAATAATGGCTCCAAAGTAGCAAGAGCTGCTCGAAAGTGCATCCAGCCATTTTGGCAGTCAGGTCCCAGGGGGCCAACGGGGCCAACGGGGCCAAACCTCTTTTCAATCTCTTCTACTCTTACTCTATACAACACATTTTTCACTCCTTTTAGGTATTCCTTTCCTACTCCCTAACAAACTCCCACATACTATTCCTGTTTTGTACAGAGCTGTTCACCACCTCTATATCCCCCCCACCTGTCCTCCAATTACCAGACTACACCAGCAAGAGTTGGGAAAAATAAATAATCAAACCCTACTTGACCCACCAACATACTCAAGTCCATGCATTGTCTCTTTTTCTTTTCCCAATATTAGTTTTCCAGTTTTGTTTTGACTGTAATCACATTTGCACATACCGCCTCTTCCAACATGGACTCACTTGATAACATGGATGAAATTCATGGACCGCTTGCCACTTATCATGCACAATCCGACTGGAGGATATACGGAAACAGGATGAGTTCATAAATTTATCTCAACTTGATTACTTGATCTTATTAGAGTTACAAGGGAACTTAGGTAACTAAATTGGTTCTCATTGGATTGGGGAGGACTCTGCTTGTATTGTCACTTAGTCACTTAGTTGTCATAATAAGATGAATGAAGAGATACCCCAACATGACTTTTACAGAAAATGTGATGAATCGTCAGTGTTATATTTTCTTGTTGAAAGCTCAACCTTAAATAAAGGTTTATAATTTATTTTTAAAAAAGAGGTGTATCCCAATAATGTTGTCCATAAAGTTTATCTCTATTGGTAAGTGACTATTATTTGAGGTTATATTCTCTACTCTGGTCTTTGAAACATGCTTACATATATGAATATATATCATGTCAGAAAGGTTTTGCTTTGCATTGGAATTATTATCCCTCTAATAAATATTTGAAGTGCTACGTAGTTTCTTCATGTGGGAAATAGGTGCTGCATAGACAAGTTACTTTCCCATTTGGAAATGAGACCTGCAATCTAAAATGAAAGTTAGTAGTTTTTGATTACTTTGCACAGCACTGTATCTGTACAAATCTCTGAGATTGCAATTATGGCATGGCTGAAAGTTATGGGGTACTTTGACAGTGGATTCAAATGCCATATCATGGTACTTTATCTGTGGAATTACAGGAATGGAACTGAAATTTCACATAGATGGTAAGTAGTTTTCTTCTTCCCAGATTTGGGCAATATTGATTTCTTTCAAATAATTTTTTTTTAAGTACTAATAAAAAACATAACAGTTATACATTATTGACTGTTGTGAAAATTACTTAAGAGTTTGATATATAAGACTCATCTTCTCTTCCAAACATGATTTAATTTAAATATATTGAATTGTATAATAAAAATAATAATCAGTATAATGAACTGTATCAAGTAGTGTTCATTCATTAAAATAAAGATATATAACTGATATATATTGGAAAAATTCTGAAACATATAACATTATATTAAGTTTATCAATACAGTAATAACCTATAGGAAACATTTGCAATATCTATAAAGAGATAATGTAACTGGGGAAGAAAATAGGAAAATAAAAGGTAAAGGGAAAAAATGGATAATGTCATATCCACAGTAAATGTTAAAAAAAGAAAAAATAGTTGGAGGGAAAAAATAAATCTAATCCTATATGGAAAAAAATATATAAAACAGTGAATTATGTAATGAGTATATATAAAACAGTAATGTATTCTGTAATTTACACAGTTAATAAAAAATAAAAGTAAAACAATGATATTCGGTCAGGTGGGTACTCGATTTAATTTGAATTTATTCCTCATCACCTTTTCCCATTTAGACTATTTGTGTCATAAAAGGATACTACTGGCTGGTGGTATATGGAGAACAAGCTCACATATCTTGCTTTTAAATAAGTGAGTAAGAATATCGGTGACAGTTGAAGTAGCAAAAAAAAAAAGGGATTCTGTGACTGGGGGCACACTAGTATACATGCATATGAGTGCATTCAACTATATATATTTCCACTGGCACAGAGTCAACACACCAGTGAGACACACCAGGGGTGTCTCAGGGCTTAACCCCTAAAATCCACTGAGTGAGAGGCAAAGGGTTAGCCTTATAAGGCTAAGTTGTTACCATTTATAATTTACTAGTTACTTCTGTTACTTTTTCTCTGTTACAGTTGCTTATATTGAAGCTAATTACCACTTATACGGTTAGGACACTGTCATATATCCAGGGGGCTTCGTCCTCACTCTTGTGAGATGATTTAGCCCGGTTTATTCTTCTTCTGACAGTTAGAGTAGCAGCCAATTTCCATAGTCGTGGAATAGCGGCGGTTGCCGAAATAAGTAGATGTCACAACATAACACATTTATGAAATGCTAGATCATCTGGGAAACGTATAAGGAGACACAAACTAGGGGCTAAATCAATCGAGAATTCTGTAATGGAAATAATCAATTCTAAAATGTTTTACCAGTAACTTTGAATTTTTGGCCATGTCCAGAAAATATGAAACAGGATATCTGTTTGGCCACATTCCCTCCAACATAACTTAGATTTGGAAATAATTAGTCTAAACATTTTAAAGGGAGAGAAGTGCCATCTATATAATAATTTAAATGTGTTTCCAAATGAATAATGTTACGAGTAATTCCCTTCAAAGCCAATATCAAATTATGCCACTTTGATACTGTGAATTCCTTACCCAAATCACTCTCCCACTTAATCTTATAAAGTAGTTTCATGCCTGGTTCACCTGCAAAGAATGCATAACATTGAGAGATGGTACATTTCTGGCCAGGATCCGAAATATATATTTTTTCTAAATTTAGTAGTTCCAATTGTTTACAATTTGGATCCCGGCAAGAAATCTCAAAGTGTTCAGTTATTTTTTTCTACCATCTGTTTATGAATAGGGGCGTCAAAGATACTTAAATTGAATTTTTGTTTGATTTGTGAAAAGGATGAAAGGGTGGAAGATGAGAACAAATCATTAATATAGTTAATTGGATGAGAGGACCAGTATTTTATATCCAAGTTAGGTTTTGTTAATTTTAAGACTGATAAACCCGGACCAAACTGAATAAGGACGAAGTGTTTTGTAAAATGTTTTCTTTAATGGAAGTCTTGGTTAATAAATACATAACTGCCAGTCTTGTGTGCTGAGATGGAAGCAACCATAGAATATCATTGATCGAAAAAGGTAAAAGTTTGCTTCATCATTATCCAATGGCTTTAAAATCATTATCCAGGTAAAATTTTAAAGCCATCGCAGCATTGGTAGCATAATAGTATTGAGCAAAGTCAGGCAAGAAATATAGCCAGTAGCAAATACTCTAGCAGTTGGTTGGCAATATAACACAAACACAGCCCCAATGAAGAGTTCTGGGATGTGAAAACGTGACAGAACTTCCTTAAGGTATCCCGATGTATTCTATCGAATCCCTTCTCTGCATCTAAAGAAAGGAGCAAAGAAGGCGTGCAATACATCCTAATGTGATCAATCAAATTAATGAAACGTCTAGTACCATAAGGAGCCTGACAATTCATGACAAAACCCACCTGATCTCTGTTAATAAAGAGCAGTAAAATTTGATTGAGATGGTTAGCTAAAATTTTGGAGTAAATCTTCGTATCCGTATTTAATATTGAGATTGGGGAAAAGTTAGAGCACACATTCGGTGTCTTGCCTGGCTTGGATAATGTAACTATTTGCGCACACAAAGCCTCCTCCGGCATTCTCCCTGTATTCCAATAGTGATTAAATAAATTATTTAAGTGAGGAGGATGTACACCAGAGAAGGACCTATAGTACGCCATAGTGAACCCGTCAAGTCCCGGTGCTTTACCAAACGGAATCATGGCTATAGTATCCATAATTTCTTTGGAGGTAATGGGGGAATTTAGAGTTTCCAATTTCTCAATAGGATTTTTCTTTAAAGGAACCTTATCCAGAAAGGAGCATATAATATCAGGTGTGGGTTGAATTGTATTTGTATCGGAAACCAAATTATAGAGTTCTTTTTTATAATAATCAGCAAACATATTACTGATTTTAATTGGATCAGTGTAAGGACATAAAGGGGTGCTGCCCTGCAACAGCACTGTCCCTTTAAATGTGGGAGCCAACTTAGCATAGAAATAATACAAGGACACGATGAATGGAGCAATCAAGAAAATATGTATTAAAGAAAGCCAAAAGGGTATAATATACAAAAACAAAATATGTACAATGCCACAAATAAATAAATAAATAAATAAATAAATATATATATATATATATATATATATATATACACACACACACACACACACACAGACAAGAAATCAATATAAATACAAATAGAGCAGGCAGATTACATTTAAATAGGCCTAATGCAAACAATAAATAGTTAAGGCAGGATCATGCAGCCACCACAGAATATAGGTGGGACACGGATACAAAGTACACTTAATAGGCAGTAACGCTGCAAGCGAACACTGGAACGGAAGGCACAGGACCAGGCAGAGACGAGAACGCAGGACCATAAGGACATCGTAACAGGAACAGGATACACAGGAAAAAAGACACAGGAACAAGGAGTTAGAATCACAGGGAACAGGAACCAGGAAACAGCAGACACGAGATAAAGGATAGAAGATAATGATCTGACAGGGAGTGAGGGGAGAAACTAGAATTTATAGGTGCTAAAAAAGGGCCAGGTGAAGTGCTAAACAAAGAGAAATGAGAAACAGTGCCAAACAGAAACAGTGGTGAGAGTGAGTACTGTACGAGGGCATATTAACTAAGGAGTGTCGTGACAGTACCCCCCTTAAGGAGCGACTTCTGGTGCTCTAAACCTCAAAGACCCCTTACAGGTGACAGTAGAGAACCCTGGTCACCAAACCAAGTGAGGAAAACAAGGAGGAGGCTTAGGAGGAATGACAAATGGAAAGTCCCAAGGAAGAAACCAACGAGGCAGGGTAGGAGCATAGAAAAGTAAGGACCATAGAGGATCATGATACACCAGGAGGGTAGACACGTTAACATAAATCATGGATACATACGATAAGGAACTCTCATTACCAGTGATTGAGAAACGTGTCATCCTATTAGACCTGTGGCTATCGCTAGAAACAGGAGCATCACTCAGAGGTCCTGGATCTGACTTGGTTTCTGGCTTGTTAGTTCCTTGGAATAAACTCTTGTAGAAGGGAGAACAGTCTCAGAGTCAGCTTGGGTAGTGTTATGTCACAAGTAGAATAGATGTGGAACACAACTGCAGATTAGAAAATTCCTTATTTTTTTAACAGCGTATAACTAACGATAGGAAAAAGTCCTTTAACCCTTTAAGGACCAAACTTCTGGAATAAAAGGGAATCATGACATGTCACACATGTCATGTGTCCTTAAGGGGTTAAAGCACAATTACTGTAGCTTTAAGGATTCGTGGATACTGGAAGTAATTAGATGAAAGCAAAACAAATAGCAATTGTAGCAGAGATGGTGGCAACAAAGTTGTAGCAGGAGATAGTTAGCAAGCAGGTTAAAGTTCATTAATAATGCAATTCCCAGAATTATGATTAAGTGTATACTTAGAGTATGATGGGAGTAGTCTTCCACAGGCAGGGTACTTGAAGTCAGGAAGGAGCATAAACTTCAAACAGTCCGGTTCTTGAGGGTTGGATAATCCAAATTCAGTCTGAGATCAAAGGAAAGAAGAAGGCAGGGAATCTGTTTTAACAATCCAGGAGTTTCAACAAAGAGGGGCTTTATCTGGCAAAATGAATGTGGAAGTAACCTAACTCAATCACTAAGCAATTTTAAAACTGGAGCGGTTTCTCTATAAGGACGTGAGAAAGCCGCGTCAGAGCAGGGGGCGGGGACTGTTCAGCATACCCAGAAGTGTCAGAACAGAGCCAAAGAGGATTTGACAGGTAAGTCCTGACAGTACCCCCCACATAAGGAGCACACCCAGGGTGCTGTTATTTCGGTTTCACAGGATAACATTTGTGGAAAGCAGAAACCAATCTATTAGCATGCACATCAGATGAGTATTCCCAAGTGTCGTCTTCAGCCCCATAACCCTTCCATCTGATAAGATACTATAAGGAGCCCGATATATTCTTGAGTTAAGAATTTTACCTATCTCATATTCTTCCTCACCCTGCACAATGATAGGATCAGGATTGGACAGCTGTTCCCTATGGAATGGATCTGGGAGATGAGGTTTAAGTAGTGAAACATGAAAAACGGGATAAAGTTTAATAGAAGGAGGGAGTTTCAATCTCACAGCATTCTTGTTGATAATGGACTCGATCGGGAAGGGACAGAGAAAGAGAGAACTCAGTTTCTTGGAAGGTCGGTTTGTAGAAATATTCTTAGATGAAAGCCAAACAGAGTCACCGACTTTATAACCAGGAGGAGGTCTCCTCTTAGTATCAGAAAATTTCTTATGAATAACCATAGAAGTCTCAAGATTCTTCCTTAACTGCACAAACAATGAAGACATTTCAGAGTTTTGAATGGAAACCATAGGGTTAGATGTAGGTCTAAGTTCATCAGGAACGAAGAGGGATGGAATCCGTAATTTGAAAAGAACGGAGTCATCTTGCTGCTGGAGTGTATAGAATTGTTGTAGGCAAATTCGGCCATAGGTAACCAAGTAACCCAATCATCTTGTAAATATGTGCAGTAACAACGAAGGTATTGTTCCAAACATTGATTGACCCGTTCTGTTTGACCATTAGTCTGAGGATGGTATGCAGAAGAGAGCTTACGTTGGATTTGAAGAGAGGAACACATCTCCTTCCAGAATCGTGAAGTGAACTGGGTACCTCTGTCAGAGATGATTTCCTCAGGAAATCCATGTAATTTGATTATATTGTCTATGAATGTTTTAGAAAGTTCGGACGATGAAGGTAGTTTTTTTTAATGGAATGAAATGTGACATTTTAGTGAATCGGTCTACAACGACAAGAATGGTGGTGTGTTTTTGGGAAGGAGGGAGTTCTACCATGAAATCCATAGAAATGGATTGCCAGGGTCTCACAGGAACTGGTAGGTTCATCAATAAACCGTATGGAAGGTGATGTTCGGGTTTGGACCTCTGACATACAGGACAGGATTTAACATATGATTCAATGGTTTTGTCTTGACGAGGCCACCAGTATTGTCTAGTTGATAGTTCGAGAGTCATGGATTATTTTTAGTAGTTTGTTCTGGAGTTTCAGAGGAATATAAATCCTATTTTTGAGATAAAAGATGCCTTCCTTTTTATACAGTTTAGGTGTAGAGGGTAGTTCAAGTTCTTCTACTGATAATTTTTTTAATTCATTGCATATGGTAAATACTAGTCCGACAAATTTATTGTTTGACAATATTGACAAAGGTTGATCTCCTGAAGGAGGTTTGTGAGGGATCCTAGAAAGAGCGTCAGCTTTCCGGGTCTATAAACTATTTGAAAGTTGAAACGATAAAAAAAAGACTCCATCTTACATGTCTAGATGATAAAGTTTTATTGGTATTGAGGTATTCAAGATTTCTGTGGTCAGTATACACAGCTATAGGAATTTTGTTTCCTCTAGAAGATGACGCCAATTCTCGAAAGCTGCTTTTATGCCTAACAATTATTTTTCTCCGATGGGATAGTTCTTCTCAGCTGAGGTTAATGATCTTGAAAAAAAAGCAACCGGATGGGTAGGATCTTGAGGTGTCTTTTGTTGGGAAAGAACTGCTCCAATGGCAGTATCCGATGCGTCTACTTCTAAGACATAAAGGAGGGATGGATCTGGAAGGTGTAGAATGGGAGCAGTAGTGAATTTCTTTTTTAGAGTATCAAAGGCCGATTGAGCGTTGTCATTCCAACAAAATGGATGTTTGTTGCTAATGAGGAGGTTGAGTGGATGAGCTATGTCAGAAAAATTCCTAATAAACTTCCTGTAAAAATTTGCAAAACCAAGGAACCGTTGCGCATCTATCCTTATAAGATGAGGAGAGATAACATATCCAAGAAAAGTGAGTTCACTAACTTTGAAAAGACATTTTTTAAAGAGTTTATGGGTTCTCAATCTGGATAGAACCCATCGTACATGTTTCCTGTGATCCTTAAGGTTATCAGAATATATTAAAATGTCATCTAGGTAGATGATGATGCATGTGTCTAAGAGGTCTCTGAATAGATCGTTGATGAAATGTTGGAAAGTTGCAGGGTCCTTACAGAGCCCTAATGGCATGACAAGATATTCGAAAAGGCCATATCTAGTAAGGAAAGCTGTTTTCCATTCATCATCTTCTTTTATTCTAATTAGGTTGTAAGCCCCTCTGAGGTCAAGTTTGGTGAAGACATTAGCGGTTCTTAATCTTTCGATTAATTTGGGAATTAATGGGAGAGGATAACGTTTTTTAATGGTTATTTTGTTTAATGCTCGGTAGTCGATTATGGGGCATATAGTTTGATCTTTATTCCTTACGAAGAAGATCCCTGAAGCAGCTGGAGAAGTGGAAGGACGTATGAATCCTTTACAGAGGTTTTCCTCAAGGTAATCCTTAAGGGTTTCTAATTCAGTGTCAGAAAGAGGGTATATGTGACCATAGGGGATGGAAGCACCTGGAACTAGGTCAATTAGACAATCGTAAACCCGGTGAGGAGGAAGAGTCTCGGCTTCATTCTTGCTGAAACATCAGAGAAGTCTGAATAGCATTCAGGTATTACTTCTTCTTTAGTGATTTGAAGTATAGGTATATGTGGAAAACATGTTTCCTTACAATAATCTGACTCAAAGGTGAGAGAAAAGGGAGACCAGTGAATTAGAGGATCATGGGTTTTTAACCAATTGATACCCAGGGTGACTGGATAAAGAGGGGATTTTACAATATCAAAAACAAGAAATTCGGAATGGTTATGATTGATAGTTGTCCTTATAGGAATGGTTTCATTTTTTATTGGACCCGAGGGTATTAAAGAACCATCAATAACTCTGACAGAAACAAAAGAAGTTTTTTGCACACAAGAAATTTTATTGTGTTCTACAAAGGATGAATCTAGGAACACCCCTGTAGCTCCAGAATCGATAATGGCTTCAGTCTGGATTCTTCCTTTGTCCCACTGTAAAATTAGAGATATAGCAAAATGAGGAGAGGAGGAAAGGGGTAGGATTTTCAATATTCAAGTATGAATATTATGCTTACCGCCCTTGGAGCGTTTTAACAGTTGCCAGTCTTGCAAAAGATGTTCGTTAGAGGCACAATACATGCAGAGCTTCAATTCCCTTCTTCTCATCTTTTCCTCGGAAGAAAGGGGACTTCTCAGAATACCGATTTCCATAGGTTCAATTGGTTGAGAGGGTTTATCAGGGACTCTCTTAGCAACAAGGTTTTTTTTCCAGAGTGCACTGGTGAGTGCTTTCTCTGCTTTACGTTCTCTGATTCTTCTGTCTATACTGATAGGGAGTTGTATCAGTGTATCAAGAGTAGGTGGGAGTTCGGTTCTGGATAATTCATCTTTAACGGATTCAGATAATCCTAGACGGAACTGATTGCGCAAGGTGATGTCATTCAACTGGGTTTCCAATGCCCATCACTTAAACTCAGCGATATAATCTTCTACAGGTCTGTTTTGTTGTTGTAGAGTTCTAGTATGGTCAGCAGCGGCTTGTTTATTTGGGTCCTCGTATAGAAGGGACATTGCCTCAAGGAAATCATCTAATGAATCCAGTATGGGATCATCGTTTTCCAGAAAGGAATGAGCCCTTAGAAAAGAGATTACAGAACTGACTTTAGTTCTGTCAGTGGGGTATGATCTGGGTTTAAGGGTAAACAATAATTTACAAGAATTCAAGAATTCTCTGTATTCGGAGTGATCTCCATAAAACTTTTCAGGGTTGCAGACAGCAGGATCACTTGCGGAATGGGAAACTCCAAGTGTTGGAGAAGCCTGGTTTTGGATTTCTCTGACATAGGAGAGAAATCTCTCGTTTGCAATCTGTAATTCCTGCATACCCTGACTAAGCATGTCCACTCTATGATTTAAAGAGGATATTTGGGAAGAAACATCTTCTGGTTCCATAATTGAAGGCTTAGTGATTCTGTTATGTCACAAGTAGAATAGATGTGGAACACAACTTCAGATTAGAAAATTCCTTATTTTTTTAACAGTGTATAACTAATGATAGGAAAAAGTCCTTTAAGTAAGCACAATTACTGTAGCTTTAAGGATTCGTGGATACTGGAAGTAATTAGATGAAAGCAAAAGCAATAGCAATTGTAGCAGAGATAGTGGC
>OW240915.1:134625238-134646354 GCA_933207985.1 Pelobates cultripes | reverse complement strand
ACAGTTATCTTATAATATATATCATGCAAATAGATACCTATTAATGTGTATATGTGACTACTACTTATTTATATAATAATGGTACATAGATTAAGTGCAAAAAAATTATCTGCAAAAAAATAATCAACAAATCTTATGACTAATTTTTCAGCAGTTAATAAATATAACTCATATACTTGCACATATCCATTCGATGATCTCAAGGATATAAAAGCAGAAACAAAAACAGTCCTATTGCAACACTGTCCTATGTAAGAAACTAAGATACAATTAAAATATATAAAAGTCTAGCACTGAAGGCAGACTCCAGGATATAAAGTTATTTAAGATAATTGTTCACTGTTTTAATTGATATTGCGCACCAATGTATAAGTTGTTTGTTAGAAATCTGTTTACCATGGTTTTATTTGGTTGTTTCATGTATTTATAAGGTAATTTTATAGTTACACTTGCACTTTAAAATCAATTTTGCACCATCCTATTAATTCTTTGATGTTATAGTGAATCTCCTCAGCTCTTTGACAGCTGGGGAGGAGTTTCTATTTAGAAATATAAAAGTGCTAATTTCACAATTAAATTGACACTCCTAAAAATGTAGATTTTAAAGCGATACTCCATAGCCAAATAGCAATTCAGCAAGCTGAAGTGCTCTATGGGTGTGGAGTGCTCTTTTAAGTTGTTATGGAGGCAGCAGTGTCTGGACACCTTACTATCAAGGTTTAAACCATACGGCAAAGGCACTACTGCCTCCATTCCTCTGTACACTGCAAAATAAGCAAGGGTTAAATGAGCAGCAGCTAGTGCATACATACTATTTTCTCAAAGGGGCACATTGATAGGTTGAGAGTACAGGCTGATGCTAAGCCTTCTGTATAATGCAGTGCAGAAAGGAGCAGAAGCCAGGAGGCATAGTTTTTTTTTTATCAAAAAGTTTAACCCATTGTAAGAAGTCGCCTAGACACTCCTGCCATTATGACAACTTAAATTAACATAAGTTGTTATTGGGATGGGAGAGCCTAATGAGAAAGGAATAACTGTTGACAGTAGGGAACATATGTGAGAATAAGAAAGACCCCATATTGGCAATACGAAAATAAAACTATAATGACCATATATGTGAAAACTAGGAGCTCTTGATAAAGGCGTGTGACCACGCCGAAACGCGCGTCGAGCGTTTGCCGGTTTTTTTTGTTTTTACTAGTGGGGGATGTATATATAGTGATCTAGTCACTTATGCTGGTGGCATTCAATTATTCACTTTGACTCTCTAGCTGATATTTTTTCGTTCTAGTCATAGTCAGTGGCACAACTAGGACTGTTATTATACCTATTTAGACAGTTCAGCTAGTGATCTTCAGCGTTAGGCTGCCTTGAAGCAGCAGTGTGTAGTATTTATAGGAGTTGTGTAGCAGCAGTGTTTAGTATATACATGAGCTGGATTTAGCGAGTGTAGCAATTTTTTGCATATTTAGGTGTCCTTTCGATCCCGGGAGGGATTCAGTCTGTTGGGTGGGCACCTCTATATATATTTATATAAGTTAATCCATCCTTAGAGACACCTATTTTTCAATAACTACCGTTCTTGATCTATTTAAGCTCTTTCCTCCTGTGACCTCTCCACTTAGTAATGAGTATTTATATTCCATCTAAGTACTAAAATACCAAGTATCACACTGTATACACAGTGCCTCTCAGCTTCTTCCTAGACTCTGTTTTTACTTGCAACACTTTGGATACATTTGTAGATGATAGATAAAACTATATATGGATACTATCTATCTAAACCGAAAGTATATGCTGTGATAATATACTAGAGTCTATGAAATAATAATTTTGGATATACCTCTACATACCTGGGACTTTCAGATCCCTGTAGACTTTAGGGGGAGCAACTTTGTGATATGTGACTGAACACATACGGTACTTTACTGTACTGGTTACTAGCGTTTTCAGTGAAGCTATCCAAATTACCCCAATATACACTGAGGATATCCAAACCTACATCTACCCACTTTTTTACTTCACGTGTTTTTCCCACGAGTGTTTCACTATTACTTTATTTTTATTATTATTATTTATTGTTTTTGTGTTTTGCCTAAGTCGGCTTAATAAAGGTTATACCTAACAATTATTGTAACTATCTGGAGATATCATTTGGTGAAGTGGATGTCCAACATTTTTCCATCTTTAGTGGGACAACCACTTCACTCTAGTCTTATCCTCATATATGTGAAAAGTTGATGTCAGAAAGTTAGCCTCTGTAGGTACTATAGCCTCCATTTAATATTTTTGGATACGTTTTCTCAATAATTCCATATTACTGGATAAACCTTTAAAATCATTTTTCAAATATTAAATTATCATAAATGTATGCTATATTAAAACATATATCAATATATATAAAATATCCAATATCAAATCATTTTAAAAGCATATCCATTAAGTTAAAATGTGAGGCATATATTAGAAACTAGGTAAAATAATCATACATAGCACACGTAACTTAAACAAGGACGATAAGAGGAGATTATAGAGCCATGAATGTAATAACCAAAGAGATGTTATGAAATGGTGTGAATAACCAGTTTGCAAATTGTAGATACGAATATCCATTTTGCTTAATATCCTAGCTGTTCATATAAGGGTTAATGTGAACCAAGAATAAATTTAGAATTGTATCTTCGATTCTGGGAAGAATTTATCTAATATCATTTACGAGACTGACCATACTGATTTCGAAATGTTCTTGTTAATTGTCCAAGATTTTGGTATTTGTAAATATCTTGTTTTGATCAAATATGCATGTGTTATATAATGTAGAATTATAATAAGAAACAGCTGCTCATAACTTGTGAAAAACAATGTAATTGCCACGCCCATATGCTCATTTTTCCCCCTCCCATCCTGCTATGAAAACAGGGTATTAAAGGACCACTCTAGGCACCCAGACCACTTCAGCTTAATGAAGTGGTCTGGATGCCAGGTCCAGCTAGGGTTAACCCATTTTTTCATAAACATAGCAGTTTCAGAGAAACTGCTATGTTTATGAATGGGTTAAGCCTTCCCCTATTTCCTCTAGTGGCTGTCTCATTGACAGCCACTAGAGGCGCTTGCGTGCTTCTCACTGTGATTTTCACAGTGAGAGCACGCCAGCGTCCATAGGAAAGCATTATGAATGCTTTCCTATGTGACCGGCTGAATGCGCGCGTAGCTCTTGCCGCGCGCATTCAGCCACATGGGAGGAGAAGAGGAGGATCGGAGGAGGAGAGCTCCCCGCCCAGCGCTGGAAAAAGGTAAGTTTTAACCCCTTTCCCCTTTCCAGAGCCGGGCGGGAGGGGGACCCTGAGGTATACCCACGAGTATGTTTTCCTGGCACTATAGTGGTCCTTTAATATAACTGACTTGAATTGGTTATTGAACACGTCTTTGCTATTCATTTCCAATTTCCAGAGCTCTGAATGAGTTGCCAAATATCCATCATCCACAAAGGGCCCGGGCTGATTTTATCCCAAACAAACTGGTGTCAGAAGTTTGGGTGCAATTGGGAACGAAAATTACAGGTAAGAGGATCTTCTGGAATAAAAGGGAATCATGATGGAATATTTCTGTCATGTGTCCTTAAGGGGTTGGGGACCTTTACCTGCTTCTGCCATCCTCCCACACATTGCATTTCTTGTTTTAATGGGGTTTTTCACTATTTAAATTTTTAAAGGGGATTTTCACTGCATAGTGTCTTTGATAAACATGATTCTTTTTAAGTCTTAGCTAGACTTCTATTACTCCTTGGGTTGGATGAAAGCCTTTGGCAGGCAGTATTGTGCACAATTGTGAATCCCTCTTTGGTAGAAGTTCACCTTTGGAAGGTGGTAAAAACATTTTCAAGCCTTTGGCAGGCTGTCATGTCATGTGATGTAATGTATAAAATATATGTGGGTTTTGTAGACTAAAATGGTTTAGATAAAAAAAAAAGGGGGGGGGTTAAAAGGGAATATTGTTTAAACCCTGTATAATGAATGTTTGGCATTACTCCAGCTTGCTAATTTATGTGCTATTTTATGATGTGCAATGCTGATTTTAAGCATAAAGTCTTAAATGAGGGAATGTAAAAAGTACATGTAAAGGTGATGATGAATAAGAGAAAAAAAAATAGAGGTTATTTAAGGGGGGCTACAAATTCTAGAACTAACATGATTTCTCTGCATGTATGTTTGTTTGCATAACGAGCCCTTTATTTTTATACTTGGACAAAATTACTATAAGCCCACTGCACTTTTTCATGAGAGTGGGATGTATGATTGTTTATATGATGAGCCCTTTATTTTCATATTGGGACAAAAAGTCACTTCATTCAAAATGTCAAACACCACATTCTTTCTGCCCTGTGTGTTTGTTGCAGAGAATTCATGTTGTAAATGTAGATGATTATAAATTAGAGAGCAAAATTTATATTTTCAGCAGTCTAACACATGCTTCATTTTGTGCTGTAAGCTAACTTGTAGTATTCCAGTACGTCACATGTTGTATGTGCTTTAAATTGTATGTATTCTGTAAATTGTTGTATGGGGATGCTGAGATTTTATTGATTGTGACCCAAACTGTGCAGAAGTGGGTTTGAAATTTTGGTCATGGACAAAGGTTTTTACCTGTGTTAATATGACTTTTGGGAACTCAAACTGACCGTTCAAAATTTTGCCATGCCTTCAACATGGAGTAGTATAAATATTTTGAGTCTTTATGAGTTCTGACAAATGCAGGTGATACCATGTCTGTGTAATCTGGTCCAAATGTTCTATAAGTGTATAAGAGAGAAATTCTATTGACAGGGTACATATGTTGCAACTGGTTAATGCAAGTGTTATACAAATGTTTAAGTCAAATGCGTTATATGGCTGTACGGGATCCCTTCTTTAAAAAGAAAAAAATAAACCCTTTGGTACCAGAACTCTTAAATAAATCTGATACAAACTAGAATTGGTATACCTTACAATAATATGTGCTGTACACAGCTCTTAAAAGTTTGTTCCGTGTAAATGATGATTGTGATAAATGTGTGTTTTGGTTACTCATTTTGAAGTATGCAGATTAATTGTCTTGTATGTTAATGGGTATTTTGCTGTGTTATTTTAAATTATATTTGAATACGTTTGTCTCAGTATTGATACAGATGGAAATGGCAGCATAATAATCTATTAAATAACTGATTTATTATTGAATACTAGTCCAAGAGCAATATGAGTTGTAGTCTTAAGAAAGAAAAAAAGGGGGGAGTCTGTTTTTGTTAATTTTAGCTGATTTCCAAAATTCTGTTGCAATAATGGACTTCTTGCCAAAATTCGATTTTCCTGTCCAGTTGCCAGGTGCTCTGATCTAATCCTAAAGCAGTACTGCTTGCATAGTTTGCAGACATACATAATGCACAAACATAGGAACCTACATTACATTTATTAATTTATTTTAGATTGAGTTAATTTTCTGTCCATGAATATGCTTTTTGTATTGGCATGTCTGCTGGATATCTGTTAATTTCGTTGTGTTCTATGTTATAAGACATGTGTGATATTACAATGAGTATTGTGACGAAGTGCCCTTCGCCACTTGGTCCTGGAGAGGTCTACTTGCCAGCCTCCTCCCCTGTGACTATGACTCTTTCATGTATCTGGCTTTAAAGCCCCTAGTCTACCTTCAGACAGACTATTTATGTAGGCTGCTTTATTTATCTTATGTTTTAGTCACCCTGTACCCATTATAGGTGCAGGGTGTGTGTAATGTAATTGTTTATAGTGTGTGTGTGTGTGTACTGTGTAATGTATTGCCTGCTCTCTTGTATTGCTGAGGTTTGCTACCAACTAGGTGGGTTTGGCTATGGAGCTGGTCTAGTGCCCTCTGTTGGTAGCAACAGCAATATGCACTACCTGAATTGCAAGACTGGTTCATTTGCATATTCGGGTAGATTTGCATATTGCTAATTCTGCAGGCAGGTGAGATATTTACTGTTAAATATTGTCTCCCCCCACCCCTTTAAAAATGTGCCATTGTGTTGTGATAAGTCACTGTGTGTTTCTTGATATGGTTTGACTGTTTGTGATTTTATTGAGGTTTCACAACAATGTTATTGTGGTGACCCTATTGGCTGGTCCCAAGGGAAATAAAGGTTTTGACAGTTCTTCTTGATCCCTCTAAACGTAGCCTTGTCTCGTTATTGGAGGGAGCTGTTATAATCACACTGGGGATTGCTATGCTCTGCATGCTCCCCTGAGCTTGTGTCACTTAGCTTTTTTAAGAGCTTGTTCCTGACACGCTCTCCTTGGAGGAGGGGTCTTCACCACACAGTCCTGGATGCTGGAGGTTCATACAGGGTGGAAGGAAGAGTTCTTTCCCACACAGTCCTGGAGGACAGAAGCTGATCCAGGGTGGAAGGAAGACGGCGAGACTTCAGTCCAGATACGGTGGTTGCGGAGTCTGCAGTGCTTGGAGTCCTCAGGAAGCGCTAGGAGCATCCGTCAACGGAGGGTACTCGGTCGGAGTACAAGGAGCTCCGTTACAAGTATGAAGAATATTTAAAGAATATTTGCATGTCATTAACGCAAGCCTTTAGTGTCTTTTTACAACAGATTAAAAAACGCTGATCAGCTGACAAGAAAGGGGCCCCTGAGAAAGAAAGAAAAAAAAAATCATCTGCTTTTCAAAATCGTGGATCCATGTTTCCAATTTTAAATGGCTCTCTCTCCATATTATTAGTGGAGTATTTAGAGTTAACTCTACTTTTAAAGTGCTTTGCATTATTTAAGAAAAAGAAAAATGTGTTATCTTTAACGTAAACAATTGTTATGTTATATGGTTATATAACAAAAAAAAAAAAATTATGGATGTATAGGATAGGTTTTTTCCAAGATTAAGATTCATCTAGTATGCCTCATTGATTATAGCAAAATGATGAAATGGTATTTTTAATAGAGATCAGATAATTTCTTTTGAGGCAATTCTAAACTACTGTATTATATTTGTATTGGTATATTGAAAGCATTTTGCAGACCTAGAAGAGAATAAATAATATAATAATTATAAAAGGAACCATACTATGGGAAGAGGTCAACCTATTAAATCGCTAAGGGGTTAAACTCATTTTTGATAAGCATATAAAATTTAGTTTTTGTGGTTAGAATTTTTGATACTCAATTTGAACTCAATTGAAGTATTACAACCAAATCCTTGCAGGTATAGGAAACAGCCGCAATATGATTTTAATATTTGCAATATATTAGTGTTTTCAATGTATTCTGACAATGGAAAAGTACCTAACCGCATGTCTGCATTACACCTATGACCAAGACTGTCAGTCAAACCCTATATGAAGACTCTGTTTTCACTGTTTATGTATACACCCCAAGACAACCGTGCTATACATATACAATAAATCTTCAAAAGCTTATTAATATTATATCTGTGTGGTACACAAAGAGGTGTACACAAAGAGGGGGTGTGAGTTAGGTAATCTCGACCTGCATATGGAATATGCTTCCTCCTTGTTCACTTTTGGTCAAACTATTGGTCTGTGACTGGCCCTCTTTGACCCCAACTGAATTTCTTGGGAAGATTCTTGAGAAAGATACAGCAGGTTGTTTTGATATAAAGAAAGAGGGAAAAGTATGTTGTATCGGTCACAAAGGATTGTGATCTTAAGCAGGCGAGACAAGGACATTTGGGAGGTGATAGGCGATTGAATCAGAAAAGTTTTAGAGGCAGAGGTAGAGGTTTTGATCAAAGGGTCTAACTTTTGTAGAGGTGGTAACTTCAGCACTGTTTTAATTGTGGATAGCAGGGATTCACCCCAAGGTGCTCGTGGTGAACCCGGTTTTCCTGGTCAAGCTGGCCCCACTGGTATTGCACCTGGCTTCCCTGGTGCCTGTGGTGCTCCTGGACCTCAGGGCCCCAGAGGTTCCCCTGGACCTAAGGGTAACAATGGTGAACCTGGTGCTCAAGGAAACAAAGGAGAACCCGGTGCTATGGGAGAACCTGACCCAGCCTAATACACAAATGATTCATGTTTTTCATATTTTATATATAGATAAAACAGTATTATTGCTGGCTCTTAGAGGATGTACAAGCTGAAGTTGGGACCTAGACCTAGACATTGTTTGCATAGGCTGCGCAATGTGAAATAGCTAAAATAAAATAGGATAATAATAAGTATGCTTAGTCAATTTGTAATGTGGTATGATAGAGGCATCTGCAAAAAAATAAGTGGTTTCCAAGACCTGACAGGTGAGGGCAACTTGCTATAACATATGTTTACAGTTTGCTGCCCCTTCCTTCTCAGAGGCCACTTGCAACCTTAACACAGCAAGACAACTCTTCAGAAACCTGTATTAAACAAAGCACTTTAGAACAATAGTAATTCACTTTGTTTCTCTTATTTCATTCCTAGTTGTTCTGAAAAAAAATTATTGTTATATTGTTTGAGTGGGATAACTGTATGGAGGTTCCACCACGTATTAAAACATGATCATGCACATACAGAACTTGTGGCTTTTTGGACATCGGGATCTATAAAAAGTTTAGGTTTCCAAAGATGTTATCAGGGTCCACAAAACTGACAGACTTCAGCATTCCAATTTTATTAAAGTAATTAATTGAGATTATCAAATCAAGGTTGAAGATTAAGAACAGCATGTTATTGGGAATTATACCAATATGTATATGTTAGTGTTTTAGTACTCAACAAGCATTTATATAGAATGAGTGTTTCTCTCATCCATTCAAAGGCATTTTAAAGGGAAATTATGTATTAAAATGTTATAAAGGACAAATTCAATGAATTATAAGCAAAACTGAGAGAAGTACATGTTATACTAGTTAAGAGTTTAACTTTAGTCTCCTATTTGAGTTTAGCCTAGATAATTAATTTATTGATGTCGTACTGATCCTTGTGTTTGTATGATTATAGAGACCGTACTGGAGTATTTGTGCCGCCTGATATTTGGGACTACACACCAATCTTTCTGGCTGACCTACCTGCCTACCTACCTTTTTTACAATTAAATCTGTTTGGTCAATATCCATGCTGGCCGAAGAAACTGAGATGCTTACTTATGAGGACATAAACTAACTTGGAAAGTCCTGAAGATGCAGTGCTGTCTAATGCCGCTATTTCTGTATTACCCTTTCAACAATTGGGGTGTTGCACAGAATATTGTGGTGAACATCCAGCAAACAGAAGAATTAAGAACTATGTGGAAGCTGACATTGTCTTGTTGTCAGCCATATTTCTACCCTTAGCTATGTTATTGTGTCTTAGATTATGGAACAAAGTTTATGGTGTCTAAGATTCTTTATACTCCTTGAAAGACTTATTCTATTTTTCTGGACTATGCTGGACTATTGAACTATTTTGTTATTTTTATTTTTGTATAGTAGAGCCGGAGAGAGAGGAAGTGTTAGCTTACTCAGGCATGGATGTACTATGTGTGTCATTGATGTATGTTGAGTGTACCAAGGATGGATTCCCATGTATTAAGTGTGGATATGACTAGACCAATGGAAATAGAGATGTGATTAGGAGACATAGGACGCAAGGTCATGATTGGGATTATTGTTAGAATTGCAAACTGATTAGAAATTATCTCATGATTTAATATGTAAGTGAGCCTTTTCAAACTAATCAAGAAGTGTTTCCCAATCCCGATACCCAAGCTATTTACTTACAAGTGTGGGTTTTATAAGTCACTAATGCTGTCAACGTGAGGGGATGACATGTCTACACAGTCATGGCCCTCACTTAGAGTTTTCCCAGATGTGCTTTTTTCCTCAAATATGAGTTTTTGCCATTAGGTTTTTTGACTTTGCCCCAGATCACTAGATGGACTGGTAATCCTAGACCCTGGTCCAAAGAGGGGGAATAGATATTATTCCCATTTTTACTATATGTGTTTATGTTGTGAATTATAATAATAATATTCCCGTTGTTGGGAATAATACACTTTGCCAGTTTTGATCCAAGGCTCAAGTTACAGAGAACAACATGATGTGCAGACTGTTTAAAATTGGTTAACATGTCAGCTGTTTGAAACATTTAAAGATGTATTCAACAGTGTGGTGGATTCGTCTGTTTCTGCCCCGTTCGTGTAAATGGCTGTTTCCTATAGCCCAGCCATACGAATGACTGTTTTTCCCGAACAAAACTACCGAACTAACGGCCACCCAGGAGAAGAAGTGTGCTGCTGGTTAACCTATTGATCCCAATTAGAACGTTGTGGTTAACTGCAGACACTTCTCAATTAAACCGAATTCAGGTTGGCCGCCGTTCGTATGTCGACCACGAGGCAGCAGCTATTTTAAAACACACGAAAGCCCAGCGGTGTTCGGCTCTATTTTCATGGAACTAAAAACAGACACTTTTTCTGCCGAACACCGCTAAAACAACGGGACGTCTGGCTGCCTCCGGGAAAACGTACGAACACCGGCTGTTCGGGAGTTTTACAGCACATGAAAAGACTTAACCCAGATAGCCCTCCCATGGAGTCAATCGCAAACCGAAAGACTGTAAGAACTTTGACTCCATGGCGATTGAACTATGTGTGTGGAATCTGAGCACTATTCGCCAATAATATGCACTCAGATCCAGGCTATCTGGGGATATGTGATGTGAATAAGAAATGTTCGGTTATTTTCAAATTATGTATTTGTATCTAAGATGGCGATTTGTCTTTGTCCTGGAGATAATTGAATTACTTCTCAATTATCTCCAGGGCAGAGGGGAGGAAACCATATTGCATTGTGGGAAAAACCTGTAACTGTATGTCTGGAATGTCCCCCTGTCTATCTGTCATTTCAGTCTCCCATTTGGTCCCCAAGGGGAGTGTCCACCAAGTGGGAGACCTGCATAAATACGGGCAGGTAGCCCACAGTAAAGCCAGATCCTGTTTGACCCTCAAGCGGAGCTTCTGTCTTGTTATTGGGGGGATTTCTTCTTTGCGCTTAGAGACTGCTGATTGGAACCGAAAGCCGCTTGGTGGATATCGTTGTTCGGCGGCTAGCAGCAGTTCGTGGATTTCCGTTCGGGAGTTTGGAGCCTTTCACGGATCCCGGTCGGGAGATTGCCGCTTCCCCTGAGGTTGGTTCGTATACTGCAGTTTATGCGAACTGAGTTATTGGTATTGCAGAAGGGGAAGGCTAACTAAACGGCAGTTTCGTTTAAAGACAACAAGGGTGTCTTAACAAACAGATAATTGAAAAAGCTGAAAATTGACAGCTCAAACTCCTCTTAAAGGGAAAACCTACGGCACAGAGCAAATGGGGGAAATCGAGGTGAAGAAATAGATTAGATTAGCACGTCTGAATATACCTCCTTTCGTTTCTCTGCCGCAGGCCTCCCATGGATATTTTCCGTAAGGTAGATCATGATATGATCTAAGAGGGGAACTGTAGATACGAATATCCATTTTGCTTAATATCCTAGCTGTTCATATAAGGGTTAATGTGAACCAAGAATACATTTGGAATTGTATCTTCGATTCTGGGAAGAATTTATCTAATATCATTTACGAGAATGACCATACTGATTTCGAAATGTTCTTGTTAATTGTCCAAGATTTTGGTATTTGTAAATAACTTGTTTTGATAAAATATACATGTGTTATATAACGTAGAATTATAATAAGAAACAGCTGCTCATAACTTGTGAAAAACAATGTAATTGCCACGCCCATATGCTCATTTCCCCCCCTCCCATCCTGCTATGAAAACGGGGTATTAATATAACTGACGAATTAATACAATTTGAATTGGTTATTGAACACATCTCTGCTATTCATTTCCAATTTCCAGAGCTCTGAACGAGTTGGCAAATATCCATCATCCAAAAAGGGCCCAGGCTGATTTTATCCCCAACACAAATTGTATGGACATTGGTCACTAGATAGACATGTAATTAGAGTTGAGCGGATACCTGGATGTTCGGGACCAGCAGATTTGGCCGAACTTTGAAAAAAAGTCCGGGTTAGGGATCGAACTTGACCCCGAACTCCATTGAAGTCAATGGGGACCCAAACTTTTGGGCACTAAAATGCCTCTTAAAAAGTCATGGAAAGGGCTAGAGGGCTGCAAATAAAGTAAAATGGGGGTAAGAGTAGGACAAGTGCCCTACAAACAAATGTGGATAGTGAAATCACTTAAAATAACAAAATACATAAAAATTTAAAAATACAGCTGGGCCATAAAATAGCACTAGATGGAATCTTTGATTTTAGCTTTGGAAGAACATAAATCAAAATCTAAAACATTGCTGTCAGGAGGATCACCAGAATTATCCATTTGAGAGACGGCTGGAGTGCAGGGTATTCTCTTTCATTGTTCAAACTGAGCTCAACTCCTGATGCATGGAGAAAAGGCCTCTCTAATATTGTGTACATAGTTTATACTAAGTGACCCATAGGTTGAGGAGGCGGTGACCGTGGCGGTGTAGGTGGAAGCGGCGGTGGAGGAGGAGGTAGCCAACACTGTTTTTTATATATATATATATTTGTTTTTTTTAATTGGAGTAGCCCCCAAAATATTGAGACATATTAAAAAAAAAAACATTTGCGGTCTGCGGTGCATTTCTTGCAGTCCTGATGCATGGAGAAATGCTCAACTCCTGATGTATGGAGAAAAGGCCTTCACAAGCCTCTGCTATTGTGTACATAGTTTATACTAAGTGACCCATAGGTTGAGGAGGTGGTAACCGTGGTGGTGTAGGTGGAAGCGGTGGTGGAGGAGGTAGCCAACACTGTTTTTTATTTGTTTGTTTTTTTATTGGGGTAGCCCCCAAAATATTGGGACATATAAAAAAAGAAAACTCTGTTCCGCAGAGTGACTGACCCGTGCGTGCTGCAGCTGAAACTCCACTATCACCTGCTGCTGCTCGCACAGTCTCATGAGGTGTGAGCGAGAAGGCTGAAGTTACGCTGCAGAGCAGACAGGCAAGACGCAGCAGGGTGAGAATGCCAAAAGCATGCACAGACGGCCCGCACTTTCTGCAGCAGCTCTGATATATCTGAGTAGTTTTTCAGGAATTTCTGCACCACCAAATTCAACACATGTGCCAGGCAAGGGTAGTGCGTCAAACTGGCTAGGCCCAGAGCTGCTATGAGATTTCGCTCATTATTGCACACCACCAGGGCGGGCTTGAGGCTCAGTGGCAACAACCACTCATCGGTCTGTTGTTCCGTGCCCGTCACACAGCTCCTGCGTGGTGTGGGGTTTTTCCCCCAAACATATGAGTTTTAAAACAGCCTGCTGTTGTTTCCCCCTGGCTGTGCTGAAGTTGGTGGTGAAGGTGTTACGCTGACCGGATGAGGAGGTGGTAGAGGAGGAGGAGGAGGAAGAAGCTGAGTAGGAGGGGGAGGCAACTGGAGGCAAAGTTGTGTACCTAAATAAAGATTGTCAAACGTTGTATCCTGGAACTGTGTCCCATCCGGTTACTGGGGAAATGGGTCTGAACTATTCTAATCAAAGGGGATAACCATCAGTTACGCAGGTCCCACTTCAATTGGTGGCAAGAGGCGGGATCCCATGTCCCTGCCAACAGACCCATGGACTACAGTGCTCTAAAACGACCTACACTGCAGGACTTGTGTGGAGCCAGAGGAATAACGCCTGGTGGGTGTAACAAGGCCGAATTGATTGCTGCGCTCATGGAGGACGACCAGGCATGCAGTGAGGCAACGAACCCCAGCCAGGGGCCGGAGATGAGGAGGAAGTGTGCAAGGAGGTGTAACGGCGCCTGGCACATTACCGAGAGCAACCCTCAGAGGAGACTGTCAGCAGGACCTTTTTGGAGGTGCAAGCCAATGTCCTTGCCAATAGACAGAGGGCGACCTCCATGAACCCATATGAAGAAAGAAGGGAGTAGAGGGTGCCGGGAAGCACAACCACCCTGGCCCACAATACCTCAAAGACTTCAAGAAAGCAGAAGAAAGCATTGATGACTTTTTTGCAAGACTTTGAGCGCCAGTGCCTACTCCAAGACGTGGACCCCAGCGACTGGGTCACCATCCTGGCCAGTAAACTAGTGGGGAAGCCAGGGGATATTTACGAAGGCAGATCAGGTCACCCCCGAGCAATACCGCCGAAAGTTTAGGGAGACCCGGAAAGGGGAGAAGGACTCCCATGCAGAGTGGGCATGCCACATCACAAGGGCCGCCCAGAATTGGCTCAACTTCCATCAAGCCATGTTCCCGGAGGAGATCACCCAGCTCGTGATGCTAGAGTTCTTTTTCAATGGGCCCCCCAACTACAAGGCGACGACGCATTCGTATGTCATCCATATCAACTTTCGATGCCATTTACTGCGCCTACCATTGTGACCACAGGTAACGGGGAATCAGGGTTCGATTCCGGAGAGGGAGCCTGAGAAATGGCTACCACATGCAAGGAAGGCAGCAGGTGCATAAATGACCCACTCCTGATGTGGGAAGTTAGTGACGACAAATAACAATACAGGACTCTTTAGAGGTCCTGTAATTGTAATGAGTCCACTTGAAATCCTTTAATTCTGATCAATTGGAGGGCAAGTCTGGTGCAGAGCGACTGACCTGTGCGTGCTGCAGCTGAAACTCCACTATCGCCTGCCAGTGGCATCGCTAAGGGGGGCCAGAGGGGGCCATGGCCCCCCCTACATCATGCTGTGCCCCCCCTTGGGCCCCCCCAAATGCCAGCAACTTGCTGGCCATGTTCTTCCCTCGGACTGTAACAGTGTGTGTGTCTGTCACAGCCCGAAGGAATGCAGTGCTGTGGTGCTGGGGGCTGTCTGTGGCTGGAGGGAGCACTGATTGGCTCCCCGGCACAGGCCCCGCCCCCAAACGAAGCCCCATCTCCCACCGTTAAGCCCCGCCCCCGCCGTAATGCAGCAGTCCATGCTGCTTCAGAAGATGGCTGCCTGACTCCCAGTGACAGGTAGGCTGGGGGGGTGCCCCCATACACACACATTGCCCCCATACACACACACTGCCCCCCATACACACACATTGCCCCCCATACACACACTGCCCCCCATACACACACTGCCCCATACAGCCCCCCATACACACTGCCCCCATACACTCATTGCCCCCCATACTGCTCCCCATGGTACACAGCCTTCCCATACACACACTGCCCCCATACAGCCCCCCATACACACACACTGCCCCCATACACACACACTGCCCCCCATACTGCCCCCCATACACACACATTGCCCCACACACTGCCCCCCATACACACACATTGCCCCATACACACACTCTGCCCCCCCATACACATACACTCTACACACATACACTATCCCCATACACACACACACACTGTATGGACTCGGCAGTCTGTGTGTGTGTGTGTGGACTCGGCAGTCTGTGTGTGTATGGACTCGGCAGTCTGTGTGTGTATGGACTCGGCAGTCTGTGTGTGCATGGACTCGGCAGTCTGTGTGTGTGTGTGTATGGACTCGGCAGTCTGTGTGTGTATGGACTTGGCAGTCTGTGTGTGTATGGACTCGGCAGTCTGTGTGTGCATGGACTCGGCAGTCTGTGTGTGCATGGACTCGGCAGTCTGTGTGTGCATGGACTCGGCAGTCTGTGTGTATGTGTGTATGGACTCAGCAGTCTGTGTGTATGGACTCAGCAGTCTGTGTGTATGTGTGTATAGACTCAGCAGTCTGTGTGTGTGTGTATAGACTCAGCATAGTCTGTGTGTGTGTGTGTATAGACTCAGCATAGTCTGTGCGTGTGTGTATAGACTCAGCATAGTCTGTGTGTGTGTGTGTGTGTACGGACTCAGCAGAGTCTGTGTGTGTGTGTACGGACTCAGCAGAGTCTGTGTGTGTGTGTACGGACTCAGCAGAGTCTGTGTGTATGGACTCAGTAGAGTCTGTGTGTGTGTATGGACTCAGCAGTCTGTGTGTGTGTGTGGACTCAGCAGTATGTGTGTGTGTGACTCAGCAGTCTGTGTGTATGGACTCAGCAGTCTGTGTGTGTATGGACTCAGCAGTCTGTGTGTGTGTGTGGGACTGCTTGGGGAGTCTGTGTGTGTGTGTGTCTGGGACTCAGCAGAGTCTGTGTGTGTGTCTGTACGGACTCAGCAGGGGGTCTGTGTGTGTGTGTCTGGGACTCAGCAGAGTCTGTGTGTGTGTGTACGGACTCAGCAGAGTCTGTGTGTGTGTGTGTGGTAATGCAGGACTCAGCAGAGTCTGTGTGTGTGTGTGTCTGGACTCAGCAGAGTCTGTGTGTGTGTGTGTGTGTATGGACTCAGCAGAGGTCTGTGTGTGTGTGTGTGTATATGGACTCAGCAGTCTGTGTGTGTGTGTGTATGGACTCAGCAGTCTGTGTGTGTGTATGGACTCAGCAGTCTGTGTGTGTGTGTGTGTATGGACTCCGCAGTCTATCAATAATTAAAATTCCTGTGAGTTGTTGTGTAGGAAGGGCCCCAGTGTATTGCTTTGCCCAGGGGCTCTTAACTCTGTTAAAATGGTACTGCTTGTGTGTGTCAGTGAGCTTCTATTTAGTGAGCATGTGTGTGTCAGTGAGCTTGTCTTTAGTGAGCTTGTGTGTGTGTCCCTGAACTTCTTTGTAGTGAGCCTTCTGTTTATACAAGTGAGTGTCTGTAGTAAGCTTGTGTGTGAGTCAGAGAGTTTCGTCTGTCAGTAAGCCTATTTGCGCATGTCAGTGAGCTTGTGTGCTTACTGTAAATATACATATATATATATATATATATCTATATATATATATTTTGACTTGTAGGAATGGCATACGTTTTTTTTCCAGGGCTGCTTTGGATTCCCAGTTTGGCTCTGCCAGCGAGTGCACTTTACCGCTGAATAATTTGTGTGAGCTGCCGCACACTTTAGCCCTGTTACACGCGTCTGGGAGCTGCTGTTGACAGGTACTAGTAGTCTAGAGATTGGGGTATATGCTCAGCTATCTGTATAAAATATCCCGGAATAGTCGGTGCTTCCTGTATAGTGCTGCTCTCTGTCTTGGGATATTATACACAAACAGACCTGTATTATACAGAGAGCAGCACTATACAGGGAGCACTGAATGTCCCAATTTATTATACATACAACCCTGTATTATACAGAGAGCACTGACTGTCCAGGGATATTATACCCAGACAGTAATTGATAGCTGTGCTGCAAAATGTCCTTGGAATTTTTTTTTCAAATGTTGCAACTATGGCACTGTATCAAGGATAATGTGTTTGTTTTTTTAATAATCCCTGGTGGAAAATAATGAATCCTCCACCAGGTATTATTAAAAAAACAAAACACATTGTGTCGG
This sequence comes from Pelobates cultripes, assembly GCA_933207985.1. Taxonomy (NCBI): domain Eukaryota; kingdom Metazoa; phylum Chordata; class Amphibia; order Anura; family Pelobatidae; genus Pelobates; species Pelobates cultripes. The sequence continues at coordinate 134,629,063 of OW240915.1, read as the reverse complement.
GGGCGTGGCTTAACATGCGACAGGGGCGGGGTAAAACTGCGGCGAGGGTGGGGTTAAATGTGCCCCCCTACTTTTGTCACTGGCCCTCCATGTGCCCCCCCGAAAAATGAATCCTAGAGACGCCACTGTCGCCTGCTGCTGCTCGCACAGTCTCTCCAGCATGTGCAAGGTGGAGTTCCACCTTGTGGGCACGTCACATATGAGGCGGTGAGCAGGCAGGCCAAAGTTACGCTGCAGACAGGCGAGCAGCAGCATGGTGAGAATGCCGAAAGCGCGCACAGCCGCTACAGTGAATGTCACATCCTGTTCCAAGTTGCAGATCAGTCCGGTGATGGCTTCTGGTATCCAGTACTCTTTTTACTGAATAAAACAACACAAGGAATGGTGGATTGGCGCTACAGAGCCAGAAAATACGCAGCTACCCCCAGTGCCCAAAATCCTGTATTTTAACCAGTAAAGTCATTTTTTGATTATTGATACTGGATGTCCTGGAATTTATTAAAGGGCTGAGAAAAGGAGCAGATCTGCCTGGGAAGCTGCAAATTGAAAGCCTGAATAAGCTTATTATTCACCTGCCACCAAAGTTAGAGCCAGCTTTATGTGACTCTACACACTGTGAGTGACCCAATACCTGTGACTAATTAATGCTCTGTATATAACAGTGTTACACTATATATGTGTTTTTTATTATAGGTCCAACAGGAGGTGTCTTACTTATATTAAGTATAAATATATCTTCTTTTTATTCTATGTGCACCCCCCTTGTATTCTTTTTTCTAACTCTTTTTACTGAAGCTGCATCAGGGTCCTGGTATGTGGCCGCACAAACGCTAGTGCTCAACACCAGGGGGCATGCGGTTACCCTGCACCAGACCCTGCTAATCCATTCCACACTGTGACTCCTAACTTCAACATCAGGCATACTGGGTCCCGGTCGTCCGACCGCCGCCCAGACAGTGTCTGGATCACGGTCACCGCACTGCGAAACAGTGAATGGCTCGTTAAATCTGTTATGGTTCCTTTTATCGCTCCATCTGTTACTTGGATAACTGTGGGAATTCTAAAAATAATACATGCCGACAAGCGCAAGGGGACGGCCGCTCCTCTTTTGCACCCTGCTCCCTCTTATGCTGTGCTGGCACCTCTGTGTGACCAGCGCCTCTTCCTCCAAACTGCACACGTCACTTGCATGACCTTGATTCCAATGGGGGGTCTATGACCTCATCATCCTCCACATCATCTTCCACCCAACTCCTCAACCCTGCCCTCCTTGCTGGTCTGCACACTGCAGAAAGCCACAGCAGTTGACACCTGTGTTTTTCCAGCATGTAAAGTCTACAAAGGACATATGTAAATTGTTTTAGAATTGTATCCAGGCAACAGTTTTCCCTATAAACTGACCTCTCAGTTTGACTTATTACCCCCGAATTACAATATTGTTTTAGTGGTATTTTATGGTACTATTTGACTGTCATATATGAAGTGCAGGCCGCAAATGTACTATTGAGCAACCCCAAAAAATTGAATTGGTCAAACTGCGCTGTAACCACATTATTTGATGCTTCTATTTGACTCTCAGATATGAAGTGTACCCCACTAATGTACTATTTAGCAGATTAGCACCCAGAAAATAAGAATGTTTACAATTGCGCCGTAACCACACTATTTGACGCTCCTATTTGACTCTCAGATATGATGTGCAGGCATCAGATAGACTTTTTAGCACCTAAAGAATTAGAATTTTTAAAACTGCTATGTCACGCCAGTATTTGACGGTTCTATTTGACTCTCATATATGAAGTGCACACACCAAATGTACTATTTAGCAGATTAGCACCCAGAAAATAAGAATTTTTACAATTGCGCTGTAATCGCAGTATTTTACGCTTCTATTTGACTCTCAGATATGAAGAGCATGCCCCAAATTTACTATTTAGCAGGTTAGCACCAAAACAATTAGAATTATTACAATTGCGAAGTAACCGCAGTATTTGACGCTTTTATTTGACTCTCAGATATGAAGTGCTCCCCACTAACGCACTATTTAGCAGTTTAGCACCCAGAAAATAAAAAAATTTACACTTGTGCTGTAACCGCACTATTTGACACTTCTATTTGACTCTCATATATGAAGTGCACACACCAAATGTACTATTTAGCAGTTTAGCACCAAAACAATTAGAAATTTTACAACTGCGCTGTAACCGCACTATTTGACGCTTCTTCTATTTCGCTCTCAGATATGAAGTGCACCCCACTAATGTATTATTTAGCAGATTAGCACCCAGAAAATAAAAATGTTTGTAATTGCGCTGTAACCGCAGTATTTAATGCTTCTATTTGACTCTCAGATATGAAGTGCACCCCACTACTGTACTATTTAGCACCCAAAAAAATTTAAGTTTTAAAACTGCAATGTGACAGCAGTATTTGATGCTTCTATTTGACTCTCAGATATGAAGTGCACCTCACTAATGTACTTTTTAGCACAAAAAAATTTACTTTTTAAAACTCCGATGTAACCGCAGTATTTGACGCTTCTTTTTTATTCTCAGATATGAAGTGCACCCCACTAATGTACTAGTTTACAGAATTCTTCCTAATCTGTCCCTGAAAGTGGCAGCATCCTCTCCCTACACTAATAAGAGCTTATGTGACATGCGGCACTACGTGACACCAGCTTATATATAGAGGCTGGGTCACATGCTGCACTGGCCAATCACAGCCATGCCATTAGTAGGCATGATTGTGATGGCTTCTAAGGGCACACGAGTCAAACGCGTGTTGATTGGCTGCCCTACAGCCTTTCAAAACGCGCCATTAAGTCGCCGAACACCGAACTCCAATCCGAACATACACTGAGATGTCCATGTACGGGTCCGGGGTCCAAAAATTGTAATGTTCGGTACGAATCCAAACTTTACAGTCCGGGTTCGCTCAACTCTACATGTAACACAATACCATTTACAGCTACTGTCAGCCAGTTAGTGGTAATGTGTATAAGTACTACATTCTGTCAACGAACAGATAGCTTCAAAGCTTTCCAATCATATTCTCTTTTCAGAATCTGAACTATGTTACAGATAATATGTAAGGCTCAAAACAAGATGTATCTGTCATTACAGAATGCCAAGCCAAAGTGTTTTCAAGCTTAAACAATGACATTATTCATACCTAAAATATATCAGCTTTACTGTAAAACAAAATATTTATTTATTTAGATGGATTAATAATGTGGATATAGTGAGTAATGGTGGCATTTAAATAATCAAAAAAAATTGCAATTTGGGAAAACTATAGATATTAGTCACTTGCAGACTACACTTGCTGACTATTGCAAGGTCAAGCACTGGCCATACCTGTTTGCAGTGGCGTACTAAGGGGGGGGCGGGGGGGGCGGTCCGCCCCGGGTGCCAGCCGGGTGGGGGGTGCCATGACCAGCCCCGCCACCCCCCCATGCTGCAGCCGCCCGAGCGCTCTGTATTGAGCCTCAGGCGGCTGCAGCTTTGCCCGGGCGGTGCGTCCATGAGGGCGGACCGCACCGCCCGGGCGCAGCCTGAGGAGAGGCTGACAGGAGGGAAGCGCTCCTGTCAGCTCCCTCACTGCAGCATGGTCCGACGGGTACAGAGAGCAGCTGTCTCCTGTACCCGGCCGGACTAACAGGAAGGGAACACTGAGTGTGCACTTCCTGTTAGTCCGCCGGGTACAGGAAACAAAAGCTCCCTGTACCCGCGGACTATACAGGGCTCGGCCACGCTACAGGGAGGTAGGGGTGAGAAAGAAATAAGGGGGGGTGAGAAAGAGAAATAAGGGGGGGGTGAGAGA
>OW240915.1:134571011-134625138 GCA_933207985.1 Pelobates cultripes | reverse complement strand
TTTTGTAGGCTCCTAATTTTCAGGTGAAGGTGGTTAGACGTGATGTTGTTGGTAGTGAATTCATTTGGCCGTAAGAAGCCATAGAAGGCTAGATAGGCTGCCGTTTTAATTAACTGATTAGTGCTAGTTTCAAATGGACTGGTGTCTAGAATGTCTGAAAGTGCACAAAATTTAGCCCTGTCAAATGGCAGTCTGGTAGTGGTAGGGGGTTTGTCCAAGCGTTGTAAGCATTTTAGTATATTCTTAATGGGACAGGTAGACATAAAAGGATTTGTGCTAGGGTAGACACTTATGATGTGATGTTGTATTCCTGTGAGGTAAAATATTATGGTCTTTAGTGATAACTTTAAGTTAAGGTTGCAAAAGGAAATGAACGCCACTATGGAGTCTAGGGAATGTGTGTCGCTTATCTGGTAATCTAATGTGAATTTAGTATAGAGAGTGAATGCTCAGTTGTAAGCCCATGAAGTGTTAGTAAAGAGGGCAGAGCTGGCCAGTTATCTGCTGTGTGCTAAGAGGCGCTCTAGTCCAGGATTAGTTCTTGATATGAGGGAGTGCTGATCGGACTGATGTTGGCTGTTGGATGGGCTCTGAAGAAAACCTGCAAATTGGAACGAGACAACGTGTCAGCGGCTATATTGATGCGTCCTGCGATGTGTATACAAGTAATGTGAAATTGCAGCGTAGCCGCTAACCACGGCAGTTGTTGAATAAGTCTCATGAGGGTACGTGATGAGCATCTTCCCTGATTTATAATGTTGCATGCTGCTTTATTATCAGAAAAGCATTTAACTGCTTTCCTTTGCCATAGGTGCCCCCATGCTTTGGTAGCTGCCACTATAGGGTAGATTTCAAACAGAACAGATGTAGTGTGGAAAGAGAGTAGACCATGGGTCTCGACCAGACAAGAATCTCTTAACTAGGAGTCACCAAAGATTGCTGCGAACCCTGCATGAGCTGCAGCATCAGTCCAAATGACTGGGGAAGATTCAGAGAAAGGTGGAAGGAATATGGCTTTTCCCTTCCATTGTAATAGAAAATGAAGCCACATGTGTAGGTCTGCCATGGCATGTGTGTCTAGGGTTACCATACTCTTGTCAGTATTGAGAAAAGGGAGAAGGCACAGTAATCTAGAAATAAAAGCGCGACCCTGTGGAATAATTCTCATGGCGAAGTTCAGCGTGCCCAGTAGGGATTGTAGGTCTGTCCTGGTACACATGCCCTTAGACAGAATAACATCCACCGAATCTCTGATATGCCGTACCTTCTCCATAGGTAAACAGGCTTGTAACGAGATTGTGTCCAGGTGAATTCCCAGAAAGGTTAGATTAGTCATAAGGCCTATAATTTTTACCTGAGACAGTGGAACCCCTATAGCTGAGAATAGAGCCATGGTTTTATATATGCTGACGGGAGTGGACTGTGGTAATTCTATAGTGAGAAAGTCATCCAAATAATGTAAGACTGATGGACATTTGGCACTATTGAGGAGTAGCCAACATAACATGAGATTTATGATAGTCATAAAACAAAAAACCACCGTACTTGTGTCCTAGGTCCACCAACTTGTGCATGTACAAATCCAGCTCTTCCCTACAGTGAGGAGAAGTGGAGCAGATTACGTCACGATAAAGACCAAAGGCAAGGACAAATTCAGGTATGGTAAGTTTCCACTCTGGGGACTCTAGCTTTTAAAGCAACTGCAAGATCACCATAGCAATATGCCTTGTTCTCAACAACATCCTGAGAGGCAATACGCAATTAGACCAAGTTTATGTCCTTGCCTTTCAGGATGTCTTTGCGAATAGTTGAGGGCACAATGTGAGCGGGCGTGATAATGTGAGTGGAAGTGCTAGGTATTGGTTTTGCGGTGGTGTCATTACTATAAGAGGGAGCTGGAGTAGGGATCTCTATGGGTGGGTCAGCTGTCGACAGTTGAAAGGATTCCAGTTTCTTGAGCCTAACACCGATAAGTGTTAATAGAGGCAAGAAGGGATGACATTAAACCCTTGATTTCTGTATAGTTGTCGGGTTAAAGGACAACAACCGGCTGGTGAGTACAGGTATTGGTGATAAATAGTCTATAGAGTTCGGCTTTACGAGCTGTAGCTGGGAATGGGAACCCCATGCACTGTAATTCAGCCGCGAGCCTAGGGATAGTCCAGCAACGCAGGGAATACGGACTGGATGATTCCAAATTTTCAGAAGGGGTGCTTGGCACGGCCGGGGTGGAAGGCCTGGCTGGGGTCTCGGGTAAAGCGAGTTCCTCATCTTGGTCTGGGACTTGAGACATAATAGGAATTATGGACTTTTGTTATGGTTGAGTGCCTGTGTCAACTGGCTCTAGCTAAGCCTAAGGTGAAAAATGATCTGGCCTACCATGAAGATGAAGCTCTGCTAGGGCCAAGTGGTGAGAAAGAGGCTCTAACTATGAGGAGGGCTGAGTGGGCTGGGGCCACAAATGATGTGGCAGGAATGTTGGCCTCTTGGTGACAGTAACAAGACCAAATATATGTGGGTGTGACATGGTGATGCCCTGACTAATAACTGACAATGGTTAATGTGAGGCTCTACCTATGCATTGGACTGAGGGGCATATACCTCTGACGAGGATGGGTGCTGGCCCCGCGGGAGTAGATTACTTTATAATAATAAGCTAAGGACGAAATGCTAGTAACTTACAGCCAGTTGACCAACCCTAGTCTTTAGCAGGATGGGAGTAAGATATAAGGTGGAGAAGTACCTAGCCTTGCGAAGTAGTAAGATTCTGTTCAGACAAGGATGAATGCTAGAGACCCTAAAAAGGAAATGTGGAAGGTTAGGTCGTATTTGGGCCTAGTTCTTCCCCCTTTATTGTGAGTAAAACTCACCTGTGGAATCATGATCGTGATTCAGGGAGTTGCTAGTAGTGGTTATCTAAGGATAAAACTACAGTTATCCTCTATCTATATAGTAAAGTATGAACTGATAAACAGTGTCGTTACACAAGATGTACCTGTAACGTGAGTAGAGTAATAATCCAATGAATTCCCCAAAAGTTCTGGTGAGGGAGTAGTAATAGTAACAATAAACTAAAATAGAGTATGGACAAACGTACATGGGAACATGTGGTAGCTCTCGCGTGAAAAGTACATGCATACTGAAATAAGACATAACTGCAAGGAATATCACTGGGTGTGCTAGAAATTATACCCTATGTTTCCAGTTTACTTGGTGCACATCATATAATAGAGGAAAGGTGGCTGGGACTACTATGTCTAGGAGTGTGGCCATTGAATTGCCATAGTAGTGATAAGTGGTATTACCGTATAGGAACAAATAAGGTTATGAATATTTAGTTGTATGTGTAGAATTTAAGGATAAGATGACAAGCGGTATGCATAATAAAATAACACCGATTAGCTAGAAAAACACAAATCATACGTACCCTATGTATGGGAGAGATATTCAAACTTAATGGGCAATGGTGGACTGAAGGCAGTCAAATGAGACTGAAGGCAGTCGAATGAGACTGCGCGGAATTTATACGGGTTTATAACACCTAGCGAAGGGAACAGGCAATGGTAGGGCATTGGTAAGCCATGTACATAAGACCGGAAAACTTATTACTGTAACATAACAGATATACTGGAAAATAATATACTAATGTCTAACAAAGATTTCAACTACTTCTTATACGTAAGACACTTATACACTTTTTAACATATTCACAAATTAACAGTAGCTCAGCACATATTTCTTATAATTGTAGATTTTACTAGCTTTAGTGTAACTATCATCTTAATTTTATTAATGACAGGAGGTGAATTTTTACTTAAGTCTCTCTTTACTAGAACTCCACAGCAGCACATTAACATAGAGAGAAGCAACCAATCAGAAAAAAGTAAGGAAACCATAAAAGGTCCTCCCAACCAACTACTTCCTTTTCCAAGCTGCGACAAAACAAGGTACATGAACAATATAACTCAATAGTAGTAGCAGAAGAACTCAAACAAAGTCAGCTGATGACTGTCATCCAAAACTCGAAATGAACGTAGATCAGTAGATGAACCCTTGAACTTTATCCCGAAGAAAGTCGAAAACTCGGATTAGTGAAAGAAATGTACTGTGAAAACATGAATATCCATAATCAATCACAGACAGTACAACATCCCTGAAATCACACCCTGACTTCCTCTAGAAAGACAAATACCTGACCTATCTAATCACAGCCCTGGAGTACAGACTATCAACTAGAGGAGGTCAAATAAAACAAACAAAAGTACAAGGGGAGGGAGAAACTGGGAGGGAAATATTTGCCTCCTGTCATTAATAAAATTAAGATTATAGTTACACTAAAGCTAGTATAATCTACAATTTTATGACATGAGGCTTTATATTTGCTGTTTTAACGCTCAGACAGCAAAGAAAAAGAAGCATGATCCGCCGGTCTAAAATAAAATTGGCGAAAGGTATCTTCTCGGGACCAGTCGGCTGAACGCATGATGTCCTGGAGATATGCGCCCGCCATGAAGGCGCCGTGCCTCTAACCTAATGCGCTCCGAGGATAGAATTCACCTCCGCCAATGCCAACAACCTTTTAATCCATCGCGCCAGAGTAGGCGACGAGACTGCTTTGTGAGGTATGACATAAGAAATCTATAACTGACCAAAACGAGAAGAGAGAAGAGGGGAGGTAATCGCCACATAGCGAGCCAGCACCGCCGCTACACAGAGTTTATGCAAGTCGCGGAAATATGGGTAGAAAATCTGACTTACTGTACGTCTAGACACCAGACACAGTCCGCTGCAGATCCACGCCATATTATAGCCCCACGTCCGCCCAAGGTAATGACAACGTCGACACGCACATTTTGGGGTCAAAAGTCAGGTACGGTCAATCGGATCTGCGGGAGGGTTATTTAAACTCAATATTCCTTCTACTCATTGCCCTGTCATGGTTTCTATTCTTGGGTTGGTTAAGTGCGGCTATTCTAAAGTCCAGTTAGACGTTATCATTAGTCCTAGGTGTGATACTATTTGTGTGTGCTGGATCAACTAGTAATCCTGACACTGGAACATTGTGGCTTGATGCCGCGGAAGCAGCTTCAATCCGGAAGGAGTGGCCTGAAAAAGCAGAGGGGTCAAGACTGAGTCTAATGAAAAGTGTTCTGATGTAGAATATGATTTAGTAGAGGTTAGAGGTTTGCCATGTAAAAGGAGTAATGGTGTATTTGGGTTAAGACTGGCTAGTGTAGAACAATATGTGTCCAGTATTTTAACTGGACACCAGTTATTACTAGTGGGATAATAGCATACTTTAGTAGGAGGGCCTAACTGATTTGTTTTGGTATGATCGATAGTAAGTACGTAATGTTCCGTGTCTTTTTGTAGGCTCCTAATTTTCAGGTGAAGGTGGTTAGACGTGATGTTGTTGGTAGTGAATTCATTTGGCCGTAAGAAGCCATAGAAGGCTAGATAGGCTGCCGTTTTAATTAACTGATTAGTGCTAGTTTCAAATGGACTGGTGTCTAGAATGTCTGAAAGTGCACAAAATTTAGCCCTGTCAAATGGCAGTCTGGTAGTGGTAGGGGGTTTGTCCAAGCGTTGTAAGCATTTTAGTATATTCTTAATGGGACAGGTAGACATAAAAGGATTTGTGCTAGGGTAGACACTTATGATGTGATGTTGTATTCCTGTGAGGTAAAATATTATGGTCTTTAGTGATAACTTTAAGTTAAGGTTGCAAAAGGAAATGAACGCCACTATGGAGTCTAGGGAATGTGTGTCGCTTATCTGGTAATCTAATGTGAATTTAGTATAGAGAGTGAATGCTCAGTTGTAAGCCCATGAAGTGTTAGTAAAGAGGGCAGAGCTGGCCAGTTATCTGCTGTGTGCTAAGAGGCGCTCTAGTCCAGGATTAGTTCTTGATATGAGGGAGTGCTGATCGGACTGATGTTGGCTGTTGGATGGGCTCTGAAGAAAACCTGCAAATTGGAACGAGACAACGTGTCAGCGGCTATATTGATGCGTCCTGCGATGTGTATACAAGTAATGTGAAATTGCAGCGTAGCCGCTAACCACGGCAGTTGTTGAATAAGTCTCATGAGGGTACGTGATGAGCATCTTCCCTGATTTATAATGTTGCATGCTGCTTTATTATCAGAAAAGCATTTAACTGCTTTCCTTTGCCATAGGTGCCCCCATGCTTTGGCAGCTGCCACTATAGGGTAGATTTCAAACAGAACAGATGTAGTGTGGAAAGAGAGTAGACCATGGGTCTCGACCAGACAAGAATCTCTTAACTAGGAGTCACCAAAGATTGCTGCGAACCCTGCATGAGCTGCAGCATCAGTCCAAATGACTGGGGAAGATTCAGAGAAAGGTGGAAGGAATATGGCTTTTCCCTTCCATTGTAATAGAAAATGAAGCCACATGTGTAGGTCTGCCATGGCATGTGTGTCTAGGGTTACCATACTCTTGTCAGTATTGAGAAAAGGGAGAAGGCACAGTTATCTAGAAATAAAAGCGCGACCCTGTGGAATAATTCTCATGGCGAAGTTCAGCGTGCCCAGTAGGGATTGTAGGTCTGTCCTGGTACACATGCCCTTAGACAGAATAACATCCACCGAATCTCTGATATGCCGTACCTTCTCCATAGGTAAACAGGCTTGTAACGAGATTGTGTCCAGGTGAATTCCCAGAAAGGTTAGATTAGTCATAAGGCCTATAATTTTTACCTGAGACAGTGGAACCCCTATAGCTGAGAATAGAGCCATGGTTTTATATATGCTGACGGGAGTGGACTGTGGTAATTCTATAGTGAGAAAGTCATCCAAATAATGTAAGACTGATGGACATTTGGCACTATTGAGGAGTAGCCAACATAACATGAGATTTATGATAGTCATAAAACAAAAAACCACCGTACTTGTGTCCTAGGTCCACCAACTTGTGCATGTACAAATCCAGCTCTTCCCTACAGTGAGGAGAAGTGGAGCAGATTACGTCACGATAAAGACCAAAGGCAAGGACAAATTCAGGTATGGTAAGTTTCCGCTCTGGGGACTCTAGCTTTTAAAGCAACTGCAAGATCACCATAGCAATATGCCTTGTTCTCAACAACATCCTGAGAGGCAATACGCAATTAGACCAAGTTTATGTCCTTGCCTTTCAGGATGTCTTTGCGAATAGTTGAGGGCACAATGTGAGCGGGCGTGATAATGTGAGTGGAAGTGCTAGGTATTGGTTTTGCGGTGGTGTCATTACTATAAGAGGGAGCTGGAGTAGGGATCTCTATGGGTGGGTCAGCTGTCGACAGTTGAAAGGATTCCAGTTTCTTGAGCCTAACACCGATAAGTGTTAATAGAGGCAAGAAGGGATGACATTAAACCCTTGATTTCTGTATAGTTGTCGGGTTAAAGGACAACAACCGGCTGGTGAGTACAGGTATTGGTGATAAATAGTCTATAGAGTTCGGCTTTACGAGCTGTAGCTGGGAATGGGAACCCCATGCACTGTAATTCAGCCGCGAGCCTAGGGATAGTCCAGCAACGCAGGGAATACGGACTGGATGATTCCAAATTTTCAGAAGGGGTGCTTGGCACGGCCGGGGTGGAAGGCCTGGCTGGGGTCTCGGGTAAAGCGAGTTCCTCATCTTGGTCTGGGACTTGAGACATAATAGGAATTATGGACTTTGGTTATGGATGAGTGCCTGTGTCAACTGGCTCTAGCTAAGCCTAAGGTGAAAAATGATCTGGCCTACCATGAAGATGAAGCTCTGCTAGGGCCAAGTGGTGAGAAAGAGGCTCTAACTATGAGGAGGGCTGAGTGGGCTGGGGCCACAAATGATGTGGCAGGAATGTTGGCCTCTTGGTGACAGTAACAAGACCAAATATATGTGGGTGTGACATGGTGATGCCCTGACTAATAACTGACAATGGTTAATGTGAGGCTCTACCTATGCATTGGACTGAGGGGCATATACCTCTGACGAGGATGGGTGCTGGCCCCGCGGGAGTAGATTACTTTATAATAATAAGCTAAGGACGAAATGCTAGTAACTTACAGCCAGTTGACCAACCCTAGTCTTTAGCAGGATGGGAGTAAGATATAAGGTGGAGAAGTACCTAGCCTTGCGAAGTAGTAAGATTCTGTTCAGACAAGGATGAATGCTAGAGACCCTAAAAAGGAAATGTGGAAGGTTAGGTCGTATTTGGGCCTAGTTCTTCCCCCTTTATTGTGAGTAAAACTCACCTGTGGAATCATGATCGTGATTCAAGGGAGTTGCTAGTAGTGGTTATCTAAGGATAAAACTACAGTTATCCTCTATCTATATAGTAAAGTATGAACTGATAAACAGTGTCGTTACACAAGATGTACCTGTAACGTGAGTAGAGTAATAATCCAATGAATTCCCCAAAAGTTCTGGTGAGGGAGTAGTAATAGTAACAATAAACTAAAATAGAGTATGGACAAACGTACATGGGAACATGTGGTAGCTCTCGCGTGAAAAGTACATGCATACTGAAATAAGACATAACTGCAAGGAATATCACTGGGTGTGCTAGAAATTATACCCTATGTTTCCAGTTTACTTGGTGCACATCATATAATAGAGGAAAGGTGGCTGGGACTACTATGTCTAGGAGTGTGGCCATTGAATTGCCATAGTAGTGATAAGTGGTATTACCGTATAGGAACAAATAAGATTATGAATATTTAGTTGTATGTGTAGAATTTAAGGATAAGATGACAAGCGGTATGCATAATAAAATAACACCGATTAGCTAGAAAAACACAAATCATACGTACCCTATGTATGGGAGAGATATTCAAACTTAATGGGCAATGGTGGACTGAAGGCAGTCAAATGAGACTGAAGGCAGTCGAATGAGACTGCGCGGAATTTATACGGGTTTATAACACCTAGCGAAGGGAACAGGCAATGGTAGGGCATTGGTAAGCCATGTACATAAGACCGGAAAACTTATTACTGTAACATAACAGATATACTGGAAAATAATATACTAATGTCTAACAAAGATTTCAACTACTTCTTATACGTAAGACACTTATACACTTTTTAACATATTCACAAATTAACAGTAGCTCAGCACATATTTCTTATAATTGTAGATTTTACTAGCTTTAGTGTAACTATCATCTTAATTTTATTAATGACAGGAGGTGAATTTTTACTTAAGTCTCTCTTTACTAGAACTCCACAGCAGCACATTAACATAGAGAGAAGCAACCAATCAGAAAAAAGTAAGGAAACCATAAAAGGTCCTCCCAACCAACTACTTCCTTTTCCAAGCTGCGACAAAACAAGGTACATGAACAATATAACTCAATAGTAGTAGCAGAAGAACTCAAACAAAGTCAGCTGATGACTGTCATCCAAAACTCGAAATGAACGTAGATCAGTAGATGAACCCTTGAACTTTATCCCGAAGAAAGTCGAAAACTCGGATTAGTGAAAGAAATGTACTGTGAAAACATGAATATCCATAATCAATCACAGACAGTACAACATCCCTGAAATCACACCCTGACTTCCTCTAGAAAGACAAATACCTGACCTATCTAATCACAGCCCTGGAGTACAGACTATCAACTAGAGGAGGTCAAATAAAACAAACAAAAGTACAAGGGGAGGGAGAAACTGGGAGGGAAATATTTGCCTCCTGTCATTAATAAAATTAAGATTATAGTTACACTAAAGCTAGTATAATCTACAATTTTATGACATGAGGCTTTATATTTGCTGTTTTAACGCTCAGACAGCAAAGAAAAAGAAGCATGATCCGCCGGTCTAAAATAAAATTGGCGAAAGGTATCTTCTCGGGACCAGTCGGCTGAACGCATGATGTCCTGGAGATATGCGCCCGCCATGAAGGCGCCGTGCCTCTAACCTAATGCGCTCCGAGGATAGAATTCACCTCCGCCAATGCCAACAACCTTTTAATCCATCGCGCCAGAGTAGGCGACGAGACTGCTTTGTGAGGTATGACATAAGAAATCTATAACTGACCAAAACGAGAAGAGAGAAGAGGGGAGGTAATCGCCACATAGCGAGCCAGCACCGCCGCTACACAGAGTTTATGCAAGTCGCGGAAATATGGGTAGAAAATCTGACTTACTGTACGTCTAGACACCAGACACAGTCCGCTGCAGATCCACGCCATATTATAGCCCCACGTCCGCCCAAGGTAATGACAACGTCGACACGCACATTTTGGGGTCAAAAGTCAGGTACGGTCAATCGGATCTGCGGGAGGGTTATTTAAACTCAATATTCCTTCTACTCATTGCCCTGTCATGGTTTCTATTCTTGGGTTGGTTAAGTGCGGCTATTCTAAAGTCCAGTTAGACGTTATCATTAGTCCTAGGTGTGATACTATTTGTGTGTGCTGGATCAACTAGTAATCCTGACACTGGAACATTGTGGCTTGATGCCGCGGAAGCAGCTTCAATCCGGAAGGAGTGGCCTGAAAAAGCAGAGGGGTCAAGACTGAGTCTAATGAAAAGTGTTCTGATGTAGAATATGATTTAGTAGAGGTTAGAGGTTTGCCATGTAAAAGGAGTAATGGTGTATTTGGGTTAAGACTGGCTAGTGTAGAACAATATGTGTCCAGTATTTTAACTGGACACCAGTTATTGCTAGTGGGATAATAGCATACTTTAGTAGGAGGGCCTAACTGATTTGTTTTGGTATGATCGATAGTAAGTACGTAATGTTCCGTGTCTTTTTGTAGGCTCCTAATTTTCAGGTGAAGGTGGTTAGACGTGATGTTGTTGGTAGTGAATTCATTTGGCCGTAAGAAGCCATAGAAGGCTAGATAGGCTGCCGTTTTAATTAACTGATTAGTGCTAGTTTCAAATGGACTGGTGTCTAGAATGTCTGAAAGTGCACAAAATTTAGCCCTGTCAAATGGCAGTCTGGTAGTGGTAGGGGGTTTGTCCAAGCGTTGTAAGCATTTTAGTATATTCTTAATGGGACAGGTAGACATAAAAGGATTTGTGCTAGGGTAGACACTTATGATGTGATGTTGTATTCCTGTGAGGTAAAATATTATGGTCTTTAGTGATAACTTTAAGTTAAGGTTGCAAAAGGAAATGAACGCCACTATGGAGTCTAGGGAATGTGTGTCGCTTATCTGGTAATCTAATGTGAATTTAGTATAGAGAGTGAATGCTCAGTTGTAAGCCCATGAAGTGTTAGTAAAGAGGGCAGAGCTGGCCAGTTATCTGCTGTGTGCTAAGAGGCGCTCTAGTCCAGGATTAGTTCTTGATATGAGGGAGTGCTGATCGGACTGATGTTGGCTGTTGGATGGGCTCTGAAGAAAACCTGCAAATTGGAACGAGACAACGTGTCAGCGGCTATATTGATGCGTCCTGCGATGTGTATACAAGTAATGTGAAATTGCAGCGTAGCCGCTAACCACGGCAGTTGTTGAATAAGTCTCATGAGGGTACGTGATGAGCATCTTCCCTGATTTATAATGTTGCATGCTGCTTTATTATCAGAAAAGCATTTAACTGCTTTCCTTTGCCATAGGTGCCCCCATGCTTTGGCAGCTGCCACTATAGGGTAGATTTCAAACAGAACAGATGTAGTGTGGAAAGAGAGTAGACCATGGGTCTCGACCAGACAAGAATCTCTTAACTAGGAGTCACCAAAGATTGCTGCGAACCCTGCATGAGCTGCAGCATCAGTCCAAATGACTGGGGAAGATTCAGAGAAAGGTGGAAGGAATATGGCTTTTCCCTTCCATTGTAATAGAAAATGAAGCCACATGTGTAGGTCTGCCATGGCATGTGTGTCTAGGGTTACCATACTCTTGTCAGTATTGAGAAAAGGGAGAAGGCACAGTAATCTAGAAATAAAAGCGCGACCCTGTGGAATAATTCTCATGGCGAAGTTCAGCGTGCCCAGTAGGGATTGTAGGTCTGTCCTGGTACACATGCCCTTAGACAGAATAACATCCACCGAATCTCTGATATGCCGTACCTTCTCCATAGGTAAACAGGCTTGTAACGAGATTGTGTCCAGGTGAATTCCCAGAAAGGTTAGATTAGTCATAAGGCCTATAATTTTTACCTGAGACAGTGGAACCCCTATAGCTGAGAATAGAGCCATGGTTTTATATATGCTGACGGGAGTGGACTGTGGTAATTCTATAGTGAGAAAGTCATCCAAATAATGTAAGACTGATGGACATTTGGCACTATTGAGGAGTAGCCAACATAACATGAGATTTATGATAGTCATAAAACAAAAAACCACCGTACTTGTGTCCTAGGTCCACCAACTTGTGCATGTACAAATCCAGCTCTTCCCTACAGTGAGGAGAAGTGGAGCAGATTACGTCACGATAAAGACCAAAGGCAAGGACAAATTCAGGTATGGTAAGTTTCCACTCTGGGGACTCTAGCTTTTAAAGCAACTGCAAGATCACCATAGCAATATGCCTTGTTCTCAACAACATCCTGAGAGGCAATACGCAATTAGACCAAGTTTATGTCCTTGCCTTTCAGGATGTCTTTGCGAATAGTTGAGGGCACAATGTGAGCGGGCGTGATAATGTGAGTGGAAGTGCTAGGTATTGGTTTTGCGGTGGTGTCATTACTATAAGAGGGAGCTGGAGTAGGGATCTCTATGGGTGGGTCAGCTGTCGACAGTTGAAAGGATTCCAGTTTCTTGAGCCTAACACCGATAAGTGTTAATAGAGGCAAGAAGGGATGACATTAAACCCTTGATTTCTGTATAGTTGTCGGGTTAAAGGACAACAACCGGCTGGTGAGTACAGGTATTGGTGATAAATAGTCTATAGAGTTCGGCTTTACGAGCTGTAGCTGGGAATGGGAACCCCATGCACTGTAATTCAGCCGCGAGCCTAGGGATAGTCCAGCAACGCAGGGAATACGGACTGGATGATTCCAAATTTTCAGAAGGGGTGCTTGGCACGGCCGGGGTGGAAGGCCTGGCTGGGGTCTCGGGTAAAGCGAGTTCCTCATCTTGGTCTGGGACTTGAGACATAATAGGAATTATGGACTTTGGTTATGGATGAGTGCCTGTGTCAACTGGCTCTAGCTAAGCCTAAGGTGAAAAATGATCTGGCCTACCATGAAGATGAAGCTCTGCTAGGGCCAAGTGGTGAGAAAGAGGCTCTAACTATGAGGAGGGCTGAGTGGGCTGGGGCCACAAATGATGTGGCAGGAATGTTGGCCTCTTGGTGACAGTAACAAGACCAAATATATGTGGGTGTGACATGGTGATGCCCTGACTAATAACTGACAATGGTTAATGTGAGGCTCTACCTATGCATTGGACTGAGGGGCATATACCTCTGACGAGGATGGGTGCTGGCCCCGCGGGAGTAGATTACTTTATAATAATAAGCTAAGGACGAAATGCTAGTAACTTACAGCCAGTTGACCAACCCTAGTCTTTAGCAGGATGGGAGTAAGATATAAGGTGGAGAAGTACCTAGCCTTGCGAAGTAGTAAGATTCTGTTCAGACAAGGATGAATGCTAGAGACCCTAAAAAGGAAATGTGGAAGGTTAGGTCGTATTTGGGCCTAGTTCTTCCCCCTTTATTGTGAGTAAAACTCACCTGTGGAATCATGATCGTGATTCAAGGGAGTTGCTAGTAGTGGTTATCTAAGGATAAAACTACAGTTATCCTCTATCTATATAGTAAAGTATGAACTGATAAACAGTGTCGTTACACAAGATGTACCTGTAACGTGAGTAGAGTAATAATCCAATGAATTCCCCAAAAGTTCTGGTGAGGGAGTAGTAATAGTAACAATAAACTAAAATAGAGTATGGACAAACGTACATGGGAACATGTGGTAGCTCTCGCGTGAAAAGTACATGCATACTGAAATAAGACATAACTGCAAGGAATATCACTGGGTGTGCTAGAAATTATACCCTATGTTTCCAGTTTACTTGGTGCACATCATATAATAGAGGAAAGGTGGCTGGGACTACTATGTCTAGGAGTGTGGCCATTGAATTGCCATAGTAGTGATAAGTGGTATTACCGTATAGGAACAAATAAGATTATGAATATTTAGTTGTATGTGTAGAATTTAAGGATAAGATGACAAGCGGTATGCATAATAAAATAACACCGATTAGCTAGAAAAACACAAATCATACGTACCCTATGTATGGGAGAGATATTCAAACTTAATGGGCAATGGTGGACTGAAGGCAGTCAAATGAGACTGAAGGCAGTCGAATGAGACTGCGCGGAATTTATACGGGTTTATAACACCTAGCGAAGGGAACAGGCAATGGTAGGGCATTGGTAAGCCATGTACATAAGACCGGAAAACTTATTACTGTAACATAACAGATATACTGGAAAATAATATACTAATGTCTAACAAAGATTTCAACTACTTCTTATACGTAAGACACTTATACACTTTTTAACATATTCACAAATTAACAGTAGCTCAGCACATATTTCTTATAATTGTAGATTTTACTAGCTTTAGTGTAACTATCATCTTAATTTTATTAATGACAGGAGGTGAATTTTTACTTAAGTCTCTCTTTACTAGAACTCCACAGCAGCACATTAACATAGAGAGAAGCAACCAATCAGAAAAAAGTAAGGAAACCATAAAAGGTCCTCCCAACCAACTACTTCCTTTTCCAAGCTGCGACAAAACAAGGTACATGAACAATATAACTCAATAGTAGTAGCAGAAGAACTCAAACAAAGTCAGCTGATGACTGTCATCCAAAACTCGAAATGAACGTAGATCAGTAGATGAACCCTTGAACTTTATCCCGAAGAAAGTCGAAAACTCGGATTAGTGAAAGAAATGTACTGTGAAAACATGAATATCCATAATCAATCACAGACAGTACAACATCCCTGAAATCACACCCTGACTTCCTCTAGAAAGACAAATACCTGACCTATCTAATCACAGCCCTGGAGTACAGACTATCAACTAGAGGAGGTCAAATAAAACAAACAAAAGTACAAGGGGAGGGAGAAACTGGGAGGGAAATATTTGCCTCCTGTCATTAATAAAATTAAGATTATAGTTACACTAAAGCTAGTATAATCTACAATTTTATGACATGAGGCTTTATATTTGCTGTTTTAACGCTCAGACAGCAAAGAAAAAGAAGCATGATCCGCCGGTCTAAAATAAAATTGGCGAAAGGTATCTTCTCGGGACCAGTCGGCTGAACGCATGATGTCCTGGAGATATGCGCCCGCCATGAAGGCGCCGTGCCTCTAACCTAATGCGCTCCGAGGATAGAATTCACCTCCGCCAATGCCAACAACCTTTTAATCCATCGCGCCAGAGTAGGCGACGAGACTGCTTTGTGAGGTCTGACATAAGAAATCTATAACTGACCAAAACGAGAAGAGAGAAGAGGGGAGGTAATCGCCACATAGCGAGCCAGCACCGCCGCTACACAGAGTTTATGCAAGTCGCGGAAATATGGGTAGAAAATCTGACTTACTGTACGTCTAGACACCCTGAAGGTGACCCAATCCAGAGAGAAAAAAAAGGCGTCAACATCGAAGGGCTGGACGTCTGAAACACGTCTGAAAGAAATAAAGCATAGTAAGAGGGCAAATTTAGCCGAAAATTGACGAAGGGAAATTTCTTGATTATCAGGCCAATCCTGGAGGAACAACAAAACCGTGCATACGTCCCAGAGAGAGGAATACTTAGGCATTGGAGGTCGTGACAGTCTCATACCTCGGAGAAGTCTGCAAACCATTGGGTCCTGACCAATGGGAAGACCCCTAAGCGGTACGTGGGCCGCCGAAATCGCTGATCTTGCTACATTAACCAAACGATACGAGCGTCCCAGGTCAAACAGGTGTGACAGAAAGTTCTAAACGCTGGTTACAGGGCCCGTAAAGGGATCGATATCCCATTTCAGGCACCAACGACACCAGGAGCTCCATGCTTACAAATAGTATCTCCTAGTCCCAGGGACCCAGGAGTCCCAGAGGAAGTTCTTAGCTGACTGCGATAACGCATCAACATTCCAGGCTCCCCTTAAAGGGTGGCTGTCTATCACGAGGGGGTGAGGATTGCCCTGGGAGTCTGAGAGAAGCATCAGAGGGGATGGTAGGAGCAGTGGATCCTGATGGGACAGATCCAGGAGCTCCGGAAACCAAGCTTGACTCTGCCATAGTGGAGTCAGTAATACCAAAGACACACATTGACGTCGAACTTGCAGCAAGACCCTGGGTATCATAGCAAATGGAGGAAACACATAAGCTACTCGTGATGGCCACACTGGAAGGAAAGCGTTCACGGCTAAGCAAGCCGGATCCGGGAGCCAGCTGAAGTAGGCTAGGTCCTGATAGTTCGTTCAGGAGGTGAAAAGGTCCACATTGAAAAGACCCCTCCGGTCTGCGATCTCGAGGAAAATGGGACGAAGGAGAGTCCAATCACTGGCGTCCCTCCAAAGTTTGGAGAACTAATCCGCCGCCAGGTTAGACTCCCCCAGCAGATACTCCACCTGGAGGGTGATGTTGCGTTGGAAGCAGAAGCTGTAAATCTCCTTCGTCACCTCCAAGAGAATCTGAGAGCGGTCTCCTCCCAGGCGGTTGATGTATTGCACCACCGAGACATTGTCCATCCGGAGGAGGACACAGCAATCTAAAAGGTAGCTCGCCAGACTCCGAATCACGAACGATCCCGCAATCAGTTCCAGGCAGTTGATGTGGAACTCCGACTCCATCTCCGACCATGGTCCCCCGTGGAGCTGGTCGTGCAGGTAGCTCCCCAACTCCAAAGATCTGCATCTGACTCTAGCACGAAATCCGGAGTCGGAAGATCGCTTTGCCATTCCAGGTCGACATGTGAAGGAGCCACCAACATAGTTCAGACTTGACGTCTGGAGTAAGGGGGATCACTTGGTCGTAGGAGGGTCTCTTTCGTAGAAAACAAGCTTTCAGACGCTGCATGGCCCTGTAATGGAGAGGGCCCGGGTAGATCACCTGGATCAAGGCAGACAGGAGACTTACCACGCGTGCCAACATTCGTAGTGGGATCTGGTCTTGACATAGAATCCTGTTTATTTCCTTTCGAATGGTCGCTATCTTGGATAGAGGGAGATGCAGGACACATTCTCTCGCGTCTATTTTGAAACCCAAGAACTCGACCACCTGGGCTGGAGAGAGAGACGACTTCTCCTGGTTGACAATGAAACTCAGGGATTTGAATAAGGAGACCACAGAGCGCGTCTGACACTTCAGTCTTGAGGGCTCTTCGCAGAAGATCAGCAGATCGTCCAGGTAGACGATACAACAGACGCATAAGGAGGCGTACAATCACCAGTTTCAAGAGTTTGGTGAAGCACCATGGAGCCGAGCTGAGGCCGAAAGGGAGACAGGTGAACTGGCAAGGTCTGCCCTTCCGGAGGAAATGGAGGAATCTTCGTCAATCGCTGTCCACCGGGACCGAGAGGTAGGCGTCCTTCAAATCCAGTCTCGTGAACCAATCTCCTGGCCGGAGGAGGACCAGTAGGAGATGATGATGGTATACCAGGAAGGCGTTTAGGCTTCTCAGGTTGATCACTGGGCGGAAATCAACGGACTTTTTCCTTACAAGAAAAATCAAGCTGAAGAAGCCCTGCATGTCCGGAGCCCATTGGACCGCGCCCTTGTAGAACAGGGCTCGAATCTCTGTATCTATTAGGGGCTGTTGCACCCTTGAGGAGACGGGAACCGGTGGAGTTTGAACCTGAGTCGGTGGGGAATGAAAATCTATGACATATCCCTGAACGGTCTGAAGAACCCACGCATCTGAGAACACCTCCAGCCACCTGTCCCTGCAGTGAAACAGTCTGCCCGCATGCAACAGGGGGGAAGGAGAAATGGCAGGAGTTGCTCTCACCTGAAGATAGTCTTGCATGTCAACTTCCTCTACCTCTGTCCGATCTCTGGGAGTAGAATGACCGGAATGGTAGGACGGAAAGGAAGATGGTCCACAGGATCCTTGGCGACCAGAAGGCCAGAAGCAGCTGGAGACATGACCCTGCTGTTGTCCAGCCCTGCCAAAAACCTGTGAATTCTGTGGGTGAAAGACCCTCTTCATGGAGGTCTGGGCTTTGTCCAGGGAGGTGAATAGATTTACATGCTTATGAAGCTCCTTTATGAAGGGTTCTCTGAAGAGAAGACCCTTAGCCAGATGGCCCAATTCCTTCTACCTCAATTCCGACAGTTTGTTGTCCATGCGAAGAAGTACCGCCTTCCTGTGTTCCGTGCAGAGTGCACCATTCATATTGCCCAGCAGGCAAATAGAACGCGGAGCCCAGTCCCGTATGGGGGCCGGGTCCAGGGTATCCCCCTCAGAGTAGACCTTGTCCGCGAGCATGAGCATCCTGGATAGAAGGCCCAGCATGTCCAGCAGTTTGTCCTGCACAAGACAGAGGCTGCGCTCGACCCCTTTCTTAGGATCCTGTGTCATGTACGTGGCAACCAGGGGGTCGAATTCCGGGGTCGTGGCGACCTTATCCGGTAGTACAGGCCTGGGGCATTCCGCGGCATTCCGCGGAAGTTTTCGGCAGACTTCCCAATCTAGAGACCTGCGGACCCAGTAATGTATGAATTGTGCTAAGTGGTTGGATAGGAACCATTCGGAGGACCTGGGGTGCCGAATGGACCGAGGTTTGAACAGGGGCTCAGCCGTGGCATCCAGAAAGGCATCGTCGTCCACTACAGTAGAGATCGCCCCTGGCGTGGAGGCATCCTCAGCTTCACAGTGCCATTTGGGGTAGTCTCTATAATCCTAGTCCCAATCGTCTTCCTCTTCCGAGGGGGACTGGTCCGCCCACTAATTCATCTAGGACGGCCATGGGTGGGAGGGGTATAGAGACCTCCTCCCAGGCACCTGATAGGTGGCGGCACTTGTCCAGAGAGGCCGATAGCATCAGGCCTTGTCACTTCACCGGAGCCTTACCCTTCCGGGAGCGTGGTTCAGGGCCTTCACCCTTTCCATAGCGCTTCTGTGCACCTGCCTGCTCTCTTCTAGAAGAATCTGACTCAGCCGAGTTGTCTGCCGTTTGAGGGGTCCCTCTACTGCCCCACTCTGTTGTGCTTGAGGGAGAGCCCTAGCCACACCTTTTTCCACGGATGCAGCCACCGCCGCATTATCATCAACTGTAAATTCTGCTCTTGGGTAGAAGGCTCCATAGTCAGGAAGTCTTAGGCAATGTGACACCTAGGGGTACAGAGGACAAGTGTCACCAGCAGAATAATTGGGACAGCACCCCATATAGTGGCAGCGGCAAGTTGGGTAGCGCATGCAAGGCATCAGCGTGAGTATGTAGCACTTAAGCCGTGCATTCAGAGGCAATGAGACAGAAAGCGCAGGCCAAATCAAGGGGCACAGACAAGGCAGGCCAATTGAGGGGCACAGACAGAGCCGGCCAATTAGTGGGGCACAGGCAAAGCAGGCCAATCAATGTGAGGCAGGCAGAGTAGGCCAGCGGTAGGTACAGACACTAGAGGGCAGTCCAGGAATAGGGAATGCAGGAATGTGAGATATATATATATATATATATTATAAATACCAATAGCAAGCAACAAGGGTGGAAAAAATTTGGTAGGCAAGGGAAGGCCCAAATAGAAGGGGAAATATGCATCCCTTATATGGGCCTCCCAAAACAAATCACAGAGGCCCCACAGACAAGGTCAAGAGGGCTACTCATGAAAATAAAT
This sequence comes from Pelobates cultripes, assembly GCA_933207985.1. Taxonomy (NCBI): domain Eukaryota; kingdom Metazoa; phylum Chordata; class Amphibia; order Anura; family Pelobatidae; genus Pelobates; species Pelobates cultripes. The sequence goes on along the minus strand of OW240915.1, from coordinate 134,605,426 downwards.
AAAGAAATGTAACCCAAAGGAAAATGTGGACCCCAACTATGGTAAACTAGATAGTAAATAATGATCAGGCAACATGTGCCCAGCTCCTGCACTGAAGGCCACACAGGAGTATGCTGTGTGCGGCCATAACTGCATCACATCTAGTGTGTACTGCAAAAGGACCTGAGGAGGAATGAGATGAAGCCGGGAGCCGTCGCTCCCCCCTCCGCACACGCCACCCAAAGCCGCAAAACTGACACTTGAGGCCGGGAGCATGGGAGGGAGAGAGATAGCTCACACTCAGCGGAATAGTTTAGTCGAGTGGGAGCTTATACGTGTGACCGCCGGAGACGTACTCCATGGCCCCGGCATCAGACAACGCACCCCGGAGACCGCGCGTAGGAGAAAAAAATGGAAGCAAGCAAGTAGAAAGGGGGGAGAAGCGAAAGGCTGGGGAGAGGTAGAGGGGAGGCAAAAAACAGACCCCACAAGCCCCAATACAAATGTAGCAAAAGCCAGCCAAAGCACACATTAAGAATAAATTAATACAAAACCCCCATAATACCACAATAAATACAATATATAATACAGCAATCAACAGTATACAATAGTGTCCCACAGCCTCCCATATGGAACAGGAGGCAGTGGTACTCTGACCTGTGCTTGATGTGGAGCAGCAAAGAAAGATGAAGTAGTTGGTAGACATAGAGTCTGTTTGGGTTACGTTAGAATTTGGTAATCACACAGAAACTTGTGTAGGTGTGATTTATAGGCCCCCAGGACAAATTGAAAAGTTAGATAATCTACTAGTTGAGGAAATAGCTAAAATGACAATAAAGGGGGAAGTTATCATCATGGGTGACTTTAATCTTCCTGATGTAAATTGGAAAACCATAATAGCAGCTTGTGCCAGGAGCACACATATTATAAACTCCCTACTGGGATTGTTTCTAAAACAAGTCGTTGACGAGCCAACTCGTAAAGAAGCCATACTAGATTTAGTGTTAACAAATGGAGATTTGGTATCAGATATTAGTGTAGGTGGAAGTTTAGGATCCAGTGATCATCAGTCAGTGTGGTTTAATATAAGAACAGTGACTGAGTCACACCACACAAAAAAACTAAAGTTTTAGACTTTAGAAAAACAGACTTTTCTAAAATTAGAATATGTGTAGAGGAGTCATTATCAGACTGGAGCAATTTAAATGGAGTCCAGGAGAAATGGGATTATTTAAAAGTTGCACTACTGAAGGCAACAGAAAATTGCATTAGGCTTGTCAGTAAAAGCAAAAAAATCAAGAAACCACTGTGGTACTCTGCAAATGTGGCCAAAATAGTTAAAAACAAAAAGTTAGCATTTAGTAATTATAAAAAAAAACAGAGTGAGGAAGACAAAATGATCTATAAGATTAGGCAGAAAGAGGCTAAGCAAGTTATAAGAGCTTCCAAATCACACACAGAAGAGAAAATAGCACAGTCAGTAAAAAAGGGGGACAAAACTTTTTTTAGATACATAAATGAGAAAAGAAAAGTAAAACAAGGATTAGTTAGATTAAAAACAAAAGAAGGAAGGTATGTAGAAGAGGATAAAGGTCTAGCTGACTGCCTCAATGAATTTCTTTGTTCTGTATTTACAGATGAAAATGAAGGAAAGGGACCTTAGTTAAGAAAAAGGATAAATTAGTAATTTATTACCCGTGAGTTAACAGAGGAAGAGGTTCTATTTCAACTGTAAAAAGTAAAGACAAATAAGTCAATGGGACCTGATGGAATACGCCCAAAGTTATTAAAGAGCTTAGTGGTGTACTAGCAAAACCATTAACAGATTTATTTAACCAATCATTGTTAACAGGAGTAGTCCCAGAAGATTGGAAGTTAGCGAATGTTGTGCCCATTTACAAGAAAGGTAATAGGGAGGAGTCGGGCAACTATAGGCCAGTAAGCCTTACTTCAGTAGTGGGGAAAGTGATGGAAACCATGTTAAAGGATAGGATTGTTGAACATCTAAAAACACATGGATTTCAAGATCAGAGACAACATGGGTTTACTTCAGGGAGATCATGCCAAACTAATCTTATTGATTTTTTTGATTGGGTAACTAAAATTATAGATCAGGGTGGTGCAGTAGACATTGCTTACCTAGATTTCAGTAAGGCTTTTGACACTGTTGCACATAGAAGGTTTATCAATAAACTGCAATCTTTAAGTTTGGATTCCAATATTGTTGAATGGGTAAGGCAATGGCTGAGTGACAGGCAACAGAGGGTTGTAGTTAATGGAATATATTCGAAGCTTGAACTTGTCACCAGTGGGGTACCTCAGGGATCTGTACTTAGACCCATTCTCTTTAATATTTTTATTAGTGATATTGCAGAAGGTCTTGATGGTAAGGTATGTCTTTTTGCTGATGATGCTAAGATATGTAACAGGGTTGATGTTCCAGGAGGGATAAGCCAAATGGCAAATGATTTAGGTAAACTAGAAAAATGGTCAGAATTGTGGCAACTGACATTTAATGTGGATAAGTGCAAGATAATGCATCTTGGACGTAAAAACCCAAGGGCAGAGTACAGAATATTTGATAGAGTCCTAACCTCAACATCTGAGGAAAGGGATTTAGGGGTGATTATTTCTGATGACTTAAAGGTAGGCAGACAATGTAATAGAGCAGCAGGAAATGCTAGCAGAATGCTTGGTTGTATAGGGAGATGTATTAGCAGTAGAAAGAGGGAAGTGCTCATGTCATTGTACAGAACACTGGTGAGACCTCACTTGGAGTATTGTATACAGTACTGGAGACCGTATCTTCAGAAGGATATTGATACCTTAGAGAGAGTTCAGAGAAGGGCTACTAAACTGGTTCATGGATTGCAGGATAAAACTTACCAGGAAAGGTTAAAGGATCTTAACATGTATAGCTTGGAGGAAAGACGAGACCGGGATGGATATGATAGAAGCATTTAAATACATAAAGGGAATCAACACAGTAAAGGGGGAGACTATATTTAAAAGAAGAAAAACTACCACAACAAGAGCACATAGTCTTAAACTAGAGGGACAAAGGTTTAAAAATAATATCAGGAAGTATTACTTTACTGAGAGGGTAGTGGATGCATGGAATAGCCTTCCAGCTGAAGTGGTAGAGTAAAGGAATTTAAGCATGCGTGGGATAGGCATAAGGCTATAAGATAACTATAAGATAAGGCCAGTGACTAATGAAAGTATTTAGAAAATTGGGCAGACTAGATGGGCCGAATGGTTCTTATCTGCCTTCACATTCTATGTTTCTATGTTTCTATGGTTGGGAGGGGCCTTTTATGGTTTCCTTATCTTTTTCTGATTGGTTGTTTCTATCTGTGTTAATGTGCTGCTGTGGAGTTCTAGTAAAGAGAAACTTAAGCAAATATGAAGCCTCCTGTCATGTTATAAAATTTGACTAACGTCCTCCTAATTAACAAAGGGAATACAGGTGAATAGAATAGCACATGAAAAGTTGCGCTTGTGACACTGACATTAGGTAGTATGGCCACTAGGGGTCGTACGTGATCAATATAGAGCCCTGTAAGGTAAAAATTTTAATGCGAACGAACCATAATGTGAAACAACGAACTGACATGTACAAGTTGGATAAGGACGAACAAGAAACCGAAAGAGTGTTCTCAAGAATATGAGTCGTGCGGCAGCCGAACGGAGTGTTCATATGGACCCTTACAGGCAAACTTACAATTCATGTATCGAGCAGGAGAAGACAACCCAGAAGTAGTGTTAAGGGAAAAGGTTAGCCTGGAACTATTTCCGGTGGCTCCTACTGAAACGGAGAGCAGTGTGGATCGTGCGGCTGGGAACAGCGGCTAGACAAGGTAGGTAGCACTTCGAGGTGCTGGATCTGCGAGGTGAGTGTTCAAAATGGGCTGGACAGACGTGGTCATGGGACGAGGTGGTAAGTCTTGCTGGGAGAACTTGGTCTGCAGGAACCAGCATGGGAACGAAGCCTTAGTGAGTAAACTGGAACCGGAAGTCTAGGGTTCTGAATGAACCCAGCAGTGTTGGTCCTGTCATGGAGAGAGCCTGAGTTTTTATAGCTGGTAACCCATCCCACAAATACAGACTACGACCTTCATATATATATACACACATACACATACACACACTTTTGTTTTCTATATATGTATAATATATTGTAAAATAATTAAAGCATTTTATATTATGCATATATAATGCATATATATGATTTTATTATAAGTGTATTTTGAGATTTATATATATGTAAAAGTCTGAATTTGTGGAAGGAGTTTTCCCTATATAAGCTCTACCCCCAGTTTCCTGTTAGAACGACACTTCCGGTTTTTCGGCCTTCCCAGTTGTTTCCAGCAGCAGCCACAGACTCGGCTTCAGCCTCTCCGACCCAGCGTGTAGCTCCCCAAACCCGGTCAGTGTAGGACCCGCCTAGGGGGGGTCTTCCCTAGGAAATGACTGACAGAGGTCAGCATCGACACCTTAGCTTACCATTTACGCACCCTCCCCCACCTGGTGCAATATTTGATTTCTGGTTTTTCTGATGGTTTCCACACAGTTAGTAGCACTCCCAACAGGCACACTAGAATGAAAAGTCAAATAAGGATCAACGCTAACACGCCACAGGAGATTATATATTTATAAAGAGTGTAGGCGGCACACCTATAAGGAGAGGGGTCCCTTCTAGTACCCCCCAATACAAACTTAATATGGAAGATAAAAATACAAAAAAGGTAGCGTCTATGAGGAGTAAATATATAAAGAAAATGGAATAAATATATAAAATAACTTTAAAAAAGTTGAGGTAACTTAACACTAGTCCAAGTGAGGTAGTTCAAAGTAGTAGGGAAGGTTCATTATGGAGCGGCAGACTAATTTGATAGTAGCGGTGTCATGGAATAAAACTTGAAATCCAGTAGGACATGTGGAGAAGAAAAAAAAAGGAAACTCCAAAGTTATGTTATATATATACACTGTGTTACAGAAGGTATATAAATGAAATACTACTCACAATATCCAGAGCTAAAATACAGCTCTGGCTTATATTATATTCAAAGGATATATTCAAAGGATAAAGCACTGCACGCTTTCTAATACAGCTTAATCTCCATAAACCAGGTTGTACTACTCTGCTGCTACACAAGATTGAAAGCTTGGAGAGCTGCATATATCCTTGAGTGGGGAATATTCCACTTCACGCTTTCTAAACCAGAGCTGGATTTTAGCTCTGGATATTGTGAGTAGAAATTTGGAGGTGATGGCTAAAAGAGTTAACAGAGAGAAGCAGCTATTGGTAAAATACAAAAGGGATGAAGAGGTAATTGAGAGAGAATCTTAAACAGCTGGTGGGACATGCATATATTTAGGGGGAACCTGGGTGGGCGGGAGGAGGGGAGGGTTGGTTGGAAGTGGTGAGAAAAAAATATTAAATTATATCTTACAGGTATACAGCACCACTACCTTTCCACTTACCCCTTCAAAATTATTTTAAAGGCATCAACAAAATAGATCAACCTCCTACTACCAATAGATTACCTATAGACGGAACCATATTCAGGAACATATCAGACCTATTGTACACAAATCCCTCTAATACCCAGACTAACTCCTATTGCGGTCATGATCACAAGGGCCTGACTGGGCCTGAGTGGCTGGAGCTGCTGCAAGGGGATTGCTGGACTCTCAGGCAGTCCCCCCAAACCGGGATCACTGTGGATCACCGGTCCAGATAAGTGTAGGGCAGCAGGACAGCGGGAGGACAGCTGGGCGTACTATGCCACCCTCCGGCGTTTAGGTTAACCCTTTCAATTATGGCATAGTATGCCTGCTGTCCGTAAGGGGTTAAGGAGTACTAAGTATAGTTTAATGTGCAAAAATAATTTAATCAATTGTAGAATAAGTATGGCTGTAGGACAAGAATGATCGAGTCACTGATCCACTTATCTAGGATTTACAGCAAGGACTTTGGAATGTAGTTCAGACTAGATGGGTGGATGTGTGGGTGAATGATGGCTAGAAGAGCGAAGATGATCAGGACTGTAGGAGTTAAAGTGGCAAAAGGTCAAATAGGTGATGAAGAGAACAGCTAAAAGTACCTGGTGTACTACAAACACATGCCATGAGAAAGAGGTAACTAAGACATCAACATCCAAGCACCTCCAGAGAGTCAGACAGTACCCAGAGACTATACAGCAACCAGAAGGGAGGTCAGGGCCTGATGAGTAACTGCAGATGGGGTCCCTTCAGTTTCACTCCGAGCACAAAGATTGTTCTGACAGGTAATCAAGTCAAATTGTAGGATGTGGAAAGGCTTTATAAGCCATTCCCCACCATGCAGAGCTCAGTCTGTGCAGAGCTCTTGCTGGGTGAAGATGATTTTTTTTTTTTTGCATTGGCATTTTGCAATAGGGTCTTTTTTAATTTTATTAGTTTGACAGGATTTATTGATTTTTTGTTGATTTATTTTGGGGCTGAAAAAATAAGATTTTAGAAAAAAAGAAGACATCTAATGGTAAGTTTGATTTTTTAAAATTTTTAGGTAATTAGTTTATTGCTCCTCCTCACTATTATTAGGATGAGGGGGTAGGTATAATTTAATTTTAGGGGCTTGGGGTAGTAGGTTCCACCCTTTTACTTTTGTCACTGAAGGGCCCCCACCCGCTGCCCATGAATGGGGCTGAATGAGGGAGATCGTAGGGCACTGTAGGGCCCCCATCCTTCACCCAGGGGGGGACACAGTAGCCACCCCCCTTTTGTCTTTTAAGGGCCCCCACCCACTACCCAGTAGGTCTCCCCCCCTTTTGACACTAATGGGCCCCCAACCATCACTTATAAGTGGGGGCCATGGGAAGGGGACAGTAGGTATGTCCTCTTTTGCCACTTAAGGGTCCCCACCCACCGCTCATAGGTGGGGGCTGAGGGGGGACATTAGGTTTCCTATTAAGGTCAGTGGCCCCCACTTGCGGTGTCCCACCCATTAATTATTTTACTAGGTGTCCCACCATGAGAACCTTTATAATATTTATGGGGGGGTTACCTACTGTTTAGTAAACATGCCCCTACTTGCAGCATAGTGAGTAGGGGCATTAGGGATATTTTAACCTCCCTTATGCTAATATGGAGCACAGCTCCCCAACGCTTCTATTTTTACATATTACAAGTAGAGAGCCACGAGCTCGTATCTCCCTCCTTGTAATAAACCGAACGGAGGGTTTTCTTTCATTCATAGACCATTCGTTCTTTGTAATTTATATTCATTCATTTGTTTAGCCAAAATTCCCGTTCGAATTTCAGACAACAAATGCCCAAGTTAAACTGAGCATGCACAGGAATTTCAAATCGTCATCTAGTATGGACAGATAATATGTCCCACAAGGCCTTCATTTGCCCACACTAAGAAGGTGGCACTCAGGACCTATGTCCGGGCGTGACATTGAAAGGTAAAAAAGGGTAAAATAGTGTACCTAGTGGCATTTGAAGGGTAGCTAGGGACAATTAAATGTAGTGGAGGTAGGTGGTTAAAAAACAAATGGATGCAGCCATGCAGTGCAGCTTTATAAAGCCTTGATCACTCTAGTTGTTTGATATACACCTGTATATTTAGTTGTTTGATTTTGGTTTATCTGTTGATATCAAATATTTCTGTTTCATATGTTGTTGATTTCTAAATGAAGGATGCTTCTGTTTAATTTGCATAATTTATTTAGAAAGAAACTGGATATTGCTGGATACCATTTTCCTTAACAGTAAGCTGATTCCATTATATGTGAACTATTACCTGTACATAACATGCTATATATGCTGCCACCTGCTAGTAGATAATTTCTTTAGTTGACTACTAATCTCATCACTCAGAGACATTGTGATTTAGAAGTTATCTTATTGTGTTTATTGTAATAATACTACTGTCATATCCTACCTCATATTGTTATTATATATTCACTGATTGTCACTCATGTTTATTATTTAATTATTTGTCAGAAACTTGTGATTTAATTGTGTGAAATATAAATTTACTAATAAATTAATTCCAGGGTCTAGAAGAGTTAAGATTAGTGAGTTTACTCTTAGCTTAAATGAATAAGGGGATACAGTGTCATAATATCTACTTTTGGTATTAATAAAAAAATAAATATAATTTTTATATTTTTTATAAAATATTATTTTTAATATTGTATTATTCCATAAATATTTTCACAATCTGCACAGCATATGGGCTAGAAATGCCAGACAGGTTTTGCTACATAAAAGGTAGTTGAGTATGACAGCATCAAGATCCAGTAGAGCTTCCAGACCTTAATAGACAGTAAGTACTGGCCGCCCAACCAAACATCATGGTGGTAGACAAGGAACTGAAAATTAATGGTGGGTGTGTGGTATGCAGTGACCATATCATCAAGAAGAAGTAATGTGAGAAGGTGGATAATTACCAAGGTCTGAAAGAGGGGATATGAAGAGTGAAGGCAATAGTACTCCTGGTTGTGATAAGAGCACTCAGGACTGTAAACCACAAGTGGGGAGAGTAGCTTCAGAAGACTCCAGGTTGTACATCCGAGATCTCTGTCCAGATGATATACAGATAAACATGTTGGAGTCTATGCAACCTTAACATATAATAAGAGAGAGTCAGTCAGTTTTCTGACACTCTTTCTCAATCTAATTCAGGACAGTAAGTGAAATTAAAATTCTATCTTACTTTCACTTCATCTAATGTTTTGGTCTTGTTTCTGCTATTGTATTATCTGCATTGATATACAACTTCCATAAAAACAAAAAATCCATATCTACTTGACAAAGTCTTGTTTGTAGATCTTTTCTTTGATCTTTTTTTGTCATAATATCACAGTCAAAATATTCATCATACCACACAAAATGTCATTAAAAAAAAAGGAAAGAAAAAAACCTGGGCACGCAAACTGGCACAAAATTGAGTACCATGTCAAAAAAGTAAATGAAACAAGCAAAGGAAATAAAGAAAAGATACAAACAGTGTATTTTTCACTTTTCTCACGGAGGGAGGGAGAATACTACATGCTGTCCACTGTGATAAGCCCTGGGGTAAAAGCTGAGCTGTGCACCCGAAAAACCTCACAGGAGGTTCTGGGATGTGACCGCATCTTTATGTTCTCTTCCTCTCTTGATATTACTAGGCAGCAGATGAAGTCAGTCATTAACTTCCATCTGCTGCACACACAGTCTCTGGAAGCTGGGCTGCCAAATTGCATGGAAAACAAAGATACAGATATGAGAGCCACTCTATCACAACTCTCACACCTGCAGTCCTGTCTAAATCATGGGTTCCAGGTATGGTGACATGCTTGTCCTACCAAAAGAACAAATGTGCTAGCAAGCTGAAAAACTAAAGAGATATAAAGAGACAAAAAAAAAAAAGAGCATCAAATGCTTTGATTTTTTAAAGGAACACTTTAGTATTAGGAATACAAAAATGTATATCTAACAATCATTACTATTATTATTAATAATATTATTATTGGTATTTATAGAGCACCAACTAATTCCGCAGCACATTACAATATTATGAAAGTGGGGGGGGGGGGAGATTTACAACACATGAGAAAATTACACAGTGACACAGGAACAATAGGTAGATGAGGACCCTGCTCAAGCAAGCTTACAGTCTAGAGGAGGTGGGGTACAAACAGTGGCAGCAAGGGTGAGAGCCACCAAAAAAGGTGTAAAAGTAGCAGAGCTGGAGGTGAGAGTGGAGCATGGTTCTTTAGGAGAGCAAGAGACAGACTTGGGTAAGATAAGATAAGTTACTCTGGGAGTACATAAGCATTTCTACTCTACTCTCGTCCCACCACCTATCCACTTAATCCAGTACCTTCCCACCTTATCAGATCACTCTCCCCTTGTCTTGTACCATCCTTAACACACATCCTAAACTGCTCTCTTTCATCTGGTTTTCTCCCTGCTCCCCTTAGGCATTCTACTGTCGTACCCATCCTAAAAAAGCCATCCCTAGACCCATCTTCCCCTTCTAACTATCATCCCATATCCCTGCTTCCTTCTTCCTCAAAGCTTCGAGAAACACCTGTCTTTACTCATATGACTCACTTTCTAAATTTCAACTCCCTCCTCGATCCTCTTCAATCTGGCTTTCTCCCCCTCCACTCTACTGAGACTGCTCTTATTAAAGTTACAAATTACCTAATCACAGCTGATTCCAAAGGCCACTACTCCATACTAATTCTTCTTGACCTCTCTGCTGCCTTTGACACTGTTGATCATGTTCTCCTCCTCCAAACTCTTCAATCCCTCGGCCTCCGTGACACTGTCCTCAGTGGTTCTCCTCCCATCTCTCCCAACACTCGTTCATTGTCTACTTTTGCAATGACACCTCCTCCTCTTGCCCATTCTCGGTTGGAGTCCCGCAAGGATCTGTTCATGGTCCCCTTCTGTTTTCTCTTTATAATTTTCAAAATTGCATAGATTAATTGATTTTTGCATGTTAAAACTGGTAATGTAGTAAAGGTATAGGGGAATTTGTTTTCAAACATGTTTTTGCCAAAGGGTGGCAATTATGGCTTGATTAGCAACTTGTTAAAGCAATACTGCTCCATCATCCAGTGTAACATTGTTTCTGACACAGAGCAGTGATTAAAGCTTTATAAGTGGCTAATTAGGCAAACAATGCCAAGCCATTTGAAAAAGAAAAAATGCTGTTTTCGTCTTGTGAGCAATGTATCATAGCTAAGCATTTTAACAATACACTTATTTCTCTACAAAAATAGAAACTGTTTAATTATTTTACCTTGGTTTACTGTACAAATCTCTATCATGTTTTTCCATTTTGCACAAAACGATTCTTATGCACAAAACTTGTTATATTTATTAAAACTGATGTAAAATATTATTAAACTGCAAAACATGACAAATGACTGTATAGAACAGATTGATAAAATAGATTATATACTTGTAACAAATAGTTTAGCTTGTAGGCTTACTTTATCATTATATAAACAAAATATCCAGTAATGGTTGTAATGGGGTTTTGGAGCCCACAAGAAATACTTGAAATGTTCACTAGCACAAACATTTGGACTCACATGAGTAAGGTGAAACATTATCATATCAAGGAGATGGACTTCAGTACTGCTCAAGGAAATGGCAGCAGAGCTTAAGTGCTCTTGAGCAGCACAGGAAAATCCAACTTTATGTGAGCCCTCTATGCCTAAACAAAAATAGAACTTCTGACATTCTAAGGAGCAACAACTGAAAGTCATTTTTTTTACAAAATATTTCTTAAACATAGCAGTATCATTAACTAAGGACTTATGGTGTCAAAAATAGGCATCCCCAGGTAGCCCAAGTCTGCCAAACTCCTCTACAGATATGCCAAATACTATCATATGGTCCACCACCAACATTCTAAAGCCGACCTTGCAATGATACTGCACAGATCGTTGGTCTTGCTACAAAACAGTGACCATTTATACCACTTTCCCATTATGATTTGTTACCCTTTAGGGGGACTTTAATTTGACTTTTAGGTTAAAAAATGAGGGACACTCTTGAGAGATCATATATTCTTCCAAAAGTGGACTAGGTCATACCTTGCATATCTATGATTAGCCCTATTATGTTGGCACATCAGTAGTCATCCTTTATGCCAAACTAGGTGTGAAGGATTTCCCACAGCCTGTTCGGTTATTTCCACTCCCTGCTATTTTATTCACTGGATTATTTCGTTACTTTTGTTTGTTGTTCGGTAAAACATTAGTTTACCGAACGGAGACCACCCTGGGTACTAATTAGAACATGGAACACTAAGTAAACTACACGAAAAACGCAAGCTAATTGAATGCTCCTAGATGGCCGCCATTTCGTGCATACGAACGTACGTGTTGAGAACAATGGACAGTATGGACAGTAGCCATCTTAACTCCCGAACGCTGCCAGCGGGACTTGGTTATTGATTGCCTGGAACTGTTTTGGGCATGGCACTCGCATGAACACCCAGTCTCTATGGAAGTCCCATACAAACTATTTCTCCATACGGTAGACGAACGGTGTTCGGGAGTTTCAAACAGACGAACAAGGGGAGCATTCTACACGAATCAGCTTGACTCCATATATGGCGGTTTTCGTGTAAATCCATCTGAACAGAGACTGGCTCTCACTGCTAATTCTCTGGAACTCTTGGTCGGATACAACCTTGTGGCGAGCCGGTCAAACTTCCACACGGTTCCGTTCGAAAAGTACGGAAATGGATTTACGTGAATTTTTAGTATGTTACTCCCATCAAGCTTAGCTACACATGGATATGCAGGGATACACAGGTTTTTATGTGGTTTTAATATGTATAAAGTATATTTCTAGAAATTGTGAAAATGTAAATTTTTTCTGGCCAGCAGATAATTGAGTTTAGTGTGTTCCTAAAACTCAATTATCTCGCTGGCTCAGAGGAGGAGTCTGATGTTGTATAAATTGAATGCCCTTGCTTCCATTAAATCAGTCTTGTTCCAGCATTAAGCCTTGGCTCATGTGTGGATTATTATGTGATACCAGCGATATTTTACCCTGTGGATTAATGGTGATATTATGCTATGGGAATAAGGGAATACTTGACGGTGATATTTATTCAGACTGTCACACTAGGTATGATCGCTTTCATCTTACCAAGCGTTCTCCTGCTGGAAAATCAAATTGTTGAGTGTTAACTTATGGAGCAGAGTCAGAAACTCATGTGTGTGATTGAATGAACACTGATAAAAGTGTTCTATACCCCTTATGATAACATATTACATATACCACTTAAGGTATGATAATCTTGCCTCTCACCACTAAGCAAGCCATTATACTATATTGTATATTTTTGACAATAGAATTGTTTTGTTGCATACATTTTGTCATTTTGAGTAACATCTGATTATGTTTAGGTTAGTTAGGAGGGCTGGATATTTGGGATTGGGCAGTTATTACATTCTAGTTGTAACGGCTCCTTCGTGTGGATTACCACAGAGTAGGAAGAGTGTATAACCAGACAAGGCTGCTTTTAAGAGGGGGGATCTAATCATGAAGAGAGGAGTGACTGTGGTTATGATGGTCATACCTTCAGCCAAAGTAAGTCCCCTTGGGTTGCACTAAATGCAACCTGCTATTCTGATTTCTGAAAATCAACTCTATGGAGGTTGATGCCTACAAGTGCTATAAATAAACAGGAGAAAATACATTCCTACATACATCCCATCTGCTTCTACTCCTTCTCTTTGGCAAGTATGGACCCCTCTGCCTATCCTCCTTCTCCCAGACAGGAATGGACCACTCTGACTGCCCTCCATTTCCCAAGCAGGTATGTACCCCTCTACCTGTCCTCTTCCCAGGTAGGGTTTGTTGTGCAAGATTTGCAGTTGAACCCTCTATAATCCTAGTCAATGAGGATACTGCCTGGCAATTCAAATACTTGGGTAATAACTTCTACAATGTACATCCACATTTTTCTTTTATTCATTTATTTTGTGCAGAATGTACCATTAACTGCTGTAGAAAGCAAGGGTCGGGAAACAAAGCAGCTAGTCAAATGAGACGGAATCGGGAGAATGGAGAGCAGCGGAATGAAGTACCAGGCCAGACCACAAGGGCAAGGAGATACTAGTACTTGCTGCTTTAATAGCCTGCACTGATTAGTAAAAGAGGCTGGCTAATAACAATCAGGTGAGTAACCGTGGCAACAGTGATGAAAGAAGCTGATCGTTAAAAAGCAGCTGAATAGCTCAGACACAGATTAAGGAAGTCATGCTGTTTAAAACAACAGAAAAACCCTGACATGGAAGTTCTTGCTTAGTATTATGGTGGGGGGGAGCAGCAGCCATCAAGCCTTGGATAAGATGTAAAGCCATTAAACCCTTAAGGGCGCATGACGGACCCAGTCCGTCATGCTGGGGAAGCACTTAAGGACGCATGAAGGACTGAGTCCGTCATGCACTAAAATTAGCCCCAGATCGCTGCGGTGCCGGTGATTGCAGGGTTAATGATGTTGTTGGGTGCCTCCAAGTCCGTGGCAGACCAGCAACAGCAAATCATGATGTCCCAGCCCACGGGATCGCTGTGACAGCTAGTCACAGCGGTCACAATGCTGCTGGGATATCAGATCTGCCTCCCTCCACCTCTGTTGGGTTTCTGAAGTGGAGAGAGACGGATCGTTGTTACTTTGTGTCCCTGAAGAGAATAAATTGTGTCAGAAGAGACTCCAAACCCCCTTTACTCTGTTCTTTTAAAAAATTAACCCTTTCCTATCTGATTGATCACTGCAAGCAGTGGCATGCAGGCTGACCTGTCTGGCTATAATGCACTAGATTGCATGCAGCTGTTCTTGGGGGATGATATTTTTGGGGCGATTGTCACCCAGACTAATCTGTACACTGAGCAGTATCTGGCACACAATCAAGAGTCTCTCATTTCCAGGAAAGAGAGATGGTACCCAACCAGTGTGCCAGAATTGAAACAATTCTGGGCATTGAGAATGCTAATGGGGATAATTTAAAAGCCCACCATTAGAATGTATTGGTCTAAAAACCCCATTTGCAATACCCCCATTTTTTTCCAGACAATGAGTAGGCCCAGATATGAATACATACTATGATTTATGCACTTTAGTGATAATACGAAGTGCCCCCCCAAAAGGTCATCCGCAGTATGATCTTCTATATAAAATACGCCCTATATTTGCCCACTTTAATGAATGTGTGTGTGTGTGTGTGTGTAAGGGGTGTAGTGTGTGTGAGAGAGGGGTGCAGTGTGTGTGTGAGTGATGGGTGCTGCGTTTGCGTGAGGGTGCTATGTGGGTAAGGGTGCTGTGTGTGAGTGGGTGCTGTGTTTGCATGAGCGTGCTACGTGCATGTGAAGAAGCTGTGTGTGAGGGTGCATTGTATGCATGTGAGGAAGCTGTGAGTGTCAGGGGTGCAGTGTGTGTAAGTGAGGGTGTGTGATGTGCGTGTCAGGGGTGCAGTGTGTGTGTGAGGGTGCTGTGAGTGTCAGGGGTGCAGTGTGTGTGCTGTGCGTGTCAGGGGTGCAATGTGTGTGTGTGAGGGTGCTGTGAGTGTTAGGGGTGCATTTTGTGTGTGCTGTGAGTGTCAGATGTATAGTGTGTGAGTGAGGGTGCTGTGAGTGTCAGGGGTGCAGTGCGTGTCAGGGGTGCAGTGTGTGTGTGAGGGTGCTGTGAGTGTCAGGGGTGCAGTGTGTGTGAGTGAGTGTTAGGGGTGTCTGTGAGGCTGCTGTGCCCTGAGTGATTATATCCCCCCTCCCTGCTTACCTTATGCCTGGGATGGGGGATCCTGCTGTTGGCATCCATCCCTGGTGGTCCTAGTGGTGAGTGAACTCTAGCCTGTTGGGCTAGAGTTCACTCTCGAGACCCGGAGCGTTGCCATGGCAACGCTCCGAATCTCGCGAGAGGAACCCGGCGGAGCTGTAAGTTAAAGCTCCGCCGGGTTCCTCTGCTGGCAGGCTGGCTCCCTCCCTCTCTCCCCCGGCGGCCGCAGTATTCTCTATGTGGGCCGGTGAGGGAGATCTCTGATCTCCCCACCGGCCCCTGTAGACTACTGCACGGCCGGCGTTCAGATAGCGCCGGCCCTGCAAAGACCGGCAGGAGAGATCCTGTGATCTCCCTGCCGGCCACGGCCCCACGGCCACCACGGCCCACCGGGCATTTGCTCGGTGTGCCCGATGGCCAGTCCGGGCCTGCATTAGACAAAGGCGTTATGTGTAAGTTGGATATCATCAAACACTTTTCCCAAAATAAACTTATAGTTGCTTTGCTTGAGATTACAATCATAAAGAATGAATTTGTGCAACTTTAAGCAAAAGTGAATTCCATAAAAATATTACATTGAATAAATGTATATTTTTGATAGCTAAATTTTCAAATGATAAGCAAACTCCTAAGGCGTGTGTCCATTACGAGCCATTTTCTTTTAACAATTGATGCCATCAGTATAGCAATGTAAACTCCGACTGTGCAGATGAAAGTGTCTCAGCATGTATGTGCACTCATAGAAAATATGTTATGCAAAATAGTGCACAATTCATTATAGGCAAATGAGATGCATGACAATTGATTACATGTGTAGACTTAGTCCCATTCGCCAGAACAGCTGGAATTGATACTGCACTGTTGAAGACATAGGAATATAAGCAGAGATTTTTAAAATATGTCATGTTCTGTCTCGTTACGTGTTTACGTATAAACAGAGATGGATGTCATTGCAACTAGCAATTGTCTTTTTCAACTAGGTTTTTATCAAAAGCTTACTTTTGCTGGTCTTTTATGTCAGTTTGATCTTGTCTTGGTTCTGAACTTGAACTGTCTGACCCTGTTCGAACACATAAATATTAGTGTCACTCTTAACTCTAGTAAAACCACAGTACTGTAAAAGGTCAAAATAACACAGGAAAACTTTCTGTTTGACAGACTATCCCAGCCTCTATTATACAAAAAAATATACAGCAGAAGTATTTCATGAAATTTCACAAGAAATGTGAAAGGCTAAGAGATTATATTCTCTATTTTCTAATACAATGAAGTAAGACTCCTAGTTGGATTTGAACTATTATTTTACATTGCATTGAGAGTGCATTAAACTATAAATTAAAAAGCATAAAAAAATAAAAAGCATAACGACATAAGAAGTTGATGCTTTCCCTTTATTCACTACTTTTGCACGGTTTGCAATGAGCCTTTAACATAAAGTGATGAGTTCTATTCTTTGTATAGCACCCAATGTATTTTCACATTTTGCTCAGTAGTAGTGTTTTATAGGTGCAGCAATGATTTCTAGAAACTACAGTTCAACAACTTAAACACACAATAAAAACGAAGTCACTACATTATGTATTTATGGGCCGGCATGGGAATGAAAAGTAGCCCTGGAAAATAAAAAATGATATACTCGCCCAATAATGCAAAGTGTATAGTGATGTCCCAGACGGTTCGCCGAACGGTTTGCCACGGACTCATCATTGAGTAAACTTTGACCCTGTACCTCACAGTCAGCAGACACATTCCAGCCAATCAGCAGCAGACCCTCCCTACCAGACCCTCCCACCTCCTGGACAGCATCCATTTTGAAGCTGCATTCTTAGTGAGCAGTCCAGGAGGTGGGAGGGTCTGGGAGGGAGGGTCTGCTGCTGATTGGTTGGAATGTGTCTGCTGACTGTGAGGTACAGGGTCAAAGTTTACTCAATGATGAGTCCGTGGCGAACCGTTCGTGGCGAACCTTTCGCAAACCGTTGGGCGAACCGTTCTGGACATCACTAAAAGTGTGTAGATATAGTGATGGAAAAGATAGCTTTTAAATGTAAAACTAAAAACTAGTACTCTAACATGAAAGAAAGCATTCAGAGCTTTAAAATAAACAAAAGAGCGAATTTACTTTAAGCAGTTGTGCATTTGCATATCATCAATGTTTCAGTCCAACTGCCTTGACATATTAAGAAAAGTTTGATAATGGGACTGAAATGGCGAATGTATACTGTTGCACGTTAAACTGTAGTGGTTCTGGTGACTATCATGTGCTTTTAATAAGATGGCTTTCTCTCACCTGTTTATTAAGCTATGATATTAGGCATCATTAATAAATACTGGCCTCTCTTTTTATGGGATCCTTGGCTATATTACTCCTACTAAGCTTAGGGAGATTAAATAATTCTCCTCACCTTAGATGTTGTCATTTGTTGCATGATTAGACCATACTTTCTTCTTTTGGCAATTAAGGCCAGCATACTGTAACCTACAGAATCACTTGTAATTTTACTCATATAGTTTGCCTGTTCTTGTCCATGTGGGTTACAGTCTATTGGACAGACTCAAAATGTAGATTCATGGCACATAGAGCCTCTATAGGTAATAGAAAAAAATGAGTATTTTCAGTGACAACACAGGGGGTCTACAGATGGGTTGTGTGTCATGGTGTCATGGGTATTAAATGGATCCCCCTTGTGTTGATTTCCAACTGAGCATAAGGAGACTCATTAGGGCTGAATTAAGCTATTTGTTTTTTCTAATATTTGATATGTATCTGGATGAGGTGTGTGTATATAGATGTGTATGTATGTGACTCCTTTTTTACTTTTCTGGACCTTTCTCAAGATTTGTTCTAGGGCTTCATTAGGTGTTCTTCTTCACTTTCTGGTGAAGGGTTATTTTTCATCTGCAAAAAACAGGGAGATCTAACACACTGCATTGATTATCAGGGTCTGAAAAAACCATATATCATATATCCTATATCCTATACCACTCATCACTGAACTCTTTGATTGCTTTCAAGGGTTCACTTGGTTCACTAAACTAGACTTATGTGATGCTCATAATTAAGTAGGAATTAAGGTGGGTTATGAGTAAAAAATGCATTCAATACATTGTGATTGTCACTATGAGTATTAAGTTATGACATTCTGCTTCTGTAATTCCCCTGCCATTTTGCAAGACTTATTTAATAAGGTCCTTAGACAGTACTTGAATCGTTTTGTCATAGCTTATCTTGACAACATCCTCATATACTCTCCTAATCTTGAAACACTTTATTCACATGTACAAACTGTTTGTCAAACACTTCTCAAGAATAGGTTGTTTTGCAAATTCAAAAAGTGCTTGTTCTATCAGACCAGTGTTCCTAGGCTACGTCATTTCAGGAGAAGGGTCCCAGATAGACCGAAACAAATAGAAAGCAGTACTTGATTGGTCCCTGCCACTCAGCTTGAAAGCTATCCAAAGATTTGTAGGTTTTGCCAATTATTATGGTAGGTTTATTCAGGGATTCTCTAAAATAATAACTCCTATCACAAACATGACTAAGAAAGGTGATGACCCTAAACACTGGTCTGAAGAGGCTAAACAAGCATTTGATTCTTTGAATTCTTCTGCCTGAGTTCTTGTCCATTCAGATCCTTGAAAGTATTTTATTTTAGAGGTAGATATGTCAAAAGTAGATGTGAAGTCTGTATTCTCGGATCCTTTACCTAAGATATTTTACTCTTTATGCTCTGGTTATAAGGCATTCTTCAAGTTAAAGTCTCTGATAGAGGATCATCATTTGTTTTCTAAGTTATGTAAAGGATTTTGTGTTGAGATGGGGATTACTTTTTTTTTCATCTGCCTATCACCCCAAACCAATAGAATTGCTGACCATGCCAACCAGTCCTTGGAACAGTATTTACGGTGCTTTGTGTCTTGTGACCTGCTTTCCTGGGTTGAATTTGCATGCAACTACTCGGACCATGAAGCTTTGGGTTACATTCACTTCTTTCATCCTGCTGTACTCCCTGCATTCTTTATTGACAAAGTGATGCTGGGATTGAACTCCCACTTAGTGTCTTTGCAGAAATTTTGGTAGCAGGTCCATACTATCTTGCTTAAAAGCACTGTGTTCCAGAAACACAGTGCTGATTGACACTAAGTAAATCTGGTTGTCTACTTAGAACATGCATCTCTGTGTCCCCTCCAAAAAGATGGCTCCACATTTTATTGGTTACTATAAGATCATACACACAGTTTCATATGTCTTGGATTTGCCCAGATATCTCTGTATACTCAACTAGAGATGTCGCGAACTGTCCGCGAACTTCTCGCGAACGGTTCACCACGGTTCGCCACGGTTTCAACATGGATGCTGTCCAGGAAGTAGGAGGGTCTGGGAGGGAGGGTCTGCTGGAGATTGGCCGGGACGTGTCAGCTGACCGGAGTTCGCCACGAACAGCTCGTGGCGAACCGTGGGGAACCGTTCGCGAGAAGTTCGCGGACAGTTCGCGACATCTCTAGTTGAGTATACAGAGATATCTGGGCAAATCCAAGACATATGAAACTGTGTGTATGATCTTATAGTAACCAATAAAATGTGGAGCCATCTTTTTGAAACATGGATGCTGTCCAGGAAGTAGGAGGGTCTGGGAGGGAGGGTCTGCTGGAGATTGGCCGGGATGTGTCAGCTGACCGGAGTTCGCCGCGAACAACTCGTGGCGAACCGTTCGCGAGAAGTTCGCGGACGGTTCGCGCGATCTCTATACTCAACGTGTCTCAAGTCTCCTTGCTCAAACACTTGCTGTGTAACCAGTTTACTAAGATGATGCCTCCTCCTGCTCATGTCCTTGCTGATGGAGAGGAGGAGTATGTGAGATAGTGTATTCCCAATTTACTAGGGGTTCCCTCCGGAATTTGGTGCATTGGTAAGGCTATAGTCCCAAAGAACATTCCTGGGTTCCAGCTGTCCATGCTCCTTTATTGATTCGTAGATTACATGCCAAATTCCCCTCTTGTCTTGGTCTTGTCTGCCCAGTGGTTGGTTCTGAAGGGGAGTTATATTGTTACAAAGTTACATAGCTGAAAAGAGACTTGCATCCATCAAATTCAGCCTTTCTCACAGATGTTTTTGCTGTTGATCCAAAAGAAGGCAAAAATCCCAGTCTGAATCGCACCCAACCAGAAAAGAGAAAAAAATGTCCTTCACTCAAGAGAGACAGACTAATCCACAATGAGAAATTGTAAAAGAAGGATGCAACAACAATGCAGAAAAACAATCCATAGTAATTGGAGGAATTACTCCTGATCACCTAAAATCCTGTCTGGATGAACATCTTGAGAAAATCAAATCACAAATAAAGTTACTTATGGAAGACGTTAAAAAAGATATAAGGAAAATAACAGATGCCATGGGGTGACTGTTTCATCAAAATAAAGTTATGGAAAAAAGAATTAACACCCTTAGAAAGGCAATGAAAAATATGATATTAAAATTAAGTGAATATGAGGATAGACCCCTATCTGAGAATAAGAGGTGTTCCAGAACATATAACGTTAAAAGAATTGTAAAAATATCTGGAAACATTTTTCACTTTCTTAGGCCTGCAACCAGATGTGAACAAGAATTATACGGAAAGATTTCACAGAATGTATAAGCCAACGAATATTGCACCATCACTTCCAGTAGATATACTAGTCTGTTTTGATTCTTTTAGTTTCAAAATGCAAATAATAAAAGAAATTATTTTTATAGTCCTGCCAGGGTACAGCCTTTAAGCCCTGAAGACCCAGCAACAGCCCATCTCTATGAATTGCCAACTTGGGTAGCTTCCTAGGGACTCGGGGTCAGACCCAATCTCTCCCTCAGGGGGTGAAAGTGATCCACTGCATATATGCCCGGGTTCAGCCTCTTATTCCTAAAGACCCAGCAATAGCACATCTCTATGAGACGCCAGCCTGAGTAACCCTTTAGTGACTGACTCAGCTCTCTCCCTCAGGGGATGAATGTAGTCCACTACATGAGGCCCAGCCAGGGTGCAGACTCTAATCTCTTAAGACCCAGCAACAGCACATCTCTATGTGTCACCAGCCTGCATACCTCCTTCAATGACCAGGGGTTTGACCCCTCTATCTCCCTCAGGGGATGAAGGCGGTCCACTGCATACATGAGGCCCAGGTGGAGCTAAGCCTCTTTTACCTGAACACCCAGCAAAGAACACTTCCATAAGGTGACTACCTAGGTATGCCTCTTCTATGTATTTTGCCTTGTCAAGGGTTTGTTTTAAATCTTCCTCCACTGGTGATGACAAATGGCAAATGAGGTAAAGATGGAAGCCTATTTAAACAGTTTAGGCTGTCAGTTGTTTAAATCCCCATTTGCTGCTAAAATTCAGGCCTGCATTTGTTCAGCTGTCACTATGGCTGCTTAGTATGTGTTCCTCCCTCAGGTAAGTGCATTAGTAATTTAGACACTGGTTTTCTGCTCTTTCAGTTCCTCCTGGCTGCTTAAATTAGGCTTCCTTTTAACACATAGGTCACATTTCGGAGGTTTGTGTGGTGAGCATTTAGGTAAGTTTATACATGCAATAATGCAATGATGCATATTACAAAAGAGTGCTTGTGGTGAAACCGACCTCGCCACTGGGCATTGGAGAGGACTGATTACTAGCCTCCTGCCCTGTGACTATGGCCCTCGGATGTATTGCCCTTTAAGACATGATTTGGGCATAAGGGATTTGTGTTGTGCTGCTGCTGGCCCTTTAAGAACCATCTGGGGACATACTGTGGAGTTACTGGGTGGCCACCATTTCCTGTATCTGAAGCACATGGTGAGAACAATGGATGGCGGCCATTTTAACTCACAGACACTGTTTGGACTTTTCAACACGGTGCCATCTCGCCAGTATTTGGTGCACAGAGACATCGTGCAGTGGTTTTGGACTATACAGCAGGGGACACATTATACAGTGATTGTTTTTCATTTAGCCTGTATATGTTCTGCAGAATCTGCATTAAACTGTATCTTCCAAAGTACTGAACGGATCTGGGTGAATTTCGGATATGTGGTTCACCCAGATCCCCCGGTATACTTTTTATGGGGTTATTGCATGTTTTGGGGTCCCTGTGATGTGTTTTATGAAACTGTATTTCTCTGTCTGTGATAATTAGATTACCCATTGTGTAAGGTAATTGTATTACAGGCAGAGGGGAGGATTTTGTGTGGGAGTGTCTGTGTGTATTGTACAGATTGATTGGTTGTTCTGTAAAACCCTGTGGGCAGTACTAAATTTGTGGATTGGGAATAAAAGAGGCTGTATGTGCCAGCACAGGAGTTCCTGCTTAACCCTCAAAGTGAAGTGTTGTCTCATTATTGGGGGAGGATTTATTGTATGCTGTTCCAGTTTGACTGCTAGGAGAGTAAACCTATTGGTTTTTCCTATTCGGCTGTATACAACATGCATATGCTTGAGAGCATTCATATGCTTCTCCGATTCGGTGGTTGTGGTGTCTGCTGCAGTGCTTGGAGTCCTCAGGAAACGCTAGGAGCATCCTTCAACGGAGGTACCCAGTCGGGGTGCCAGGTGATCCGTTACAGTGCTGATATTGCTGTGATGCATATTTCAAAAGAGTGCGGATAGTGCAATGATGTATATTCAAAAAGAGTGCTGATAATGCAATGATATATATTTAAAAAGAGTGTGGATGATGCATATTACAAAAGAGTGCATCTAACATATATCCTGGCTGTATAAAGTCTTCCTAAATTCCACAGTCCTGAAGACAGAGAAGGGGCCAATACACACGGTAAGAGAAAGCATCTTTGGATGACTAAAGTACACAAATGTATATGTCTTAAGTTTTAATCTGACACAAAATCCATGCATACACTTGTTCCTATCAAGGCACATGGTAACAATCGCTGTTATCTGTGCATTGTAGTATATAAGCAGGCTTTCTCAGAGAGTGGAAGATAATATATTGTTTGGATCTTCATGCTTATCTAACTCAGCATATGAAACAAAGATATCCTCCTTGTATGAACTGGTGTGAAAACCTTTTATAGGTTGGTTATCACACAGCCTCAGTATGTGTTGCTAATATTATCTCTTTATATGAGCTAGTGTGAAGCACTGCATCAGTATGTGTCCAGTATATACTATATGTATGTATTACTATGCAGGCATAACCTCAGTATATGTATCCACTATATGCTCTATGTATGAGTTGATGTGAAGCACAGCCTCAGTAAATGTATCCTCTACATGTTCTATGTGTGAGCTGGTCTGAAGACTTGGCCTCAGTATATGTGTCCACTATATGCTCTATGTATGAGTTACTATGAGGCACAACCTCAGTACGTGTCCACCATGTGCTCTATGTATACGTTTCTGTGAAGACACAGCCTCAGTATGCATTTACTATATATTAGTGTGAAAACACAACATTATATGTGAATGATATAAAAGACACGACATCTATATATATATATATATATATATGAGTACATATAACCTTTGTGTATGAAAACAACTTCAGTCTAACACAAGCTCTGTGTTTAGGTTGATGTTAGTCACAGCTTCAGTATATGTGAGTAATATAATCTGCATGAAGTGCTGTGAAAATACAGCCTCAATTTATCTGACTCATATAGCCTTGGTATATGCGCTGGAGGTTTAAGGAAACAGTATAGGCACCCAGACCACTTCAGCTCAATGAAGTGGTCTGGGTGCCAGGTACCCCTAGTTTTAACCCTGCAGCTGAAAACATGGCAGTTACAGAGAAACTGCTATGTTTACACTGCAGGGTTAATCCAGCCTCTAGTGACTGTCCACTAGAGGCGCTTCCGCGATTTACACTGAGTAAATTGCAGTTAACTGACACTGGACGTCCTTGCAGAATCCATCGTTAAAGAAGATCCCCATAGAAAAGCATTAAACACTGCCATCAGTAAAAACATTCATTATCTTGAATATCTCATTATACAGGATGACTCCACATGCTTTCCTATGGGCGGGTTTGAATGCGCGTGCGCGCCTCTGGCCTTGCATGCGCTTTTGGTTCCACTCGGGAGCTGACGTTGGCGGGGGAGGAGAGGTCACCAGCGCTGAGGGAGCCCTGCGCTGGATTATGGTAAGTGGCTGAAGTGGTTTTAACCCCTTCAGCGCTGAGGGAGGAGGGACCCGACGGAGGGGGGCACTCCAAGAGCCTATAGTGCCAGGAAAACGGGTATGTTTTCCATGCACTATAGCATCCCTTTAAATACATCCTCAGTATATGTACTTAGTATATTCTGTATGCAAGTTGATATTATTATGCAATCTCAACATATATACAACCTTAGTGTATTTATATATGCAACTGATATGTGTTTAAACTGAAAAGTATTTTTGCCCAGCTCCACCAGAACAAATGCACTGTTACACTGGGTAAGTTCTCTCCTTCAGTTTTCTAAATGAAGAAGATAAGAGAAACATGCTGCCCTTTGCTTTTGAATTTGAGTTCTCCTCCCATACATGTGTTTCAGGATTAGCAATCAACCACTTTAGATGGACTGCAGGTGTTACTGAAAATTGCTGGGTATACCTCTCACTGGAGAGAAGCAGTCCTGATTTCCAAAATGGAGGCTGGTAATGTTTGATAACAGTTAATTGTGCTTTTTGTGTGCACACCTAGACTAGAATGGATGCTTGTCTGGACCTGGTTTTAACAAACAACGTTGATCTTTTGACCAACATTCAAGTAGGTGAGCACTTGGGAAATAGTGATCACAATATAGTGTCCTTTGAAATAAACTCAAAAAAACAAAAGCACATGGGGAATACTAAAACATATAATTTTAAAAAGGCTAATTTCAATAAGTTAAGGGAAGCTTTACAATATATTGACTGGCATAAACTCTTTAGTGAAAAGAACACTGAGGATAAATGGATCATCTTCCAACAAATATTACAAAGGTACATTTCTCAGTATGTACCGTTGGGAAATAAATATAAAAGAAACAAATTAAAACCAATGTGGCTTAGTAGAGAAGTAAAACAAGAGATTACAACTAAGAGAAGGGCATTTAAAGCATTTAAATCGGACAAATCAGATGCATCTTATAAAAGATATAAGGATGCAAATAATGCGTGCAAAAAGGCAATTAGACTTGCTAAACTTCAAAATGAAATAATGATAGCTGAAGAGAGCAAAACAACCCCAAAGCATTTTTTAAGTACATAAATTCTAAAAAAAAAACAAAATGAAAGTGTAGGTACACTAAAAACTGAAACGGGGGTGTTAATTAATGAAGACCAGGAAAAGGCAGGAATTTTAAATAACTATTTCTCCTCCGTATATATTAAGGAAGAACCCATGGCAATAGATGTGCAAATGATTGCTACTAAAAACTTGCAGAATAATTGTAATTGGTTAACTCAAGACAAGGTGCTGCAGCAACTAAAGAAAGTTAATATAAACAAAGCTCCAGGGCCTGACGGTATCCATCCACGTGTACTTAAGGAACTAAGTGCAGAAATAAGTGAACCTCTGTTTTTAATCTTTCAAGATTCTTTTCTTTCAGGAAGTGTTCCGGAGGATTGGAGGAAGGCAGATGTGGTTCCTATATTCAAAAAGGGTTCAAAATCCTTGCCTGGAAATTATAGACCTGTGAGCTTAACTTCTGTGGCTGGTAAAATATTTGAAAGGTTATTAAGGGATAATATTCAAGAATTCCTTGAGAAGAACATGGTTATCAGCAAAAATCAGCATGGTTTTATGAAGCACAGGTCATGTCAAACTAACTTGATTGCGTTCTACGAAGAAGTAAGTAGAAGTATAGATCAGGGTGTTGCCGTGGATGTGATCTATTTGGATTTTGCCAAGGCATTTGATACAGTTCCACACAATAGATTAGTGTTCAAACTCAAGGAAATCGGTCTAGATGAAAATGCTTGTTCTTGGGTAGAACATTGGCTTAAAAACAGAGTACAAAGAGTTGTCATTAATGGTAAATTTTCAAGCTGGACAGAGGTGGCAAGTGGTGTCCCTCAGGGGTCTGTTCTGGGACCCCTTCTATTTAACATGTTTATAAATGATCTTGAAGACCGCATTGAAAGTCATGTTTCAGTGTTTGCAGATGACACCAAACTTTGTAAAACAATACAATGTGAGCAAGATATTACTTTGCTGCAGAGGGACTTAGATAGACTGGGGGACTGGGCACTCAAATGGCAGATGAAATTTAATGTTGAAAAATGCAAAGTTATGCACTTCGGCGTAAAGAATACACAAGCAACGTATACCCTTAATGGAAGCGAATTAGGGATAACAACACATGAAAAGGACTTGGGAATTGTTATAGACAACAAACTATGCAACAATGTGCAATGTCAATCAGCAGTGGCCAAGGCCAGTAAGGTATTATCATGCATGAAAAAGGGCATTCATTCTCGGGATGAGAATATCATTTTGCCTCTTTATAAATCACTGGTAAGACCACATATTGAATATGCTGTGCAATTTTGGGCACCTGTTCTAAAGAAGGATATTATGGCACTAGAAAAAGTGCAGAGGCGGGCTACAAAATTAATAAAAGGAATGGAACATATCAGCTATGAAGAAAGGTTAACAAATTTAAACCTATTTAGTTTAGAAAAACGTCGCCTGAGAGGGGATATGATAACATTATACAAATATATTCGGGGCCAATACAAACCATTGTGTGGAAATCTATTCACAAACCGGACTTTACATAGGACACGAGGCCATGAGTTTAGACTGGAAGAAAGAAGATTTCGTCTAAGGCAAAGGAAAGGTTTTTTACTGTAAGAACAATCAGGATGTGGAATTCTCTGCCTGAGGAAGTGGTTTCATCAGAGTCCATACAGATGTTCAAACGGCTACTAGATGCATACTTGCAAGAACAGAATATTCAAGGATATAATCTTTCAATGTAGGGTAATAACTGCTTGATCCAAGGATAAATCTGACTGCCATTCTGGGGTCAAGAAGGATTTTTTTTCCTAGCTTGTTGCAAAATTGTGCTTCAAACTGTTTTTTTTTGCCTTCTTTTGGATCAACAGCAAAAAACAAATGTGAGGAAGGCTGAACTTGATGGACGCAAGTCTCTTTTCAGCTATGTAACTATGTAACTATGTAACTATGTAACCTATGCAAGAGAGAAGTTGCTACCAAAGTATTTATATTGCCAGGTACCATCTCCACATTGATCAAGATAATGAATGTTTTTACTGATGGCAGTGTTTAACCTTAGTAAATATTGCTGATTACGGCTGCACAGGTTAGTAGATCTTGCTGTTTGCAAATGCACATCATCGGCTATGTATTGCTCTTATGAGCTGGGAACTCTCTAAAGCAATTACCTGACTGTTTTCATCAGTATGCTTTACTTTCTCAAATCGGATTTGATTCTAAAGCTGCGAAAATTGGCTCTTTGCATCACCAGGTCACAACTTGTGACTACTCTAATCAGGGCTGGTTTGGCCTGACACATCTCTCTACTAGGCTCTGCCTTTTTTCTTACAGGCAGATATTGTTTTGTTTCTACAAGGCTAGATGAAGCAGTGTAAACTGTCATTAATAAATACTTACTTCCAGAGAACAGTAGGATTTTCAGTTTAGTTCTGCTCCCTGTTTTATAGCAGGGTATGACTGATTTTATTCAGCATTGTCTGTAATTACAGTCTGACCTCTGGAAGTTTTGCCTTTGACAATGTTCTAATTTGAAAGTGCCATACATTGGTTATTCAATCTATATTGAAGAAGGGTATTAACTTCTGCTTAATTTCTAGACCTTGTTTTTATTTTAAGAATGTTCTCTCCAAATATATTGTATTAATCTCTAAAGCAAGACAGACAAGACTGGTGCCTTATTTCGTACAAGAGTTTGTCTTGTATTCGTCTAGCCTTGCTCATTTTTATAGGTTTGATTAGCATGACCTAATTCCTACCCGACGCAGTAATTCTCTAGGATATTCCTGATATTTGAATGCCAGGGGGTTGTTGACCAAAATAACTTGTCTGAACAGATATTATAATAATATACTATTTATTGCTTGCTTGTCTTTCTATAAGGCTCAATAGGTTTATGCAGATCCGGTTTTTATAACTATCTGCTGTATTTGAACTCTGTCCCTCCCTCTATATAAACTGCTTTGGTATTCCCCATGAGTAAATGCTGCTATGATTGATCAGGAATAAGAACAATTGTTTCATATGTACCGTAATTTTCTTCTCCTGATCATTATTCCCACCCATCTACTATAAAAGTTGTAAAGCTAGTTACAAAAGGGAAGGGAGGTGATCTATTTATACTAATTTCAGAGTTCTACTTCCTGTCCTTTCTGCTGTGAGGGGAGGAACTAACCCATGAGTAAATGCTGCCATATTACTGCTTATATATATTGGTGAGTGTTTATCTACACATTAAGGACAAGATGCGTTGAAAAAGGTCTACGCCCAAAACATTTGTTCACGTGCCTGTTCTTCAATAAATGTTGTAGCACAATTTTCTGGTAGCGCTTCCTTCCTTGTTTCTGTATTTTGTTTGCATATGGAATCATTCCAAATGTTTCCTAAAAATCATAAAACTCATTTAGATAAATGAGAAAAAAGATTTACGGTCATATGAGACCGTAGACTTTTATGGCGACAGTTAAACCTCTATGCATGGTGCAAACACACTGCCCATACCTCAACAAATCTATCTCAACAAAGAAACTATGGTGTGGGGTGGTTTTCAACATCATGGCCTGAGTAAGATTTTAATAAAGAATGTTTTTTTATTTTTTTCCGTTTTTTTTTTATTCTGCTAAAATGCTGATGCTTTGGAGAAAGTTCACTTTTCAGCAGGACAATGATCATAAGCAAAAGGTTACAGCAACTTTGGAATGGCTCAACAGCAAACATGAATATCTTGCAGTGACCCAGTTATCTTACTGAGAATCTGTGGCACTATTCGAAAATTGCAATCCACAAATGCTACCGAATCAACCGAACCTAACTGAAGAAAATCTACCATGAAGAATATTTACCATGAAGAATTGGCAAAACATTGCTGCATACCATATATCATAGATATTGCAGATATGGCATCTAGAGAAGGTTTGTCTCTTCTGGCCCTGTCACTAGATGCTGAAAAGGCTTTCAATAGAGTCAGGTGGAACTTTTTGGAGAGTGCTTTAAAACGTTTTGGCCTGCAAGATAATATTAACAGATCCATAATGGCACTTTACACTTCTCCAGCTGCTAGAGTTGTGGGGTAAGGCTTCTCCTCAGACTGGTTCTAGCTGAAAATTGGCACTAGGCAGGGCTGTCCACTACTATACTTAATGTCAATAGAACCACTTGCAAGCACAAGTAAGGCTAAGGAATCTATTAAGGGAGTAGAGGTCTCCGGAAAATTGGTAAAACTTACAATGTATGCAGATGACATGATTCTCACGCTATGTGATCCTCTTAGATCTGTGGAAGAACTGAAGGATATTATAAGTGAGTTTTTATTATATTCTCGGTATAAAATGAATTTAAATAAGTCTACTGCACTTCCGTTTACTTTATCTCAAATAGTGATGAAAAAATGATCTGAGAGATTTGGTCTTGATTGAACTAGGAACTCGTTTGAATTCTTAAATAAAGAGGTATCATGATGGGGGAGAATTAATATAATAAAATCATACATTTATCCAAAGTGGGTTTATCTCTTCTGCATGGTACGTCTAGAATGTCCAGACAACTGGTTGACCTTGGTCCAATGGATATTTAATAAATTTAATTGGTTAGGGAAACACCCTTGTATACGTTTAAATTGATTGGCACTGAAGATCAACCAAGGTGGTCTGGGTATTCCCCAGTTAAAACAAACATGGAAAGCATGCAACATTGTACATGCAATCATTACTCAATCTGATAATGCAAAAAGCCTAATATACTATAAAAGCTCTTAAAAGAGCTAAGGGATTAGAGCTCAAGGAAGTATACAAAGTATAGCAATCCCCAGATAATTATCCGGTAATAGTAAATTATTAATAAATCAATAATAGGATATTATGGTACAAATAATCAATATATATAAAACATTTCAGTCAGGTGAGGTCAAGAATATAAGTTATACCTCTGCCTGACGTCTTTTTTCTGAAATCTCATTCGTGTTTAAGAAGGTCAAGTGTATTGAATGGTAATCTGAGCCCAATTTCACATCTCATAATTTCAATCGATTGATTAATAACTTCTTTAATATTCGGAACTACAGCAGACTTCCAGTGACGTGGAAGAGCCATAGTGGCTGAGAGGAGAATATGGCCTAAAATTATGCGTATGTGCTTAGGTGAATTATCAGGAATCTTTTTGAACAAACATAATTCAGGTGTTAGTGTGATTATGGAGTTGTCAATAATCTAATATAACTAAGAATGTTATTCCAGTAAGACTTCAGTTTAGGGCATGTCCACAGCGAGTGACACAGGGAACCCACCTGACCAGGCTCCCTCAAACACTTGTTGGTAGGTGGCAATTGTAGTTTATAAAACCTGGAGGGAGTGAAATACTATCTGTATAGAATCTTGTAGTAGTATTTACTATGTGACACACACTGTGTAATGACCCTTAAAGCTGATGTAAAATCTAACCATTCATTCAGCTCATATTCCTTACCTAATTCCCTTCTCCATTTAGTCATCGATTCAAACTTTTGTGTCAGCTTTCCAGCCAATAGACCATATCATATAGAAATTGTCCTTTTCCGAGCAGGGTCTGAGAAATAGACTCTTTCCATGACAGACATGTCTAGTTTATAAACACTCGGGCCCTGTCTGGAAGGGCCACACCAACAATCACAGAGTCAATCATTCTCTCATGCATTAATTTGTCTGAACTGTCCAAATCATACTAAGTTTTCACTTGAGAAAAGGAACGAAGTATGTTAGAGGTAAATAAATGTTTAGTATGCGTTTTTGAATGAGATAACCAAAAGTCGATGATATAAATTGGGAATATCTATTTTCAGCACTGACATGAGAGATGCTCTGGACCATAATGAAGAGGGTCTAATTTTTCTGTACTTAGTATCCCAAGCTTTGACTGTAGCTTTTGTGGATGGAAACAACAAAACACGGTCTTTGAGGTGAGGGCAGCCAAAGCAACTCTTATAGAATGTGGAAAAATCTTGGCTGTCTCCATCTCAAGCCATTGTGGTCATTCAGAATCTAGATTAAATTTTATTACAGCTACTGTATTGGTAGCGTGGAAGAAATGAATGAAGTCTGGCAAACCCATACCTCCACTAACCCTGGGCTTTTGCAGCTTAATTCTGCTTGGTTTCTTATTCCAAACAAATGTCAAAATGGCAGAATGAACCTTTCTAAAAAAAGATATAGGAATATTGAGGGGGAATGCCTTGATAAAATACAAGATTTTCAGAAGTACATTTCTTTTCAAAAGAATTTAGTCTTCCTATCCAGCAGATTTCAAGATCACACCACCACTCCAAGTCTTTCTTAAAGGCAGACCAGAACTTACCCAGGTTATAATCATGCATCTTAGACAGGTTCTTGCATAAGTTGATACCTAAGTAAGAGATGTAAGAGTCCCTCCAGTCAAACTTTAAATTATTTTTTACAGTGTCCAATTCAAAACCACAGGACAAAGAAAGCAACGGCTTGAGTTTTACTTGTATTTAATTTATAGTAGGACATTTCACTGAATTCGTGCAGGATTGACATTAGAGGCGAAATAGAGGACATGGGATTTTTCAAAGACAGCATAATGTCATCTGCAAAAAGACCAATTTTTATGTTCTTTACCCCCCAACTGCAGTGCCCTATATCTCCATACAATTGCAGATCAATTCAGCCAAGGGTGTCATTGCCAGCACAAAGAGAAGCGGAGATAATGGGCACCCCTGTTTGGTCCCGTTAGACCCTGTAAAACTATCCGATGTAAAACCTGTAGCAGAGACCTTTGCTGTTGGAGAGCAATAAAGAGCAAACACTGCTCTGATGTAGGGTTCTAGTAAGCCAAATTGTGACATAACTATGAAATGCCTTCTCAGCATCCAAAGACAGGAGCAGAGAAGGCATTCTATTAAGTTTAATTTGGTGGATCAAATTAATGTATCGTCTCGTACTGTCTGGGGCTTGACGGTTCAGGATAAAACCCACCTGATCTTTGTTTTATAATAAAGGGTGCCTTAAGGCCAAAATTATTTAATAAATGTTGGTGTCATTACTAATTAGGGATATGGGACGAAAGTTTTGACAAACATTTTGTTCCTTACCAAGCTTGGGCAGCGTCACAATCTGTGTGCACAAGACTTCCCCAGTAATTTCACCAGTTATCCAATGATGCTTAAATAGTTCCGTTAAATGTGGGATTAAAATGCCCGAGAAGGACCTATAATAAGACATATTGTAACCAAGAGGTCCCGGAGCTTTACCAGCATATATTATGTGTAATCCAGGAAAAATATATATCATTATGAATACTTTTACATGGAACTATATGTATATACTGTACACAAAACAATAATCATATGTTCTGATTTTAACAAATGTGTGTGTGTGTGTATATATATATATATATATATATATATATATATATATATATATATATATATACATATATATATATATATATTTGTTCAATAATATTAGGGAAATCAGTATGATTGTAAAGTTAAAAAAAGAAACAAGTAAATACATAACAAAAGTGAAGTAATGAATTTGGAAAATACATTAAAATAACAAACAAAAATAATTCACAATTAAAATTACAATTCTATCCTTGCTGGTTTTCTTAATGTCCTTTCCTGGGCTCTTTACTCAATTTATTGAATTTGTTCATTATTTCATTTAAGGAAATAAAAGGTTGATGATTCATTTGAAAATAAGCTATTGCTGCTAAAAAAAAAAAAAATCATGCAACCTGAAAGATTTGATTTAAATTCTTCTAATGTAGAATGAGATGTAATTTCTGCATTTCATGCAAACACCGTTCAAACTATTTGTGTTGTATATCTTAACTTTGCAGGCTTGCCTGCTCGCTTAGAAATTAATGTAAAGTGAATGGAAATCACATGAATAGTATTATATTCAATTAAAATGTGACAAAAATTAAGAATTTTCATTATAAATATATATATACACAGTTGCAAGAAAAAGTATGTGAACCCTTTGGAATAATATGGATTTCTGCACAAATTGGTCATAAAATGTGATCTGATCATCATCTAAATCACAAAAATTGACAATCACAGTCTGCTTAAACTAATAACACACAAAGAATGAAATGTTGCCATGTTTTTATTGAACACACCAGGTGGAAAACGTATGTGAACCCTTGGATTTCATAACTGGTTGAACCTCCTTTGGCAGCAATAACTTCAACCAAAAGTTTCCTATAGTTGCAGATCAGACGTGCACAACGGTCAGGAGTAATTCTTGACCATTCCTCTTTACAGAACTGTTTCAGTTCAGCAATATTTTTGGGATGTCTGGTGTGAATCTCTTTCTTGAGGTCATGCCACAGCATCTTAAACGGGTTGAGGTCAGGACTCTGACTGGGCCACTTCAGAAGGCGTATTTTCTTCTGTTTAAGCCATTCTATTGTTGATTTACTTCTATGCTTTGGGTCATTGTCCTGTTGCAACACCCATCTTCTGTTGAGCTTCAGCTGGTAGACAGATGGCCTTAAGTTCTCCTGAAAAATGTCTTGATAAACTTGGGAATTAATTTTTCCTTCGATGATAGCAATCCGTCCAGGCCCTGACCCAGCAAAGCAGCCCCAAACCATGATGCCCCCACCACCATACTTCACGGTTGGGATGAGGTTTTGATGTTGGTGTGCTGTGCCTTTTTTTCGCCACACATAGTGTTGTGTGTTTCTTCCAAACAACTCAACTTTGGTTTCATCTGGTTTCCACAGAATATTTTGCCAGTACTGCTGTGGAACATCCAGGTGCTCTTGTGCAAACTGTAAACATGCAGCAATGTTTTGTTTGGACAGCAGTGGCTTCATCTGTGGTATCCTCCCATGAAATCCATTCTTGTTTAGTGTTTTACGTATTGTAGATTCGCTAACAGGGATGTTAGCATTTGCCAGTGACTTTTGTAAGTCTTTAGCTGACACTCTAGGATTCTTCTTCACCTCATTGAGCAGTCTGCGCTGTGCTCTT
>OW240915.1:134546162-134561214 GCA_933207985.1 Pelobates cultripes | reverse complement strand
CACCACAGCATGCCACACAGCCTTAATCACATGTTCACTCTGTTCAAAGATTTAGGAGTCCCCGTAGCCCGGACAAAACTGAAGGTCCCAACACAGACATTACATTCCTGGAGATTACACTCAGTTCTATTTCTATGCAGGCCAGCCTGCCACATAAGACAGTAGATAGATTTCTTTCTTACATTAACATCTGCACGTCACAAGGCACTTTTGGTAACTAATGGGTTCACCTCTCTTGGCCAAGTGAGTTTACCTCGCTTGTAAATTTCAATACCGCCCCAGCACTAGTTGAAATCTACCCAATCGTAGCAGCTACACACATATGGGGCAAAGAGTGGAGAGGGCAGTCGGTCAGACGCTTTTCCAATATCTTGGCGACATGTAATCTTGTTAACAAAGGCCGCTCTCAGTCCCTCTCGATTATGAACTTGGTAAGGAGTCTTACCTGGCTAGCGGCATATCTTAAATTCTGCATAACTTGTGTTCACGTTCCGGGTATTCAGAATAACACAGCTGTCGCTCTCTCACGTTCTAATTCACAGGAATTTTCAGTTCACCCATTAGAAACTCACACCCCTGTGAGCCTCCAAGCTTCACAGTCCCTATTATGCATTAAATACTTGGTTGCTCCATAGTAGGTCGCTCGCACAGGCTGGTTTATTTCTTAATTTCAGAAGCCTTTTCCAGAGAGCATATGAGTTGTTTAACATTTTGTTGTGATTATTGTGTAATTATTGTTTTCCATTTGAAACTATGGTCGCATTCACAACTTTTGCCACTTTTCTCTTAAATTAGTTTACAATACTATAAAACCTTACTTGACAGGCATACACGTTTATCTATTCTCATACCAAAGCGAGCATAACTGGTCCACTAGTACTGATTAAATTTTAGCCTACCTCTACCAAGTCTTGTCGTATCCACGTTTTGGATAATCTAGTGGATTCTCAACTCAATTCCAAATATTAGCTATTTACAAGGGAAATCCCTAACTACTAAACATTTCATCTTTTACATTCGTATGATATCACTCTGACTAGGACATAACCCACATTCCTTCTCGGGTCAGTCATTCCGCATTGGAGCAGCTACAGCTGCCTCCGGAAATCACGTACCTTCCCACATCATTAAAAAATATGGGTCGGTGGAAATCATCCGCATACAACAGATACATCCCCATTCCTGAGATAGAAATAAGATTGTTTTTTGTGAAATGCCTAAATAATGATCTGCTTCATAAATGTATCTGACTTTTAAGAATCGCTTCTTATATTTTTGTCCTCTTTTACAGGTCTAACCTCACGTCAGTTTCGGCACACCTCAACTGACTTTGCTCTTACTTCTTCTGCTTCATTTATTATTGTTCCGTACGTCCTAGGAATGTGCCGTACACAAATAGAAGGCTTGGCCTGTAATTGTGGGAGGCAACATCATCCCTATTTAAACCCAGTGAGCCCCTGCTTACCTGTCGTCGACGATCTCGGAAGTGACCCTCCCACCGCACCCTCTATTTATTCTCATATCACCTAGGTGGGCCCTCTTTTACAGGTCTACCGGACATCAGTTTCGGCACACCTCAACTGACTTTGCTCTTACTACTTCTGCTTCATTTATTATTGTTCCGTACGTCCTCGGAATGTGCCGTACTCAAATATATATATCAGCTTTGAAACACAACTTGGGAAAAGATACAAAGCCAGTGACCCATACATGAGTGTATACAGCAAACACAGACTCAAAGGAATCCATGTTTAAAATGGAATGAGGCAAAAATGTGATTCTTTATTAAACTAATTTGCATATGCCCACCCAGAATCCTTTGCGGTAGTAACATCACTGTAGATTTGTTATTTCTGTGAGAAAAGCAAGTCTTATGGCTTGACTGGTGTGCAGATTTTTGTTTAACATTGTATCAACTATCCACAGACTTCAGGTGGAAGGGTTTTCAATCACCATAACCTATTTGAATTTTGAGATATATATATATATATATAAATAAATATATATATATATACACACACACACACACACATCCCCTTCTAGCACCATCTTCTGCACTGTTTTCTTATGGCAGAATTTATACCTCGTAAAAATAAACAAAGATTTTTTTTAGAATATCCCAAAAATTACCCATGCTTGAATTACAGGATGTATAATACAAAGTGTCTCCAGTACTGAGCAACTCATAATTCTTATAACTGTGATGTGACTGATGGCATTTCAGTTTACATTATTATAAATAATCAGAGATGTACTATCTAAAACTAGATATTTGAAGGGACACTATAGTCACCAGAACAGCTACAGCTTAATGTAGTTGTTCTGGTGAGTATAATAGCTCCCTTCAGGCAATTTCATGTAAACACTGCCTTTTCAGAGAAACAGCAGTGTTTACATTGCCCCTAGGGATACCTTCAAGTGGCCACTCCTTAGATGGCTACTGAAGGGGCTTCTTGGCTCAGGGCTGCACAGTAAGTACACGCTCTGCATGGGGACACTGAATTTTCCTCATAGAGATGTACTGATTCAATGCATCTCTATGACGAAGTCCTGATTGGCCAAGACAGCATTTGGCCCCGCCCCTTACCTATAGGAAAGCATTAGATTGGCTAAAAATCGGACATTTTGATGATGTCACAAAGGGGCGGAGCCAGCACCGGAAGACCCACACAACGTTGGAAGTAAGGTAAGTTTTAAACTTGTATAGGGGTGTTAAGGGGGGACAAGCCACCTAAATATAAAAGATTAGAGGTCCTCTCTCCCTGTCATGTAATGACTCTGTCTCATAGATAATACAATAATCTGATAAGAAATTTATGAGTAAAAATTTAAAAAATAAATTGAAAAAAATTGAACATTTGTAAAAAATAAAATTGATGAGTAAAATACAAAAAATAAAAATTTGTAAAAAAAAGATACATTTTAAGTATTCTCTGATGCAGTGTATTGTATAAAATTATCCTTAAATCCAGCCTTATATATTCATTATTAAATGCTTTTACAGATTTGTAAAAGCATTTAATAATGTTTAAAAGTATGTAACCTTATAACTATAAAAAATACTGATCCAGTATAGTTAAAAATACGTTATTAAAAATACTTTATTAGAAAAGATATAATAAAAAAAATGAAATTAAACTAGTGCTTGCTGTCTTGCCAGTTACAAAATACAGGAGTACATAGTTACAATATGTTTCTAGTATAATATGCTTTTACAAATCTGCGTATTGGTGAAAGAATGTGCATAATAGCTGTGAATATGTAAGGCTAGATATAAGGATCGTTATATGACAGGGAGAGAGGAGTTCTAATGTTTTGTATTCTTAACTAAAGGTTAATAGGTTCCCCATTCCTCTCTACCCATTTGACTTTACTGCATTTAAGCAGTAAACTGTCTCTTTATTTCTTTTTTTTCTCTACTTTTGCTCCACTTAACTTCTTATTTTTAAAGCCACCTAAATACATGTTTGTGTTCTTGACCCTATAGTGATCTTTTAACTATAAAGCTGTAATACAGTATCTTTTATTTTCATTTGCATTTGTCTGAGGAATGATGAGCATTTAGGAGTGTTCATACTATTCTATGCTTTCAATAACCACATCTTTGCATGGTTTAACATAAATGGCTTATAATATGACCTTTAATGCTTAAGACAAATTGTACTGCAATTCATGCATTGACTTTTCCCTTGATTAATCAATTAAACACGTAAAGAACATCAATAAATTGTATTTAATCAGGAGAATTGCTATGGTAACTACTAAATATGTATTAGTTCCACAGGGGTCACTGCATCAGAACTTTTAATAGTGCAGTTACTCAAGAAAAATTACATACTTTTGATTTATATTAAAAGAACAGGTTGTTACACCAGGCCCAGCTCAGCCAAATATATTTTAAAAAGCACAGGTTTTTTTAGACAATACAGATGTATTAAGAGTTTTAAGAAGTGTAGCTAGGATTGTATTGATGTCCCAACTTCAGCAATTCTTACCACATTACTGTTTTGGATATAAAGTTAGCTTATTCAGGTTTCTGCTTTTGGTTTTGACCCAGTGCTCTGAATGTTGACTCATGATGATGAGACTGTCTAAATAAATGTAGGGACTCCTGTTTATCACCTCTTTCCATCTGTTAACTAATTCACAGCATCCCGCTATTACACGTCCAACCTCATATTTAAAGTACAGACTGCCCTAGTCCTTGTGATAATGACACCCTAAGTAAAGTATAACTTGACACTCTTCTTTTTGTATCTTCCTTTTCTATAATTTGTCATACCCTGGATTTTACGCTATGTATTACATTTATTTATGCTGTTCCTAACAGCATATAAAAATGTAATGCACAGCGTAAAATGGTAAAAGATATCTTTTAGATATTTTTTTTTCCATAATTTATGCAGCACAGTAGACTTAGCAATATTATGGGGGGGAAATAAACATTTGTACTAGTAAACAAAAAAAAATATGAATAGTGGTCTGTTAATTCCCCATCATTGACTCTTTATTACAGAATAGAGTCCCCTATCTCACTGCACTATGTTTCAGATAGAATGGAATATAGTGGTAAGGGGTTATAGTTAAATACCAAAACATGAATGAAAGTTGTTGTTTTTTTTTTTGTTTTTTTGTTTTTTTAGCAAAATCACAAATATTCAACATATGTAGAAAGACAATATCTTGGCTTGTAAATTAGTGGAGGTTGCACCTGGCCGCTTAAGTGTAAAGAGGTTATTTAAAAGCTTCATAAAGTAAAGTAAATCATTAAATTTAATCTTTGCAGTTTTAAAATGTGGTGTGAATATAGGCCTTCATTTTTGGGTAAACTTTTCAAATGATTTATTAGTTTTGTACAAACTTTTAAAATTATTAATTCGTTTGAAAAAACAATGTTTTAAACCACGGACATTGATAACCCGGGTTAACCCAGGAATTTACAGTCTGGGTCTGGCCCTCTTCCCTCCCCCCACTTTTTTTTTCTCTACTCCCCTTCTCCACTAAGAGTTATAAATGTATTACCAGCAAGCTTTATAAAGGTAGGCATTTAATGTAATCCAATTATTTCAAATTGGAGAGATCATTTATAAGCAATAATGCTCTAGACTTTGGTAATACTTATAACAAAATTTTGTAAGAACTTTTTGTACCATGTAATTAATGTGGATTGTAACCCCCCTTTTCCCTTCCCTTTTTCTTTTTTTCTGTACCCCATGTTTTAAAATGAAAAATAAAAATTTAATTTGAAAAAAAAAAGAAAAAACAATGTTTTGATAGACATATTTTTGATAATGTAATGCTTTTCAAAAATATTCAAAAAAATTGTATAAAAATATTTGATCAATAAATCAATATTAAATAATTTGAAAAGTGTAATATTAACAATATTAAATTGAAATCTAGTGAAATATTTAAAACATATAAAAAAGGAGTCAATAAAAGTTTCCATTAACAAAACAAGAACATTTCTTAAAATAAAAGGGAAAAGTGTATACTATAATGAAAGGAAATGCAATTGTCTGCAGGCTTCTATGTAGCCCAAAGTGATGATCTGTCCTGCTTCCATGTTTTAATGTGATTGGAGATACTACCACATCATAAATCTCTACCCAAGGGATCATCTCCTAAAATAATTTGCTGGGTTAGACAGCGATACATGTATTATAGATTCAGTATATAATTATGGATGGTTAGGTATGCTCCTAAAATTAGGTGCAATAGGGTCCAGGAGTCAAATCACTTAAAAAAGGCTTCTCTGTATTTGGATAGTTAAAAAGGAGTATACAGCTGGTATATATGGGGTGTATGACTTTAAATCTGCTAAAGGCAGAATCAAATTTGTACACACCAAATTGCTCTACTTATAACTTAAAGATATGAACTGTAGAGAGAGATATAGGAAAACAGTATAAGGAACTGTTTCCTGTTTAATAAAAATCTTGTATAATAAGAGATGTATATATCTTTAAATCTGTGACTGATAAAATATGACAAAATCTATGTCAATATCACACATTGTAATATAGACTGAAAGATGTAAAAGCTAAATGTAAAAGATATACAGTTATACTACTGGGTAGATCACTGTATTATTAAAAATACGGACGCAGAAGTTTTGCAAACCAGCAACAAGCAACACCTCCTCACTGAGAGTGTGATACTATAGCATTTGGGGACCGACCCAAATTGTCACTGATTGGCTAGAGTGGTCAGTTGACGCTCGAAGCCAATCGCTAGTTCCCTGTTTTACTTTTTTATGAATGGGGAGCTACTGATTGGCTTACAGTGCCAGCTGACCGCTCTAGCCAATCAGCGACACCCCTACCCAGCGGCACTCTGTGCTTCCTAACACTAAATAAAAGTGAACACATTAACACTGATATTTTTTTTTTACCTGAGGAAATTATAAGGTCCCTACCAGGCCCAGGATATCAGATATCAGGGAAGTCAAAACAAAGCCAAAGTAAAATACCAGAAAATCAAGATCAGGAACGCACTCTCGTATAACCATAGGCATGAAACCATGACAGGGCAATGAGCAAGAGGAGAATAGGGTTTAAATACCCCTCCTGTGGATCCGATTGGCTGTAACCGGCCTTTGACTCCAAAGGCAATTACCAGGTTTCCATGTGCATGATTACTGCTCAGCACAAACTCTCCTGTGGATTTGATTGCTGCTCGGCACAACTTTTCCTGTCAGGATGGTAATGTTGCTCGGCACAACTTCTCCTGTCAGGACAGTAAATGCCATTAACCACATATTTATGTGTGGATGAATACGTGACAGGATCTCATCATGGTATCTCTGTGCATTCAAAATGCCATCAATAAAATGCACCTGTGTTCGTTGTCCATAACATACGCCTGCCCAAATCATAACCCACCAGCCACCATGGGACACCACTCTATCCACAATGTTGACATCAACAAACCGCTCACCCACACAGTGCCATACACTATGTATGCTATCTGCCCTGTACAGTGAAAGCCGGGATTCATCTGTGTAGAGAACACCTCTCCAAAGTGCCAGACCCCAACAAATATGAGCATTTGCCCACTAAAGTTGGTTACGACGACGAACTGCTGTCAGGTCAAGACGCCGATGAGGATAACGAGAATGCAGATGAGCTTCTCCGAGACTGTTTCTGACAGTTTGTGCAGAAATTCTTTGGTTATGCAAACTGATTGTTGCTTCAGCTGTCCAGGTTGCTGGTCTCAGACGATCTTGGAGATGAAGATGCTGGATGTGGAGGTCCTGGGCTGGTGTGGTTACACGTGGTCTGCGGTTGTGGGGCCGGTTTAATGTACTGCCAAATTCTCTGAAACGCCTTTGGAGATGGCTTATGGTAGAAAAATGAACATCCAATTCACAGGCATCATATCTGGCGGACATTTCTGCAGTCAGCATGCCAAATGCACGCTCCCTCAAAACTTGTGACATCTGTGGCATTGTGCTTGTAACGGATCACCTCCGTTAATGGACGCTTCCTAGCTTGCACCGAGGACCACAAGCACTGCACTGGAAACCACAACCACCCAGACTCCACAACCGCCGTAGCTTAACTGGAGCCTCGCCGTCTTCTGTCCACCCTGGATCAGCTTCTGTCCTGCAGGACCGTGTGGGGAAGACCTCTCCTCCAGGACAGCGTAACAGGAACAAGCTCTTAAAAGAGCTAAGTGATTAAAAGCTCAGGGGAGTATGCAGAGCATAGCAATCCCCAGTGTGATGATAGCAGCTCCCTCCGATAACGAGACAAGGCTACGTATTGAGGGTCAAACAGGATCAGAGGTTTAATGACACACACTCTGCTTTTATGCAATTCTCCCCTGCAAGGGAGACACCCACGGACAATTATACAATACCCAATCACACAATGGTTACATCCCACACATCTCCTCCCCTTAGGCTGAGAGGTAACCCAATTATCCATACCTTTTAAAACATACATTTTACTCAACTTTCATAACTCTAAAACCATACATCCAATATTAATAACATATTATTAATCAGCACATTCCAAATACAAACATACCCAAAAATCATTTGAATCCGTTCAGCCATTCGGGAGATACATATAAGTCACTTTTGACCGACCGCAGGCACATTTTCATGCTCAAAACAGTTCCATGGATTTGGGCTGTGTGTTCGGTCTATTTTACACCGAAAAAATGACTAAGTCCCATTCGAACGAGCGTTCGAATCTTCGAACGTGACTTAATCTCCAGCTGCAGTGTGGAAGTAGAGTAGAACGTACGGGTCAGCGGTGTTTGTGCAATTGGCTAGCCGAAAACAGTTCCATAGATTTGGCTGCACACACCGCTGACTGCGTTCGAATGAGTTAAAATGGCCGCCGCCACGTGTTCGGTTTTGGAATGGCGGCCACTTCAATGACTTTGACACTTCGACTGCTTCGACTGCATCCGAAGTGCCAGTTTAAAAGTACAAATCCTTTCTTTGGGCATTAAAGGGCCAGAAACTGCAATATAAGCCTCCAGTATGCCCACATCAGTTCCTAGATGGGCAATACATCCCACGGCCATAGTCGCAGGGCAGGAGGCAGGCAAGCACGACTCTCCAGGACAAAGTGGCGAAGGGCACTTCGTCACAGTGCTGTGTGATAAAACTGCACATTTTAGAGTGGCCTTTTATTGTGTTGCATAATTTTGTTCAGTGGATATATTATCAATATACAGTTAGGTTGGAATCACATATATATGTGCATTACACAAAACATTGTGCCTCACTTTGCTTTGATAGAATTTATATGTTTAGGTTACTATATTCCTTGTTTAAATTTTTGCTTTGATGGATGCATTGCATCCACCGTTAGGGGGGGTGAGTATAGGGTAGATATTATTTGCTATATCCCAGAAATTGAGATGCCCTAAATTATAATCCTCTTTTGTCATTTCAACCAGCGGTTGGTTATATGTATTTAGTGAAATACCTTTTTGGTATTGGGTACTCCTATTTAGAATTCCTCCTTGTTAGTTTTGTCATTTAGGATATAATTTGAAGAAGTACTCCTTGGCTATTTGATCTTGATTGTTTGTAACCATTCAAGCCCATTTCTATCCCATATCCCCGGCATTCGCTGTGCAGCCGCAAGTGTGGGCTTTTGTCTGTCTGATCTGGAGAGTATACAGAAGAGCACTTGCGGTCCATGCGTCTCCATGACTACAGGCTGGAACACAAGTTGCTCCGCCCATTTAGGCTTGCAACCCTGTGCACGCTCGCAAGCATGATCGCATTGGCGTGCCCCTGGCTTGTTGTGAATACCGGTCATCTGTGGATGGTAAGTGTTGATTATTTTACTGTATTTGGGGTACATATTACTCACTGGTGAATGGTTCTGAACTTGTCCTGATGAAAGTTCTGTGGTTGGAACTGAAACATTTACTTTTTTATGATGTACTAAATAAAAGCTAAGTATGAATATACTTTTTTTGGCAAAGTCCTTTGAGTACTACCA
This sequence comes from Pelobates cultripes, assembly GCA_933207985.1. Taxonomy (NCBI): domain Eukaryota; kingdom Metazoa; phylum Chordata; class Amphibia; order Anura; family Pelobatidae; genus Pelobates; species Pelobates cultripes. The sequence continues at coordinate 134,551,741 of OW240915.1, read as the reverse complement.
ATTTTAAAATTGTATATCTAATTTTTTTATGTATTGTTTTTATTATATATATCTAAAGAAAATTGCTCTTGCACTTACGCTAAAGTCCCTTAGTAATCGGGTGCTCGCATACCATGGCTAGTAGTATCCATCCATGAAAGCAGGTATGAGCACTCTCGTATATTTAAAAGTCCAAAATTTATTGATGTAAGGTTAAAAACGATCAACGTTTCAGTCCTGCATAGAGGACTTTCATCCCGATCAAACTAAGATACTTTGATCCTGATGAAAGTCCTCTGTGCAGGACTGAAACGTTGATCGTTTTTAACCTTATAACAATACATTTTGGACTTTTAAATATACGAGAGTGCTGATACCTGCTTTCATGGATATATATACATATATATATATCCAAAAAATTACCGGCACCCAAGGCTTTTTCAATGCAGACAAATTCTCTTTAATCCTAATCCACCATCTGATGGTGGATTTGGATTAAAGAGAATTTGTCTGCATTGAAAAAGCCTTGAGTGCCGGTAATTTTTTGGATATATCAATATTGCAACCAGAGCACCAGGTACTATCAATTTTGGGTTGGAGTGCAGGAATTAGTCTTGTTTTGTTATATGTATTAAGGCAATTTGCCTGCATTTGTGGGAGGTGCTGGTTTTCCACCCCTAGCCTACTTAAGGCACTCCCCTTGCCTGGCTCCTTACCGTTCGAGGTCAGCGTTGAATGAGGATCCACTTCCGGGTTCTCTCAGACGCCATCTTGGTTTCAGTATCCAGGAGGTTTCACCACGTTAAGCTGTGTCCAGGAATCCTGTTCAGGCCTTTCCGCCCGACCAGCTTCTTCTGACTCCGTTTCTCCGTCGTAGATCGCGTCCCAGGGACTCCTAAACCGTAAGTCAGACCTTCCTGTCACGCCAGGACTGGTTCCCACGGCGTACGGTACAGCACGGGTCCTCGCTTTACGGCTTTTCCCTGGTTATGACACGAATGTTTTCAAGCCATTCGCGGGCTTTTCATTTCGTACGGTCATTCGGCTGAACATGTTTTCAATCGTTCAATAGTCATTTCGCATATCCTATTCATGTTATTTAAACGAATGTTCATTCGGTTGTTTTGCCGTTCGGCAAATGTTACATACGCTCACACACACTTTGGTTCGCATAAATCATACGGTTAAACTATTCTAACTTCTGTGTTCCCCTCACATTTGCTTTCAGCTGTTCTGTGTGTTCACGTTTTAATCCTTTCATGAATTATATTCACCATTTCATGTGTATATAACATTCGGTTAAGTATTGCTTGCTTAAATAGATTGTTGATTACTTTTAACAATTGTCAGTATTGTATTTTGTCCACAAACCAAGTCCACTTCTGTGTATACCATTTGACTCCCACGCTTTCAGGGGTCTGCATTACTTATCCATTTATACGTATGGACTCAGCCATGTCACAAGCCTCATTTCTGGGTTATTAATACAATACATACAAGGATAGGTTCATTTAAGCAATAATTCTCGGGTTGATACGTCTTTGCTATACATACATATCATATAGATCTACATCACTTTACATCATGCTAAATCATTTTGGGGTATCCCTGCCTTTGGTCTTTCTGCTACATATCATACACAACGATGTGTTAATTAGGCCATGACCTCATCCATGTCCCTTTCTATAAAACCAGTTACATTTCGGTACAGGTCATTGAACTCCCACGCCAGGAGTTTTATAACTATCCATTTCATTTCAATTTACTCAGCCTACATTACAGGCCTCATTTCTCTGTCATGACGATGACACACAAGGCATAAGTCCTTTTGCATGCATACTCGGGTTGGATCACACGTCCTGATCCAACCAATCATACGTCCCCTACACAGTCATAATACATATGTATATAACCTACGTTTCATGTTTTCCTTTACACACCATTATCACGTAACACATAGATTGTTTGTACATAGGCCACGGCCTCCCTCAGATGTCTTTTTCAAGCATGCAAACATTTTTGAGCCACTCGTAGCTATTCCCATGGTATCAACATAATTTTATACATTGCTGCTACAGACTATAAGTCTGGTTCTTGTTATACCCCACACTCATCGTACTACTCTCTTTTACCCATTTTTAGGCTGTCGAGCTTATATAGTTGCTCCACACGGTTTATTCCTGTGATTTATCATACTACCAGGTACGTACACCTGCTCATATGGTATTCTACCATACATTTCATTTCATCCCCCTAGTTTAGAGTACTGGCAATAGGGTCACAGGATTCCCAATAGGTATTTACCCCGTCTTGGCTGTCGCCATTAGTTAGTGGTCCCGCGAGGCCAACACCCCGCCTCAAACGTTTCGGAGGCAAACACCCATCGGGCCACACGTTAGCTAGCCGCCTCGCATGTTGCAAAGAGAGGGCCTCACCTGTCACTCCCTTCCCCTGTTTTCTGTCGTACAGTCACCGAGAGGCCTAAAACTCCTGCCACTACGTCAAGTGGCCTCAATAACCCCTCGCGCCAACGCATAGATAGAGCCTCTCAAGCCGCTTGGCAACTAGTAGGGCCTCACCTGTCACCAAACAAGCATAATACTTTCGCCATCCGGCCTAGCTAGCCTGCCAGTACAATTTGGTGGTTCTATATACTAATTATTGTTTTATTTATAGTATGTCTCAGGAAGGGGTAGAGGATTTCTCCCTGCCTAGCACCCCGGCTAGAGCTGTCACTCCCACACAAGGAGGAGAGCTAGCTAGTCCAGCATCAATTAGATCCTGGACAATCCCGTGCATAACCACGGAATTAAGGAGACGACAAATCCCCTACCCCGCTACAGCAAGGAAGGCAGAACTTTTCAAACTGCTACGCACATCAACCAATAACATGGAAGCCGGGGAAGGATCTAGCCAGTCCAACCCAGGGGACATACATGCCATGTTATCCTCACTCATGGCATCCATGGGCAAGGTCAACTCCAGGCTGGAGAAACTTGAGTCGGTCACCACGGCCCTCACTCTAGCAGGGCCAACCGCGGCTGCAGTACAAACACCAGCCTTGCCATTAGTCGCTCCAGCCAGCCCCCTGGATGACCAGGAAGTTAGCCCGGCCCACATGATACCTGAGCATATCAAAAGGGATATCCTGGAAGGTAAAGACGTCAACCTGGCTTCCCTGTTGATTGCCTCCCAGGACATTGTGGAACATAAAACGTATGCTTATGATGATGTTTCTGTTATTGTCAGATCTAGGGATGCCCGCCTAAACAGAAAACTGACTATCCCTGAATTTGTTCTAGCATTTGGTATTTACAGGGATGTCGTCTGTACGGTCTATCCCAACAGAAGAGAGGAGTTCGATCTCTATATGCACAAGCTGGTAGACCTGGGCAACAAATATGGTGGTTCAGCATTCTATGACTACCATAGGTCTTTTTCTGCAAAAGTGGCTGGAGCCTTCTCCCAGTACGGTACACGGTCCAACTGGGGAAGGATTGATACCGTCTTATTCTGCAGACACTTTGCAGGTCTAAGAACACCAGCTTGTGCATACTGCTCCTCCACAGCCCATACTACTAATTTTTGTCCAAACACGGCAGACGGACATGCCTCCACACAAGGAACTACTTCCTCTGGGGATCCAGGGAAACTATCCACAGACAAATTGGGACGCCCAATCAAGTTTCTGGGCAAGTCCCAGATATGTAATAATTTCAATGTTGGGTCTTGTAATTACAGTGGATGTAGACTATTGCATGTCTGTTCAAAATGTTTTAGGGCACATGCTAAGACCATGTGTCCAAATAAAATGTATTCTAAGCCTTACCTTACGTCCATTAATATGCCAGTATTCACAGCATTGATGTCTCAGCACCCATCTAGACACCTGGTAGATTTTCTTATTTCTGGTTTGACAGAAGGCTTCCACACAGGTATCCTACACATACCAGCTGGCACTCTGGAATGCCCAAACCTACAATCCGCCCAACACAACCCCACAGTGGTTGACACCCTCATAAACCAAGAAGTGGAGGAGGGCTTTGTATTGGGGCCTTTTAGAACTCCCCCATTCACAGCATGGCGCACCAACCCTATTGGTATTGTCACAGGGAAATCTTCCCAAAAACAGAGACTCATCATTGACTTATCGGCTCCCCACTCATCGGCCGACCCCAGTCTTAATTCCCTCATACCCTCTGAGGAATTCTCTCTGCAATACACCACCATAGATCACGCCATTACAGCCATCATACAAGCAGGGGTGGGAGCCTGGCTCAGTAAGACCGACATTACTAACGCCTTCAAATTACTCCCTATCCACCCCACACTGTGGCACCTGCATGGCATCAAGTGGTCCGAGAACTACTATTTTTTCTCCCGGTTAACTTTTGGGTCCAAAAGTAGCCCAGCTATTTTCGACACATTTGCCGAAGCACTATGCTGGTTACTATTGAACATAGCCGGATGCCCTACAGTATTACATTACTTGGACGATTTCCTACTGGTCGAGGAGAATACTGCACCTCCCACTAGCCTCAAAGCTACCACTAAGCTGTTTGAGCAACTAGGTGTACCCATCTCCCCAAAGAAAACAGAAGGGCCAGACACGGTTATCACTTTTCTGGGTATCCAGTTAGACTCTGCCACAATGCAAGCAAGCCTACCTTACGAAAAGATAGACAATATTCTCACTTACATTAACAACTACCTACAGCTCGGCACTTGCAACCGCAAAGAACTACAGTCCCTGCTGGGGTCACTAAATTTTGCAATGCGCATCATACCTCAAGGCCGCTCCTTTATTTCACGACTATTGCATCTTTTCCCACTTTTTCTACATGACACGCACAGGTTGTCCTTAGATGCCCAAGCTACGGCAGATCTAAACATGTGGAAGAGGTTTTAACCACTTGGAATGGTAAAAGTATGTTCCTCCCTCAATTGACTGAATCATCTCCTACCATTTGGTCAGATGCGGCATCTACCACTGGTTTTGCAGCAATTTTTGGGAACGAATGGCTTTGGGGCAGCTGGCCTTCAGCAGTTCTGGATTTGGAAGGTTTTTCCACTACCTCAGCTCTTTTTGAGATCTACCCCATAGTGGCGGCTGCCGTAGCGTGGGGTCATTTATGGGCTAATACGCCAGTGCGTTGTTACTCAGACAACCAGGCGACCTGTCACATCATCAACAAAGGTCGTTCCAAATCTCTTACGATTATGAGATTTCTGAGGAAACTCACTTGGTTGGCAGCTTGTCATAATTTCTTCCTATGTTGTTTCCATGTGCCAGGTGTATACAACACAGCTGCTGACAGTTTGTCTCGCTTTAAATTTCAGGAGTTTCATCAAGCACTCCCGTCAGCAGCACCCACAGCCACCATCACTCCAACATTTCAACAACTCATACTGACTAGACGTCATCATGCAGCATAGCAGGACATTGTCTCAGTTGGCACTTTCACACAATACAAACAAAACATACAACAGGGCTTTCACACTATTCAAACGATTCCTTCTGGAACATAACATCATACAACCGTTTGTTATGACATCTTTTTTGGGGTTTGCTTCCTTTTGCTACCTTAAACTCAAATTGT
>OW240915.1:134491879-134546062 GCA_933207985.1 Pelobates cultripes | reverse complement strand
TCAGTTTCTGCCTAAACCTCAACACGTAGCCTTGTCTCAGGCTTGTAGGGAACCTGCTTCACAGCTATATCTCTAGCTCTTATAAGAGCTTCACAGCTATACTCTCTTGGAAGAGAGGCCTTCCCACTGAGTCCCTTATTTCAGGAGTTTGGTCCAGAATAGAAAGGGACGGCGAGACCTCAACCAAGCTGCGGCGGTTCGTCACACATAGCATGCTGCCACAACGTCAACGTACCCCATCTTTGGCAGGTCCTATTCTCACAGCCTTATGTCTGCTCTTATGAGATTAACCCACTTACTTGGGGGGAAAAATCCATCTGGGGCTCTCTGCGGTACAAGCCTAAATAGGGCCCTGGGATGAGGCACCTGTGACAGGGAGCGGTGCAAAACCAAGGAGTTGGCTAGACCAAGGAGGCTGGCAAGTATGCCCCTCCTGGAACTCGTTCAGGTGAGTGCAGCCCCCTGGTTTCATATATATATATATATGAAACCAGGGGGCTGCACTCACCTGAACATGCATAAATGGGGTGCTGCTGGAGTCTGTGAGCTTTGAAGTTGCTGTTTAGTGGATAAGTGAGTGCGCTGGATCTTGTGTATTGTATAAATACAGTAGCAACCCATTTATGCATGTTCAGGTGAGTACAGCCCCCTGGTTTCATATTTATCATGGTAGAGGCACATGCAAGTTCTGTAGTTTATTGGAATTCTGATCAGTCTCTGATGACTGCGTGTTCCAGCTGTGATATAAAGCAGGACACTATAGTGCCAGGAAAACGAGTATGTTTTCCTGGCACTATAGTGGTCCTTTAAACACTTTTGTAACAAATAAAGAATATTAAACTATTTTTTATAATTGTTTGCTTATGAGCAAAAACTAATTAAACCAATTAATGAAAGCATGAATAAGCACTGTAACCTAAATGTACTTTAGCAAAATGGATAACATAACACATATATCTTGGGGACATTCCCAGTCACATTTTAAGGTCTTTTTTATTTGAAATCATAGACACACTACATGTTAATGACACTACTGCATTGAGGTCTATGGAGGATTACACAAGACTGCGGGATCCTCCATAGACAGAACCAATTACCAACACCAGTCACTGGTGAAGGCTGGTGGGATTGAGACTTCTACACGGCAGTAGCTTGGCTTGTGCCTAGAAGTGTTGGGGTAGGAAATAAACAGAGACAATTAGTTGCAATTTCAGTGAAACTGCACATCACTCCCCTCCTGCCAGTCACTGCATGTGCCATGGACCATGGTAGAGGATCTTCTGAATCCTCTGCCCGGTCTAACAGGAGGTGCTCACTGAGTGCCCCGGACAGCTTGTTGTCACCCCCGGTGGAGGAAACAGAAGATAACATGGGCCAAGGCTCAGCCACGCTACATGGAGGGAAGTGAACTGTCATGGGAGGGACACCACTAAGGAAGTACACAAAGGGTGGAGGGGAGGGGCAAAGAGTTATCGGTAGGACTGGGGAACAAAGAGAACACACAGAGGACTGGGGAGGACAAAGAGACACATAGAAGATCTGTGACACATAGGAGACACTCACAGGGGCTGAGGGGAAGAGAGAGACACAAAATAAGCTGGGGAGAAAGAGACACACCGGCATGGTGCAGGAAAAAAGGTGAGTTAATCAACTTTTTATCCAGAGGCAAGGGTAGCCGAGGACTAAAATGTGTTCTTACTACTGTAGTGTCAGAATACATGTTCCTATAGTGTTCCTTTAATGACTCATGGGCATGTCTTTATCACACATTCTGGCCAACATTTTGCGTTCAAACATGACATCACGATCTATCGTCACTCATGCATCAGACCAACCTGCAATTCACCTCGTTGACCATATGTCAAGGTATACTAAAAGTCTAAATATCTCCCAAAACTTTCCAAATCTTGTTCTGTTATTTTTGCAGAGCCTATTAAACACATTACAGAACACATTTTAAAAAGCACCTGTATGTTGATTCTGTAGGAAAAAAAGTTTAACAATTTACAACTTTTACTAAATAGAGATAAAATGCCTTCTTGACTCCAGTAGCAATCGGATTTTTTTCAGAATTTATATTTAACTAAGCTGAGTTGTACTTAACCTTTTATGCTTGCATTATTTAGAAAGTTACCTAGCCACATTTTTATTTCAACAGCCAAAACAAGATAATTTGGCAGTATGTCCCTCCTTTGACGGGCCTCAACTTCTATATTTCATGGATGTGTGAATATGCTTTTTTATTTGAGTGGGATTGGAATATGCGACATGAGGGTCATATCAGATCTGCTGCTTGAGACTGATTACCGTCGGGACAATGAAACCGTCGCCAACAAGGAAACTGGCAAAGCAAACCTAAACAGAGGAAGACGGGTAACAATATTTTCCACTATAGTAACATTACATTTTTTCTACAGTAGCACATATAAATAAAAAAAAAAGAGCGAAAGAAAGAAAACAAAACGTGGTAGGGGCTCTATGATCCGATATGCCTTATAATTCATAATCACTTATAGCAGAACGACACACTTCTGGCTTGAGGCCACTTACACAAATCCTATTATGTGTTTGGAATGAATTTGGACAGTCTATAAAGATCTGAGAAATTTTTATGAGTAATATTTTCTCCCTCACAGTGACATCTGCCTGGTTGGTTTAAAGTGGTAAGAGAGGTGGGCTTTTGTGTTATGTTTTTGTTGTCTTCAATAATAGAAGCAAGAATTACAAACACATTTTAGCAAGTCTGTAGAAATTTCATGGTGTACTTTTTACATACAACCTGTTTTATGCTGGCAGCTGTGTAACAACTGATCAGGCTGCAGTCACACATGCCCACACACAGGGGCGGTGTGAGACTAATTTGCGCCCTAGGCAAGGCCATCTACTTACACCCGCCATCAAAAACAAATATTGCCAACTTTGTGTGTCTCTATATTCCCCAGACCCTTTGTGTCTCTCTTTTTCCTTTCCCCAGCCCCTCTGTATGTCTCTTCCCCCAGCCCCTTTGTGTCTCATTCTCCCCACAGCCCCTTTGTGTGTCTCTTTCTCCCCAAGCCCCTGTTTTTTTAATCTTTCTCCTCCCCAGCTGCTTTTTGTATCTCTTTTTCTCCCCATCCCCTTTGTGTGGCTTTGTCCTCCCAGTCCCTCTGTGTATCATTGTCCCCCCAGCACCTCTCTCTGTCTTTTTATCCCCAAGTACCTTTGTGGGTTTCTTTCTCCTCCCCAGCCCCGTCAGTGTGTCTCTTCCCCCCAGACCCTTTGCGTATCTTCTCACAGCCCCTTTGTGTCCCTTTCTCCATCCCAGCCCCTGTTGAAATAAAAATGTGGCTAGGTAACTTTCTAAATAATGCAAGCATAAAAGGTTAAGTACAACTCAGCTTAGTTAAATATAAATTCTGAAAAAAATCCGATTGCTACTGGAGTCAAGAAGGCATTTTATCTCTATTTAGTAAAAGTTGTAAATTGTTAAACTTTTTTTCCTACAGAATCAACATACAGGTGCTTTTTAAAATGTGTTCTGTAATGTGTTTAATAGGCTCTGCAAAAATAACAGAACAAGATTTGGAAAGTTTTGGGAGATATTTAGACTTTTAGTATACCTTGACATATGGTCAACGAGGTGAATTGCAGGTTGGTCTGATGCATGAGTGACGATAGATCGTGATGTCATGTTTGAACGCAAAATGTTGGCCAGAATGTGTGATAAAGACATGCCCATGAGTCATTAAAGGAACACTATAGGAACATGCAAAAGAAGAAGAAAAAAGGAGAAAGATAGGACAGACTAGTACCAATAGTCCTAATAGAGTGGGTTTCCCTTAGAGAAAAGGCAAATAGTGGCGGGAACCGTTAGTGTCTAATAGCACAATCCCACATATAAAACGTAGCTTTTAATAATAACTGACTAAAAAAACACAAATAATGGTGGATTCAATTGCCCTCCAAAACAGCTATATCTGTATATAGCCGAACGACGGCACCTCCAGGAGCAGTCTAAAAAGAGTCCCTCTTGGGGACTGGCAGCTAATAATAGCAGAGTGTAAAAAAGAAGTTGAATAATGTTACAAAATAAGTAACCACACACTACTTGATACTAAGTTGTGTGAATATATTGGCAAAACAGTATCCACTGTGAGTCTATATTACCCTCACAGGATACGATCAAGTATCAAGGTGGAATCCTGTCAGGATAAATGGTTAAATTATATATAATACCCTCACAGGATACGATCAAGTATCAAGGTGGAATCCTGTCAGGATAAGTGGTAAATTATATGGTGTGATTACCAATGCAGTAAACCTTACAGGATATAGTCTGATGTTACAAGTAAGAACCTGTCCAATTGTAAGGCTTAAATAGCTGACACAAATAAGGGAGAGAGGTAGCTAACGATAGGTGTGGCAAGGGGGAAAAAATACTAAGCACTCGGTAGAAATGTAAGATATATAAAAGCCCTAGCCGCTTGTGCCTTCGAGGGCACCCCTTAACCCAAAAAGCCTAATAGCTCCTAATACTTATCAGTAGTATGCCCACCCCCAAATAGTAGTGATGCGCTCAAAAGATATATATCGATGCCGTTAATGCTCCTAAACGGAACCCCCGGGTTCGGAGTTGCCGATAGGTATAGGTTATCCTGTCTAAGTAGCAGGGTAGCGAAGAAGTAATCGGATGTAATATTAAGATACTGATGGTACAGTGGAAAGGAGAGGATAACGCCGGGTACAAGCCCCTGACGCGCGTTTCGCCACTCAAAGCTCTTCAGAGGGGAACTGAGCTCCCGTTCCAATCCGGTTTATATAGGAGAGAAGGTCGAATCCCATTGGTCAATTGGTTAGCCAATGGGAGGTTCGGCAGTCTACAGTGGGTGGGGTTACATTGTAACCCTTACACTGCCGATGCCAAATTGCGTAATTGTTATAATGACAAATCATACGGGTGATGATAATCATTACCTTTATGGCATTATCCTACTGAGGAGGAGGAGACGTCAGTAGAAGTTACTGACAGGATAATGAGCTAGATTATCCTAAATACCGTACACTGTACACATAGAGAACACGGTGGTCAAAATAAAATATAAATGGGAATAGAAATAAATATAAATCTACGGAGGAACAGAGTGTGTTGGTAATTAAAGGTGTCTCGAGGAAGCTGAGACACAATAAAAGAATTATGCCACAACACCGGAGACAGTATAAAGAAAGAGAACACTGGAAAAGCGTAATGTCCATCGGGGCAATATGTACAAAATGACAAGAAGTATTGTGACTAAAACTGAAAAAGGGGGGGGGGCCCTATCTGGAGGCCATTTGATTAGCCATAAGGAATGAAGTGTTATTTTATTAATGTATGAATGGGGTGAAATTGAATTCTTCATTAAGACCCGAGGGTGTGTGAGTTTTAAATTCATGAATCCATTTGGACTCCCTTTTCAATAGTCTTATATTAAAGTCACCTCTTCTGGTATTGGTAGATAAGCGCTCAATGGCTTGAAAGTGGAGGCTAGATGGATCCCCTTGATGTTGAGATCGAACATGATTAGCTACTGGTGTACAGATGTTAATATTGGTGACTGAATTGATGTGTTGTAAGATGCGTCTCCGAAATTGTTGATATGTCTTACCTATGTACTGAATATTGCAATTGCATGTAATGACATAGATAATTCTAGTGGTGCTGCAATTGATAAAATCACGAATAACATATTGTTTATTAGTTTGAGTGCAGAGAATAGATTTGGCGGGATTAATATATTTGCAAGCCTTACACGACCCACATTTGTAGGTACCCTTCGGCTGTGTTAGCCAACATGGAGTTGTGATGGGGGGTTCAAGGTGACTGTGGACAAGGGAATCTCTCAAATTCTTGGGTCTTCGTGCCGTGAGAGTAGGGTGTGAGGTGATATTCTCTTGAAGTTCTTTATCGTGTAAAAGAATTGGCCAGTTGTTTGTCAAAATTTTTCTCACGGGTTCCCAATATTGGTCAAAAGTACCAACACATCTTATAGTTTGTTTTGGTAATATAGGTCTTGAAGAACGAAGACAGAGTGCTCTGTCCATGCCGTTTACCTTTTGGTATGCTTTTTTTAGAATTCTATTAGGATATCCCTGTTCCTTGAATCTGGCTTTAATATCCTTTGCTTCTTTCTGGAAGGCAATCTCTTGAGAGCAGTTTCTCCGTGCCCTTAGATACTGGCCGTAGGGTATAGCGGCCTTCAATTTAAATGGGTGGTGGCTTTGCCAGTGCAATAAGCTGTTGGTAGCAGTGGCCTTTCTATACAGTTCAGTTGTTACTGTGCCATCCATACCCAATATAATTCTCAGATCTAGAAATTCCAATGTCTTTTCATCAATGACAGATGTTAATTGCAATCCAATGTTGTTGTCATTGAGAATATTAACGAATTGTTGGAATTTCACAATAGATCCTGTCCAGAAAAGAAGCACATCATCGATGTATCTATGCTAATTCAATATCAATTGGCGGTACTCATAGTCAATTTCCGATACTATAGTTTCTTCCCACCAGCCAAGGTATAGATTGGCATAACTGGGGGCACAAGCTGTCCCCATAGCGATGCCCTTAATCTACAAATAATATATTCCATTAAATACAAAATAATTATGTGTCAGCACAAAGGTAAGTAGATCCAATATAAATTGTTGGTGTTGTGTGGAGAATTTATTGGACTTCTGTAGAAAATAGGAGGTGGCTTTAATGCCTATGTCATGTGGGATATTATTATATAATGATACCACATCTAGACTCGCAAGAAGGGTGTAAGGTGGAACAGTTAGATGTTCTAAGGTCAATAGAGTCTGTTTAGTATCTTGTAGAAAGGAGTCTAGCCCTATAACAAAGGGATGTAGAAGATTTTCAAGAAATCTGCTTGCATTTTCTGTAAGGCATTGATTTCCAGAGACAATTGGTCTACCCGGGGGGTGGGTGAGATTTTTATGCACCTTTGGAAGGCAATAGAAGGTAGCAATGGTTGGTGAATTTTTAGGCAGAATAAATCTCAATTCGTCATTAGTTATGATGCCTTTTGTCGTGGCACCGTCTAATAAAGTTCGAAGGGATTTGAAATAGGATGAAGTAGGGTCCTCCCCCAATTTACTGTAGCAAGAGGAATTATTCAAATGTATGAGACACATATCCACATATGTCTCCCTTTCTATTATGACAATATTGCCACCCTTATCTGATGGTTTTATGACAATATTTTTATTGTTGCTTAGGGTCTTTGAAGGCTTTTTGTTCACCAAATGAAAGATTATTTTGTTGGATTATAGGTGTGGGTAAGGATTCAATTGTCTCGGTAGTCATTTTTACAAACAGGTCCACGTTAATATCGTCCCTGAAATTGGGGGTAAACCAACTTAGTGGTTTAAAGCTGGTAAGTGGAGGTGTAGTTTCTTGTTCAGTAAGAAGTTGTACCAGAGTTTGAAAATGTATAAAGTCTTCATTGGTAAGACCTAATTCCTTCGCTTCTTTATTATTTTTCTTTTTATGTAATGAGCATAAGGCTAGTTTACGGCCAAATAGGTTAATATCCTTCAGCCATTCAAACTTGTCTGCGCTCGGAGTGGGTACAAATGATAATCCTTTATTCAATAGTGTAATGTGATCGGGAAGGAGTTTGAGATTTGAAAGATTAATAATTTTCATGTTGGAAATATCCAACTGATCTCATTTCTGGAGTTGCTGCGGTTGGGTTTGTACCCCCATCTCTGCCGGTCTCGTAACCTTCCCCTCTGTGGTAGGGGCCAGGCTTGGTCTAAAAAAGAAGCAGAGCCCGACGAGGATACTGTAGTAGATGGGGGAGGGTTGTCTAAGAAAGCTACAGTTTTGTTTGGATCTTTTAATATCCCCCTTCTTGTAGAATGGGGGGTTTTCAAGCCAGAGGATGGATTCCTGCCTTGTGTTGGACCAGAATCTGAGTCCGTCCATTCTGTATTGCCTGAAGAGTAACTATTTTTTCTATTAGCTCGTATGTTTGATCTCTTGGTTTGCCTAAATATTATGCCTTCCTTAAAATCTTTATAATCTCGTTGAAATTTGTAATGTTTCTTTTCTTTAATATGTGTTGTAAAGTTGTTTATATTGTTTTGTAATTTGTTTTCCATTAATGTGTACTCTGAATTAGACTGGAATTCTTTGACTTTGATAACCTCATTTTGTAAATCTTTATTTACTTTTTCAAAATTCTCCTCCTCAAGTTTAACAAGAAACTGCATAAGTTTATATGAGCAGTTTATAAGAATATCGTTCCACTCTTTAAGTTTATCCTCCGTATTGACTTTATCGGGTGTGGAAATCTCCGGTCTTAAGCCTCTTGGTACCAATTTCTGGTCTAGATAATGGCGTAGACTAGTGACTTCCCAATACCCTTTTATTTGTAGCTTATAAAGTTGCTGAATTGAAAAAAATACATTGTTAATATCATTCGGATTATTACATCCCAAAGGTTCTAATGAAAAGACGTTACTAATGTCATTTGGTCTAGCTGTTGGGTCAGCAACTCCGGCTAGAAGTGTTGTCATTGGAGGTGGGAGGATAAAGAGAGGCTGAATTTGGGTATTGAAACCCTGAGCATAAATATCATAAAAAACAAGGAAGAAGGGGGGTGATTTAAATAAACATCTCCTATGTGGGGAATAACCCCTAGTGAATAACTTCACCAAAAATGTAAAAGAAAGGCTAATCAAATGGCCTCCAGATAGGCCCCCCCCCTTTTCAGTTTTAGTCACAATACTTCTTGTCATTTTGTACATATTGCCCCGATGGACATTACGCTTTTCCAGTGTTCTCTTTCTTTATACTGTCTCCGGTGTTGTGGCATAATTCTTTTATTGTGTCTCAGCTTCCTCGAGACACCTTTAATTACCAACACTCTCTGTTCCTCCGTAGATTTATATTTATTTCTATTCCCATTTATATTTTATTTGGACCACCGTGTTCTCTATGTGTACAGTGTACGGTATTTAGGATAATTTAGCTTATTATCCTGTCAGTAACTTCTACTGACGTCTCCTCCTCCTCAGTAGGATAATGCCATAAAGGTAATGATTATTATCACCCGTATGATTTGTCATTTTAACAATTACGCAATTTGGCATCGGCAGTGTAAGGGTTACAATGTAACCCCACCCACTGTAGACTGCCGAACCTCCCATTGGCTAACCAATTGACCAATGGGATTCGACCTTCTTTCCTATATAAACCGGATTGGAACGGGAGCTCAGTTCCCCTCTGAAGAGCTTTGAGTGGCGAAACGCGCGTCAGGGGCTTGTACCCGGCGTTATCCTCTCCTTTCCACTGTACCATCAGTATCTTAATATTACATCCGATTACTTCTTCGCTACCCTGCTACTTAGACAGGATAACCTATACCTATCGGCAACTCCGAACCCGGGGGTTCCGTGTAGGAGCATTAACGGCATCGATATATATCTTTTGAGCGCATCACTACTATTTGGGGGTGGGCATACTACTGATAAGTATTAGGAGCTATTAGGCTTTTTGGGTTAAGGGGTGCCCTCGAAGGCACAAGCGGCTAGGGCTTTTATATATCTTACATTTCTACCGAGTGCTTAGTATTTTTTTCCCCCTTGCCACACCTATCGTTAGCTACCTCTCTCCCTTATTTGTGTCAGCTATTTAAGCCTTACAATTGGACAGGTTCTTACTTGTAACATCAGACTATATCCTGTAAGGTTTATTGCATTGGTAATCACACCATATAATTTACCACTTATCCTGACAGGATTCCACCTTGATACTTGATCGTATCCTGTGAGGGTATTGTATATAATTTAACCACTTATCCTGACAGGATTTCACCTTGATACTTGATCCTATCCTGTGAGGGTAATATAGACTCACAGTGGATACTGTTTTGCCAATATATTCACACAACTTAATATCAAGTAGTGTGTGGTTACTTATTACACAACTCAGTATCAAGTAGTGTGTGGTTACTTATTTTGTAACATTATTCAACTTCTTTTTTACACTCTGCTATTATTAGCTGCCAGTCCCCAAGAGGGACTCTTTTCAGACTGCTCCTGGAGGTGCCGTCGTTCGGCTATATACAGACATAGCTGTTTTGGAGGGCAATTGAATCCACCATTATTTGTGTTTTTTTAGTCAGTTATTATTAAAAGCTACGTTTTATATGTGGGATTGTGCTATTAGACACTAACGGTTCCCGCCACTATTTCCCTTTTCTCTAAGGGAAACCCACTCTATTAGGACTATTGGTACTAGTCTGTCCTATCTTTCTCCTTTTTTCTTCTTTCTTTTGCATTTTTGGTGAAGTTATTCACTAGGGGTATTCCCCACATAGGAGATGTTTATTTAAATCACCCCCCTTCTTCCTTGTTTTTTATGATATATTAACAAACAGGACTATACATAGGACACATGGTTATGCGTATAGACTGGAATAAAGAAGATTTAATCTAAAGCAAAGGAAAGGGAATTCTCTGCCTGAAGTAGTGGTTTTATCAAAGTCCGTACAGATGTTTAAACAACTAGATGCATACTTGCAAAAACAGAATATTCAATTATATAATTTGTCAATGTATAGTAGCTTATTGATTCAATGATAAACCTGACTGCCATTCTGTGGGTCAAGAGGGAGTTTTTTTCATAGTTTGTTGCAAAATTGGAAGTGCTTCAAGATGGTTTTTTTGGGGCTTCTTTTGGATCAACAGCAAAAAACAAATGTGACGAAGCCTGAACTTGATGGACAAATGTCTCTTTTCAGCCTATGTAACTATGTAAAACTTTGTATAATGATCAGGAAAATAAAATTACAGGCAGTATGAAACCATTTCCTGCAGTATAAAAAACATTCAACTGCATAAAGACTTACAAAAGCCACACAAGTAATAAATAGGATATTGTCCTAAAATCTGTTCAGACAAGCTAATTTACCCTTGAGGCTGCTAGGTCAGCAACCCCCTGGCATTCAAAAAACAGAAATATCCTGGAGAAATATAGAGCCAGATAGGAATTAAGGTCATTATAACCAAACCTATAGAAGGAACAAGGCTAGACTTATACAAAAAAAAAAAAATAGTAAGAAATAAGATACCCGTTTTGTTATGGATAATAAAAAAAAGAATAGAGAACCTCCTTAAATCAAAGACACGGTCTATAAATTCTAGACCTATTATGTCAAAAATGGTAGATAATGTCCTTCTCTAATATAGATTTGTGACAAACTCCCCTTCCCATGTAAGTTTGCCACTAGCTCATGGAGGAGCCTACTTGACAGCCTCCTGCCCACAGATTATGGGCCCTGCAGAGAAACCTGTAAAAGACTGTTTAAATGGCTTGGTTCGTGTAATTTTCCTATACCATTCGGGAACCGAACAGCTGCATGAACCAGGGATCATCTGGGAGCTTGTTAACTCCTATTAACACCTTGCAACGGTTCTCACCTCAGTGTTCTAGTTGTTCGTCTGGCTGGCTGTAATTCGTATGAATGACCACAAGGTGGCGGCCATCTTGTTCGTATGAACGCAGGCAGCGGTGTTTGGTCGTCAAGTTCATGGAACTATAATCGGACACTGAAACTCTCAAACACTGCTGGAATTCCATCATCGTCTGATGGACAAATGTCTCTTTTCAGCCTATGTAACTATGTATAATGATCAGGAAAAGAAAATTACAGGAAGTATGAAACTATTTTCCTGCAGTATAAAAAACATTCTTAAACTGCATAAATCTAAGAAGACTTACAAAAGCCACACAAGAAACCATGGCGACTTCTATAAGTACGAGGTAGGGCCGGCTCAAGTTAATGATGACGTGTTTTAGTATAATAATGATGTCACAATATGTCTGATAGGTGTGGCATCACAACTTATCTATATCCTAATTCACCTATTAGTGTAAAAACTTTCAGACAGAAAGTCGAATAGCATGACAGAAAGTCAATATCCTGTTGAATATCTGAATGTACAGGCGCACATGCTCAATATTGAGTTGTGTTATGATCGTATGCGTACGGAGGACCCTGCGAGGGTCAGCATCCAGTTGACGGTTCAACAACATATTTCTAGTCTTTCCAGTCTCTCATTTATTTACACCTTAGAGGACACGAGTGCGGAGAATGTTGCATGGAGGTTGGTGTTGCTATTGGTACGCATGAGCCTGAACAGTTCTGCTTTCAGCCGTTGCTGGGAAAGGAACGTTGCGTCTGCGTAGCTCAGCTGTAATACAAGGAATGGTCCATGACCTGATGGAACCTAACCTTTTTGTGTAGGTGTAGTGGATCAGACTGGGGATTGACATGTCATCACCTTCTTATAGATATCCGAGACATTCTGCAATATATTAATAATTAGCTTGTATCAGGATCGTTTTACTGGCTGGCTAGGTAGGTGATAGGTGAAGCCCTGCTAGTTGCCAATTGGCTTGAGAGGCTCTATCTATGCTTTGGCGTAAGGGGATTCGTGGCCACCAAACATTGTGGCGGGGTGTTGGCCTCTCGGTGACATTTAAATAATAAGATAGATTGGGTGTGACAAGTGAGGCCCTCTCTATGCCACTGTGTGAGGCTGCTAACCATGCTTTGGCCCAGGGGCATAATACCTTATGCGTGGAGGATAGGTGTTGGCCTCACGGAACCCATAACTCCAAGGCAGAGATGCCAGAAACTTAACATCTATTGGTCACCTAGATCCCTATAAGCCAGTAAAACCTACTCCCTAAAAAGGTCTATATTGTGCGGGAGCCATCATGCATCCCTGTAGTCCGCGGCCGCCTCCTCCTCCTCATCATGGAACGCTGTCCGAAAACTAGCCAATTCCATCCTGCTGTAGCCAGGGGCGCTGTACGGATACTAGCGTTGCCCTCAATTTGTAACTCCAAACGTTATCAGTGTCTCTGAGCTGCTTTTCCTCGCACTAGGACGCCATCCCACCGCTTGCCACCAATGTAACGGCTACCCTGGTATGGTGAGGGTATCAGCCGTTGGGGACATCCTTTTCTTCCCGGCAAGTCGCTGTGTAGTGATGGAGTCGCCAATTCCCTTCTGCTGGATCAGGAGTGGAAGTCAAGTGCAGCTCTAAAAAGAGCTGAGTGATTATGCTGCATAAATTCCCCTTTCAAGAACGAGACAAGGCTACGTTTAGAGGGATCAAGAAGAACTGTCTAAACCTTTATTTCCCTTGGGACCAGCCCATAGGGTCACAACATTAACATTGCTGTGAAAACTCAATAAAATCACAAACAGTCAAACCATAGCAGGCAACACACAGTGACTTATCACAACACAATGGCACATTTTTAAAGGGGTGGGGGAGACAATATTTAACAGAAAATATCTCACGTGTCTGCAGAATTAGCAATATGAAAATCTACCCAAATATGCAAATGAACCAGTCTTGCTATTCAGGTAGTTCATATTGTTGTTGCTACCAACAGCGGGCACTAGACAAGCTCCATAGCCAAACCCACCTAGTTGGTAGCAAACCTCAGCAGTACAGGAGAGCAGGCAATACATTACACAGTACACACACACACTATAAACAATTACATTACACACACCCTGCACCTATAATGGGTACAGAGTGACTAAAACATAAGAGAAATAAAGCAACCTACATAAATAGTCTGTCTGAAGGTAGAATAGGGGCTTTAAATCCAAATACATCAAAGAGTCATAGTCACAGGGGAGGAGGCTGGCAAGCAGGCCTCTCCAGGACCAAGTGGCGAAGGGTACTTCGTCACAGATTCGTTTGGCATGATCTCCCTGAAGTAAACCCATGTTGTCTCTGATCTTGAAATCCATGTGATTTTAGATGTTCAACAATCCTATCCTTTAACATGGTTCCCATCACTTTCCCCACTACTGAAGTAAGGCTTACTGGCCTATAGTTGCCAGACTCCTCCCTACTACCTTTCTTGTGAATGGGTACAACATTCGTTAATTTCCAATCTTCTGGGACTACTCCTGTTAACAATGATTGGTCAAATAAATCCATTAATGGTTTTGCTAGTACACCACTAATAGGAAATATGCGTATCCCGATTTGTATCCCGAGTTTCAGGGTGGCTGTGCAGGCTGTGTTGGGATTAATGCGGGTGAAGTTAGGATGTGAATCGGAGAATGGTTGTGGCGTTTGTGTGAACTACTCTAAAAATGAAATACTCCTCTTGCACCTGGACCAACCTACCATCACCACGTTATAACAAAGATACCAGTTCCAATGGGCACCAGAGGCTGTCCAGTATCTAGGGGTTAAACTTGCATGAAACTTACTCAATACATACAATCTAAATTTCATCCCTCTGCTCCACTCCATCACCTCCCTCCTGAAATCCTGGGACAAACCCATATTTAGCTGGCTCAGCAGGGTGGACATCCTGAAAATGAATATCCTACCTAAAATATTGTATTTACTACAAATCCTG
Source organism: Pelobates cultripes (assembly GCA_933207985.1). NCBI lineage: Eukaryota > Metazoa > Chordata > Amphibia > Anura > Pelobatidae > Pelobates > Pelobates cultripes. The sequence goes on along the minus strand of OW240915.1, from coordinate 134,531,631 downwards.
CCAATAGAAATACCCAAAATCTTATTCTCCTCTATTAACAATTTTTTCAGTACATTAATCTGGGCACATACCCACCCCACACTATCCCTCAAGATCCTAATGTCCCCAAAAACTCAAGGGGGATTGGGCCTCCCAGATATGGAAAGCAGTGACCCTCACAAGGCTCTATGACTGGACAAACTCCCGCAAAAGGCCCACTTGCTCCACCTGGAAAAAACAGGATTCCATGTGCCCGCTTTCACAGTGCCATGGCAAGAGAAACATCGAGACATCATCAAACCCACATACCTTTCCCACCCTACAATAGCTCCCACACTAGAAATTTGGCAAACAATTAGAGGCCTTCCTAGCCTCTCCCCACATCCCTCACCGCTTTACCCAATTAGCATTAATCCATAATTCCACCCAGGCATGGACCCCTTACGGTTCAAAACTTTATATGACACCCATTACCTTACCCTCAAAAAGGTACTAGACAAACAAGGCATCAAACCAATTGGGGAGATCCTGACCGCCTCGACCCCATCCACGATACAAACCTTCTGCTACTCCCAGCTCCAACACTTTTCACAAACAAACACATAGCTGCCACAGGGGATCAGGGATCACACCCTTTTTGAAACAATGTGCTACAGACACACCTCCACCGCTAAACTAGTCTCTAACTTCTACCAGATTATTCTCAAAGACACTACCCCGACACACGCTTGCTGTATAGACCAATGGGCAGAGGAACTCTATCACATTAACGGAGACAGACATGAAGCAGATTTTCGACAACATATTCCATACCTCCATAAGCAATACGATCCACAAAAACAACTATAAAAGGGTGACTAGATGGCACTACACCCCAGCCAGATTACACAAACTCTTCCCGCACACACAGGCCACCTGCTGGAGATGCAACCACCCAGATGGAAACACTGGCCACATTTGGTGGTTATGCACAAAGATAAATTCCTACTGGAACAAAATATTACAACTTATTCACTTAATCTCGGGAATACAACTCCGACTATCCCCCAAACTCGACCTTTTTTACTTATTCCCATCCTCCATACCACACATGCAACACAGATTACTATGCCACCTACTCACTACAGCAAATGCACTAATCTCCATAAACTGGAGACACTTCAATCTCCCGAGAACCAGAGAATGGATAGCTAAAACGGAGTCCTACAGAGTCATGGATGAAATACGCTCAACCCGCACGCATTCATACCCAGCCTACATACGCAGCTGGCAACCTTGGCTTGACTATATGGCCAAAATCTCCCTGACATACTACCACTGAACACAAATCATATCCAAACGATTTGCCCAAGTTTTACACAATATATGTTGATACTAATATACTTCACCGTGATACTTTGCTCTAGAGCTCATTATGATTCTGTGCCTAAACTTATCACGCTTCTACGTACCATGTTGTTATACCTACAAATAATAATGTTCTATGTACCGTACTTATCTTGTAATTGGACATGATCTGCGCACCATGCCCTTTTATGCTAAACCTGTATTGCCTTTTATTACACAATAAAATCTATTAAAAATAAATAAATAAAAAATAAAATGTAGAGTGAAACATTAAATTGCAGGGTGACTAACTAAAATGCATATGATAAAAGTCGATATGGCCTAGTGAGGGCCAAATACAGTAAGCAGAATGAGGCATCGCTGCCAAATATAGTAAGCAGAATGAGGAATCCCTGCCAAATACAGTAAGCAGAATGAGGCATGCTATGTACGATTGAAATAGGCTGAATTTGCATAACTAGTAAAAGATGCCAAAAATTTTGTATTTTAGTATGCAATGATACCGTTTTTATTGGACTAACCTAATATTTCAAAGACAAGCTTTCGACAGTTTTCCTCTCTTCCTCAGGTTTGAAGCAATATTGATCAATCTCATAGTTTAACACTTAAAACAACTGATGTTAGAGAAGGGGAGGGAGGGGGTGAGTGGGGTGTCATAAGTAGCAGAATATGTGCCTGAAAGTGAAAGGTGCAGGTTGGCTGAGAATAGCCAGAAAAATAAAATAAACAGAGGAGAGTCAATAAGCCAGTTAAAAAGAAAGAAAACAGCAGAGCAGGGCATGCAAGTATATAGCTGCATATATGTATGTATATAAAAAGCGAGAATATTGAAAAAGTACTATATAAGACATTAAGATGTGTGTTTATATAAACTTTTGGTAGTGTGTGAGAAAGACAGAATCTACATTAAGTCCTTCATTTCTGGTGTTGAAATGTGTGATCATTTTCATCTCAAATGTCTTTTGTTCATGAGAGTCTTTGAAATTCCCTTTAACAACTATATTCCTGAGGTTTTGGATGGAGTGACCAGTCTGGGTGAAGTGATGACCAACAGGGGTACAATATCCATTTTCCGTGTGGTTCTTGATTGAGTGTCTGTGTAGATTCATGCTGGGATGCAGCTTAATGTCAGTTTCTCCAATGTAGCCACCTTTGTCACACACTGTACACCACATTAAAGGACCACTATTTCCTCGTTTTCCTGGCACTGTAGTGCCCTGAGAGTGCCCCCACCCTCAGGGTGCCCTCCTGCCCGGCTCTGGGGAGAGGAAAGGGTGAAAACTTTTTTCCAGCGCCGTGCGGGGAGCTCTCCTCCTACTCTCCGCCTCCGATCCTCCCTTTCGGCTGAATGCGCACACGCGGCAAGAGCTGCGTGCACATTCAGCCGGTCTCATAGGAAAGCATTTACAATGCTTTCCTATGGATGCTTGCGTGTTCTCACTGTGATTTTCACAGTGAGAATCACGCAAGCGCCTCTAGCAGCTGTCAATGAGACAGCCACTAGAGCATTTGGAGGCTGGGTTAACCCTATTATAAACATAGTTTCTCTGAAACTGCTATGTTTATAAAAAAAGGGTTAATCCTAGAGGGACCTTTGACCCAGACCACTTCATTAAGCTGAAGTGGTCTGGGTGCCTAGAGTGGTCCTTTAAGTGTTAAACTATGAGATTGATCAGTATTGCTTCAGACCTGAGGAAGAGAGGAAAACTATCGAAAACTTGTATTTGAAATATTATGTTAGTCCAATAAAAAAAGGTATCATTGCATACTGCAATACTCTGGTATTTTGGCATCTTGTCTACTGCACTAATACGGCTACTCCGATCTACACACACACACATATATCTCACGTTAATCGGTCGTTATGCACCACTGCAATTCGTGTGGTCTGGCTTTCTGTTAACTATCGTCAGCACAGTTCCATTCATGAAGGTTTAGTTGTCCGTTTACCTAAATTTCTATGCTTACTATTCCTATACATATCAGTCTTTCTTTAACCCCTTAAGGACCAAACTTCTGGAATAAAAGGGAAGCATGACATGTCACACGTCATGTGTCCTTATGGGGTTAAAAATCAACCGTTTCATTGTATTTATGTCTAAAGTAAAAAAACAAACAGCAATATCATAATCAGGATGTTTTAGGGCAATTAAGGTCATACATCCACTGTGTATTATTTTCTTAAACCATAGCTAAGGTGTTTTTGGTATATATAAGCTTGTTAAACTAGGTTTTTTTTTACGCACACTTGTGTCTCCTGCATCTCATGTTCCTAATTACACTGGGCTGTATTTAAATTAAATGTCAATTTAAGTTAGTTTATCCCCCTCCGGTTAAGGTTCATACAATTACTGTTGGCAACGGTACCTTCTTGGTTAAATACGCCACTTCATTTAAAAGAGGTCTCAGTTTATTAATTATGCTGCATTGTGCGCTCAGTTATAGTTGGCTTCTTCTAAATGCCGTAGTAATTGGGGTGCCTATTAAGCTTGACGTATTTCCATTTTAGCATTTGCCAGGCAGCCAGTCTATCGTTGGCTCATTTATAGCATGTTGTACTACATTTTTCATGCGCATTTCTGATGGAGCGCCAGTGTGGTTACCCCAGCGCACATTACTAGTTACAGGGAGTACAGGGAGTACAGGGAGTACCAGCCATTACATTCTTTTAACGTCTGGTGTCCGTTCACTTAAAGTCATATATTTAACCATTCGTATGCTTAAAGCAGCCGGTCATGGAAATACTCTCATCTTTTTAGTTTATTTGATGCAAACTGTCGTTTATTTTCGAATGAACCTTCATTGTTCTGTTTCTTGTGATATCATATAAACTGTCAAGTATTACCACGCTGGTTTTTCGCTCTCTCATAGCAGTAGTAGTTTATTCTGTTTAAACACCGCTGATATAACCTTTCATTATTATGTTCTTTTCCTGTATTTTTGTCTATGTACATACACAAATTTAACAGTATTAACAGTGACAGTTAGGGCCATTAATTTACTAAAGGATTTTTCCTTAAAGCATTGTGTGTTTTAAATATATAAGCATGTTAAACTATGGTTAATGTCATGCTCAGCTTCTGTCTGGGGCATTACTTATTCCTAACTAAGCTTCACTATATGATTAAGATGATAATGATAAATAAGTTTTATTTTCTCCTGTTATAAGATGTTACATCCTTCTAGTTAAAACGCAACGGCAGCAGTTAAAGAGTTCTAGTTATCACCCTATCAGGACAAGTAAAATCTTAATATTAGTCGACATTTCCGGGTCAAGTAGGATCAATTTTCCACTACAGTATATGTTGCTCAGGACAATCAGCAGGTGCGGTAACTAATAAATTCAGGTGGGGTCAAATTAGGTATGGTCCCGTAGGCCTCTTCGCCTATAAGTCATAGTGGTCCGCAAGGCATACAATCAGCCCTTCCGTTCAGAGGTTTCTGCCGAATCGGCCCAGGGCATAGTTATAGCCTTGCATCAAGTCATAGTTAGGGCCTCACCCGTCACGGCCAATCGATATTACATTCGTTACGTGTCACCGAGAGGCCAACACCCCGCCACCCACCTCAGTGGCACGAAGGCCCCACGAGCCAAATCATAGGTAGAGCCTCTCTAAGCCACTTGGCAAGTAGTCAGGGCATCACCTGTCACCAACTTAAGCTAGTTGATGCAATTTCATCTGTAGGCACTGGGTCACTGCAGGTCTATATGATACTATACTAACCAAGCCATCTTCATCACTTCCTTAGCGTGTCTAACGCTTCTATACTAGGAGATGTTCTGTCAGTTACCAGCACCCTTCTCACGTCAGGATCGTAGAGAAGACAATACAAACACCGTCTGGGGTCAGTTACACACAGAACTGTTTCTAACGCATTTTTTCGGGTCTCAAAACACCTTCCTGCGCCATTTGCTCAACAGTGGCTCATACGATCAAATTTTGTCCTGGAATCATAGCAAACTCCCTGTGCCAGTAACGCTAACGCGGATTGGCACTCCAACATCCTACTCAGCATATGCAGATGTCCAGTAGTCGTACACTACTTAGACAACTTCCTCACCATCGCACCACACCACAGCATGCCACACAGCCTTAATCACATGTTCACTCTGTTCAAAGATTTAGGAGTCCCCGTAGCCCGGACAAAACTGAAGGTCCCAACACAGACATTACATTCCTGGAGATTACACTCAGTTCTATTTCTATGCAGGCCAGCCTGCCACATAAGACAGTAGATAGATTTCTTTCTTACATTAACATCTGCACGTCACAAGGCACTTTTGGTAACTAATGGGTTCACCTCTCTTGGCCAAGTGAGTTTACCTCGCTTGTAAATTTCAATACCGCCCCAGCACTAGTTGAAATCTACCCAATCGTAGCAGCTACACACATATGGGGCAAAGAGTGGAGAGGGCAGTCGGTCAGACGCTTTTCCAATATCTTGGCGACATGTAATCTTGTTAACAAAGGCCGCTCTCAGTCCCTCTCGATTATGAACTTGGTAAGGAGTCTTACCTGGCTAGCGGCATATCTTAAATTCTGCATAACTTGTGTTCACGTTCCGGGTATTCAGAATAACACAGCTGTCGCTCTCTCACGTTCTAATTCACAGGAATTTTCAGTTCACCCATTAGAAACTCACACCCCTGTGAGCCTCCAAGCTTCACAGTCCCTATTATGCATTAAATACTTGGTTGCTCCATAGTAGGTCGCTCGCACAGGCTGGTTTATTTCTTAATTTCAGAAGCCTTTTCCAGAGAGCATATGAGTTGTTTAACATTTTGTTGTGATTATTGTGTAATTATTGTTTTCCATTTGAAACTATGGTCGCATTCACAACTTTTGCCACTTTTCTCTTAAATTAGTTTACAATACTATAAAACCTTACTTGACAGGCATACACGTTTATCTATTCTCATACCAAAGCGAGCATAACTGGTCCACTAGTACTGATTAAATTTTAGCCTACCTCTACCAAGTCTTGTCGTATCCACGTTTTGGATAATCTAGTGGATTCTCAACTCAATTCCAAATATTAGCTATTTACAAGGGAAATCCCTAACTACTAAACATTTCATCTTTTACATTCGTATGATATCACTCTGACTAGGACATAACCCACATTCCTTCTCGGGTCAGTCATTCCGCATTGGAGCAGCTACAGCTGCCTCCGGAAATCACGTACCTTCCCACATCATTAAAAAATATGGGTCGGTGGAAATCATCCGCATACAACAGATACATCCCCATTCCTGAGATAGAAATAAGATTGTTTTTTGTGAAATGCCTAAATAATGATCTGCTTCATAAATGTATCTGACTTTTAAGAATCACTTCTTATATTTTTGTCCTCTTTTACAGGTCTAACCTCACGTCAGTTTCGGCACACCTCAACTGACTTTTCTCTTACTTCTTCTGCTTCATTTATTATTGTTCCGTACGTCCTAGGAATGTGCCGTACACAAATAGAAGGCTTGGCCTGTAATTGTGGGAGGCAACATCATCCCTATTTAAACCCAGTGAGCCCCTGCTTACCTGTCGTCGACGATCTCGGAAGTGACCCTCCCACCGCACCCTCTATTTATTCTCATATCACCTAGGTGGGCCCTCTTTTACAGGTCTACCGGACATCAGTTTCGGCACACCTCAACTGACTTTGCTCTTACTACTTCTGCTTCATTTATTATTGTTCCGTACGTCCTCGGAATGTGCCGTACTCAAATATATATATCAGCTTTGAAACACAACTTGGGAAAAGATACAAAGCCAGTGACCCATACATGAGTGTATACAGCAAACACAGACTCAAAGGAATCCATGTTTAAAATGGAATGAGGCAAAAATGTGATTCTTTATTAAACTAATTTGCATATGCCCACCCAGAATCCTTTGCGGTAGTAACATCACTGTAGATTTGTTATTTCTGTGAGAAAAGCAAGTCTTATGGCTTGACTGGTGTGCAGATTTTTGTTTAACATTGTATCAACTATCCACAGACTTCAGGTGGAAGGGTTTTCAATCACCATAACCTATTTGAATTTTGAGATATATAGATATATAAATAAATATATATATATATATATATATACACACACACACACACACATCCCCTTCTAGCACCATCTTCTGCACTGTTTTCTTATGGCAGAATTTATACCTCGTAAAAATAAACAAAGATTTTTTTTAGAATATCCCAAAAATTACCCATGCTTGAATTACAGGATGTATAATACAAAGTGTCTCCAGTACTGAGCAACTCATAATTCTTATAACTGTGATGTGACTGATGGCATTTCAGTTTACATTATTATAAATAATCAGAGATGTACTATCTAAAACTAGATATTTGAAGGGACACTATAGTCACCAGAACAGCTACAGCTTAATGTAGTTGTTCTGGTGAGTATAATAGCTCCCTTCAGGCAATTTCATGTAAACACTGCCTTTTCAGAAAAAAAGCAGTGTTTACATTGCCCCTAGGGATACCTTCAAGTGGCCACTCCTTAGATGGCTACTGAAGGGGCTTCTTGGCTCAGGGCTGCACAGTAAGTACACGCTCTGCATGGGGACACTGAATTTTCCTCATAGAGATGTACTGATTCAATGCATCTCTATGACGAAGTCCTGATTGGCCAAGACAGCATTTGGCCCCGCCCCTTACCTATAGGAAAGCATTAGATTGGCTAAAAATCTGATATTTTGATGTCACAAAGGGGCGGAGCCAGCACCGGAAGACCCACACAACGTTGGAAGTAAGGTAAGTTTTAAACTTGTATAGGGGTGTTAAGGGGGGACAAGCCACCTAAATATAAAAGATTAGAGGTCCTCTCTCCCTGTCATGTAATGACTCTGTCTCATAGATAATACAATAATCTGATAAGAAATTTATGAGTAAAAATTTAAAAAATAAATTGAAAAAAATTGAACATTTGTAAAAAATAAAATTGATGAGTAAAATACAAAAAATAAAAATTTGTAAAAAAAAGATACATTTTAAGTATTCTCTGATGCAGTGTATTGTATAAAATTATCCTTAAATCCAGCCTTATATATTCATTATTAAATGCTTTTACAGATTTGTAAAAGCATTTAATAATGTTTAAAAGTATGTAACCTTATAACTATAAAAAATACTGATCCAGTATAGTTAAAAATACTTTATTAAAAATACTTTATTAGAAAAGATATAATAAAAAAAATGAAATTAAACTAGTGCTTGCTGTCTTGCCAGTTACAAAATACAGGAGTACATAGTTACAATATGTATCTAGTATAATATGCTTTTACAAATCTGCGTATTGGTGAAAGAATGTGCATAATAGCTGTGAATATGTAAGGCTAGATATAAGGATCGTTATATGACAGGGAGAGAGGAGTTCTAATGTTTTGTATTCTTAACTAAAGGTTAATAGGTTCCCCATTCCTCTCTACCCATTTGACTTTACTGCATTTAAGCAGTAAACTGTCTCTTTATTTCTTTTTTTTCTCTACTTTTGCTCCACTTAACTTCTTATTTTTAAAGCCACCTAAATACATGTTTGTGTTCTTGACCCTATAGTGATCTTTTAACTATAAAGCTGTAATACAGTATCTTTTATTTTCATTTGCATTTGTCTGAGGAATGATGAGCATTTAGGAGTGTTCATACTATTCTATGCTTTCAATAACCACATCTTTGCATGGTTTAACATAAATGGCTTATAATATGACCTTTAATGCTTAAGAAAAATTGTACTGCAATTCATGCATTGACTTTTCCCTTGATTAATCAATTAAACACGTAAAGAACATCAATAAATTGTATTTAATCAGGAGAATTGCTATGGTAACTACTAAATATGTATTAGTTCCACAGGGGTCACTGCATCAGAACTTTTAATAGTGCAGTTACTCAAGAAAAATTACATACTTTTGATTTATATTAAAAGAACAGGTTGTTACACCAGGCCCAACTCAGCCAAATATATTTTAAAAAGCACGGGTTTTTTTAGACAATACAGATGTATTAAGAGTTTTAAGAAGTGTAGCTAGGATTGTATTGATGTCCCAACTTCAGCAATTCTTACCACATTACTGTTTTGGATATAAAGTTAGCTTATTCAGGTTTCTGCTTTTGGTTTTGACCCAGTGCTCTGAATGTTGACTCATGATGATGAGACTGTCTAAATAAATGTAGGGACTCCTGTTTATCACCTCTTTCCATCTGTTAACTAATTCACAGCATCCCGCTCTTACACGTCCAACCTCATATTTAAAGTACAGACTGCCCTAGTCCTTGTGATAATGACACCCTAAGTAAAGTATAACTTGACACTCTTCTTTTTGTATCTTCCTTTTCTATAATTTGTCATACCCTGGATTTTACGCTATGTATTACATTTATTTATGCTGTTCCTAACAGCATATAAAAATGTAATGCACAGCGTAAAATGGTAAAAGATATCTTTTAGATATTTTTTTTTTCAGAATTTATGCAGCACAGTAGACTTAGCAATATTATGGGGGGGAAATAAACATTTGTACTAGTAAACAAAAAAAAATATGAATAGTGGTCTGTTAATTCCCCATCATTGACTCTTTATTACAGAAAAGAGTCCCCTATCTCACTGCACTATGTTTCAGATAGAATGGAATATAGTGGTAATCTATGTCAATATCACACATTGTAATATAGACTGAAAGATGTAAAAGCTAAATGTAAAAGATATACAGTTATACTACTGGGTAGATCACTGTATTATTAAAAATACGGACGCAGAAGTTTTGCAAACCAGCAACAAGCAACACCTCCTCACTGAGAGTGTGATACTATAGCATTTGGGGACCGACCGGCCGGCAAGCGTGCATCTCTCAGAGTGAGGTCTGGGACGCACGCTAACCTCACAGCCGACAGCCAGAGACTACAGTGAATGCAACACTGTATCCATATCCATCCTGGATGGTCCCTGCGGTTCAGTTGAAACTAGGACTGCTGAAGTGCTGGTAATATTCTTGCAATACGTTCCTGATTCTTATTTTAAATTTTTGTCCACATTTGAACATACTTTTTAGTATCTTTATTGCACAATAAACTTTATATCAATTTTAATTCTATTATTCTCATTGATTTATGTTTTTTTTTTATTTTTAATAATACAGTGATCTACCCAGTAGTATAACTGTATATCTTTTACATTTAGCTTTTACATCTTTCGGTCTATATTACAATGTGTGATATTGACATAGATTTTGTCATATTTTATCAGTCACAGATTTAAAGATATATACATCTCTTATTATACAAGATTTTTATTAAACAGGAAACAGTTCCTTATACTGTTTTCCTATATCTCTCTCTACAGTTCATATCTTTAAGTTATAAGTAGAGCAATTTGGTGTGTACAAATTTGATTCTGCCTTTAGCAGATTTAAAGTCATACACCCCATATATACCAGCTGTATACTCCTTTTTAACTATCCAAATACAGAGAAGCCTTTTTTAAGTGATTTGACTCCTGGACCCTATTGCACCTAATTTTAGGAGCATACCTAACCACTTTAATTCCAGGCGGAGTAGTTGGTGAAACTTCTGCCCATATCCAGTTTGAGACATTTCACTACAAGTCGGACTCCCTCACCTCTGGGTGTTGCAATAGGCATACCAGATCACTCCAATTTTCCATATAATTATGGATACCTGTTTTTCAGCAGTATGAACTTTTTATGTTGAAAAAATTCTCACCATTTGCTTAAGGATATCTTCTAAAAGGTTTGCTCTTGTTCCAAATAAAGAATGTAAAGTGGATTTCCATTAATGAGATATTTGGCCTTGCTTTTTGGGAGCTCTCTCTAACAGTTTCCTATGATCTGTTGGTGAGTAAAAATGTACTATATTTATAGTATATCGTTATTATATACACTACATACTATATAGTATTATCTACTTCATCTATTTAGTATCTACTTTGGCTAGCAGATGATTGATGTATTAGTAGGATTTCTGTTCATCTGCATTTGATGACTTGAATATATATGTTGATTTTGTGTGTTTGTAACTGCCTTTGCATGATGGGAAAGCAGTTCATGTTTCACGGTATGCCTCACTCACGTCACCTTATCTTTTTTGTCACTGTGTATTCACTAAATTGTTCACACTTTTGTTTTCCCCATCTATTGAGGTGGCATATGGCACTCTTTTTTAACACTTCTAGGTTCAGGTACACACAGGAGTTTCACTTGGATTGGTAAGTCACTTTGATATCTTATATATTGATTGCTTGGTCTTATCACTTATTGATCTTGAGAAAGACCCGTTTTGGGGTTGAAACGTCGATTGGGACAGTGTGTTAATTTTTTTGTTTATATGCTAGTTATTTCATGAAAATCCCTTGAGTGGATTTGTTTGGATTATCTACGTAACACGGTTAGCACCAGGGTGCAGAATTATTTTTGTGTATTGGAAAGGTGAGTGCCAAGCCTTTGGAGACATATATATATATATATATATATATATATATATATTTAATTATTTTTTAATATGAATATATATACACTGAACAAAATCATAAGCTCAACACTTTTGTTTTTGCCCCCATTTTTCATGAGCTGAACTCAAAGATCTAAGACTTTTTCTATGTACACAAAAGGCCTATTTCTCTCAAATATTGTTCACAAATCTGTGTTAGTGAGCACTTCTCATTTGCCGATATAATCCATCCACCTCACAGGTGTGGCATATCAAGATGCCAATTAGACAGCATTATTATTGCACATGTGTGCCTTAGGCTGGCCACAATAAAAGGCTACTCTAAAATGTGCAGTTTTACTGTACTGGGTGGATCCGGAGGGGGGGAAAAACCAGTCAGTATCTGGTGTGACCAACATTTGCCTCACCTTTTGCATAGAGTTGTTCAGGTTGTTGATTGCGGCTTGTGGAATGTTGGTCCACTCCTGTTCAATGGCTGTGCGATGTTCCTGGATATTGGCAGGACCTGGAACGCGCTGTCGTATACGCCGATCCAGAGCATCCCAAACATGCTCAATGGGTGACATACAAATACAAAAAGATAAGTCCTGCACCATGGACGTCCGCAGGAATTTTTCTGGGGGGGCATAATTGTAATGACATCCATGCTTGGTCCCTTTTTGACAGTGTCATGAAAGGGAAGGGGCATAGTCATTATCACATAAAGCCAGGGTGAATAGCATTTTCACAACTATGGTGTCAGGAATACATGTTTGTATTCCTGATACTATAGTGTTCCTTTAACTCCTTAAGGACACATGACATGTGTGACATGTCATGATTCCCTTTTATTACAGAAGTTTGGTCCTTAAGGGGTTAAGAAAATTAAAGGAACATTCTCGTCACCTTAACAACTTCATCTAAATGAAAATGCTATGATGCCAGGAAGCCCCTGGGTGCTCTCTTTCCTTTAAGGGGTTAAACCACTCTCAAATGGTTTAACACCAAAGGCTTCCTCCAGCTCCAGATCTCCAGGTCGCTCAGTGGTATTCGGCTTCTGAAATTGAGTGTCAGGAAATGCAGATTGACGACAGGCATGGTTGTCACTGATTGGCTAGAGTGGTCAGTTGACGCTCGAAGCCAATCGCTAGTTCCCTGTTTTACTTTTTTATGAATGGGGAGCTACTGATTGGCTTAGAGTGCCAGCTGACCGCTCTAGCCAATCAGCGACACCCCTACCCAGCGGCACTCTGTGCTTCCTAACACTAAATAAAAGTGAACACATTAACACTGATATTTTTTTTTTACCTGAGGAAATGATAAGGTCCCTACCAGGCCCAGGATATCAGATATCAGGGAAGTCAAAACAAAGCCAAAGTAAAATACCAGAAAATCAAGATCAGGAACGCACTCTCGTATAACCATAGGCATGAAACCATGACAGGGCAATGAGCAAGAGGAGAATAGGGTTTAAATACCCCTCCTGTGGATCCGATTGGCTGTAACCGGCCTTTGACTCCAAAGGCAATTACCAGGTTTCCATGTGCATGATTACTGCTCAGCACAAACTCTCCTGTGGATTTGATTGGCCATGACCGGGTTTTGACCCCCAAAAGTAATTACCAGGTTTCCATGTGCATGATTGCTGCTCGGCACAACTTTTCCTGTCAGGATGGTAATGTTGCTCGGCACAACTTCTCCTGTCAGGACAGTAAATGCCATTAACCACATATTTATGTGTGGATGAATACGTGACAGGATCTCATCATGGTATCTCTGTGCATTCAAAATGCCATCAATAAAATGCACCTGTGTTCGTTGTCCATAACATACGCCTGCCCAAATCATAACCCACCAGCCACCATGGGACACCACTCTATCCACAATGTTGACATCAACAAACCGCTCACCCACACAGTGCCATACACTATGTATGCTATCTGCCCTGTACAGTGAAAGCCGGGATTCATCTGTGAAGAGAACACCTCTCCAAAGTGCCAGACCCCAACAAATATGAGCATTTGCCCACTAAAGTTGGTTACGACGACGAACTGCTGTCAGGTCAAGACGCCGATGAGGACAACGAGAATGCAGATGAGCTTCTCCGAGACTGTTTCTGACAGTTTGTGCAGAAATTCTTCGGTTATGCAAACTGATTGTTGCTGCAGCTGTCCAGGTTGCTGGTCTCAGACGATCTTGGAGATGAAGATGCTGGATGTGGAGGTCCTGGGCTGGTGTGGTTACACGTGGTCTGCGGTTGTGGGGCCGGTTTGATGTACTGCCAAATTCTCTGAAACGCCTTTGGAGATGGCTTATGGTAGAAAAATAAACATTCAATTCACAGGCGGACATTTCTGCAGTCAGCATGCCAAATGCACGCTCCCTCAAAACTTGTGACATCTGTGGCATTGTGCTTGTAACGGATCACCTCCGTTAATGGACGCTTCCTAGCTTGCACCGAGGACCACAAGCACTGCACTGGAAACCACAACCACCCAGACTCCACAACCGCCGTAGCTTAACTGGAGCCTCGCCGTCTTCTGTCCACCCTGGATCAGCTTCTGTCCTGCAGGACGGCGTGGGGAAGACCTCTCCTCCAGGACAACGTATCAGGAACAAGCTCTTAAAAGAGCTAAGTGATTAAAAGCTCAGGGGAGTATGCAGAGCATAGCAATCCCCAGTGTGATGATAGCAGCTCCCTCCGATAACGAGACAAGGCTACGTATTGAGGGTCAAACAGGATCAGAGGTTTAATGACACACACTCTGCTTTTATGCAATTCTCCCCTGCAAGGGAGACACCCACGGACAATTATACAATACCCAATCACACAATGGTTACATCCCACACATCTCCTCCCCTTAGGCTGAGAGGTAACCCAATTATCCATACCTTTTAAAACATACATTTTACTCAACTTTCATAACTCTAAAACCATACATCCAATATTAATAACATATTATTAATCAGCACATTCCAAATACAAACATACCCAAAAATCATTTGAATCCGTTCAGCCATTCGGGAGATACATATAAGTCACTTTTGACCGACCGCAGGCACATTTTCATGCTCAGTTCCATGGATTTGGGCTGTGTGGTCGGTCTATTTTACACCGAAAAAATTACTAAGTCCCATTCGAACGAGCGTTCGAATCTTCGAACGTGACTTAATCTCCAGCTGCAGTGTGGAAGTAGAGTAGAACGTACGGGTCAGCGGTGTTTGTGCAATTGGCTAGCCGAAAACAGTTCCATAGATTTGGCTGCACACACCGCTGACCGCGTTCGAATGAGTTAAAATGGCCGCCGCCACGTGTTCGGTTTTGGAATGGCGGCCACTTCAATGACTTTGACACTTCGACTGCTTCGACTGCATCCGAAGTGCCAGTTTAAAAGTACAAATCCTTTCTTTGGGCATTAAAGGGCCAGAAACTGCAATATAAGCCTCCAATATGCCCACATCAGTTCCTAGATGGGCAATACATCCCACGGCCATAGTCGCAGGGCAGGAGGCAGGCAAGCACGACTCTCCAGGACAAAGTGGCGAAGGGCACTTCGTCACAGTGCTGTGTGATAAAACTGCACATTTTAGAGTGGCCTTTTATTGTGTTGCATAATTTTGTTCAGTGGATATATTATCAATATACAGTTAGGTTGGAATCACATATATATGTGCATTACACAAAACATTGTGCCTCACTTTGCTTTGATAGAATTTATATGTTTAGGTTACTATATTCCTTGTTTCAATTTTTGCTTTGATGGATGCATTGCATCCACCATTAGGGGGGGTGAGTATAGGGTAGATATTATTTGCTATATCCCAGAAATTGGGATGCCCTAAATTATAATCCTCTTTTGTCATTTCAACCAGCGGTTGGTTATATGTATTTAGTGAAATACCTTTTTGGTATTGGGTACTCCTATTTAGAATTCCTCCTTATTAGTTTTGTCATTTAGGATATAATTTGAAGAAGTACTCCTTGGCTATTTGATCTTGATTGTTTGTAACCATTCAAGCCCATTTCTATCCCATATCCCCGGCATTCGCTGTGCAGCCGCAAGTGTGGGCTTTTGTCTGTCTGATCTGGAGAGTATACAGAAGAGCACTTGCGGTCCATGCGTCTCCATGACTACAGGCTGGAACACAAGTTGCTCCGCCCATTTAGGCTTGCAACCCTGTGCACGCTCGCAAGCATGATCGCATTGGCGTGCCCCTGGCTTGTTGTGAATACCGGTCATCTGTGGATGGTAAGTGTTGATTATTTTACTGTATTTGGGGTACATATTACTCACTGGTGAATGGTTCATGTTGTTCTGAACTTGTCCTGATGAAAGTTCTGTGGTTGGAACTGAAACATTTACTTTTTTATGATGTACTAAATAAAAGCTAAGTATGAATATACTTTTTTTGGCAAAGTCCTTTGAGTACTACCAATTTTAAAATTGTATATCTATTTTTTTTATGTATTGTTTTTATTATATATATCTAAAGAAAATTGCTCTTGCACTTACGCTAAAGTCCCTTAGTAATCGGGTGCTCGCATACCATGGCTAGTAGTATCCATCCATGAAAGCAGGTATGAGCACTCTCGTATATTTAAAACTCCAAAATTTATTGATATAAGGTTAAAAACGATCAACGTTTCAGTCCTGCATAGAGGACTTTCATCCCGATCAAAGTAAGATCAAAGTAAGATACTTTGATCCTGATGAAAGTCCTCTGTGCAGGACTGAAACGTTGATCGTTTTTAACCTTATAACAATAAATTTTGGACTTTTAAATATACGAGAGTGCTGATACCTGCTTTCATGGATATATATACATATATATATATATATATATATATATATATATATATCCAAAAAATTACCGGCACCCAAGGCTTTTTCAATGCAGACAAATTCTCTTTAATCCAAATCCAGATGGTGGATTTGGATTAAAGAGAATTTGTCTGGATTGAAAAAGCCTTGGGTGCCGGTAATTTTTTGGATATATCAATATTGCAACCAGAGCACCAGGTACTATCAATTTTGGGTTGGAGTGCAGGAATTAGTCTTGTTTTGTTATATATATATATATATATATATATATATATATATATATATATATATATATTATTTTATTTTTTTTGTGGTCAGGCAAATTAGCTGAGTAAGCGTGGATTGTATTATTAGCTAAATTTGGTTGTGGTGTGCCGAAACCGAATGTACGGGTAGGCCTGTAAATAAAGAGGGCCCACCAAGGTAGTATTGTATAGATAAAATTGAGTGGAGTGGTGGGTGGGGTGACCAAAAAGTCGTTGGCCTTCTATGGAGGTAAGTCTGATTTGTTTATATAGGCCGGATCAACCCCTCCCATAACTCCAGGCTCCGCCTTCCCATTTGTGGTCAGGCAAATTAGCCGAGTAAGCGTGGATTGTATTATTAGCTAAATTCAGTTGTGGTGTGCCGAAAACCGAATGTACGGGTAGGCCTGTAAATAAAGAGGGCAAAAAGTATGAGCAAACCACTTTAATACGTAACAGAAAATCCCATGTACAAGTCTGAGTGTAATTTATCACTTAAATCGCTAAATGCTTTCCTCATTTCTTGTACTGGTTGAGGAATGTATCGGTTGAAAGCGGATGATTTCCAACGTCCCAATTTTTTTATGATATGTGCAGGGACATTCTGGCTAGATGCAGCAGAAGCTGCACCTATTCGAAATGATTGACCGGTGAATGCTAATGGGTCATATCCCATTTTTGAAAACAGAGTTCTTACGTATACCATGAATTTGGATTTGGTTAGTGGACTGCTGTGTAGATTTAGTAACGGGGCATTCTTATCTTGTACCTTTATACGTGGATATAGATAGTCAAATAATTGTACGGGGCACCACCTGTTACCTGTGGGGTATATTGGTATTTCAACAGGAGGTCCTGTTTGATTGGTTTTGGAGTGTCGAAGTGTTAACACGTAGTGATGCCCAGTTTTGTTGAGGTCTGCCATAGTAAGCATGTTGGTGGTATGCGAGGTTTGGATAGTGGTGAACTCGTTTGGTCTTAAGAACCGTAGAAGGCTAGATAGCCATTTTTAACGTATTGTTTGTTTCGTGTTCAAATGGCAGTGTATGCCCAAAACTTGTTTGCATCTATAGGTAGGCATTTATTGAGTTTTTGTGCTTTGAGTCGAAAGATGCCTTTTAAAATGTTTCTGATAGGATTAGTGGACATGAAGGTGCTGTGACTGGGCGTGTTTGTGAGGTGATATTCTATACCTGTGAGGTATAATTTTATGGTATTATGTGCTAGTTTCAAATGTAGGTGGCAAAAAGAAGTAAATGCCACCATGGAGTCTAAGGACCATGGGTTACTAATTTTATACTCTGTGAAAAACCTGTTGAAAATAGTAAGGGCTCGGTTATATGAACGTCTGGTGTTTGCAGCGAGTGCTGACTGCGCTAACATTCAGCCGTGTGCCATGAGTGCGTTCAGTCCAGGATGAGGTGCTGGAATAGCGGAGGGTTGTGTGGGTCTATCACGGCTGTGGGATGTTCTCGACGGAACACCTGAAAATTAGAGCAAGACAGGGTATCAGCTGTGGTGTTGTGGTGGCCCGGTATGTGCTCGCACGTGAGGTGAAAGTGTAGAGAGGCTGCCAACCATACTAGTCTCCTGATTAACCTCCTTATGGTCAAAGTGGAAGACCTGCCTTTGTTGATAATCTCGCATATGGCTGCATTGTCGGTGTAGCATTTGATGGTTTGTCCTTTCCAAAGGTGTCCCCAGACTTTAGCAGCAGCCATGATAGGGTAAACTTCAAACAGTGTGGAAGTGGTATTAAATGAGGGCAATGAAGTAGTCTCGACTGGCCATGCACCTCTAAACCACCTGTCACCAAAAATGGCTACACTGAGTGGGCTCTAGCGTCAGTCCATAATACTGGGGAAAACTCTGTCCATGGTGGAATGAACAAATTTATGCCATTCCACTGAAACAAGAATTGTCTCCACATAGCTAAGTCTGATCATTTGGGTAGTAGGCTGAGTAGCCTAGATATGAACGAGCATCCTTGAGGAATAATTCTTATCGCAAAGTTCAGAGAACCAAGTAGAGACTATAGGTTTTTCCGGTTGGTAGTACCTCTGTTGAGAAACAAGTCTATCTCTGTCCTGATTCTCTGAACCTTGTCTGTGGGGAGGCTAGCCTGCATGGTGACCGAGTCTAGGCATATACCGAGAAAAGACAATTTAGTGACGGGTCGCACTGTTTTGTCCAAGGCAACTGGTACGCCGAGAGTAGCAAATAGTGCTACGGTTTTAGTAATGCTCAGTGGGACAGACTCATGTTTCTCTACTGTAAGGAGGTCGCCTAGATAGTGGATAATGACTGGACATCCCCCTATATTTAACAACAACCAACATAGTGTCTCTGTGAATAAATCGAATAACTTTGGGCTGCTTTTTGCTCCAAAGGTTTGTTGAACGGCAAAATAGTACAAGTCTTTCCATTTTACTCCATGTAGATGCCACAGTGACTGGTGTATTGGGAGCAGCTTGAAGGCATTGGAAATGTTGGTTTTCCCTAGCCACTCTGCTTTCCCTGCCTCCAATATGGCCTGTATAGCGTTGTCTACTGTGGCATACTGCAGGGAGAATTTGTCTGATGGTATGAGTGCGTTGAGGCTAGGTGTGACAACAGAATGAGGAGCCGACAGGTCTATGATCAAGCTTTTTTTTTATTATTGTACTTCCCTGTGGCTATAACTATTGGATTGGTACCCCAACAGGTGAACGGGGGTGTATGAAATGGCCTGATCATGAAGCCTTTCTGAACTTCGTTGTGAAGGAGTGTATCCACTGTGGTGGGGTCCAAAGTTGCTAGTGTATCAACCTGTACCTCCATTAATAATTTTTTGGGGAATAGGCGATTAGGGCACATTGTTTTGGCGTGGGTTCTGAAGCAGATGGCACAGACATGCAAAAACCTGCAGGCACTGAAACTGCAACCGCCCACATTGAAGTTGTTGCATACCTGTGCCTTCCCCAGAAAGACTATAGGTTTGTCCCTTAAACCTCTTTGCTTAACCATGCTGGTGCTTGGTGTATTATAGCTAGTGGTGAGTAGGTTGGGTTCAATGGGGCACAAGTTGGTAGTGTGGGAATTGGACAAACAGTGCAAGCCGGTGGCACACACCCAGCAAAGTGGCGGCAGAATAATTTGGTGTCCATGTGGCTCCAGTTTATTCTTATGTTAAACTGAGCAAACGTAGCCGCCGCTTTAGCCTCGAAGGACTTGTGATCGTCATAGAATGTAATGCCACCGTACTGGTTACCCAGATCTACCAACTTGTGCATGTAGAGGTCTAACTCCTCTCTGCGTTGTGGGACGTTAAAGCAGATAATGTCTCTGTAGAGTCCAAAGGCTAGCACGAATTCCGGGATGGTCAGTTTTTTGTCTAACCTGTGGTCTTTAGCCTTGAGTGCCACAGACACATCACCGTAGTTGTACGTCTTGTTGTCAATTATGTCTCGGGACGCTATCAGGAGTAACATAAGATTTACATCCTTACCCTCTAATAAATCCTTCTTTATATTGGGTGGGACTATGTGTTGGGGTGATTATGTGCGTGTCTGACCCCTGTGCAGGTGGTGTGAACGTAGCATTACCCTGTGTGGCAGCATTTTGTATGCTGGGTATGGTGGTTACGAGATGTGTGGGGTTCACGTCAGCTGGAGTTGAGGATTCCAGCTTCTCCATTCTGTAGTCTAAGTTATTGATAGACGCCAGCATTGCTGACATAGTAGTTTGGATACTGGCTAGAGTGTCGCCAATGCTGGCTTGCGAGCTAGGCCCCGGTAGAGGATTGCCTGAGTTGGCCATTAGTAACTTATACAGCTCCACTTTCCTGGCGGTAGCTGGGTACAAAATTCCTCTACGTCTTAGTTCAGAGGCTATCTTAGGGATTGTCCATGACCTCATAGAACAAGTCTCTAAATTCTCGCTTATAGCTGTGGTTATGGTTGGAGTAGCTGGTCTGGCCGGAGTACTTGGTAACGAGAAATTCTCTCCTTGATCCGACAGGTGAGACATGCTATAATAACATATGATAATGTATGGTAGTAACGTAGTGATTATTCTTAAGTTGTAATTTTATAAAGGCCAGATGGTGAAGAACTTAATTACGTTTGATGAGATGAGGCCCTGCTAATTGCCTAGAGGCTGAAAAGAGGCTCTATCTATGATTTGGTCCTGACTGTGCCATGAATCGATGGCGGGGTATTTGCCTCTGTGCTGTGACATAGAAGACAGAGGGGAGAAGAAGAGTGGTACTAACTACACCTCAAGTGTGGTGTGCGTGTCCCTATCGAGAACTGGGTCATGGGGCGTATGGTACCTCCGCGTGAGGATAGTTATTAGTCTCGTTTGTGACAATCTAGGTTCTGAGCTTGGGTGACATTAGTTAAAGGTGTTTGGGAAAAGTAACCAGTGGCCATGCGTACCTGTAAGTTAACGGAGGGTCTTATTCCGTGACGTAATAAGTGCGTAACTGAACACAGTTGTCTGTGAAACCTAAAATAAACTTAATTATATACACTGTATGTGATACTTGCCCAAAAATATATATGTATTTATTTTATACCTAC
The DNA here is from genome assembly GCA_933207985.1 of Pelobates cultripes. Lineage (NCBI taxonomy): Eukaryota > Metazoa > Chordata > Amphibia > Anura > Pelobatidae > Pelobates > Pelobates cultripes. The sequence continues at coordinate 134,510,229 of OW240915.1, read as the reverse complement.
CTTTATGAATAGTATCCTGCTTGAAGGGTAATTAAGTGTTTTTTGGTGTTTTTTAACCTATTGAGTTAAGGGAATGAAGTGAGAGTTAACTTTATTTGACCTAATCAGGCGTAGGCATCTTATATAACTTATGACTTACTATTTAGTAAGAGAATTTAACCCCCGCGTAATGTTTTACTATATATGTGATGTATAGACCGAACTTACAGGTTGTTTGTGGATTCGTAAACGTGCGACCGTTTAGTAGTCAGGGAGGGTAAAAAGTCACAACCTGTAAAATAAAGCAACATTTGCAAAGAGTGCGGCAAACCTACTATCGTACCGAAATGAAATGGCATTTCTATTTAAGCAACAATCATATTTAAGCAACATATGTTTTACCTATTACAGTAAGCATAACCGTTTTGGTGCCTGTTGTAGGCTCATTATTGTTTAATTGTTGCAGCTGTTATGCCCGATTTCTACCAGTAGATGGCAGTGTAGCTTTGAGACTGTGTATGAGTCATGTTTCGTAAGTTTTTTCATTTAGTGTGTTCATTTGTGAACTAAGCGTTCGTCTGAAAACCTCCATTTGTATGAATGGTTGGTGGATTTCATCAATATAGATATTTAGTCATACGTATAACTTTAGCCATTCGTATTAGTTTTGTTCGATTGAATAGCCGTCGGAGTAATTAACCGTACGAATGAAATAGCTGTTTACATGAACCGCTGCTCGCATGAAATAGCCGTTCGTATCAGTGGTCGTTCGTATGGATACCTGGTTGTGTAAATAATTGTTTGTATAATAGCTGTTCGTGTAATTAACCGTACATGTTAGCGCGGTTCGTGTGAAAGCACGTAATTAGTGTGGTTTGTACTCACTGTTTCCGGGTGCCTGACGGCCAACCCGGAAGTGCGTCAAGAGTACCAGGGATGTGGTGAAAAGGAATCCCGTTAGATGTGGTCGGCGGGAGGGTATTTTCCTGGGGTCGGGGGAGCTCTGAGAGTCTGGAAAACCACTGGTAGGCCCAAGAAACCACAACGAAGACTGTCTCTGGAACCGGAAGCGGAAGTCACCAAAAAGTCGTCGGCCTGAGTTTATATAGGCCGGTTCAACCCCTCCCACAACTCCAGGCTCTGCCTTCCCATAATATGTGCGTGATTTCATTCTAAGTGTATTTTTATATTAATTAATTTTAATAAAAAATACACTAAGTATGATATATATATATATATATATATATATATATATATATATATATAATAAAAAATATATATACTTTCTGTGCTTTATAATTATTTTTTTCAGCAGCCGAGGGACTGCCTGACAGCCCAGGCAGTACCCCTGTAGGCATAGCTATGGGCAGCTATGCCGGCCATGTGATCGCTCTGAAGTGGATCGCCACAGAGGTCAGTAGCGGATCGAAAGTGACTACAGCAAGCTTTAACAACCTCCAAAAGTTATTTATGACAATTTATGACAATTCAACACTTTTTGTTGTTTACTATTTTGTATAATTTACAAAGTTGTAATAGTGTAATAATCCCATTTTTCTCATAAGAATTTAGATAAAAGCACACATTTTTACAAAGAAAGGTCATATTTTCTTTATTAGCACAACAAAAATATAGTTCATTTACGATAGTCAGCTGTTAAATAAATAATTTAATAAAAAGTCAGATGGTGGAATGTAAAAAATTAGCAATCTATTTCACATCACAGAGAAGTGCAACACCACGTAATATCCAGTGCTCAGGAATTTGAGTGGATTTTAGATCAACTGCAGCAATGTAGTTGAGATCAGTACGTACTGGTTTCTTATATATTGGACAGGAGTAGAGGCGTGGATCTCTTGCGGCTATAAAAGACAGAATGAAAAACAAAAGTTATACATAACCTAAAAATAAATGCTCAAATACAATATAAATACAAATCACTGTTGAGAAGATATACCCCAAAAGGCAACATGCATGCTTTTAAATATGCATTTTTTCATATTTTCATCATTATTAAAAATAATCCCTTGCAAAATCTGCACTTCTCTTGTATGCATCTTTGCTAAACCGCCCTCCCCTACAAACCTCGACCAGACTTTCTGTGGTTGTGCAATCAGAGTTCCCAATACAGCTCAATTAGAACTTTACAAGGCAGGTGATCTAGGCAATTGCTGCTTCCCGAGTTTAGCTCCACTGAGCTAACCAAACCAGGAAGTAACAGTATATGTTGTCTGCTTGAAAGCCAGGGAGTGTAACTAGGTTAGTTTATAAAGTAGTCATTTTCTATTAAAATCTGCACTTCTTGCAAAATGAAAAAAAGAGGACACACTCTTCACACAAAGTGCTTTAAAAGGTTGGCGTTTCCCTTTAACATTGCTTATTTGTTTGACTATGTAAAAACATACTTTTTACAGTTTTGATGAACACACTTAAAACATATCTCCAGGCAGATAGGCATCCCCCCTCACCCCCCCATTAGCTTGTTCTGCTATTTTTCGTGTGCGATTGAAAATACGGTGCAATACCGGCGCCAGCCTGTAGGTGGCACTGTGTAATGGAGAGAGACAGGGATAGGAAGCTACATCTTATCCCTGTTTCTCTCTCCTGACTGAATCCACATGGAGCAGCCAGCAAGCATGGGGTGGGGTGGAGGGGGCAACCTACAGATCAGGTAAGTGAGGTATGGAGGGGGGGGAGATAAAGCCTATAGATCTGGGAAGTGAGGCATGGAGAGGGGAGAGATAGCCTATAGATCAGGGAAGTGAGGCATGGAGGGGGAGAGAGAGCCTATAGATCAGGGAAGTGAGGCATAGGGGGAAGCCTATAGATCAGGGAACTGAGGCATAGGGGGCCTAAGCCATATAGAAGTGAGGCATGGGGAAGCCTATAGATCAGGGAAGTGAGGCATAGGGGGAAGCCTATATATCAGGGAAGTGAGGCAGAGGGGGAAGCCTATAGATCAGGGAATTGAGGCAGAGGGGGGAAGCCTATAGATCAGTGAATTGAGGCAGAGGGGGTAAGCCTATAGATCAGGGAAGTGTGGCAGAGAGCGGAAGCCTATAGATCAGGGAAGTGAGGCATAGGGGGGAAGCCTATAGATCAGGGAAGTGAGGGATTGGGGGGGAGGCAGCCTACAGGAAGGGTCAGCAAGGAGCAGAAAGGTAAAGTAAGAGAAGGAGCAGAAAGGAGAAGGAACATAAATGAGCTAGAAGGGACATCAAGGAGCACAAAGGGTCTGCAAGGAGCACGAAGGGTATGCAAGGAGCAGGAAGGGTCACCAAGGAGCTGGAAGGGACAGAAGGAGCACAAAGGTAAAGTAGGAGAAGGAACAGAAATGAGCAGGAAGGGACATCAAGGAGAAGGGGTCAGCAATGAGCAGAAACGTAAAGTAGGAGAAATAGCAGAAATCAGGGAGGGTCTGCAAGGAGCAGGGAGGGTCTGCAAGGGGCAGCAAGGAGAAGGAAGAGTCTGCAAAGAGCAGAAAGATACAGAAGGAGCACAAAAGTAAAGGAGCAGAAAGAATCAGAAGGAGCACAAAGGTAAAGTAGGAGAAGGAGCAGAAAAGGGTAGCAAGGAGCAGAAAGGGACAGCAAGAAGCAGAAAGGGATCAGAAAGAGAAAGGAGCTGAAGGGCGCAAAATAATCAGAAAGTATCAGAAAGGTGAAGGAGCCATGGAGGAGAGAAGACAGTGTCGCTGACTGGCTAGAGCTCCCCCGTCATAAAAAAGTAAAAAACTTTTTTATGAACCGGGAACTAGCAATTGGCTTAGAGCGTCAACTGATCACTCTAGCCAATCTGCAGCACCCATGCCGGACGTCAGTCTGCACTTCCTGACACTCAGAAGCTGAACACCACTAAGCGACCTGGAGATCTGAAGGTGTAGGAAGTCTTTGGGGTTAAACCATTTGAGAGCAGTTTAACCCCTTAAAGCAGGGGTGGGCAAATTGTGACCCATGGGCCACATGCGGCCCGCCACAGAGTGTTTTGTGCCCTGCCAAGCGGAGGAGGCTCTATGAGGGCAGACTGTGTCGGGTCAGTGACCGAGAACCCAACACCAGGAAGGGGCCCGGCGGCTTGGTCAGAGTTTACCGCCGAGTGCGAGGCCCCTCCTGTCTTCCTGGCCACCATCGCAGACCATGTGTCTCGCCTAAAACTGGCCAATCAGAGCGTTGCAGTGGGTTACCAAGTCAACGCTCTGATTGGATCTCGAGAGATTCATGGTCTGCAGTTCTGCGGAGTTGCAGACCAGAAGTAATGCCCCCCGGACCCACAGGGAGCCCACCGGACCACCAGGGTTATATTAAGGTATATAGTCACACATCACCCCCCCATCCCTCAGCATAATCCCTTACCCACGATCAACCCCCCTCCATCAACCCACCCCCCTCACTCTCTCACCCCTCCTCTCCCTCTCATCCCCCCTCTCCTTTTCCTCACCTCTCTCTACCCCTCCCCCTCTCCTCACCATCCCTCTCACCATCCCCATCACCCTCTCACCATTACCCTCTCCCTCTCACCATCCCCATCACCCTCTCACCCTCTCCCTTTCTCTCTCACCCTCTCCCTCTCACCCTTTCCCTCACCATCACCCCCACATCATCACCTCCCTTCCGTCACCATCACCCCACCCTCCTCTCTCTCCCTACCTATTTCACCCCCTCTCACCTCACCCTCTCCCCTCTCCCTCACCATCACCCTCCCTCACCATCCCTCCCCATCACCCTATCTCTCACCATCCCCATCACCCCATTCTCACCATCCCCATCACCCTCTCCTCATCACCCCCCTCCCTCCTCTCACCATCACCCTCTCACCCTCTCACCTCTCACCACCACCCCTCACCCTCACCATCACCCTCTCCCTAACCCTTTCCCTCACCATCACCCCCACATCATCACTCCTCCTTCCAGGAACCATCACCCCTCTCCTCTAAAATCACCCTCCCACCTATCACCCCTCTAACCCCCCTCTCACCCCCCACCCCTCCTCTCCCTCACCATCCCCTCCTCCCTCCCCCTCTCCCTCTCCCTCCCTACCATCCCCCTCCCTCTCCCCACCATCCCCCACCATCCCCATCACCCTCACCAACCCTATCTCCCTCTTCCCATCACCCTCTCACCATCCCATCACCCTCTCACCATCCCCATCACCCTCTCCCTCTCACCATTCCCATCACCCTCTCCCTCTCACCATTCCCATCACCCTCTCCCTCTCACCATTCCCATCACCCTCTCTCTCTCCCTCTCACCCTCACCTCCCACACCATCACCTCCCTCTCCCTGTCACCATCACCTCCCTCTCACCATCACTCCCCTCTCCCTGTCACCATCACCCCCTCTCCCTCCCTCTCATCACGCCCCTTTAATGCTGTGATATTAGTTGACTTTTACAAAACTTTGTCTGCTGAAAAATTGTATGAAGAAATTTGCTGGGAAAATGTTCTCTATATTTGGGTCTACATATATTTGTGAGCAAAGTTTTTCTTGCATGAAGATCAACAAGAGTAAATATAGATGCTCAGACATTAACTTGCAGGCTGTGATGAGAATCTCAACAAGCAATCTCACTCCTGATTTTAAAAAAATTGTAGAAAAGTGTGATAGGGTACATTTGTCTCATTAAACTGATTCTAAAATTAAATGTGCTTGCAGCTATAGATGATATGAAATTAACACAATAAATAAATTGAATAAAACTACCACTATTTTATTTAATTTATATTAAATAAAAAGTGGCCCCCAAGCCAAAACAATTGCCCACCCCTGCCTTAAAGGAAGGAGAGCACCCAGGGGCTTCCTAGCATCATAGCATTTTTATTTAGATGAAGTTGTTATGGTGACCAGAATGTTTCCTTTAATTTGCTTAAAGGAACACTATAGTGTTCCATGCCAGATAAATAATATTCAAAAACTGCATAAATGTTTATGAACTATATCAGCTCAAAATATAACAGACCAATGTAATATAAAATGGGATGGAGACTCATTAAGTTGTTCTGCACTCTGTGAGAAACAGTCTTAAATAAATATATGTGGGATGAATCATTAAATTTACGCTTGGGCTGAAGTCCCTGGTGTTTTTGCCACCTCGCAAAACGCCTGGTGGCATATTATAATTAAAATGATGAATAGGTATGCAAAGCATTTTTGTATGGTTACCATAGTTTGGAGCATGGTAGCTAGCAGAAGGAAAATGTACAGAACATAGAGAATATAGAAAATAAAATGCATTTATCCCAGGATGCTGTACTATTGCTACAAGTTTAGAGAATGCCTGGTTCATGGTTATGGGAAGGAGGTTTAAATTGTGTGTCTCTCTTGTTAGTTGACAGTTAAATTCTTTTACAAAATCCCTAGGTTGGATGAGAATATTTGACTGGTCAGTTACAAAATAATCTCCATGAAAGATTCTCTATTCTTGTTAATGCACACACTCAAAGGGTGTTGTGTCAGTTACCACAATTTAATTGATTGGGTTTTTTTTGCATTTGAATTTAGAGAATAGAGAAGAAGTGGTCAAGAAGACAAAATAAAGCAAACAAGTAGTAACATTAAGGGGGAGAATAATACATATCATATTTCTGCTATTCCAAAATCACTGCCATTCCTGTTATTGCTTCAAGGGAAATTGTATACATGCATGATTTATAATGAAGAAATTATATAGATTAAAAGTGATATTGTGCTTATTCTTTATATTTTAGGTTGAAGCAATGGGACCATTTTGTAGATCAACAAACTCCCAAACTCTTTGAATAGTTTCATACTTTGGTCTACAAAATGAAATCTATAGAAACCTGACAGTGACAGCCATGTAACATGAAGACCTGATCAATCTTTACCAAATTAACTATCAATGTTAACTATCTCTTAACTGTCTATGCTGTCATGTGGTGCAAGGCTTTAAAGCCCACTGATACCTATTCTGCATGAAGTTTGCTATCAGCAAAGGGTAAAACTCTGCTGGTACCAAGAAACGCCAGATATCTCAAAACTATAGCTTCTCTCTATTAGCTGGGGCCATTTTTAGTGGCCCCAGGCTTTTTGTATCAGTTTAATAACGTTCTAAAAGTCAGCACAGTATGCATTTCCTTAAATAGGCGTTTAAATAGCTATAGCTAGATCTTAACCCTGCTCACACAAGGAAACCGGTATCAATAGATACTTTACAAAGAAACCAAATAGAGAAGCACAGTTTTAGACCTGTGCCTGTTAGGGTCATTAATAAACCTTAATCTAAACAAATAAAAACCTGTGTGGTCCTGATAAAATCCCAGCAATGTTGCTGGAGCTCAGTGCGCCAGCAATTGCTATGTCGCAACCTTAATCAATTAATCCCTCCCTGGTGACTGGATACATCCCAAACTTTGGAAAACTGGGATGAAAGTGGTGATATTTTATTACAAACATTAAAAAACTATAAATAATAATAATATGACTTTGGTTTCTAGATATCGCCTGATATCATTGCTCCCTATATTGTCAAAAATTTGTTCACACGAAACTATGTGAGTATTACGAACAATCAAACGGTCTTACCCCTGATCAATTAGGTTTCATCCAAATCACTCAACTACAACTGCCCTCTTAAAAGTTTGCAAGGACATCCAAACTGGCATGAAGCAAGGAGACCCAATTGGAGCTATTTTCCTTGATTTTGCCAAAGCCTTTAACAAAGTAGACCATGGAATTCTATTGCAAAAACTTAAAAACTCAGGTATTGGCGATGATCCACTAACCTGTTTTCCATCATATATATCGGCTCGATCACAATATATGTCCATTTCTAACAGTGACTCCCTCTCCCAGTAGCACATGGTGTTCCCCAAGGCTCCATACTCAGCCCCTACTATACACATTATTTATAAATGATCTGCCTAACAAATGCAAAGCCTCAACTGTACAGATGTACAGACGACACAGTAATTTAGCAAACCAAATCTATCACAGATTTCAGAGAGGTAGAGAAGTGGATCACAAAAAACAAACTTTTCCTAAACACAGAAAAGACTGTCACAATGATCTTTGGAATAGTATTAAATTGCAAAAAATACAAAATTGACATCTAAGCATAAGAATAAAATCAAGTAACACACTGACCGCAGTCCATTCTTTCAGATACTTAGGTATGTTGCTAGACCCCAATCTATCTTTTGGCCTCCACATTGAAAAACCTTCATCAAAACTATATAAAGCTAGGTGCCCTGTACAGCAACAAATCCTGCCTATGCTCAACAGAAACAGCTTGTACAGCAAATGTTAATGCCAGTCCTTGATAAGTGTGATGTAGAGTATGCACCTGCATCACAAACCCACATTCATAAACTTACTACATTGTATAAATCAATTTGCCGCTTTGTGCTACAATGTAATTACATGACCCACCAGTGTGACATGTTAAAAGAACTAAACTAGCTATCGATGAAATCCAGACAAACCCTTCATCTTTACAACCTTGTGTTAAAGAGCTTTTCTGGGAAGCTCCCACCCTAGCTGATTAGAATGCTCTCCCCAGCTGTTCCCACCTCCTATCCCCATCACCCTCTCAATGCATTACCAGCACTTTTTTTAGTCGACCACAATACAAAAAGAAAATAGCTTGATCATGATTTTTCTACAGAGCAACGCAATTATGGAATAACCTCCCGGGCACTTTCAAAGCTACCCCCAGCCTAAAATCCTTCAAGAGATCCTTCTCTACATATATCAAAACAGAATACACCTGTAATCATGGTTGATTATATTTCTTACCTGCTCTATATGTTGTGTATTAATATTATTTTGCATTTTTAATATTATATTGTACCCTATTATAAGGATCAAGCTCAACCACAGTAAGTCTCTCACTGGATCTGGTGATTGGGAGACACAAAGGGTCTGAGCAGACCATGGCCGGCAAGGTCTCTCTCCATGCCACAATGCCATTTTGATTTGGGATAGCTTTTGTCAGTAGCATTAGGGTCATACACACATACATACACACACACACACACATATTTATAACATATGAACACACATATAGTTTAACCCTCCATCCCTCTTGTTACTTTAGACAAGGAGGGGTTCATCCTGAAGATCCCTGCTGGTGTAGGTGGAGAGCTTCTGGTCTCTCCCCCTGCCTGATGCAGAACCTGTGTAATGGCTTTTGCGAGTTCAAAACTCTTAACTTCAGAGCCGGGAATCATACACCAGCTTTGCACCCAAAAGAGGGCAAGAGCAAAGTCTTGAGAGATGGGATTAAAGATCAGGGGTTATAGGGCCCCGCTACCCCCCCTTTCCCTTCCCCGGTTTCCACTGTCAACGCTCCTGCCATGAGGTAAGCGGGGAGATGACAATATATTACGATTTCTTCAATTAAAGTATATATTATGAAATAATATATACTCAGTGTTCTTTTTTAGCCAGTGTTTTCATTTAATAATATGAAGAACATAGAAATATTTCTTTAAGTACATTACAAAGTCCATATAATATTTATTAAACTTAGAAATGTGTTGTCCAGCTTGACAAAAAAAACAAAAACAAAGTTTCTTTAAAAAAAAAAAAAGTATGTTAAATGTTTAGCCAACTGATGCCAACAGATTGAATTTTGCAATAGTATTACAATTATATATTACTTTTGACTTACTTGTATTGTCTGCATATATCCTGATCACAGGCATCAACTCAAACAAGACTTTAGGCTTCGATTCCATGAGCTTCATATTTCTTCTATCCCAACCTGCTCCTTCAAGGTATAGACCATACACATAAACACCTTCCTGTGGTGGACTTGTAATATCATCCTTCATCCACTTAGTCACTTCATTGCATAGAACCACACTATCTAAGGCCCAACCTTTGTTGGCTCGAGTAATTTCCTACATCACAAAAAAGTTAAGTGTCAGACATGACAGATTTTAAATATATACAATTAATTTAATGTAAATGTATTGTTAAATAATTTTACCTGTCTCATTGCAGTTAAAAATCCTTGAGGATTAAAAAATCCTGTCATCCAGAAACAATTTGGTCGACTTTCAAAGATCCAGGAATGGAACTGCCTATTTCTCTCCAAAAGCTCAGTAAACCAGAACCCTAGGGTGCTTGAAGCCCACGATGCCTAAACCAATAGATAACAAATTAATATTGCTAAATAGCTCTGAATTAAACAAAATACTATTATATAATTTTCAAGGACAAGCATACATCACATTTAAAGGAAAGTGTAGACATGTTGCATATATATTTTTTGAAGTAAAAAAAATAAATAATAAAGCTAAACATCTACAAGCAAATAGATACAATAATTAAAAACTTTTAATGATCAATAAGGATTTTTTAACGAATTGGTCAGCAACACAGAAAGGTTTTTATCATTGCCGGAACTGTAATGCATGTAAAAACACGATTAATAATACGAATAAGATCAAAACGACTTAAATCGCAGGTGACTAAGAAAGAGTACAATATTGAATCCTTAATTACCTGCCATTCTAAAAATGCAATTTATTTATTGAGATGAATATGTGAGCAAAACATCTAGACCTTTACAAACAAGAATTAGTGAGCATGTTAGAAACATTAAAAAAAATGGCCTTATAAACCATTTTTTAGAGGTACACAATTGTAACCCAAAAGAAGTAGAATTTCTGACTAAAGAAAGTTAATACACATTGGAGGGATGGGAACATTGCCTGCAACATGGGGAAGAAACAAACTAGATGGGTCTTTGAGCTGCAGACACTGTTCCCAAAAGGGTTAAATATTGATTTTGAAATTAACTCAATCCTCTAATATGGCCAAAAAGGGTATTTTAGTTCCTTTTTTTTTTACTCTTTCTGTGTATTGAGAAAGTTCGGAAGCAGCTCAAAACTGCAGTATGTGGAAATGCCACCATCTTGGAGAGGCAAGAACCTCTGGAAACAAGCAGCCACAACAGGAAGCCTGCCAGAGGAAGGCAATGCATGGCCATTTTGGAAGAGGGCAAGGCTGCAAAAGGATGTGATGCCATCATGGGAAGGTTGGAAATCTCAGAACTGGATGTCCCACCATGTTGGAGGTGGTGAAAAGCCATAGGAAACTGACCTGGGCTTTGGTTCATGACAATTAACACACCTGGACTAAATAAGAACATTATTATATATATGGATGTATCGACATTGTATGAACATATGCACCTGAGGAAGACCTTGAGTTTGTTCGGAACTGGTTGTGCAAGTATCTTTATAGTTTAACTTTGTTTTGTGTGCAATAAAGAGGTTGTAACTTAATCTGGTTCCTGGCTATCTTTTAAAGGAATATTGCTGCTTTCTGAGGGACCTGGCACTTGAAGTATTCTACCCTGCATCGACCTGAGATTGATGAAATGCCTATACAGTCTAGAGCCTACTTCTAACTGGCTCTTTAATTTGTGAGTGTTCCAAGTTATCTCACCATTCTGATTTGTGTTTACATACTATACCATGATATTTTTATCTTTCATATTATATAGCTTTTAATTATTATTACCAACTGCAAGGTTTTACCACTGTGTGTGCAATCACCTTGTTCCCTGTTTGATCTACAAATGTTTCGTTGCTTGAGTTCTCATATAGCCGGTAAGTCTTGTAAGTTTGCAAACTGATTACAATATATCGTAAGGATAATTTAACATTTTCCCCAACATTCTATTTTAACAAGTACTGTTGAAGATTAAAACATTAGCTAATTTGAAATGTAAAATAATGTTTGCACTTTTGGCAAGCCTGTTATATAAAGATAAGGTCCAAAACCACTTTCAACTCTAACAAGACTGTTAGAGGGAAGAATAATAAGAGAGAATAACATGCAGAATTTCAATCTAATGGATAAAGTAGAGATACTAGTTTTATATTTCAAAATCTTTGATTTTCATTGATTTGGTTTGTATTGCAGGAAACTAATTGCCAAAAAGTGCACCTGCAACCTACCACTGATCTGTGCATTACACATAACATATAGTTTATATGTTTTATTTTTTTATCATTAAACAAACATATGCCTACCAATAGCACTTCTAATCTGCAGTAATTACAGTGAGATTTCTGGATATGTAGATGACCCCTAGACTTTCTTTTCATATAGGAAGACTGTTACAGTGCATACCATCCCTTTATTACTAATGGAACTGGATCAGATTATAATCTTTTAACACAAATTCAAATTATATTGAATCACAAACTGTTCTTCAAACTTACATCTACATAAAAAAATCTAAGCATTATTTTACTCTAGAAATAGAAATACGTAATTAGATGTTGAAGAATTACAGTCATTCGAATGAAATAAATTCTGTTTTTGAAATGGTAATTAGCTTTTTTTTCTGCAAGATGTAATACTTATGCAGGGAAAAATACATTTAGCAGAATGCAATACAAGCAATTAGAAAATAGATTAACTTAAAAAGCAGTATAACCTTTTTGGCATATTTTACCTTTCTCCAGCGCTCTGGAATTCTTGCATCATACATACAATCTAAAGCATCTCTTAAGTTTTCACTCATTATAATAGTGCCATCAATGGCAAGTTTTAGATCTGTAAGGGTTGTTCGCACCAGGCTTATTATTCTCTGCATTCTGTCAATTTCTTGACGGAGAAAAATGTTCATTGGTTGGAATGGGCCCATTTTTAGGAGTCTTTCTCTGACCTGTCACAAGAGCAATGGGCAAGATAATTACACTTATTTTACAACAATGAAATGAATTGCAATGAAACGACCATAGAAAAATGTTTACAACTGGTTGATGTTTACAAGTTTCTCAACATGCAGTCTGTATAACCGATAGATATGCTATTGAAGTAGTGTCAGGAATGGAGATATAATAACTATCAAATCTAAAAGAAACAATAAAGGGACACATACTGGTCATTAGAGTGCCTGGGACAGATAAATGAAATGTATGCAAGCAGATAGAGAATAAATAAAAAACAGGCAGAGGTCAAGGATAACAGAGATACACAGAATTGAAAGTCAGGCCAAGGTAACAAGATTCACAGCAGGGCAAGGAAACAAGGACAACCAGGAAGTATATTTAACCTATACTGGGTTGTGATTGGTTAAAGAGTACCATGATGTCACAAGGGTGTATACATCACCAAAAAAGCACCAATCTGACTGACATTATAAAAGGAGACCAATTGAAGGGTTCCATGTTATATATGATGAATGGCTGTGATTTAGAACACAGAAAATACATCATTTCTGTGATAGCGTGACACCACAAGGGACAGGTATCATGACAAGTAGCAGCATTACTTCAGTACTTATTTCAATTCACAAAGTATTTATAAAGATGAATATTATTTTATTTTGGTTTATTCAATAAAACGTTGTTATAAGTGTCACAAGACTTGAAAATACAGTTTTGTGATTTAAAAAAATAATCAGTGTCCCAAGGATTATTCATTCTACCACCAGGAATTTGCATCACTTGTAAAGACAAGTAATAAAACAACAAGGCACCTTCTAGTCATAGGACAATACAGGACAACAGTTTGTGGCCAATCAGTCCTTGATGGGTGCAATCCTGCAGATATTGAGTTTTATAACACATTTACACTGATGAGCCATAACATAAAAACCACCTGCCTAATATTATGTAGGTTCCCTTGTGCTGCCAAAACAGCTCTACTGCTTCAAGGCATTGGCTCCACAATACTTCTGAATGTGTCCTGTGGTATCTGCCACTAAGACATTAGCAGCAGATCCAAGTCCTGCAAGTTGCATGATGGGGCCTCTATTGATCAGATTTGAGATCTGAGGAATTTGGAAGCCAAGGCAACACCTGGAAGTCTTTGTCCTGTTCCTCAGGATTTGCAGTATGGTAGGGTGCATTATCCCAGTGAAAGAGGCCACTGCCATCAGGGAATATCATTGCCATGAAGGGGTGTATGTGGTCTGCAACAATCTCTAGGTACTTAGTATATGTCAAAGTAACATCAACATAAGTGTCAGGAGCAAAGGTTTCCCAGTTGAACATTGGCCAGAGCATAACACCGCTTCTGCCGGCCTGCCTTTTCCCCAAAGTGCATCCTGCTGCCATCTCTTCCCAAGGTAAATCACTCACATGCACCAAGATATCCATCTGATCTAAAAGAAAACATGATTCCTCAGACCAGACAATTTGCTTCCATTGCTCCATGGTACAATTCTAATGCTCACTTACCCATGGAGGGCACTTTCGGTGGTGGACAGGGGTCATCATGTGCACTCTGACCAGTCTGTGTCCATGCAGCCCCATACTCAGCAAACTAGCTCTTCTATGTGATCGGACCAGACTGGCTAACCTTCACTACTCAAATGCATCAATGAGTCTTTGGCACCCTTGACCTTGATGCCGGTTCACAGGTTGTCTTTCCTTGCACTACTTTTGGTAGGTATTAACCACTGCATACCAGGAACACTCCACAAGACTTGCCATTTTGCAGATGCTCTGACCCAGTAGTCTAGCCATCACTATTTTGCCCTTGTCAAAGTCAATCTTTATGCTTGACCATTTTTTCTGCGTCCAACACATAAAATTCAAGAAGTAACTGTTCACGTGCTTCCTAATATATCACACCTCTTAACAGGTATCATTGTAATGATATAATTAATGTTATTCACTTCACCAATCAGTGGTTTTAATGTTGTGAGTGATCTTGCGGTGCAGATCTATGAATATTAAAGATTTTGCAAAGAAAAAAAAAAACACATTATATTTAAGTTTAATATGTAAATATACTCACTTCAAATGGTACATAGCCAGCAGGGAGTTTCTCTAGCATATCATCTGCCAATCTTGCAACTACCGCTTCTCTTGTCTCACCACCTCCACCAGAGCTGTCCTTTGGCTGAATACTAAGGATGGTATCCAAAACATCTTTTGCCAGCTTACTTTGGTACGTAATATCTGCGTTGGGATGTAATCCAAACACCTCTGGGGTATCATAAGTTGGCAATCCCTAAATGTTTACATAAATTAGTATTAGCACAACAAATTTGCTTAATAAAGAATAGTAGTAATTTTGTAGTGTAACATAAAAAAGTAATATATGTGTAGATATGGATAAGCGCTAAGCTAAGGAACAAGGATACAAATAGGCAGGAAACACTGTAATAAGGGGGAACTACCTTATACCCTAAAAAGTATAACCAAGCAAAACAATAAAAGAAGCACAGGTTGCTCCAAACACCAAACAAAAGACAGTCGAACTGGACACAGTCCACAACTCTCTCATGTCTAACTTATGTGTTTTTATCTTACTCTATTGTTATTACACATTTTCCATTCCCTTGACTTGAGATTTTATATAGAATACTGGATTGCAACATTTTTAAAGTTTAATTTTGGCATTTAAATTGCCAGTGATACTCCTCATCTTTTTATGGCCCTTTCTTTCACTCTTTCCAAGTGATTTCAACTGCTAATATTTAGAGTTTACTTTTGCTTTAAATATGGCCATGACATCATTGTGATGTATGTCAGCCACTCCCCCTATTTTGGATTCTCACTCATGTTCGGGTCCTTTCCACTTCCAAGACGGCAGCCATGTCTTGACTCAAGATAGCCACCTTCTTCTTCCTTGGTCGACTCCAGGAGTGCTGTTTTGTAATGCCTCGCCCACTGAGGTTAGGATTGTAAGACATCCCCAGGTTGGTAATTGGAGGATGCAGTGCGAGACAAAGCTCCGTGTCACACACCTGCTAGCCAATGGAAATCATTCTTCGTGCAGTCACGTGACAAGGGAGTCATGTGACCTCATACCCCTCTGTTTATTCTTTGAAATAATAAGACCCAGCCCATACTAACATTCTTTCTAAGTATGTATTTGATGAACATGGCTTCACATTGTATTAATAAAGTTTGTCAATGACCATGACGACATTTTACCATGAAATTAGAATTTTCAACCCATATAAATTTAATGGTGCCAACATACTCTGTAATGCACTTGATAATGCCTTTTCCAGGTAAAACATGTGGTGTATATAAACAATTTTTTGTTTTTATTGTCATCTAATAAAGTATTTTTGGCTATATATCCTATTTTTCTTGGCCATATACTTTTTAGGTTTTCTTTTCTTCTCACTTTCACCTTCAAGTATTTTAAGCTCTTGTTCCAGGGACCTTATGAAGGTATCCATCTGCAGCTGAGAGTCACCTAATTCTAAGTGGGGCTCATACCACCAAAGCTGTACTACATTGAACAGATCCAACTGCTCAATAAAGTGTGAGTAGGATGTACTACCTTCTAACTTTTTATACTATTCACAGTTATACAGAGAACACTATTTTGTTTTCTTTTTGTTCTATGTGTTGTTACAATTAAGGAATCCAGAGTCTATGTATATCCATTTGGTGGAGATTATGCCATCAGACGCTTGATATGTTTAGCTTGTGTTACAGGCTTTTCATTGCAAGTGCAATTTTTTATACCCACAGTATTTTATCAATACCCACAGTTTTGCACTATTGCTTGCTATCTTTCTTTTGAAGACCTGAATATTACCCACTATTAGTTTAATGGTTGCCAATCGCAAGAAGAACCCACCTGTATTTGGACGTATCTTGTTGCACACTATCAAAACTCATAGATGGTTATAAGCTCTGTAAAATGTGATTGAGCATTCATAAAAGTATATGTTATTTGTTGTCCATCTGCTTAAATCAATATAAACCATTGTTTTTTCCTGTGTTTTTTTTTTTTATGTATGTGCCTGTAGACCTGGCACCATCCTACTGGAAGTTAGAGTGTTGTGGACTATATCCAGTTGGACTGTCGTTTCTTTTGTTTGGTGTTTGACAAAGCCTGTGCTTCTTTTATTTTTTTGCTTTGTTAATGGTAATATTGTGTAAACACTGGAACATTTGCTATGTTTTCTGTAGTAAAGTGAACCAAGGAAATGTAAACTGGGGTGAGCTTACTTTAAAACGTGAATTAGTTCACATATATAAAATACATTTAGTGGAGGACCAGTGCCACATCAAATTTTTGGTATCTTTTTAGACTCATGTTTAGTCCCCTCATCATGTGTGTGTCTGTGTGTAAGTAAAATCAACATGAGTATCAGTGTATCTGTAAAAATAATAAACTCACCTGGATGTACTGAAGGTATTGGTCAACAGTAGTGCATTTTGGAATATTATATCCCTTGTAAAAGGAAAATTCCTGGTTAAACGTGGGTTCACCAAACCAGACTTTAGCAAACGTGTTCAGCAATCTTTTGTCATAGTCATCAGTAACTCTTCCTCCATACTGGATTTCACCAATCATGTACCGTACAGTAGTCCAGGAAACTCCCTAATTAAAAAAAATACAGAAATCAGAACTGCACAAGGCATTTTCTAGAGAGAAGATAAATCATTTTCTAGAGAGAAGATTAAAAGTTTTTCTAACAGTCAGATTTTTGCAGTTGAGTCATTTGAAAGGTTTTCTTAAAAGACTGATCATTTGAAAAAAATCATCCAAAATAATTAAACTGAGGCCATAATTGTAGTTTAATAGAAAAAAAAAAAAAAAACCTTGCATCACATTCTTAAATTTTCATTTATCAATTAGTTGATACCTTGTAGCCAAGAAAAATGGTTGAAAATAGCTGATCCTCTAAAACAGTACAATGGCTATGTAATGATTCTGATGGGCTGGGGTTCAGAAACCCTTACCCACCATACCTAATGCAGACAGGAATATCCAATCCCTCCCAAGTCTAACAGAAGCAATTGCCGTGGAGTCTCCATGTCATATTGTCAACTTATGTGTATCCCTTAATAATGGGACAATGGAATGCTCAATCTCTTAGTCCTAAATATCCTTACCACTCCCTTGCAGGATATGCATAATGTGTAACATGTAACATAAAACATAACTTACAAGAAAAGCACTAGTACATTTTTACTTAGCCATGTAACAGGTTATTGCAGACTTCAATATTGTCAAGTCTTATAACTGCAAACATGTCCCATCATTAAAAGGACAGATGAATATATTTTAAAGACAGCATCTATTATACAGAAACCATATTGTAGACAGCTAATTACATACAGAAAGTCCACTATTTATTTACAATTACATTATTCATATTCAAACATCACCCTAACATCATCTCCTTAATTCTTTAACAGAGTTCCTCTTTTCCTAGTGGGCACAGATCCAATGCACTTAACTTCAAGACTTGTCACTATCTCGAAGGACTAAATTTAGGGTATGAGGCGTCAACTTATTTACTTAAAACATATTACAATAAACTTACCCACAATAACATCAAAATGATTAACAAGGATTGTGGGCACACACGGCTATCTTTCTTTAAGTAAAGACAACCGAAAGGCATGCATTCCCCAGGCAATGAGATAGAGCAAGAGCGAGAGAGAATGTGTGTATGTGTGTGTG